>CADCXD010000002.1:3406096-4087316 GCA_902806575.1 Jackrogersella multiformis | reverse complement strand
TGTTGCCAGAGAGGTTCCGTTCCTTGACCCATCATAGCGTCAAGCTTTGTCGGGAATCAAGTCAGAGGTTCCTCCCTAACCCTAACTTAACCTAACCTGCACCTAACCCTAACCCTAACCCTAACCTAACCTAACCCTAACCCTAACCCTAACCCTAACCCTAACCCTAACCCTAACCCTAACCCTAACCCTAACCCTAACCCTAACCTAACCTAACCCTCACCCTAAGCCCTAACCCTAACCCTAACCTAACCCTTCCAGGTGCTCGCGATGTGGAAACCTTCTACGGCACTATGCGAGTTTATGAATGGGGACCGGCGGACGGGGAGAAGGTCTTGTTTGTTCACGGAGATGCCACTCCTTCCTTGGTATTCTCTAAGATTGCCCAAGGCCTGGTGGATGCCGGATACCGGGTGATGCTCTTTGGTAAGCACCGTAGTCGAGACCGCGGCTACGGTCGCTCCGACGATGAAGATCAGGTGGAACTAACTGGTCGATTTGTCATTAGATCTTTGGGGCCGAGGATATAGCGACACGCCACTTGATTGTAGGCACGACGTTCGTCTGTTCGCATCCCAGATACTTTTGGCCCTCATGTCGTCGCCGCTCTCTTGGATGGGAAACGGCAACAGCTTCTCCGTCGTCGCGTTTTCCCTGGGCGGCCCGATCTCCTTGGCATTTGCTGGTGCTTTTCCCGCTTCGATTCGATCGCTGTTGCTCCTCGGCCCAGCTGGTCTTCTCCGCAGGCTGCCGGATGGGTACGAAGACCAACTCATGCATCAGCCCGAGCTCGCCCCGTCGCAGGAATCTCTCCGTGAAAAAGTTCGACAGATCCTTGGAGTGGCTCCTTCTGGCACGACATTGAACATCCAACCGGAACGGAAGCGAGTGATTCTGTCAGAGATGGGACCTTCTCGCGTGGAGAAAGGCTTCGACATGGGAGGAATCCTCCAGTGGCAATTTGATCATCATCAAGGCCACGTCCATTCGTTCCAGGACACCGTCCGGTATGGCCCGCTACAGAAGAGGGAGGATTTGTGGGAAAAGGTCTGCGATATCATTGCCGGTCGGGCTCGGCCCGATACTGCCCTGCATAAATCCAGGCTGCTCGTCTTCTTTGGCCGAGACGATGATATTGTGGTTGGAGAGGAAACGACTGAGGATATCTTGAAGCTGCTACCACCCGGTCATCTGCAGGTTGAATACCTACCAGGAGGGCATGGGTTCCCGTATCCAAACAGCGAGGAGATTACTCGGACGATTCTTTCGTCTTGGGGTTCCAAGCTCTCTATATTCTAGACACGGGAGGATGAGCCTAAAGTTGAATTCTTCGGGTCTGTACTTGTGATGGCACAACGGGTATCATGTTCCATCTTTTGCGGGAGCAGTATGCAGTTCTGCCAAGATACCTGACGGGACAGGCGCGTTCTGATAGCGTATGTAAATCGGGTTTCCAGTCGATGTAATACGTGTTCGTTGACGACGTCACTCCCGAGTGATTCGTTGGATCTCGGAGAAGTGTTTACTCGTCAAGTCGGTCATTCACCGTATCACGGTATGTGGCAAGTTGCTTGCGGCATTGTTTTGGACGCATTAAGGAGGCGGGCCTCGGACCAGCGGCATCGCCCATCTGATATCACGTGTTGGGTACTGACAAGTAACTACCACCCCATGTTCAAAAAGTTATTGTGAAATTCTCGGTGCTTTTTTTAGTACCTAGGCGGTTTCACCACCTTGGAAATGAATCAATCTATCTCAATCATAATTGCCTTTTCTCACGCCTTGGAATTTTGTTTACTTCTGCCGAAGTGTTGCCTTTCACATTATGAGGGTGGAGTCGAGCGAACTCGATCTCACGTGGCGGAGAATGCATGCGGATGAACCAGGATGATACACTGATTCTTAATTAATCTGATCGTCGATGTAGGTACTTAAATATAATTGTGGCATTTTTTCTTTCTCTTTTTTTTCGGATTTGGCCATGCGCATCTGACTCGCAAGGCTCGGTTCCCTTGGTGTCCAATGTGCCTCAGATTGCAACCTGCCCCTGCTGCCCTGTAGCTACCCAGCCAAGCAAGCAAGACACACATGATGCAATAGACCATGCGAATCTCTACCTAGGTACCCACCGAACTAACTGTAGGCGAGTTACGTTGCCTGACGTTCGTGACCACTTAGAGAAATTATGTTACGTCTCCCATCTGCCCATTACTTTGGTCGACCCAGATATTTAAGGCAACGAATTCCCGAAGTGATGGTCTGGGCTCTAAAGTGATAGCCTCAATTGGCGATTCGTCCGACCACAGTGCTACTAATTTTACTTGACAGGGTAAGTATGGTGGAGGCTATCCATTGCGACGGCTCACCGCCCCGGCCAATCATGGAAAGGTCCAAGCGAGTCTTCCTATATAATGCATTAGTGTAGTCTCAGACGCACGAGGTTCTAAGATGGAAGACGACTAGTTCTGCTAGGGTGCCATAGAAATATTATGCCTCTGCTACATAGTAAACTACTAGATCTTGTCAAGTGCCGGATGCCGATCACTCGGGCCTAAGGCCTCTCTCTGTGTTAGAATATCACTAGCTTAGCCTTGGAGCCCACATAATACCGTGAAACTGTTCGACGCCGCCGGCATGGCGGAAAGCTTACATGGTACATTTACATGGCATACCTACCTAGCCTACTTGAGGTCTATAGCATCAGGTACATAAGTAATACGAAGATATACTACATAGTATGTAGGTAATATGAGAATGTGCGATCGATATCTAATAGCGGCTGACAAGAACATCATCTTGCTTTAAGAGGTCATCACAACTATCTTCTCCTGCTTCCCGTGGAATGTATAGGGAAGCCGTACAGAGCTAGACCCCATCCTAGAACCACGCTAGATCTTGCTAAACTGGAGATCTGTATCTTTTACATAGTATCATCCTATTGTGGTAGTTATTCAGGGGTTTACTAAGTGGAACCAAGTGGAGTAAGAAGTCTTCAACAGCGGCCAGGAACATACTACGTCGGGCCGGTTCTCTTGACATATTAGTTGACTCTCGCCTCGTCCATTGATGCATTACTTGATATTTCGCATTTGCTTTCTTGTTACGTTCTCTTGTCGTTCCTTATTGGTGGATCGTATGTTACCCGCCTGAGTCTCTCCTTAGGATCACCAACGAGAATTAACATAGGTGCCTTCAAAGGTGTTGCATTTACCATATATGGGGCTTGTAATTCTATACTGCCACCTTGTGCATCTCTAACGCCAAGGCCGCAATAAAGCCGGCTGCATCATGGCCGCCGTCGAGAACCGAAGCCCGGTGTTATTGAGAACGTTGATCGGCTTGTTAACGGTAACGGTGATAGTCATCTCGCTACGATGCTATACGCGGCTAGGCATAGTGAAAGCCTTCGGACCTGATGACTGGACGATGATGGCAGCAACAGTGCGTTTCTCTGGCGAGTGAATACTGCGATGGTCTCTAATAATCGAAACAGGTTTCGTTCATTCTATTCTGCACCTGTTCTCTCACCGGCATCCATTATGGGACAGGGCGTCATTTCGCAGACCTGGAAACTTCAAACAGCCAGAAGGCTATGATGGTATGAGCAAACCAACGCTTCCTGTCGGTAAACTTGGGACCGTCCAGCTAAGCCCTTTATAGTATTGGTGGTTTTGCTACCTCTGGTATTGCGTTACTATGATTATCTCCAAGGTCTCGATCGGTCTTTTTCTCCTACGAATTGCCATCCAGCGAATCCACCACTATATCATCTACGTCAATTTATTTCTCACGGTCATGTCAGGCTTGACATTCTTCTTTGTCACCATTTTCCAATGCAACCCGGTTCCATATTTCTGGCTGAGGATTGGTGGCACCACCCAAGGAACCTGCATCAGCGTGGACGTAATTGCCTCTCTTACGTACCTTTATAGCGCCATCAACGTGATATGCGATTTCACCTTTGCTATCCTTCCTATAGTTCTCATCTCGGGCCTTCAAATGGACAAGAGAACCAAGTTTGCCCTTATTCCAATTTTGAGTATGGGCTGCGTGTATGTATCCCCGTAGCACCCATGAAATTCACAAGCTGACAATGTTACAACCGCAGAGCTAGTTCCGCTGTCGTTGTTCGTTTGGCTTATATTAAAGACTTCAAAAACCCGGACTTCTTGTGTAAAGCTAGCCTCCTTGCTCACTTTGGAGTAGACTCGACACTAACTTGTGGAAACAGGGGCAACGGTTTATATTGCTGTCTGGTCGGGGACAGAACAAGGCTTGGCGATCACAGCAGGTAGTTTAGCGACGCTCCGTCCGTTATATCGATCGGCCGCGCAGAAGTTAGGCCTATGGAGTGCAACAGAGGGCAAGGCTCAGTCTGGCAACTTGCCAAAGACAATTGGCAGCTCAGGGGTGACAAATTTTGGTGGCAGGTATGCGAAGGGCACCCAAGGCAGCCGCGCCTATGGTGGAGATTTCAACCTCGCAACATTCGCTCCCGGGGACGAGGAAGCCCACGGTGATCATCGCGATGACCAATTGAAGATGAACAACACAATCGTCTGCACGACCGACATCACCATCAAGAGAAGTAGCATATGGGGGTCGTCGAAAGAGGCTCGCTCACGAGGTAACGAGAGTCAAGAAGAGCTACACATGAAGTCGTCGAAGGATACATTTAGCGAATCGAAGGCGGTCCCGAAAAGCTTTCTAGCCGATGGTCGTTCCTCAAGGAACAGCAATGGTTCCTGATTGAATGGCGACCCATCGCTCTGGTGCGGAAATTTGAAAATCCCAATGGTATGGTTGCTTGTGAATTAAGGGGCTAAAGGTGTATTATACATTCATAGCTAGTCGGCCTTAGAAACTACTTTAATCCCTTAAACTAGGAACCAGTCAAATTGAGGACTGCTAAGCCAAGTAAATATAGGCTTTTATTTTTCAAATAATCCACTTAGTTCCTAGAAGGAAATAAGTAAGTACTTTAGCCTCCCGATTTTAGTCCTCTCGGTAGGTACTTTTCACTTATATCTCGCGTTGTTTCTCCTTGTCTAGTTTTATTAGGTTGGGCTCGACTCTTTTAAGGGGAGTATGATAACCACGTTTTTTATCGCCCACCTTGCCAGCTACGAGCATTATAACATCTACACCCACATCGGGAATACTGGTGGAAGGCTAGGTCGACGAAGCTGCGGGCCAGGGGTATAAAAGGCTTCTTGAAGAAATTTTACATGTATTCGTTCAAAAGGCCCGTGAATCACCAAGATTTCCTGGAATCATGGCCACGGTGACGATTTTAACGAGCTCAAGGTCCTTTATGAATAGTTTTAATGAAAGTTAGCAAGTTAAAATGGAAGGGCGACATGTGAAATATGCTCGATTTATATGGATAATATGCCAAAACTATGGACGGTAACTTCCGAGTCGGCGATGAGGTTCTGGTAAGCGCGTTGCATATAATAACCTAAATTAAATAGCTAGATACTAACCAGCAGCTAGTGAAGGAAATATTTTAGGATTAAAAAGGTAGTTGTAAAGGAGCTGTGTACCTGGGTATGTTCTAATTAGGAATGTTAATGTTAAATGGTAATATGTATGTACCTGCTGTTTAACTCATAATGCTGCAACACCAATTAATGCATCAGATTAACCACGCATTGCATTCTTGTAGTCACGTACGTGTATGATTAAACTCGACAATCAAGTTTTCAGCATCTCATGGAATCTTTAACAGCCATGGGGCCACTCATATGACCTAGTTAATCCACATGGGTGCAGACTTTCTTTCTCTCATTTTAGGACAGCATTAGCCCGTCTCGCTCACAATCGCATGTTCTCAAAAGCCAGTTTGACACCGCTCTTAACGATGAAAGCGAGCCCAGCATTCCTTGGTGTTGCTGGCCAGGCAGTACAAGAGTCCCTTGGCATGGCACAAATGAACATTTCGGCTCTTATGCTCCATTGAACATCCCATTTATGCCCATGTCTATTGTTTATCTGTATTACGATACTACATTCTAGGTGTTCCTCCTATATTAATATTTTTGGGTTATTAAGCTGTGTTGCCGGCCCCTATTATATCATTTTACCCCTATTTACTGATTAAGTGGCAAAAGCCGTCAGGGTCATTCGCTATTTTAAAGTCAAGTTCGCTCTCCGAAGTGGTGGTCATTCACCTAATCCAGGTTGGTCCAGTGTGGGGCAAGAGGGAGTGAGCCTTCACCTGCAAAGACTAAATCAGATCAACCTATCAAACGATAAAACGGTCTGCAATCCTAGTTTTGGGGCGCGCTGGGGCGATGTTATAGCGACCTTGGGTGCGCAAAACGCGACCGTTATTATTAGAAGGAACTCTCTTATCGGCGATGGTAGTCCCATTCCAGGAGGTAAGATGGATGGATAACAAGTAATAATGGGCGCTTCGATATAATAAGATTGGTTGATAATTTAAGTGTCACTACGGGTGGTCGCATCACTCAAACAGATGACCTTAAATGTGAATCGGAATCGGGTAGTTACTTATGATAGAACGCCAACGACTGCGGAACACGCTTTGAATCACTTGGTTGGCTCTTATTCGTCTATTTCGCCGTTTGCTTTTTGTCCTTTATAACTCTAGCTTCAGTGGTCGCTATAAGTTACTGTGAACTATGATGGTAGGTAATTAGTTACCTTGGTGGATATATCATCGATGAAGTTCACCTTTTGAGTATTTTAGATGAGACAACTATTGTATGAAAATGAAACCACTCGAGGAGCCCCAGGTCTCGGATTACTATGCAGACCTTGGATTATCGCAACAGGCAAGCCCTCGATATTAAATTGGCCTTTCATAAATTAGCGATGAAGCATCATCCAGATAAAATAGCTCCAGGCAAGTCTATCGATGCTCAAGAATTCCGCAAGGTTTGTTTCAGAAGCCTAGTATTCTCAGAAGTAGTCATAAACGAACCTAACTGAACTATTCTTCAACATAGGTCCGAGAAGCTTATGATTGTCTATACGATGGACAAAAACGTGCGAAATACAATGCGCGTTACTTCGACTTGCGAGACCAGTGGACCAGGTATAGAGATTGGAAGGAATGCCAGAGCAGGGATGAACAATTCAGGCAAGCCGAAGAGAAGCGGCGTGCTGCAGAGGAAAGAGCTGAAAACGAAACAAGAGCAGCAGAAGCTGAGAGGGTGCGTAGAATGGAAGAGGAGAGACGAGTGGCTAGAGAAAGAGCAGAGCACGAGCGGTTGAGAAAGGAGAAGGCGAGGCGAGCTGATGAGCGTTCGCAAGAAGCCGCGCGAAGAGCCCGCGAACAACAAGAACAGGCGGCGAGAGAGAGGCTACGCGGGGAGAAGGTAAAGGAGGCGGAAAGGAGGTCAGAAGAAGCAGCAAGTAAGGTCCGAATCGAGCAGGAACGAGCAGCGGAGGACCGACTAAAGGCCATATTGATCGAGGAAAAACAAGAAACTACTCGCCGCAGCTGGGCAAAAATGCGAGAAGCGGCAGGGCACCACCATACTGAGCCTGCACGGAATATACATGCGAGGTCTTCCGAGTGCGCTCATCCTCCGTTTGGCTGGGCCAGGAAGAGTGGTCGAGCGAACTGCGTATTCTGCAAGAAGACACGTGTGAAATGGTCTTTCCGCTGCCCCGACTGTAGCGCACCAGCATGCCCGGGTTGTAAAATTGGCTACTGTATATTTTGATGTCCATTGTATGCGGAGAGATGTAGGATATGTGGGGAGAATGTGTAGATTTCTATGGCTCGTCGATAACAACCATACATGAAGTAATTACTAGCTAAAGACCTGATATTACTTACCTTTTTAAGGAGGTAGGTAAGTAAAGTATGTACCGATATAATTAGTTATCGAGAATAATAGCCTTTAGGACGATGAAGTTTTTATTAGAGGGATAATATAAAATTCCTTAACCTTAATTAGGTCATATGCGTCGTTTTCAACGATGGTTTATTGCATTAGGTAGTCTTTACTGAGCTACGAATTTATTTCGAAATAATATTCATATAACTACCTAGGTAGGTACATACTTAACACTCAATAAATTATGAACATTAGTGATCGCGATATGGAAGTAAGTAAAAGGAGGAAAGTGCGAGGCACTGTGAGGGGTATTTTAACCTTACCTAGGAGCCTGCCAGCTTGGGCACTTACATTATTAGATATTGAATGGGTTTTAGCGGAGAAAGGTATCCACTAGGAGCCTCGTGTGGAGCTTATAAGGCGGACTATAGTGGACTGCCACATGGCGCAAACGAATCGGTCCAATCTTGGAAGTAGTGTACCTACCTACCTAGGTAGGTGTACCTCGTATTTACCTAGTGTAGGTACGTACTCGGTGTCACACACGTGAACCACAGCATGTATTAGACACTGTATTAAAACTTAGACTCTATGTAGCACCGTGGACATCATATTTCATATTTTTAACCAACATTCGCTGACAAAGGCGCTGTTATACAAGTGAAGGGCTAACGAAGTCAAATTACACTTTAGCTTAAGTTAGTGACAATTATCAAACCATTTCGCTATGCGTCAATGACAGTTACATGTATTAAATATTTATTATAAAGACAGTTAAGTTAGTCCTTTCCTACTGTCACGATTTCGTCCTCGTAACTTAATGGTATAATTCATTCTTTCGGTTACTGTTTCAATATACTGTCACCGAAGACTGACAGTGCCTGCCACCCGCTTACTATACTGTAAAATCTGTCCCAGCAACTAACCTTGGACTATCCTGACCTTAGATAGTATTTTGCGCTTACCTAGACAGGTACCTATTCACTTCCTATGCTGAATGAAAGGTGCCTTTTCCAAAGCATCCGCCTGGACTTTCCAGATTTCTGTCCCGAGATTCACCAGCTCTGGTCCGAACCCCTCGAGCAGCTCCCCTACACCATTCTCGTCGCCCCTAAATACATGTTCGTAGTCATCATCTGAGCTGAACGTGGCAACTTTCCAGGTCGTCTTCCAGTCCACTATTGCCTGCAGAGCTTCGAAGCAGCAGCTCTGGACATTGGTAGCCACCATGTAAAAGGACGAACGTTTTGCGTGGCCTTTTCTTGGTTTCACAAGCCTCACGGATGAGAATTTATGGAACTTCCACAGAAGCTTTGCGGTATCGCACGCTTCAAGTTTATGAAGGAGTACGACCATGGTTCCCCCAGGCCTGAGATGCTCGAGACCGAGGGCTAATTGTGTAACCGCGAGCCTCTTCACTTCTCTTTTCTCGCGATACGGGGCTCTCGTATGTGTTCTGAGGACCTGCCCATCACATAGGACTAGTTCGAATAGCTGATCTGGCTTGAATTGTCGAGGCAAGAAGTTGCCGGCGTCCGGATGGTCTTCGGGGATCTTCTCGACCCCCATGTCCGCGGCGAGCATCGTAATATCCAGGAGTCTTTGCTCGACGGCCGAAGGCGTTCGGAGAAGAACTTTATGTCCGCCTGCGGAAGTAGGTAAGCTAAAAGCCAGGGCTCCAGCGCCGGGATTCTTATTTAAGACCGTTAAGAGAAAGCCGCCCGGAGCCATGCACATATCGAGGATTCTCGGCTCTAGCGATTGATGTTTCTGTATCGCGAAGGCGTTGGTGGATTGATGGAGCTCGCTTGCAATGGCCTTCATTAGATCATAGAAGAACAAAGCTGTCCTGGTGTCACATTTGTCGGCATTCTGACGCTGTTTCCGGAAGAATACATCGCCGTCGGGGTTGTCCCATCCCTATTGCTAGTGTTAGTATCATGACCGGAAAGCGAGCGCGGTGCAACTAGCCCTCTGTCGAAGTTCACTGAGTCTCCGAAATTCCGCGCTTCTTTCGTGTAGATACTTTACGATGGTTTGGCTCGGGTGGACAGGATCAACTAGCTGCTCCTTAGCAACCCCTGACTCGCCTGGGGCCTGGTCGCCAAACAGAATAGAGTATATATTTTTCATTTTTTGGGTTAGTGATGATGATTCCATTTTGATGGTCGGTTGTGTTTCATGTGCAAAGGGTTGCCCTCTTCACTGTAAGTAGAAGTTGTGGATGGAACCGATGATGGACGAGCTACGAGTCGTAGCGAGGCCTGATATATGGCAAGTATCGATATCTTAGGTTGGGCATAGCCGCATATATGTATCTCATTGGCCGAGCAATATATTTCATGCAACATTGTATGTAAATATCTACCGCCACCTGATGTGCAGCAGACACGGAACATACTGAGTAAATAGAAACTTTCGCCCCTACCAAGTTCTATGGGTAACACCGAGATTGGTTTCTTCGTAATTTCCTCCTTCGCGTCGACTCGTCTATCAGATCACTACCTCAATTAGGCCTTCGTTTCCCTCGCCTTTGTTGTACATACCGGCGATCTTTAGGCCGCATCCCTCAATAAGCGTATGCCACTCACTCCTGGTGCGCTCTTTGGAAGCCGGTCCAGCCATCATGTGAATGTCCAGAGAAACATGTTGCCAGGCGGCTTGTTCGTCTGCAACGATCTATGAGTTCAAGTTAATGGGTTTTGTCCGTGTCATAGCGGTTTAGAGGAACTGGATAGTTGAGGATTAATAAGAAAAGACCATCACACATACATTTTCACTGATTAGAATTCTTGAGTAACCGGGTTCCATAGCATTTTTCAGATGGCCAAGGATCTTGCGACACTGCTCATCCGGCCAATCGTGCAATACGGAGCGCATGAAGTAAGCTCGCGCGCCTTTGATCGGTTGTGGTGTGAAGAAGTCGTACTCCTGCAGCTCGATACGGGAATCGTTTCCAACCCCCATCGCTTTCGCAGCAGCTATCACAGGAGGTATCTCTTGTAGTACAAGCCTACCCTTATACTGCGGTACCTTGGCCTGAAAGTCTTGCAAGATTTGGCCTGTGCTACCGCCAATATCAACAAGCACGGATGCGTCGCCACCAGCTTTCAGGCCTTCAACCAAGTGTTCCTGCACAGGGTACATATCAATCCAACTCGAACGGTGTACTCGAAGTGTGTGTACGTAATGGTGAAAAGCCTCAAATTCTGCCGGGTGCTCGGAGAGCCAAGTAAAGGCAGAGCCGGTATACTCAAATGCATATTGAAATGGCCCATCTAAGCTGTTTTCAGGGTTTTGGAACTTGGTATTCCTTAAATATTTAGGCATATGGGAAATGGGTATGTTGAAGCAGTCGAAACTTGACGAATGGATTAGCTATAATTCATGATTTTAACGTCGCAGACAACACACCAGAAAATAATGCCAGCTGCATACTCCGGCTGTGCCAGGAGCTTGGTAAAATTGTTAGGTATATAAAGGCCTGGCCCTTGTTCGTCGAGCATATTCATCGTGACGCAAGCTCGAGCGATACGCTTAACGAGCTCCGGAGACGCTCCGGTCGGGATCGCGAGATCCTCATTAGTCTTAGGCCGGCCGTCGTCCTGCGTAGTGGTTTCAAAAATCTTCAAGTCTATAGCGATGCGTGCGGCAACAGTCCGAGTTGGCTGGTCCCGCCTAGGTTAGCATAACCAGGCCTTCATATATAGGTATATACAAAATCTCGTACAAGTGCCCATATATTCCACAATAGAGACTCGACAGGTGTCTCGGCCGCATCTGCAAGTTTCCTTGCTTTTACAACCAGCTTTTCGCGTGCCTCTATCTCACCATTCATGAGCTTATCGCCCTCTTCCGCTACCTCTTTAAGGGCTTGAGCTATACTCTGGATGTGGGAAGGGATCTCGGATGCTTGAGAAGACATATTGTATGGAGATACATGTGAGGGGGGGTGAATGTAACTGAGATTGGAGATTGAAACAGTTTGCAAAGAGTATCGAGTATCGAGTATCGAGTTGAGCAAGATTTTCCTTTCAAACTTTAGGTTAAGATGCCTCCCTTCTCATTATTATACCTACCCAGGTAGTTCTCGTGGCTGCGAAACGTTCTTAATATGTTTTATTTTTCTTACTTGGACCACTGTCACACTTATAGGGCACTATGAGCTTAAAGTGGGTTGGATTCAACTGCTCTCCAAAGAGAGACTATCTCGCTCCTCTCAGGGAGGCTGTTATGCCCTATATCCACAACAGAGGCTTGATCGGAACGATAATTGGAGCCACGGATAGAGGCGCTGGCGCCAGCGTGATCCCTTTATTCGAGCTATCCCTGTGATAACCACTTTGTTTTTCAACCAACTGCATAATGTACTGGTATTATAGAGTGATGAAGACAGAGCGGTCGGTTTGGCTGGATGTACTTATCCCTATCTCTCCCCGCTGTATGCAACTAGCGCGCGAGAATACGTCGTCCGATAATAAGACCTGAGGAGAGTGTACGAGAGAGCTATTGGCGCCTTTCGCTAGAAGGTTTCGACAAAGAAGTTACCTCCTTGGGCTGGTTCTCGGGTGATGACCATTTCTCTGGTCTAGCTCTAAGGGCGCTGTTTGAGTGTACGGCAGTGGTGTTCTGATGTTTTCATTTAACAGAACGCTTAAAGCCACGGTGATATCTCTCTGAGTCACGGTGACCAACAGCGAGTACTATCGCGGACCTTGCTGATTTCACTTATTTAAGGAGACTACTCTTACGATGAGCCCCTTAAGGGAGCTGCTAGTAACTGTAAAGAAAAGGAGGATATCAATTAATAGGTTAGCCCCCCCTTTTTATAATGCCAAGGGCGGCGACGGCAAGGCTCACAAAGGCATCGCTAAGAAGAAAAGGTATAAAAGATTATTATAAAAGATATAACGTTATATATTAAATAAATAGTTTTAATAAAAATACCAACGCAAATACCTAGCAACAATCGTGAATAACTGTTTCAAACCCTTAACCTATTATAAAAAACGATATTAAACCTAATCTGTAAATAGCATCACTCGTAATATATATAATATGTAGGTACCTAGGTATAAGTATATTATGCTGTGAAACTTGAGCACTTTCACCAACTCGGAGTTAATCGGGATTGCGCGTCCCTTACCTTGGGATGGGTTTTGAAACCGGTGGCGCCTTGTTCATTAAGAATAGAAATAGGTACCTTAACGCTTCAAATAGCCAGGCCGTGTCCTTGTTTTTAACCTAATAAACTCTTCATTATCAACACTGCTATAACGCGGTTTAGATATCCTTTCTTCAAAAAGACAGGTATCCTTATTATCACGATGGTTGCATCTAGTACCGATCCCGTGCCACAGTCACCCATGCCGGACTATATGACGGACCCTAACGCTGTGCTCAAAGATGTCGATGCTCAGTGGAGGAATTCTCGGCCCCCAGACTATGCAAACACACGCAAGTTCTTTTCGGAAAGTCGGTGACCTAGAATCATACACATCTCTCGAGAAGGTAATTTGGAAAATGCTAATATACAATGATGGATAGCAAAACGATGTAAGCACGAAGCTAGTAGCCTTCCCGAGTTGGTGGAAAACCTTGTGAAGAACTGGGAGATCGAAGCATCCTTCAAAATGCGTCTTTCGGACTGGCGGACAGTCGATCCCGAGACTTTCACATTCGCTGTCAACGACTCAGAACCATGTTCGGCGGAACATATGCTGCGCGTCGGGACCTATAATGCTATTATTTCGCCTTGTGAGTACTACGACCCGGAGCATTCGGATTTCGCAGCTAGTCATAAGACATTCAAGAGGATGATGCCATCCTTCGCATGGGAGGTGCTGGCAGTTCATAGTGGGCCACCTGTCGTCTCATTCAGATGGCGTCACTGGGGTGAGATGAAGAACGACTACGTGGGGAAGAATAGGTAGGTTGGGAAGTTCTCTGCCGCAGATATTTTGTAGATTCTGACCCAATAATGCTCACAGGGCCGGCGAGAAAGTCACTGTCAAGGCAAACGGACAACTTATTGACATTGAAGGAATCACCGTGGCCCATCTCAATAGCGAATTCCAGGTTACGGAACTCAAGACTTGGTTCGATTCAAACGAAATGTTCAAGCAGATGGATCCCGACGGAGTCGCAATAAAGGGTGTTGCGGAAGAGAGGGTTGAGCCGCTTCTCACTGCCGTAGAGGGTGATATATCGACTAGTGAGGGTGCAGCTGTGGGCATTAACATTCATTGCCCGAATAATGCCTAGGTTAGATACCTACCTAGGTACCTATATAGCGACAGGAATATCGTTTCGGGAATTCAAGTAAAACTACACCATGAAATATATTAATCTACCTGAGCCATGTACGAGTCTTGATATGACGTAGCTTGGTTTGACATGAGTACGCAGTTGGTATGCTGTTAATATGAGGCTATTCGCAAGGGAGTCGTTGTCATCTATGTCGTCGAGAAACGCAGGCCGGGATCTGGCATCATAATGCCCGTTCTTTATCGAGTCGAGATGGGAGGCCTAGCCACACCAACCAATTGCATTCGTATTTCCCTCCGATGCGACGCTATTATGCCGCCCAAGGTTAAAGGAACAGCCTGCAGGATAAGCAAGCCAAATGACTGATCTTCTTTATCTGGACCGGGGTGTCGGGCGACGATAAAGACGCGCATTCTATTGGCACAATGATGTAACCTAGTTGATGACACACCCGTGCGACTAGGATCATAACTAACTCCGGTCAGCTAATCAAGACTCATAAGATGACGAGGCCCTCTAGCGGATGTACTGTTGTGTAACTATTACAGTGAATCCGTTGGAATTCCTATCACCCGCTTTCTAGGCTGCTTACGGCCCCAAAACATGGGGAGCTAGAGCTCAGCCCGGATATCATCTTTTCATCTCGTCAACATTTAGCTCCATTGATTTCGTAGAATGTCCTTATTATATTACGGGTGTAACTTATATCCTTCAAGAGACCTGGCACCTACGCTCAACCGCCGGGCTTAATACACTGACCATGGCCAACCTAGAGACGTCGATCCATGTGGGCATTTGGTTCATGGTTGTGATATCTCTTCTAGCTCTCGTGCTCAGATTTTATTGTCGGATCTCCCGCCGGCGGCCGTTATGGTGGGTTCTGTGTATGAGTTGAAAGTTGAGCGTGACGCCGTTGCTAATAAAAATAGGTGGGATGATTTCGTGCTTATGGGTGCCTGGGTAAGGCTTCTTCTCTATACGGCAATAAGCCGAGCCCAAGAATGAATTACTTACCTTTGATCCTTAGATTATGGTTGCAATTGCTGGAGGCTTCATCAGCGCCTTTGCTTCTCCAGGCTCTGGCGTCTCTATTGCAGGTGCCGACAGGATCATGACTTACTTTAACGTCTGTTCCGTCTTCTGCGGGCTCGCGTCAGCCTGGTCCAAGTCTGCATTTGCTATCACTTTACTGCGGCTAGAAGCCGGACGAGGTCGGTACTTCCTCTGGTATGCCATTGGGTCAGTTAACGGGTCATACCTGTTGTATGTGATTACGGCTTGGAATAGGCCCTGCGGTGTCGCGAGTAACGATGACTTGTACATCCCTGGCCCTTGCTGGAGCTCTACAGCCAAGATGGCCGTGCCACTTTCCGTCGTAGGTATGTTATCGTGTGGCCTAACTCTTGTTACTTCTAGTCATTGGGCTGATGTATCCCTTCGTCGGCAATAGTATATTCTGCGGCTATGGACTTCGCACTTGCTTTCTTCCCTTGGAAGATCGTGTGGCAGACACAGATGAAGAAGAAGGAGAAGCTAGGGGTTGCGCTGGCTATGAGTTTTGGTGTGCTGTGCGTCTCTGAGAAATATGTCTTGTCTAACCTAGAACTTTTATATTTTGCTAATTGTGTGTGTCGAACTAATAGTGCCGGCGTGATCGCTATTAAAAGAGCTACCAACATGGTTGGTATGGACCCGGTAGCATCATTCAGTTATTTCTGTAAGATATTTCTGGGCCTGCTACCATTTTCGTCGCTGATACGCAATCGTGCAGACGGAAGATGTATACAGTGCGTCTATAACTTAGCAGAGCCGTGCGTGACAATTGTTGCGCAAACGATTCCAAATCTCCGCGTGCTGTTCGTTAGGGACAAGTCGTCGGATCCGCTCCCACGCGCGGCCTCCCTTCCAATTGCATTCCAGAAAGGGTCAGGCACGAGAGGCATGTCAGGGGAGTCACAATGGCCCGTGTTCGACCACGAGAGGGACTCGGCAAAGGATTTGCGTAATTTTGCAGTAGTTCAGGGTAATCCAATCTAAATATTAGAGGTGCTTTATTTAGGCTTTCATTATGTTTATGTCGGCGATTCTCCTCATATATCTACCTAACTAGGGTAATTGATTCGTTAAACATCTTATATGATCCTAAGGCCGTGATTAGCGCTGATATAGAGGCTCACTCGATATGAATAGGTACTGCTGAACCTTTGTACGCATTGTTTACGTGGCCTAAGAAGGATCTGTAGCAGTCATGGTTTATAAATAAAACTAATTTCCTCATAAACCTCTGATATATCAGAGCCTGCAATTTCATATTCCAATGAAAACTTCTCTACATCTACAAACCCAAGTTTTCTATAAAAAGGGGCCGCTTCTAGAGTGCTTTCTAGATACGCGGCGACACGATTCTCCTTGCCCTGATCGATGCCCCATTGGGCCATCATGGTTGCCGCACCGCGGCGTTCGTATGTTGGATCGGTGCCCATAAAAGTAATACCTGCAGTCATAGCTAGTTAGCACCATTGCAGGTCGCTCGAAGGATATGGATGCAAATCGGACGTTACTCACGATAACATGGGTCGACCCCCAAGGCGTGGGACTGTGCCTCTTCAGTCTTCTTAGTCCAGCCTTCGAGAATCTTGAGGTCTGTCCCCTCAGGCCAGATCCAAGGAGGTTCAGTATAGCCCTCTCCGGTAGACAGGGGATGAGCCCATTTTGCGAACGCGATCGCCCTTCCTCTTACTTGACGTTTACGACTTTGTTCGTTCCCGTTTAGCTCGACATTGTTGCTTGATTCTTCTGAACTAAAGATTCTGACAACGAGAACGGTAGTATTTGGGTCATCAATATCGGCAAGTGCTTTTAATTCGATGGATTTCTTCAGCATGTCCCGGACGGTCGGTGTGGGAAACTGGGCTAGGAGCATGGCGTTGGAGCCAAAGGCGGCCATGTGGATCTCCGCAATCCGGGCAGCATCCGCCTGTTCGGCAAACTCTAAGGTGAGTGGCATTCTGTACGGGCTTCTTGGAATGGATTTCAAGACACGAGCTGATATGGGCAATGAATAAGATAAGTGGATGATTTACCGCTTAAAGCAGAACGATGAACGGTATCCTATTTCATTAAGTGCATATGCTGGACTAGTATATTACCTAGGTACCTAGGTATATATTTACTTTCACTGTATCGAATTAGATACGTACCTACTCATGTACCTAGGTAGGTCCGGGGAAGGGCCGAGGTTCATTGCCTGAGACCCACTGAAGCTCCGCTGTGTCATGGCCGCGATATTATTTCCGACTTCCAGGTTCACGTTATTTAGACTTACCTACTTACCTACCTAGGTATCTACATCCTAGGTATTTACGTAGATGGCAGCTGGCTTGATGTACGCGGGTATCCATGGTCGCCTTTAACATACTTAGGTAGACAGCACTTACATTTCCACCACAATATTATTATACCTCTGGTTTATAGCCCATCGTTTAAGCAACTCCGTCTTGTTATTGGAATGGTCCGCTCTATACTTTCTTCTTGCTCGAAATGGCGCCAACATTCGCGGAGGCTACGGCCATTAAAGTCGTAGATTCGCATACCTACAGTGCTAACTTTGACACGGAGTGGTGCGCGGGGTCAGGTACGTTTGATTATTTACCCGCCAATCCCGCATGTGATCTGATCGATATATATTCCAGTACCCCACGGTGGCGTTGTGACTTCTGTTTTCCTCCGTGTCGCCGCGGCTCACTTCCGCACGACGCTGGCGGCTCAGAACCAACCGCACACAGTTTCTTTGCATCTTGAGTTCTTGCGGCGAACCCAGGAAGGCCCGGCGACGTTGGTGGTCCGCGACATCAAGTTGGGTCGGCAGACGTCAACTATCCACGTCGCGTTGTCGCAAGGTGGTCGTGAAGAGGTCGTTGGCTACCTTACACACTCGAATATCGATATCGAAACTGGGCTGTCTCTAAAGACCCTGTGGTCTTTATATCCATCTCCACCTCCGCCCCCGGTTGACTTTGGTGTCCTCCTTACCGGCGGCGAGGACCCAAATTGGACTGAGCAGACGGACAAACCGTTCCCAAAATTTCGCAAAATTTCTGACCGAGTCCGTACTTGTCTACCTCGCACGGGTCAGGTAGTTCCGGGATTGGTTGACGAATGGCTACGCCTCGATTCAGGCGAAAGGTTCACGAATGAGAGCGTGGGCCTCGTATGCGACCACTTTCCATCGGTCATCGAAGGCCTATGGCGTAATGAGAAGGGCAACATACATCCTCCCGCATTTTGGTATCCAACCGTAGCCCTTAACCTAGACATCAAGAAGGTACTGCCGCCAGATGGCGTCGAATGGTTATTCGTGAGGGTACGGACGAAGAGGCTCAAGAATGGAAGAATGGACCTCGAAGTTGTCATCTTGGATGAGGCTGGCGAAGTTGTCGCTTTGAGCCATCATGTTGTCTTGCTCATGGGCACGGAGAGGAATCTGGCAGCCCGAAGAAATGATGATGCTAAGATTTAAATCGAAATACCTACCTAGGTAAGTATCTAGATAGTTACATTAATATATTGTTTTAGGCGCTTTTCACCATACCATAGCTAGATTTACAGAAATTATGAAAATTGAAACTACTGTCTAGTGTACTTAGGTACCTAGGTATGTATCTAGGTACATAAGGTACCTAGCATAAAGTATATTCATGCTACCTACCTACATGTACCTAGGTACCTACCCCTAACCTAGGAGCTTAATTGTAACCTTCGAGTATAAGCATATGCAGGTACCTGAATTTAGACGTATATATATGCACATATTAGGTAGGTATGTATATATCGCGCCTGATCGTTCCCTGGTAGCTATACCCGTGCCAGGTCTTGGAGATTACCTCGGAATTTCGGACAGAAGAGGTAGGTCGATAAGAACCTTCTATTAAACAACTTCAAACTTGTTAACTACCTACCTCCTAGGTATGCTATAATAGAGAAGCTTACGAAAACTTGGCTGCAATATTTCGCATCGATATCAATTCTCTAACATCACCTTTACATCTACTTTTATCCCCTTTTTTTCCTTTTCTTACCTTGTCACTCGCTACGTCACTCGCTACTATCGATTTGCATCTAAACCTCAAATGGCTGAAGCTATACCTGCTATTATTTCCGCCCAGGCCTCTCAACCAACCAACGATAATATCCTTCTCTTTCCAAAAGGTGTCTCTCTCGCTCTGGCGGGTGATTCCCTAATTGTGATAGGTACCTAATAGCCATCTGCTTACAGGTAGCTAAGCTGAAGCTAACATATAGCTTCGCGCTTTTGTAGACAAGTCTAGAGCGAGACGTCACCGGAAGAAGTTGTGCGGTGTTGCTTTCAGTAGCGCCCCGGCTGAATTCTCGATTCCTCTCTACAATGTACTCTGGGCAGAGGTTACTGCCGATGAACTCGTTATCGACTATGCGGATCCTATCTCCAAAAAACACATCCGCGCCGCGAAGTTGACCTACGCGCTCGGCGAGCTTGCCATCGATGCAGTGAACGCATGGGTCGGCGTCATCCTCAAGCGAGCGTACGGGACAGCCCAGCGTGGTAAACGCGCCAAGGTCTTGGTCAATCCGCACGCGGGACCGGGAGGTGCCGATAAGATCTGGGAACATGACGTGAAACCATTATTCGAGGCGGCGCGTATGTCTTTAGACGTGGTGCGGACCAAGTTCTCGGGTGAGGCTATTGGGATATGCGAAAACCTTGATATCAATGCGTACGATATCGTGATCCCTTGCTCGGGCGACGGGCTGCCCTATGAGTGTATTAACGGCTTAGGGAAACGCACAGACGCGCGCAAGGCCTTGCACCAGTTAGCCGTAGCACATATACCATGTGGGAGCGGAAACGCAATGAGCTGTAACCTGAATGGCACGCATAGGCCGAGCTTCGCGGCGCTGGCTATCATCAAAGGCGTGAGGACGCCAATGGATCTGATGAGTGTCACGCAAGGGAGTACGCGGGTGCTCAGCTTTCTCAGCCAGTCGGTGGGCATTATCGCAGAATGTGACTTAGGGACGGAAAATTTACGTTGGCTAGGTGCTGCGCGGTTCAACGTTGGGCTGATACAGAGGATATTCAGCAAGAAGGTGTACCCATGCGACATTTCGATGAAAGTAGAGATTCCCGAGAAGGCGGATATTAGGGCTCACTACAAGCGCGAACGAACAGAATGTGACTATACGACACGGAGAGAAAAGGATGTTACGAGAGAAGCATCTTCAGAGGGCGAATCTACCTCTAGTGAGCAAGACATCGGAGACGGGTTGCCGCCGTTACGGTTCGGAACCGTCAACGACAAGATCCCTGACGATTGGGAAACGGTATCACATGATAAGCTAGGCAATTTCTTCTGCGGAAATGTAAGCACCAGAGGTCTCATCGTACGCGAAAAATACGATGTGCATGCTAAGATTCACAGATGGCTTGGATGGCGCCCGATGCCAACTTCTTCGCAGCAGCGTGCCCTAACGATGGGTTAATGGACGTTGTATCTAACGACGGTGATATATCGGCGGTAAAGTATTTGGAACTATTGACATCAGTTGAAAGTGGCCTGTTATTCGATAATGATCACGTCTCATATCGGAAGATCGCCGCCTACCGCTTCACCCCTCGTAATCAGAGGGATGGCTACATCAGCATCGATGGTGAGCACGTCCCCTTCGAACCTTTCCAGGTCGAGATCCACCAGGGATTAGGTACTGTATTATCGAAAAGCGGAAGGTATGAAGCGACGGGGCCATCAAACTGGGAAAAAGCCGACTTACGGACTTGATAGGTTAGGGGAGATAGAAGCGGTAGGTAGGTCATGAGATGAGATACCCAAAGAGAGATGGACACGTACAGAGTCGTCGTGTATGAGTATGTATACTTAGGTACCTAGGTAGGTAGCCTGAGTTATACTATGCCTACATATATATTGGCCTTCCTTGAGCCTCCAAACGCGCGTCACACCCTAAAGCAAAGTATAGCTCTTAACCCTGGATATATCCCTCTGAGAAAACGCCCAAACTCCAGGCCTTGCGAGATAATCCTTATCATAGCTCAATCTTCAAACCCATCCCAGTTATCCTGGCCATTGCGATCGTCTTCAGTCATCTTCTCGTCCGATGGACCAGCTTTATTCCACGGCAACCTCTCGTCGGCTAGCGACTCCTCGGCCCTCACCCGCACAGGTTTGCATGTAGACTTAGATTGCACTTCGACGATGCGCCGCAATCTGGCCAGGAACTCACTCGACTCCTCCTCGCTCTCGCGGCCTGCATCGTCCACTAACAACTCAAGCTTCTCCACCTCGTCGACCCAGATATCCAGAACGTGCAGCCGCAGACCAACAGACACTCTAGACAAATCGCCTGTTTTCTCTAGTGGCCATTCTTCCAATAGCCGAAGAATGCCGTCGGCACGCGCACCAGTTCGGTTCTGACCTTTCTTACCCTTCTTTCTATCGCCGGCCCAGGCTATACTGGCGCCGAACATGCGACGCACTAACAACAGATATTTCTCCATACGTAGAACATCGATAGAAGTCCATTCGCGAGAGAGCGTAGCCCAGAAAGCGCGGAGGAAGGGGATAACGACGGCGCACTCGTCGTCGTTCGGGGTAGGGAGTACGGACAAGAGATCCGCAAGCTCTGCGCAGAGGTTCTGTTGAGGTATGGGGCGGTCGCACATCCACACACTATAGAAAAGGCCCTTCCATAGCTTCAGGTAGTCAAGGCCTGTCAGTTTCCGCGCGGTGGTCGGCGCGGTGAGAAACGCGCGAAGGGTGCTTAGGGCGGAAGTGCGTATTTTGCGATCTAAATGTTTATATTCCTACAGATTAGCTTCAAGTATCATAATTGTAGGAATTTATATAAGGTAGAGAGAGGAGTAGAGGGGTAGACGATGAAAGAGATGATGGAGACAGACCACTAGACGCAAGGTGCTTTATAAAGGGCATGTTCCTTTCGTCAGCTGCCATTGTCAAAGGAAGAGCACAATAATATTATCGTCAAAGTTGTAAGGGTAGTTAATGGTTAACAGATATGGTTTTCTGGCCTCATTTAGCATAGAATATGTTGATGACAGTTTTTTGGGAGGTTAATTGATCTCTAGAGATGAGACCGATAAGGATTTGGAAAGAAAAAAATAATATGGATGGTCCCGCTGTAATGGATCAGATCACACTAGCAGGTACCTGGCAGCTGCCTGGGTAAGTGGTGTACGGAATGATTCCGAATTGTTCCTCCACTTTACGGAATAATTTCCCTACCTAGGTATTTGTTACGATATCCATTAAAGCGAAACATGAAAGTATAAAAGCAATAATTACTCTTATGTAAGTAACCGACACCGAAGCAGACTAGAATATCAATAGCTTGTTTAAAACTAGGTAGGTATATAATATAACCATATATCATCCATAATCTATTCCAGCTGAAATTATAGAGACGGTGTTCATCCATAAGCTCTTACACTTGCCCTCGCCATTGAGAAGATCAGGGTTCCGTAAGTAACATCTAAATCCACGTCGTGCGAATTGCATCCGCCGCACCTTATTCGCATGATCATGTGGAGAATAGGATCCAGAGACACACAGCCGAAGTTATGAGTTCAACAAAGACCTCGTGTGCGTGTTTTGAGTCCAACTCCATAGGTATTGTCTAAGACAGATTCGATGGTGCTTAAAAGAGCATTCATCGAGCCACGTGCTTGTTTACGTTTAAGGCTTATGAAAAGTAACCCAAACCTCAAACATTTGCCAAACCGTATGGCTCCTTGCATCTGGCTGTGTGAAGATAGTGACTTCACCAGATTCTTTATCTTTAATCTTGGTTCGTTTTAGTAACTTCGACTTCACCTCTATATTCTCAATATTATCTTTCCACGCGTCCCTTCCCCAAACTTCCTGCCATAGTTTCTACCAGGTCTTCTCGTCGTGTTGGTACTTGAGATGATAGTCCCGAGATAAGCCTTGATGCTGGGATGAGCTGGGCACAGTACTACCGACCTGGGATCCTATTACCAGTACCGGACTGTGACAAGGGCAATAAGGCTTAGAACTTGTAGTTCAATTTTGAATTATAATTCTCTATAGTCTTAAGGTCCTTGCCTTTTATCTCTTTTTGTAAAGCGAGGCGTAATGACCTATATGTATATAATTTGAATATCTCCTTAAACGTTGTTAGCGCCTTTTTATTCTTATTAATTTAATCTTACATATATTGATTAAGTTTTTTAATTAACCTTATTTAATAATTTTATTTTATAAGTTTTAATATATCTCGTATTAATTAATATATATATATATATTAATTATATTTTATTTCGTAAAACTTATTCGTATAATATTAGCTTTTTTTTTTTTAATATTTAACTTTAAACATTTTAAAGGATTATAAAATTATAAGATTTATCGATATATTATTTATGGAATAGCTTAATTGCTACTTTTATTTTATTATTAAATATATATTTATAAAGTTTTTAAGTTTAATATTTTTTAACCGGTTAACTTTTTTATTTAACGAAATATTTTACTTTACCTTAGTTTTTAATAAAGTTTATAATTTGTTTTATTTAATAATTTTTAAGCTTTATCGGGATTATTTTACGTAAGACTTGGTTAAAGTTAAAGAGTTTTTAATTATTAACGCGGTAAGATTTAATAAGTGAGATATGAAACGAGTTATATATTTTTTAATCTTTAAGTAAAGTAAGTTTTATTATTATAAAAAAGATTATTTATTAGATTTTAAAAGGTTTTAAAAGTTTTTTATTTAGTTTTTTAATAAGGCGTTTTGTTTTAATATTTTTTATATTAAGTATTATAAGTTATTTTTTTTAAAAGGTTAGTATATTTTTTCGTTATTTATTTACTTATTCTTTTATTCGTTAACGGTTTCGTTTTAAGTGTTTTTATGTTTTTTAATATATTTATATTATTTAATATGTATATAATTTACTTCTTAAATTACGTAAAGTGTTTATAAAAAGATTATAAACGGTTAAATAATAATTATAATTAATGTAAAAAGGTGTAAGTTATATTAATAATAAGGTAATATTATTATAAGTAAATTTAGTTATTATAAGGAGGTTTTTTTAATTATTTATTTCATAATTAATAAAGGCTTTAAAATAGATTTTTAAAATTTAGTTAAGGCGTTTTATTTAGCCGTTAGTTTATAGGTAAAACGTAATACTTATATAAGATTTAATTTTTATTAAAAAAGTCTTTTTAAATATAAAAAATAAACTTAAAATCTTTATTAAAAATGATATTTAATAATACGTTATATAATTTCCAATATTATTTAATAAAAATTTTAATTAAATTATTAAACTTTTTTCTTTTTACCTTAAAAGGAATAAAGTAAACTATTTTTAAGAATAAATTTATTATTACTTAAATAAAATTATAACCGTTTAATAAAAAAAAGTTTATAATAAAATTTATTATTATTATTAATTAAGGTTTATAATATAATTTTATTAATTAAAGATATTTATATAAAACGTGGCGAGGGATTTTATTTTATTAACATTTTAAATAACCTTATATATAATCCCGGATAATATTTTTAATATTTAATTATTAAAAGTTTTAAATAATTAATTTTAAGGTTTTATTTATTTTTATATATTTAATAATAAAGGTATTATATTTAAAGGAAATAACTTTTTTTTAAAATTTTATGGATATTTAAAACTTATTTTTTTAATATAAAAGATTATTTTAAAGGATAACGTTTTTAAAGGGGTTTATAATTTACGTAATATATTTTAAGTTATTAATAACTACTTTTTTTAATTTTTTTATAAAGTCGGGAGCTTAATTAAAAGTGATAAAGTTATATAATTTTTTTAATATAATAAAAACGACTATTAAAAAGGTAAATAAAGTTCCTTAAAAATACGAAAAATATTTATTTTATAAAACCGATTTTATAAGTTAGTTTTTAACTTTTCTTTTCTTAAATCGATATTATAATAATTTAAAGAAAATATCGGCTTTATCATTTTATTTTTTTAATCGATAATTAATAATAAATTAATATAATAATAATTTTTATATTTATTAAGCTTAACGTTAGTTTAAGATTTTAGCCGTTATAAAGTAAGTTAAATTTTAATAATTAAAATAAATTTTAATTTAATATTTAACACCTTTTAAATATTAATATTATTTTTCGAAAAAATCTATTATAATTAATAATTTTTTATTATAAATTTTATAGTTTATTTTTATTAACGTAAGTTTATAAAAATAATAGGCTATTAGTTTAAGCTTATTTTATTTATCTTTTTAAAAAAGAATAGCGTTAATAATATAGTTTAATATATCGGTTTTAACATAAGTTTATTTCGAGAAATTAAAATGTATTATAATAAGAGCTTAAGTAAACCGAGATTTAAGTTTTTTAAAAGATTTGTTCATTTTCTTAATCCACTTTTAATCTTTTTTGTTTCTTTTATTTACGTTAATAATTAGTTTTATTATTTTTAAGAATTTCTTTATAAATTATTAATAAAAGTTTATAAAACTAATAAACTGTTAAGATTTTTTAAAGAATTTAAGTGTTTCTTAATTATTAATATAATTAATTTTATTTTAAGCCATTAAGATATTATTTATTTTAATAATATATTTTAAAAAGTTTACTTTTTATATTTTTTAAAAATATTTTCGTAAATTAACCGTTAAATGATATTTTATAAATTTTTTTAAGACTTTTTTAATAATTTTATCGTATTTTTTTATTATATTTATATAAATAAAAAAATTATTTAAGTATATTAAAAGGCTTAAATCGATAAAATTTCGGAAAATATTATTTATTATTAATTAAAAAATTATAAAAACGTTAATTAATTTAAATGATATTATTAAGTATTTAAAAAGGTTATACTTATAATAAAATATTATTTTTTATTTCTTTCTTTCTTTAATTTTAATTAAATAAAATCTTAACTTAAGGTTAATTTTTATAAATTATTTTACAGTTTTAAAATAAGCTTATAGTTTTAATATTAACGGTATAAAATAACGAATAAAGATAATAATATTATTTAAGCTTTAATAATTAATTATTAATTTAAAAGGGTTTTAAGGATTAAGTTTATCGATAAATATTATAAGTATTATATAAAACGAAATTAATTTTTAAATTTAATTATTATTAATTATTTTATTTAATTATGGTTTAAATATATTAAATTCTTTTTCGCTTATAACGTAAAAAGATCTTTAAAGAAATATCCTTTTTTTTTAAAGATTAATAAAATGATTTTAAGGTTAATAATTTGGAAAGTGTTATTTTATTTTTTTAATTATAATATGTATAAATTTACAAAATTCCTTAAGAACATTCCTTAACGCTTTATTTACTTTAATATTCTTTATTACCATTATATTAATTAATCTTTCCAGATTATATAAAATTAAGTTAATATAATGTTTTTAATAATAAAAAGAATTAAACCTAATCTTCTTAAGGTTTAAAAAGAAATTTATAAGTTTATAAATTTTTATTTATTATTATGGTATAATAATATTACATTTATTATTTAAGGTATTTAATTTAAAATTAATTTAAAAGAAATGGTTTTTTTAATAGTAAAAGATAAGGAGATTAATATAATAATGTTTTATAAAAAAAAAATTAAATTAAATTAAAGGTTAATATAAGTTAAATATATTATTTTTTAATAATTAATAACTTTTATTTTTTTATTTTAAAAAAAGATATTATTAAAATTAAGTTTTTAAAGTTTAATAATATTTATACTTAATATTTATTTTTATTATATAATAATATTATATTAATAATAGGTTTATATTTTAAAGTTAATTTTAAATAAAGTTTTTTTATAACCTTTATTTTATTTTTTATTAATTTCTTAATTACCATAACTTGGTATATTTTATTTTAATTTAGCTATAAGATTTAACGAGGTATAACGTTAAAGCCTTTTAAAAATCCGAATCAAAATCTTCGATTTTTATAATTTAAGGATAAAATAATTCCTATAAGGCTACATTTATTTATACCTTTTTTTATAATGAAAGTGTAGGTTAAGTATTATTATCTCAGGATTATTTTATGGAAAATTTTTTATTTAAGTTTAATAGTAAATCTTTATCATTAATATCTTTTTTTACGAAATAAAAAAAAATTTAATAATTATTACATTTATAACGTTAATAAGATTTTTTATCTTTTTTTTATTAATTTATATCTACTTAATTAATCCTTTTTAAAATATTTTTATTATTAAATTAAATCTTATCCTTTTAATTTAATCTTGGTTTATTTTTATTTTTAGGTTTATCGTTATTTTTTAAGGATTAATCTTAACTTAAATTAAAACGATTTTTTTTTTATAATTGGCTTAACTTAACTTTAAGGGTTTTTAAGTTAAAGCGAACCTTTCTTTTCTTGAAATACCAGGATTAATTAATATATTTTTATATATTTAATTTATTTTTTAAATAACGGCAAAAAATTTTTTATTTATATTTAAAAATTTTCTTTATTTAAAATAAATTAATTTAATAATTTCGTTAAAAAAGGTTTTAACGATATAGTTTTAAAACGTTATTCTAAATTATTAAATTATTTTATTAAGGTTTAATAATTTAATAAAATATTAAGTAATATTTCTTTAATATTTAAGCTTATTTATTTTTTTCGAATTATAATATCTTTCCAAAAAATTTATAAAACGTTCTTAAAAAGTAATAATATATATTATTTAAATGTTAAAGATTTTTAACCATATAATTTAGCTTTTACGTTATTAATATTATAGTTATACTTTTTTAAATAATAATAATTTAATTTAATTAATATAATAAAAATCTTTAAAAAAAAATTCTATATATATTTTTAAATATACCTTAACTTTTATTTATTAAATCTAAAACTTTATAAAATCCTTTTTATTATAAACGATAAGTTTATTAAGTTATATTAAATTAATAATAATTATTACGTAAGAGGAATAAATTAATCATTTTAAGGCTTTAAATAATTAATTATTATTATTTTAAAATAAAGAATCTTTATTATTATATAAGGACGTAAGATTATCCCGGGGTAATCTTTTAAGAAAGTCTTTAAATAATTTAGGATTCCAAGATTAATTATCGGAATCGGAATTACTTAAATTATTATTAAATTATATTTAAACCTTTTTAATTATTTTTTTAACTTAAGCTCGTAAAAAGGATTATAAAAAAAAAAGGTTCTTTATTTAAGCTTTTAAATTAAAATATTTAATAAATAATACTTTAAAGTATATTAAGTTTTTTTGATTAAAGGGATTTAATTTAATTAACGTTTTTAATATAATATACCTTTTAATATTTTTTAAAATAAAATTAATATTAATTAGTTTATTAAAAATTAATTAAGTATTAAATTTATTAAAAATAACTTAAATATAAGCCTTTAAGTTATTAAATTAATGGTAAGTTTTTATATTAATATACGTAAAGTTTATATATTTTCTTATAAAAAAATTATTAATTTAAGATTTTTTAGTGTAAACTTAATTTATTACTTTTTATTAAAGATCTTTTTACTTTTTAATATTTTAATAAAAAGTTTAAAAAATTTATTAATAATAATTAGTTATTTTTTTAAATTTATTAATAATTTTTTATTAGGTTTAATTATTTTATATATATTAAATAATTATATTTTAAACTTATTATAAGAAATTTAAGCTAATTTATTAAACTTATTATTTAAAATAAATTATTTATTCGTTTATTAACATTATACCGGTTTAATTAAGTTAAATTATTATATTATAAATTATTTAAATTATATTATATTAATTTTAAATTTGGTTTTTATTAATAATTTAATTACTCGTAATAATAATAATAAATATTTAAATAATATAATAATTATTATATATTTTTTAATAAAGTTTAATAAATTATATAAAAAAATTATTAAAATTAACTTCGATATTATTAATATTAAAAACGTTTTATATAATTATTTTATAGTTTTAAAAATTATAAAAGATTATAATATTATTATTATTAAGTTAAAATAATCCGGGAATAAAGGAAAGGTTTTAAGGTAATATATTTTCCATTTCAAGTATTTTAGTAAGGAATTGCATATTAAAGCGTTATTTAATCTTAATAAGTTCTTATAAATAATAATTTTTTTTATATTTATTTTTAATTTTAAGGTTTCGTAAAAAAAAATATTATTAAGGATTTAAAAAATTATTTATCGTTTAACGAGGGTAATTTAAGGTTTTATAAATTAATAAATAATAAAGTTAAAATATAAATATTTAACTTAAATGTTTAAAAAATAATAAAGTATAAAGTTTTTTTTATAATTATAATAACGTACGTAATAATAAGATTAATAAATAATATTAATATAATATATTTTAATAAGAAATTTCTTTAAGTAAATTAATCGTTTATAAGTAATTAAAATAAAATAATTTAATAAAAGGATTAATTTTTTTTAAAAAGATATATACTTTTTTAAAATAAGGTTTTTTTAAGATAAAAAAGAATTATTTATAATAAGGGTAATAAAGCTTAAAACTTATAGTTTAATTTCGAATTATAATTTTTTATAATTTTAAAATTCTTACTTTTTATTCCTTTTTACAAAACGAGGTATAATAACTTATATATATATAATTTAAATATCTCTTTAAGCGTTGTTAGCGCCTTCTTATTCCTATTAGTTTAATCTTATATATATTAATTAAATCTTTTGATTAACCTTATTTAATAACTTTGTTTCATAAGTTCTAACATATCTCGTATTAACTAATATGTATGTATATATTGATCATACTTTGCTTCGTGGAGCCTATCCGTATGACACGGACCGCCAGTATCCTTCCTTAAGAGCCGTAGGCATCGATCGGCTACCGTCTTCTGATTCTCAAGGGAGAATAAATGAAACACAGCTGTCATATGTAATATAGTAACCCTGTTGTCTAGAACCCAGAGTTTGTCCTCGGGCGAGTTCGATAGCAAGTCACCGGGACACAGGAAGTGGTTTCTTGACAATTTATCCGTATCGTTGAACATCTTGAATCCGAGCTCGATAAACTTGGACTCAATGTCGCTAGCCCATAGACGGTGCACGAGAGCGCCGTCGAAGACGAGCTTGCGGAGGTCCTGGCCGAAACAGGCTCCCAAGTCGAGAAACAACGGCTCAGTTACACCATCTAGGCTGGGATTTCTCAGCGGGGACAGCACATGTTCCCGGTACGCATAGTGAGCAGCTAGGTCGAATTCGAGGAATCTAAAGGTCCCAAGGCACGGATACGGAAAGCGTGCGTACGCTTCGTTCCGTAGTTTGACGACATGATCAAGCTGTACACCCTTAGGTATGCTGGAGTATGATGTAAGCAAATCCGAAAGAGGTTTTGGCAGCGTTTCCAGCGTCTCGTAATAGAACTGAGAGATATGAGTTGATGACTCAGTCCCAGTCTGGTTTGTGCTCGCCGTGATAGTCATGGTGTACCGTTGCGTTAAGACAAAGTTTCCTCCTTGTAGACTTCGGAATCAAATTTTCGAAGCAGATGGATTCACTGCGGTATTAAATGATGCGTTTGAGGAGTTAACTGAGACCATTACTCTGCCGCTTTACCCCCAAGTTCTCATGGATGGGCCGACGGTAATTACACGGCAATTGGGAACTCTGCATCTAACAAAATAATACCATGTTTACCTAGGTAATGTATAGGTTATTAAATGGGAGGGAGAAGGCCAACGGAAAAGCTTATAGAATTTTTAGGTATTTTCAAAGTATTATTTTTACTTATTAATGGCTAGGTCTGCCTAAAGAATAATTTAACAACTAGATTAGCCTTTTTTTTAAACTTATTAAGTATTAGGTATTTAAAATTTAAAATTCCTATAATAAGTAATAAGCCTTATTATAATAATTTATATATAATATATTTTATTTTATTTTTTATAATATTTACACTCTTAAGTTTGTAAATATAATCTAGAGGCATGCAATGATAATAGTATTAATTATATAAAGTATAACTACTTAAATAAGTACTTATATAAATGATGACTGAAAAAAGGGAATTCATTCACGGTTCTCGAAGGAAAAAAGGGGAAGGGGAAGGAGAAGCAATAATACTCCTACAAGGTTCGTACAATATTTGTCTCCGGCTATTCTTCGGAGATACCGTAATTTACCTTAACACCTGGGCGCCACTTGGTGCTTGCACAAAGCTTACCTAGGTACTTATGTACCTAGAGTTTTAGTGTGCCTACCTACCTAGCAGCCTAGGACCTTCCGTGTAGGTATTTAATTCTACACGCGTTAATAATCGTGACGACTTGTCATCCATTACTTACCTAGGTACCTACATGGATGTAGGTAGGTACATATACCTCCTCGAAAGTTGATACCTACCTACCTACCTCCAAAGCCTTGGCTGTACTGATCGTAGCTGGCCTCGTTGTTGGCTCGAACCATGGAACTGTTCGATCGTCGCTTTAAAGTCCATGGGTTTCGGTGACAGTCCCACTCTCACCTCAAAACCCTTAGATACAAGATGAACGAAGCTGCGCGTTTGCACTTTTACTATCACGGCGAGCCTGTTAGCTCCCTATTTTCTTGTAAAGTGTAAGGCCGCAATATACGAATGCTGACCATGATAAATTGATCACTAGGGCCGTGAAGGTGAAAAGCGACACTGCCACTTCTGCCAGGTTCGCTCGTTCGCGACACACGCTCGGTTTCCGGTCACAATCGTCAATACCGAAGACGACGCCGCGCTCGACCCCGACTTCCGGTTTGTGGAAAGCTCGATTCTCGGAAAGGGTGTAGGACCAACTAAGAAGGAGTTCCTCATCGGCTGCGAGTGCGTCGATTCGGACGACTGCCAATACAGCACATGCAATTGCCTTCAAGATGTCGAAGACGGCAGTTCTGACGACGAAGATGTTGACGGTACATACGGCGAGAAGCCCCGCAGGAAAGTCTACGCCTATCACTCTCATGGTACCAGGTCCGGCCACCTACGTTCTAGGTTTCTTACCTCCCGCGACCCTATCTACGAGTGCCACGAGAGCTGTGCGTGCGGCTCAGACTGCCCTAACCGGGTGGTGGAGAGAGGTCGCCAGGTGCCCCTGCAGGTCTTCCGGACGAGGAATCGAGGTTGGGGGGTGCGGAGCACGGTAGACGTCAAGAAAGGCCAATTTGTAGACAAATATATGGGCGAGATCATCACCGCACACAAGGCTAGCCGCCGACGGGCGAAGTCGCATTTCGCACAGCGTAAGGATGTCTACCTCTTCGCGCTGGATAAATTCTCTGACCCGGAATCGTACGACGAGCGTCTGCGAGGATCGCCATTGGAAGTAGACGGCCAGTTTATGTCGGGCCCGACTAGATTTGTCAACCACTCATGTGAGCCGAACATGCGCATCTTCGCGCGAGTGGGTGACCATGCAGATAAGCACCTCCACGACCTAGCGTTGTTCGCGATCAGGGATATACCAAGAGGCGAGGAGTTGACGTTCGACTACGTGGATGGGATTGACGACTCAGAGAATGATGCTCTTGACCCAGAGAAGCAGAAGGATATGACAAGATGTTTGTGTGGTAGCGTGAACTGCAGAGGCTACCTCTGGTGATTGACAATGGATGTACGAACTGTAACAAGTGGCCATTTACCTAACTAGGTAGGTAGTTGGTCCTTTTTTTGTTAATTATCGAAGAGGTCTTCGCATTATTAGAACATCGTTGTACCTAGGTAGGTACTTAGCAAGGTCTGACTTATGTATTATTGGACGTGTAACCCCTATGCATCAATAATACTGGTCCAGGGTATTGCTTAAGACAAGGTGGACAACGACGAGCAATAAGTACCTAGGTATGCAACGTTATTACATATTACGACAGCAAACTACCTATTAAGTATAAACTCGTCATTTACCTTTTTAAGTAAATACCTACATGTATTTAGGTATTACGAAGTTTAGGTCATCGCCCATAATGGCAGTAAGTATGGTACCCCTATTAGATTATTAACCTTGCTGCAAGGTTAATCTGGGATTTTCAGTAGGTACATCTTGAGTGTGATAACGAACCTTAATAGTACAATGCTTACATAACATAGGTACCAGCCCTACCTGGCTGCCTGGGTAGCTAGGTACCTAGGTACTTATCATCATTGTCACTTTTGTCACTAACCAAAACCAAACTTTGTCGATCCATCGATTCGTTACTCGTTATTCATTACTAAGCCTCATGCCGTGACCTCCAACGTCGAGTGAACAATCCTTCGTATAAACATCGATGCCGGCTCACACTTCAACAGACTAATTTGTGAGGCCTATCTACAATATCTCTCGAAGTACAAAGAATAAATAGAGAGAAAACGAGAAACAAAAACCCCCCACAATAGGAGAGGCGTTGGTGGGAACGAAAAATACAACAATGCGTTGAAGCAACGTCGTCTACACCGGGTGTGCACAATCACTTCTCGAGTGGCTGAACATACCAACCCGCAAAAAGCAATGGTACTATCACCGAACACCCGAACGCCCCGATCGCCCCATCTGCAAGCTCTACCCTTATTCGGCAGATTATGAGGGTCGAAGAGGCGCATGTCGTGGTCTTGTAGCAAGTGCTACTAGATACTCATGAGACTCGTCTTCCCTGTATTGACGTTCACGGTCAAGCTAACGGCGACATTCGTAGGGCTGCTGCTTCTCGCGGCCCGCTGGCCCAAATGCGCCTTATCCCGGCGGTAGTGCCGCGTCGCCTTCTGCGCGCGCTATCAACTCGCCGCCGCAACTGCACCCTTCCGCGACCGACGATAGTGCTCCGGCTTCGCGAGTCGCCTCTCGCTCTCACCAACCACCCCAGTCTCCCCGTTCGCAACAGCCGCACTCCCACCATCACCACCACCGAACACACGGCCATCACCCCCCGCTGTCGCAGCATATAGATAAGCCTCTTCGGCGCCACGAATGGGTCGCGCGCGATCGCACGTGGACGCGCTCCGAGTTGGATACGGAACGAGCTGACTTCTTCGACACACGAGTCGCGGGACGATCCGAAGTATGGCAGGTCTTGAAGGCGGCGCTGGAGGTTCTGTGGGAGGCGGATGAGAGCCGTTCTGCCGGAGGAGGGCTTCGGGACGACGACGGGAGTGGCGGGTTGGCTACAGCGCAGATTATACTAAAGGCTGCCGAGGTGACGCTACCTACGGGCGACCTGTCGAATGGCGTGTACGACGCTTTGGGCAATTACTATTCACTGCCCGAATGGATCGTGTGCGACCCCGTTAATGTGACTGGGGAGGGTAGCCTGAAGAAGAGCAAGGCCGACGTGCGCCGGAAAGGCGGCGACGACGACCTGGCAGGCGAAGAGGACGCCACGGAGGAGCTAGATGAAGACGAGGCCTTGCGGCGGAGGGAGGAGAAGGGAAAGGGGGTCGCAGACATCAGGGATATGGTAAGGGTCCGCGCCAGACTCAGCGAGAACCTGCCAGATGTTATAGTCAGCGTGGGCTCTAGCGAGACTGTAAGGAGTTTTGCTAGGAAAGTAGCAGAAGAATCCAGGGTAGGTTGTCAACCCCCGTTCCCAGACTCGTTCCCTCATTGGCGTGTATGCCCTAACTGTTTGGCGTAGCTACCGCCAACAAAACGAGTGCGTGTGGCCTACATGGGCAAGATTCTTAAGGAGAATTCGTCGTTGGAGGGCCAGGGTTGGAAGAAGGGCGATGTGGTGAATGCGTTGGTCTTCAACCGGTAGCAACAGTTGTCGATGCCGTACTGCGTCTTACACTAGAGCAGCCCTCTCCGATCTAACCCTACGCAGTTTTCGCCCTGGTTTTAACTATACGCCGCGGGACACTGTAGACGAACAAAGCACATCAGCAGCAGCGACAAATCCCGCCAATCGTGTGCTACGCGAAGTCGTATATAATAACGCTGGCATTGCGAAATATGAATACCTATCTGGGTACCTACCTTCCTCAGGTAGATGATATGACCCGTTTTCCTCGTGGGATACAACGAGCAAGATGTCCAGTGGAAGAGTTCCCACGATTAATTCCTGATGGGTTATCGATGTGGATTACGATGAAATTTTCACACCCTTTATATTTGCTATGTTAAAAACCTGTATCGGATTGCGGACTGGAATACCCCTTTTTGTTTTTAGCTATATTAGCATCTGGTAAGCTACCTAGGTACCTACCTACCTAATGGGAGTTGCTTGGGCGTCAGTGTAATGAATTGCACGATTAGTCAGTCGGTTCATTTATGATTGAATTCATCAGCCAGGACCCTTATTTGAGGTTAAGTATAATAATCAACTTCATTTTAATATTGACTGAGTATAAACGGCTCTTATTTTAAATACCTATATAAATGTAATGTTAATTAATTCTTTCCGGTTATTTAAATTAATAATAAAAATGTATATAATATTCGTTTTATAAGCATAATTATACGAAATAACTATGCTATATTATAGGTACGGATACTATAGATATGTGGTAAATAATAGAATTAATATTTTATTTTTCATGTGAATGATTAACTAAATCCTTATATAGGGGATGTGAAGATATGTTATATGATTACCATTTAAGTTAAGGTGGTTAATATATAGAAATTCCCAGTACCCTTCGCGCCATTCACTTAAGCTTAAGGGAGTAATCGATGCTGCTTATAATAGCGATTTGGTAGGTATCCGCCTTCTTTTGTGAAACTTCTCTTATCTTTTAATCCCTATCATAGTCCTCAGGTTAGTTCCTCATGATACCCACGAGTACCGATCTAATGCGTGATATCTTAAATGATATTTGAGAGGCTGCAACTTCAATGGTGGTTGTCGCCAGCGCCAAAACGACCAGCAACGAAGGTGCCAAGGAAGATTCCTCCAAGTACGGAGAGGAAGTAGCCAACGTTCATCGTCATCACCGCCAGCATGCTATATATACTGTCAGGTAGTGCCTTCACAAGTCTCATACTGGAAGTCTGCCGTATTCTGCGGAGAAGCGAAACAAAGGCGAGGTATTAAAGCCTACTTACAGAAGGTATCCAATACCCCCAATCACGACTTCAAGGAGGGCACGGATTGTTTCGGTCGCAACTCGAAACGGATGATTATTCAACTGAGATCTGAACTGGCTTCCCATCGATCCTAACTCGCTTTTGCTGCCCGGGTAATCCTCCGAATCCGAGGATACGGCCTTGCGGTGGCGGTGAAGTGCTTGGTTCGAGTCAAAGAAGATGGACCGCCCGGCTATCAGGACGCGATGTAGCAGGGCCAGCGCAATTAAGAAGATACAGGTGCCGGCGTACGAACCCTCACCTTGCGGGGTCCAAGCGCTCGAGTACAGCGGAGTTGTGACGCTCTGGAAGAAGACCATAGCCATTTCTGCTGAAGTCATCATCATGGACGATGATGATGACCCCGAGTCCATATCCATTCCTGCGGTAGACGACGCCATCGAGCTTCCACTCGTCATAGTCATGCTCTCCATAGCTGTCGCGGTTGCCGAGGTCACCATGGTCATATCCATCTTGTTGGTCGATGATGGTGTCTCGGCGTTGTTGAGGTGCTTGAATGCTCAGGCCGAGAGAGCTAGCAGAGAGAAGAAGTATGATAAGACGTAGAGGTTTGTTGGCGATAGGACTTAAGTTGAGAATGTCGGTATCATCTAAGTAGATAACAATGTTGAAATTTCACCACGTTCAAAGATGCTCTTGTTTCTTCAGGTACCTAGGTAGGTTAGGTGATGGTAGAGTACCTATCGCAGAGTAAGACATTCCAACCTATTCTTATAATATGACATATGACGGCTAACGTTACTAGTCTTTTGCTGGGGTTACCTGCGCATGTTTTATTACCTAGGTAGGTATATCCTCGACGATCTAAACGGTTGCTGTTGCAGATTCGTAGCAGGGTATAGTTAGGAAGGGCATAGTTAGGAAAGGGATGTAGGTATGTTGAAAGGCAGTCAAGTCTCGACGTGCCGGGGCTCCAAGTTTACATACCTACCTACCTAGGTAGACAAATTAGATATTTGCTCATGGCCGTTATAGAATGGATACTAGTATGGCGTGGTTAGACCGCTGACTGCATTTTACCTTGGTAGGGTCCGTTGCAATGCATTACTTCAGCTACCTATATGTAGGTAGGTGTAGGTAGCTTGCCGACCTAGGTACCTAGGAAGTATGTAGGCAAGTAAGTTATAAGTATGTATAAGTTGTAACTTTAGTTACCTACATGCTAGGTAGGTACATACCTAGGTAGTAAGTAGGTACCAAGTAGTCAATGTGAACCTCGGAAGGATTAGCTACCTACATATTTAGATTTCGTGTCCCTTCCCTGTGTAACTCGTTAACTCCACATAATGACATATCGTAAATGTCCCTTCCTATATTATGAGAGGCTGATGAGGCCCCCGGTTCCTTGGGTCGTTGGGTCGGGGGTTCCCGTTAATCGGGCTTTCTAGCTATTTCAGGAAAGCGTAGGAATAAAATCTGCTCAAACTCTCTCAGACTGCTGGACATAAACAGGGATCGCGCCGGTCTTACCGGGGATGTAGCAGTTCTAAACACACACCCCTCCTGTCTCGTGGCTTTGTGGCTTATCGAATCATGTAGGTTGCCGCCGCTAATAGAATTGAACTCTACCTAGGTGCCTAGATTAGTCAGGATTAAATTGAAGTTGCGATTGAAGTTACGACTGATCGGGTTGTTACATTGGCCTTGACTTTGTTATCCGACTTGTTGTAACCATCTCGTTGCTTAATTAAAGTACTTATTTAACTTTAGTAGCCGCCCAGGTAGGCTAGGTTAAGGTATGTATCTAGGGACAATGGATGTCCGATGGGGATGATATCAAAATTAATTAAGCTCAACCTCTTTTTATAGTGTATGGGTATGATAATACTTATATTACTTAGGTACCTAGGTAATGCTTTTGATTATACGGAAGGTATTTGAGACAAAGGGGTATTGTGTTGACCAATGACGTTACTCAGAAGCCTTAATAAATATTTCTCGTCTCTATCCACGGATAAACAGTCTCATAGGCTGACAGGTTGACAGGTCGGGAAGAGGTATTGTCTCACCAACTAATTTAAGGGAAGCCGCCGTTAGTAACAATCTAACCCTGCGAAATATATGAAATGAATTGCCAACTTACGAGAATACCTCAGAGTGCAGATATACTTCGCGCGCACTAGCATTCGATCCTATAACTCGCAGCTGAGCTGCTGCCGCCTCGTCGTGTACTATTTTGAGAATCTCTCCTGGTCCGCAAGCGACTATGCCGACTGAGAGTCCTTGCTGGAGGGTCGCATCCTTCACAATCGTCGCGATGTCCGGACGGCCAGAAAAGACACTGATGGGCAGACGTCTAACAATCTGGGAATCCCCCTTGACTTTCTCGTCGGGTCGTTCAGGATCTTTAGATGTACTGTTGCTTTTAGACTCGGGCCTCCCTGTCTGGTATACCGAGATATCGACGTTGTCGGGTACCATCTCGAGGCCGTTTTCTTCTAGATATTCTAGTAGTGCCTCTTCGTACCACTGTACTAGTTGCATATCTCTCGTCGCAATAACCACTTGCATCTTGTTTATGAATTTATTATTCCCTGTTCGTGTTTGCCAAGCCGAACGTAATAAACTCTCCATCACAAAGGGCAGCGATAGACCGGCGCCGGCACCGCAGGCTATGATGAGACTGTGATCATATGTGTATAGCGGTCTTGCTTGGACGCCGCCGTATGGGCCGTCAAGAAGGACTGGCACACTAAATCCCGGTCGGTTGACCGCGCTTTGAGCGAGGCGGGCTGTTAGTCCACTTCTCGGGTGCACATAGAATGTAAGCTTCGAATTCCCATCGCCGTCTCTCGTAATAGGCATGCTACATATCGTAAACGGATGTGCTGTGAATGTGTGCATTCCTATGTGAATGAAACGGAGGAACATGTGCTGACCGGGCTGCCATGCGGTATCTATGGGAATCGTCACCTTCAAGGCAAGGTCCGAAACCATGGTGAAGTTGGCGCGACGGGACAATCCGAACTCAAAATATGTTCGGATTTGAGGGTATAGGAAAGAGAGCGTGTAGAGTACTCCGGTTGCGATGAAATAATCCCTAGCGAGAGGAGTCAGTTTCCGTATTATTCAGCCGGAAGAAAGGGGTGAGCCAACCAAGAACTTAACCTGAAATCACAGTGGATGAAGAAGAACACGACGAAAATAATCGCTGCAATATAATGCGTTACCTTGAAGAATTCGTAGAACCGATCCCTATTTTCATACAAGTTAATACCTTCTACAAGGAGCTCATTGCAAATCCTGTAGCTACCTAGGTAACTGAGGAACTTACCGAATAAAGCGAAGAGAAAAGACTTGGAGATAGGCCTGCGCGATCAAGGCAACAACACCAGTCCAATAGGCGACGCTGGTATTCCATTCACTGACCATTTCGCCTTTCCAAATATTAAGAACAATAAACGGAAAGGTATGGACCAGGGCCAGAACAAACATGGCCCATCCAACCCAGTTATGGAAGACGATCAACCGCTCAGGAGAAACACCAGTTAGGGAGGCGATCATGTTAGCCTTCGTTGGCAATATAATCATGAAAGGCAGGCATGCCAGCGCCATCCAACCAGTCCTTGTTGCGATGGGCGGCGAGCCGCCGTAGTTGAGCGTTGGCGTGTTTGGCCAGTAATAGGGCTGAGGACCAAGGGTCATTGCTATTCAAAATCAGACTTGGTCGGGGAATCAGATAGCCATAGGAGGCCACAGAGGTGCAAAGTCCAACTTACCTAAGAAGAAAACTGCGCCGACAATTAGCAGCAAACTGACTCCCAAAGATGGCAAATGCCATCGGACGGCAGCCACATCATAACGACGATAGGAGAGAAAACGGATGCTGGCGACTAACTTCCTCCACCATGTCTTTTCTCTGAGCGACGTAGGAGCAAGCCGTTGGCTGCATAATCCAATAAAGCATACTCCGATGACTGCAATGAAAAAGTATACTGTCGATAGGGCGTAAACGTGATCTGCCTCGTACCTGAAAGCTTGGTTTAACTATGACGAACGCCACACACGACGAGATATTCATCTAGAAAGGACTTACCAGAATCTCCAGTGACCGTTACGATAGACGCATTGCGCCGGAGTTAATTTGCACGTGTTTTCCCGTGACGAGTGAAGCATCACCGGCTGATCCAGCCAGGGAGTTCCCGTCATTGCCCCGTGATCCATGTTTCCTGGACAGTATAGTAGTAATTGCTTTGGGGCTGAGTGTCGACGAAAGGCAATATTACTACAACACAAGCATTCTTAAATCGGGACCGTTCTGCAGGCCATGAGAATTTATGTAATGACACAAGCTGCTCCTCGACTTCCATCCCGGCCGAGGAAATGGAAGAAACTGACAGAGGTACATAACTTCCGGGTTGCCCCCTGGTCGCATGATGGCTAGCTCAATAGAAACCACCAACCGGGACACACCTGAATCTCATTACCTACTTCTCACTTCTATCAAGGACCCTCTCACTTCCAAAAGGAGTTGTGGGGGTGGAAGGGGGGGTGAGCGTATCAGCTTCTCTTCATTTTGCATCGGAGCTCTGCAGGGATATAAGCCACGGGTATAATTCCTCACACGTTGTGAGACTCGTAGACGAGATTCTTCAATTCCGGTTGGTGGCACACGCTTGGATGGGGTACGTAATTGGTTACAGCGTATAAGACAGAATAACTTGCTCATTAACGGTTCCGATACTATCACAACTAGGCTGGCCAGACAGAGTCTAGTATGGAGTGAAACAAGATCAAGTAAATGTTGGAAAATATTAACAAGAAAGCTCCGAGGGTTCTCAAAGTCCCGAAGCATGTCGATTAACCCCTAAACAACTTCAATTCTTGATAACCAACCTGCTAGCCTTAACCATTCAGTTATTCAACCATTCATTTGAGTATTAAGCTACATTGATAATATGTGGCTCTTCCATCGTTACATTGTCCCTGTATTCATCACTTTGTACGTCAGAGATGACGAACCTGTCACCGCTCACCATTTGATCTTTCTGCAGTCGGACATACAACATCTCTACGGTTCGATCGAACACCTGAAGCTCCCCGCACCTGTAGGCGAGTTGTAGCACGGAGAAAATGGAGCATGTAAGGAAGAAAATCCTAAGGTACCATGCCATGGTGTTTAGTATGAAACTTGCGGTCGAAGCGTCTAAGAACGGGACACTCACAGCGATAAGACTGAAAGGACAAAACAGGCTTTGGCGAGAAGGCAATCTTTGACGACGCTTTCGTCTAAGATGCTGCAGCTCTTCTCCAGGTACCACGGTCGCATGCTTAGGTGGTCCGGGTCCGTGAGGTCGCTGGATGATTGGGCAACGACGCTGTACATCCAGAACCCCGATAGCAACATGTCATTCATGGCATTGAAAATCCGCGAAAAGCGCGGCGTGATGTTGAAGTAGGCCAATGCGATCCGTGCCGAACATATAGCCGTAGCAAGGACCGCGATCGCTAGATTAGATTCGCTAAGACTGAGGGGAGTGTTAGATCACGGCTTGGTCTTTTGAGATATAAGTGAATCAGGGGGAGGGGGAGGAGGTGAGTTTTGATCGGACTTCAGCAAGATGTTAGTTAGACGCACCGTTGGGCCCAAATTAAAGGTATCTCGGGAGGCTGCTCATAATTTGCGTAGAAATATATCCTTAGACGTGGGTTCGAATTCCATCCGTTCTCCCCACCGATTTCCCATAATGTTTTTCTGAATCGTGCCGGGTAGGCACAACACAACAATGACATAGTGACAACAACCAGTCCAAGTTCAATGGAAAGCGAGATGGCTCTAAGTAAGCCCATAAGACGGAGTCGATGTGCCATTCTATGCAATAATACTCGAGAGTACAAGTGGCGGCCTTTGAGATAATAATGCAAGTTCAGAATAAGGCAGGTCAATGTGAGAATACTAATAACCCTTTTACGACAACTCCGACCATATTTCACAGCCTGTTAATAGTGGATAAAGTCCTGAAAGATAACCTGGGTAAGTAAGAGATAATAGGTAACTATATATGTACCTAGGTAAGTATCTTTATAGGGTTTAATACTTACCGACTTTGGTCATGTGTGGTTATTTCCTATGAGCATGGTGTATAATCACTGATTCTAATGTGTTTCTACTCAATATTTCCAAAAGGCTTTGTCCTCTAATGTACTCCTATCTTTAAAATGTCCTGGGTTAGAGCACATATGAGCAAGTTCCACCCGCGGCGAGTGGCTTGGATCCGCACGCTTAGCTACACGATACGGATAGGAGACGATGCGTGCTCCAAATCATAGGTATGTTAAACCTCGAAGGTCCTTAAAAATATAAAATCTTTTGCATGAGACGATCCAATAAGTCACAGGAAGATACTAAAGACCTGACCTACTTATTTCCCCGGCCAGGAGGTGTATTATATATAACAGCTTATAATTGTAAATGTTAAAGGTCTTACGACTAGTTATAATTAACATGGTAAGCTTAACGTGATTCAGGATTTTAACATAAATGTTTAAACTCATATACCACGTTGTCTTTAAATGGTAGTTACAATTTAATGAATGTTAAAAAAAACTACCTATTAAAGCGCGATGTATAATTAAGAAGCGGCTCTTACACCGTATTAAGTAAGTAGGTTAAGGATAAACAACATTAATATCGAGACGGCAAGATTATCGTTTACAGTAACCATCGTGAGATAGTAAGGCAAGAAATGTTGTTATTGAAAAAATAGGTAGAAAAGGTAAAAAAAGCTATGTCTGAAAATTTGAAACGTAGAAATAATGGCAATGAAAATAAAAGTGCAAGCATCACTCTTAATAAAATATAAACGACCTGGTAACTTATAAAGTCACGTGTTACCCATTTGCTTCACCATTGCGCCGAACCAGAGTGAGAAACAGCACATCACGTGATCACCTTCTCAGGGCTTTTTGCCAGCTTTTAAGGTGTCACAACACCTTTCAGGAGTTCATCATCTTTCATCCTTATGGCTTCATGATCAGTTACTTACGTATATACCTACCTACATAGCTTTCAGTAGCAGGTCCTACATTTACATTCATTCATGATCAGGTCATCACCAGTCTTTTGTTATTGTATTGTTCTGTTAATAACGATGCAGTCACATGCATTAGTCTAGGAGCTTCTCGCTCTGATTCAGCACATATTATTTAAAACATTTATATTTATAATGTCATTAATATATAAGTACGGCAAAAGACCTTTCTTCGTATTATTAATTCTCGTTATTTCAATTCTATTATAGAAATTCCCCGGTCCTTAGCAACGTTGCAATGAGCTTCTTAGACGCGCCTAGCCATCGAATACGAGGTTTTCTCCACCCGGAGAGAAACCCTGGGTTCGAAAAGGCGTAGGGATCGAATTTTTATAAGAAGAGCGAGACATTATTGGAGTTTTCAATGGATTCTTAGTTCCCTGTGGTTCTACAGCAGCCTGATATTATTGCTACTTGGCTCTTCATTATGAGACACGCGGAGATACTCCTGGCGGTGGCTAGTGTTGTCGCAACTATCGACGCTCATATCCTAAAGCCCATACATGGTAGACAAGCTTCAGCTTTAGAAGTTACTCTCGCTCCTGCGGAAATAGGTGGTGCTGCTGAACTGGTTGCGACTCTTAAAAATGTTGGCTCCACAGATCTCAACCTCTTGAAAGTCAGTACCCTCATCGACGAGGCTCTGCCCATTCAAAAGGTCTTAGTAGTGGATGAATCAGGTACGTTGGCGATAGCCTCTCTCTACACCTAGAAAATATGACTAAAATGTGATTTTTAGGCGTCGAGGTTCCCTTTAGGGGGATCCACGCGAGCATTCAATACGATGCTCTCACAGCCGAGCACTTTCACCTTCTGAGGGCTTCCGAATCGATGAGCACCATTATCAGCCCGGCAAGCGTACACGAATTCACCAAATCTGGAACATACACATTCTCAGCTGCGGGATTAATGCCTGTGGCCGAGGCTGGATCTGTAGTTTTATCCGGGTCGGCGCTCGTCTTCCAGTCTAATAGCGTCAGCCTGCATGTTGATGCACAAGAAGCCGCGGCGGTGCCCAAGGCTTTGAGCTTCAGCCCTCTCGAAGCACGTACGAACGTCCAAGACGGTTGCAATGCCACCCAACTAGCTGCTAGTACCGTAGCCCTCGCTAACTGCGAGACGCTGGCCCTTGCCGCGGCTGCCGATGCTGCGGACCAGTCATCCGCTCGCTTTGTTGAGTACTTCAAGACGAACTCGTCAGAAGCACGGCAGACCGTTGTAGACCGGCTGAAGGCGGCGGCGAAGGAGTGCTCGACGACAAACTCGGGGCCGAGTCGCCATTTCTGCTACGACTTCTACGGCATCTGCGAGAGTGATGGACCCGTGAACGCTTACACCAAGTGGGACGTCGATACCATGGTCATGTGCCCGCTCTTCTATGACACGCTGCCGCCTCTGCCGCAGGGATGCCACCGTCAGGATCAAGCCACTACGACAATACACGAGATCACGCACTGCGAAGGCGTCTATAGTCCTCATACGAACGACTATACTTACGGTTATAACGAGAGCACGGCCCTACCCGCAGAAAGCGCAATTGCTAACGCGGATAGTTATTCGCTATACGCAAACGGTAAGGGACAACCCCCTGTTTAAATAAAAATACAACGCTGATATATAATATGTATAGCTGTTTATATGAAATGCTAAAATCGAAGGCTAGTTTTAATTGAAAATGGTTCATCATATATGCTAATAACGTAAGTACCTAATGAAGAGGTGTTAACTTAGATGTACGGTTATTAAAGAGTAGCCTAAAATTTTAATACACAATAACTTTAGATCGGGAAATGAAATACACTTCTAAGTTAGCTGGTTACATTATAAAAAATTATAGCTATATCAGTCGTTATGTAGGGCCGAGATCATTAAATACTATAGGTATTCGATACCTCGCCTACCTTCATTGTCGATAGAAGCTGCACAACATGAGCCAAGTTGTTCACAACCATCTTTGTTTGACGCAGATGCCATGTCCTTGAAGAGTCTAAGCATTGAACTAGTTACCTGACCGGAACTCCGTCAAACCAAGCCCAAATGCTTTGCCTTGCCCACCTGGGCATTTAACACCATAAATGCGTCTGGTAGTAAGGAGCCGAACGAAGCATATAATCCATTCAACAATAACTAGTCCACGAGCTTCGAGGTCGCCTACTCTTCTACCTCTTCTTCCGCGTCTTCATCTACCTCACCGGAAGAATCACCGTTAGAATCTTCGTTATCGGATTTCCCTGCCACTGTGTCCATACTCCTTCTAGTCAAGTTGGGAAACATCAGCTGCTGGGCCTCATCTTCGTCTAATACGTCCTCCGGTGGAGCGTCACTAAGGTCACTCTCGTCGTCGGCCGAATCGTGGACGCTCCCAGGTGCCGAGCTTAGATCCTCCTCGGCCTCTTCGTCCTTCATATCCACGTCCTCATCTGGAGCTCCGTCACTCCTCGAGTCGTCATTCGCTTCGCCATCTTTGCCTTCGTCAGCAGCGGGCGTTTTGCCGCTAGAGACAGAGCCTCGAGATTTGGTACCTGTAGGTTTCGGACCTTCTTGGATACGCAGGACTGCCTGCTCAGCCTTGCGGAGAATATCGGCCCTCCTAATGCCAGTTTTACGAGGTCGTTGCACCCCTTCCGTGTTTGCTGGGGCCGAATCCCCAGCAGGTCCCTCCGCGCCCGAGTTCTCATGAGACTGAGGATTCAAGAGATTGCTTAACGGATTTGAAGATTTAGGTTCTAATGCTTTCTCGGACTGGCGGGCTTCTTCGTGAAGACGTGCTTGTTCTCGCTCTGCGATTAGAGTAGATACGGTAGGGCCTGGAAGAGACTGCCCTATCTCAAAATACAATGCTGTATAACAGTCGCTGGCTAAATCGTCAATAGCGCCGGCTTTCATCAACCCGGCGTTGAGCTTCTTAAGCTCTATAGTCTCCTGCAAGGCGCTGAGCGCAGGATGAGACGAGGACGGGCCCGAGGACCAGTCGCTGATCCTAGAGGTGATGATGTCGAACTCCTCGGGGCTTATCACCTTGAAATCGTCCTCGAGGACTGGTGCAATCCGATATGCGTGCCGAATAAGTCGTAAATATGCGATGCAGGATGTTTGCCAAAGATCGTTGAAATGGTAGAAGTCAGCGCCCTTCTTGCGCAAGCGGCGGAGTAAAGCTTCAAAATTCGTTCTATCCTTTAGAACGACTAAGAGCTTGACGACGAATCGAACATATTGCTCGGTGTAGACATGATGTCGGCCTGGCCGCTCCGCATCACACTTCCACACGTTCATCACCATAGTCTTAGTAAGCATCGACTCCCTCAGTACGCCAAAGGCGGCCATTGCCTGGACGTAGCCTTGCTCTTCGGAGTTCTCGTCGAATAGGATCCTAGCATGACGCATTATAATGCGATGCTGCCAGTTAGACCTATCTCTCTCGCGTAGGTGGCCGAGTGTCTTAATGACGTACGGCTCCCAGTCTTCTAGCTCGTTGATCTCGACACGATCCCCATCCTGGGTGGCGTACGGTTGACGTTGGAGTATATCGGCCGCTTCTTGTGGTGCTATATCTCCTCGCATGACGAGCTTATGCATGATCGACACGATTTTGTAGTGAGGTTCCAGGATTGGATCCTGGCCATGACGTGGCTTCGGTAGTGCGGACACGACTTCAACCGCTCTTTCGAGTGCGCTAATAACGGTCTGAATCGTTGGTCGATCTCGCCTGTCTCGATGATCGAGGGATGTTGGAAGTTTCTGGTACATCTTCCAAGTACACTTGGCTACCATGTATGGGTTTCTAAGAAGGCCGTTAGATCGAAATTCGGCTTAGCTGTCGATAGGGGCTCACTTACTGCCACTGTTTTGGTTTGACCTCCATAGCCTTCCTGAATAGCCTAGCAGCATACTTCCAAACTTTATAATCTTCCATTTGCGAATGAAGATCCTTGGACTCCACACCGGATTCCAGAATAACGAATCGTTTGTGCTCCGAGTGGTGGAACGGTTCCATCGCAAACGGTTCCCGGCTTGAAGCGTACATGCGCATACCGAATTTGTGATAGAGGTCGTGGATGTCGTCGATACATTCCCCGAGAGCTTCGGGTGGCGTGTTCCGAGACTGTGAAAGCGCAAGAGTGTAACAGTGTATTGCACTTCGTTGGTACTTAACCAGCTCTACCCTCTCCTTATTCATCTTGTCCGCAGTCCAGAGTACGGATTCGTCAAGTTCGTAGTCGAAACACTCGGCTAGTCTAAACCAAGCATCCCACTGATCAGGTGTGAACTGCAACTGTTGGCGCAAGAACGTGGCACCGATACGGAGGTCGTCAGTAGCGCCTGGTGTCTGCCTTCTGTTGAGGTCCACGCCCTTAAATTTAGTGAATGCGATCATTCCTAGGAGAAAAAACCATCTATGCTTAGCCAAGGCACTATCTGGGGTGTTAACAGTAACTGCGTCGATCGAAATATTACCCTTCAGGGCTTCATATAAGCGAAGTGGCGGGATGGGTCTTTGCAGGGTCTGGTTAAAAATTCGCAGATTTTGTATGAACTGCTGGTTCGACTTCGTTTGTCCGATGGCTTGCTGCATATGCTCGATTGTTGTTTTGAGGTCCGACTTAAGCAGGTCTTTCATTGGCATGCGGTTTGCAAGGACGGATACTCTCTCAACTAGGGCGGTGGTATTGCGTCGCTCGAGCTTTTCAGGGGGGCACCCGTGATCCTGCACTTCACTAAGGCCGACTCCAAGCTTCAAGCCATAGAGATCGTATAGAACCTGACCAAGGTAGTCTTCCCAATTATCTATCAAGTTTTGCTTCAAAAGTTCCACGCGCACCATTTTAAGGAAGATTTTGTTGGACGATTTGCAAAATTTCCTAAGGCCTAAAACCTGATGAATGGCCGCTAGGTAGTCTGCAAGGTCGTTCTCCGGTGTAGTAAAGCCGGCCTTGTTCTGCGCGATGCCGGCCTTGAGCATTGTGTATAACAGGGACCAGTTCCTGACCTGCATCTCACGAAGCCTGGTCAAGAAAGATTGGAAAGTCGTGCTACTTGAAGCATGTTGTCTCATACCAACACGGACTTCATCTTCATACATGCAAGATACATGTAGCATGCCGGATAGCTTTGCCAAGGCCGAAATGCTAGACCTCAGGTGCTCGTCGTCTATGATATCAAAGGCCTTTGCGTCGTTAAGCGCCATCGAAAGCGCTTGGACCAGTAGCTCATCTAGAAACTTGAGCATCTTCAGAAATAGAGGGCGGCGCGTTTCGGCAGACATGGTCAAATAAGAGTCCTGCTCGAAGTCGGCGATAACCATCTCAATGCTCTTAAGGAGACATGAAAATTGTTTTGTTGTATAGTCGATAGCATTATAGGCCTCCCCTAGACGCGTCCACAGGAACAATCTCAGTTCAGTGCTTGTGCCAAGTAAGAATTTCCACAGATCCCGCAGACCCTGATCCGCGGTTTCGGAGATAGGTAGCCCATCGTAGCTAGCTGTCGGTGTCGCCGGATCCTCGTCTATTATCATAACCTCGGGCGTTGACGTAGTAGTGGTCGCTATATGGACGGAGGAGGGATTGAGGACGGGCTCCAGGCTCTCGATTACGGAAACGGGGTCGCTGAGGTCATTCTGGAACAGCCCGAGGAAGAAGTCCATGGTTGTGAGTTTAGATATCTCCCTATCAGCTGCATGTGCCGAGACTTCTGGCATGATGGCATTATTTGGAAGTCGAATATCGACGGTTTTTTGTTCCTCAAAAAGCTTGTCCCGAAGACTCTTCCAACACTGCAGAACGTGGTCTCTCGATACACCTTCCGTCAAAGTGACAGCAAAAACGGCAGACCACAGGAACCGTGCCGACAGGGGGCAGTCTACACCCTCGGGGCGATCCCGGCTCAACTGCGAGGCGAAGGTGAACCAGCGACCCAATCTTCCTTTGGTTTCCACACGGATTCCGAAGTCTACAGCGCTATTCGGATTCGTAATCCGCTCGTAGACATCGAGGTGCAGTTCAAATAGCATTTGGACTATTTGCTCGACCGTAGCCAATGTCCTCGCTGGATCTTCGGATACAGTGCAATATTTAAGCTCGTATTGCACGCGGTTCCAGATGTCTTCGTCCAGATGACTGATCACTTGGACCACGGCAGTCTTCATGGCGTCTGGCCACTTGCTCGTAAGGTAGGTCACGCACACGTGGCTGACCCACTCGAAAGCAACGTCTTGGATCCCTATCCAGTTGTCATTAACTCTCTGGGCAAAGGCTTTCAAGCCCCTCGTCTCATGAAATATAGGCGTTTCGGGTTTGTTCTGAGACCCAGGCTTCGAGTGCTCAAGAAAGGACGAAAAGCCGACAGGAGACGCCTCTTTCTTACTTAGAACTACCCTAGTACTCTCTTCGTCGAATTTGATCAACGAATCGCGTAGATCAACCATGGCTGGCCGTTTAAGCTTGGCAGTACGAGTAGATGAAGCACACGAATCGAGCACTTCAGCTAGGCGATCAAGGGTATCGCGCTCAGTAACTCCCAAATTTTCCACCATATTACGCGTCATCTGGAAGAGATTCTGGTCAGCAGCTTGAAACGGCTGCAGTTGGGTAGCATATTGAGTATTTGTGTCCATGACCTCTCCAGCCGTTTCTCGACGTCGGATTCGCTTGCTCCTCTTCTGATCGATCACTTCCTCGTCGACTCCGTCAGGTAGCCCTGCTGTAGACTGTGAACGCTTCCGCGACAGAATCGAAACACTACGCTCAGCTCGCGTGTCTTCTACAGCGTTTCCATTCTCGGCGCCGCATTCCTTGGTGGAATCGCTCTGGTCATCATTGGGCTGCGCTATCGATCTGTTTTCGGGGGCCGGCTGAACAGTACCATTCTCGGCGGGTAGCTCTGGTTTCGGCCTTTCGACAAGCATTTGGACGTCGTCTTGAGTATCTGGTATGTCAGGGAAGTTCAAGGTCACAGCTTCCCCAGGAATACCCTCGGCTGCGACGGAATGCACAAGCGACATTCCCAGATCAGCCCACGTGGCTACGGGGACGTTGAGAACGAGGCGTTGGGGTTTCTGCCGATCCAATGTCGCTGAGACCCCGGATGGCGCGAGCGAGTCGGTAGGATTCGGAAGGAATGGGAAAGGGTCGAGATGTTTTAGAAGGCGGTCTGATATAGATTTCTTGAGGAAGGGTATCATGATTGGATGCGACAGCGCTAGTCCATCAGACAAGACGCCAAGTTGCTTCTTCAATTGTTCGCCTGCAAATCCCTCCGCCAGGGAGGGCGGCTCAACTTCTTCGACGGCCGGGTCGTCGTCAAGCTCGATGGCAGCTTCAAGGCAATATCGACTGATTCTGGTGCTGTTTAGAAAAGCAGCAACGCGTGCAGCCCTTCTCCAAAGTTCGGCATCCGACGGATCAAAGTCAAGAGCGGAGCTGAATTCATACAAGGCCGTCTGAGCGTTCTCAAGCACCTTCTTGTCTTCCAACACAGCTGTCGCATTTCCTCTCGCCTTAGCCAAATACTTAATGTTGTCTAGGGCGAACTGGCCATGGTTCTTGTACGCAAGGTAGAGGGTCTGGGGTAGACTGCTGCCACTACCGTCGATATCTTCCTGATCAGCATCGAGAGATTGAGGAAACGGGGCATCAAGACCGAGGTGACGCTGATCTGACTGTCGTTCGGCACGCTCGAAGTCGGTAGAGCTCTCGGGGTATCGAAAGATGTCCGATTCAAACAGCGACTCATACGCTAGGGATGCATCTTCATAATGCTTGGGGCCTTGCGCGTGGAGCTTAAGGGCCGTTTGGAAGCGCTTTAACGCTTCGTCGATCTGGATTTCGCGGGTATTATCGATCTCCTCGTCGATGTTCTCCTCAGGCTCGACATTGATGGAAGAGAACGGTGGCTAATCCCAAAGAATATCGTTAGGTAATGTTTATGTAGATCCAAAAGATATTTAGGTCTTACCATCTTATGGACTTATGCCTCTTGTAATTCTTGCGCCTACTGCGCTACATCTAACGATTATTAGTAGATACGTAGCATTGATTTACTCATGAATAAAGGTAATTTATGGTTATGTAGTGGTTCAGTTGTTGGTGGATGTATCTAACTAGGTTGGTAGATTGCTATATTATTGCTAGATCGAGAAGTGGTGACCTCGGTGCGTGTCAGAGGCGTAGCTACCGCGTGGAAATTATTAATTACTAGGCTAGGTAAACTTGGAGACTTCCAAGGTTGGAGACGCGAATCATCCAATCCATTAAACTTGATCCGTTGGAAACCACAAGGCTGACATTGCAGGGTTCAGAAGGTGCATGTGCTAGGTACCCAGGAACCTCATCGAATTAACAAGTGGAAGGCCCCACAGGATACCCTCGACTTATGCAAGGCTACCTATATTTAGGCCTAGGTAGGTAATGTTCCTAGGTACTTATCTAGGGATAATAGTGGAGTGTACTTTTAGTAGGTACCTAGATGTGTATGGTGCACGCAGGTACAAAATTCATTATGTACCTAGGTACCTAAGGCACCTACGGATTATGTATATGGTATATGGGATATAAGAATACTATCAAACTTCGACACCTTACCATTTTAGGAGTAATACCTCGATAAATAGATTTATATAGATTTAAACATAATTTCTGTGTCTCCTCCATCGTTATACCTAGAGATACTCAGATATCAGCTATAACGAAGCATCTAATTTGATGGCCTGTGCACCAGTCCAACCCAAAGAAATTCAACAATCCAAACACGAAAAGCTCCGCCGCCCTCAGAGAGACCCTGTCACCATCGTGCTGCTGCAATCCATCCAGATCATTACACTACATATGTGTCCAGCAGTTCGGACGCGCAAATTCTTCTCTCATTGACTCCATTCACTCTTTTAATGCCTCCTATACTATGCTCCTACCAATTGGATCTGATTGTTCTTAATATACCCAACAGTCTTCGAGGCTAAAATTAAAATTAAAATAACCCAAAAAAGGAACAGATCACGATATCATATCTCGAAAGCTTGCTACCGTAACAAACTGCCGACCACCAACTTCGAGTTATCGTCGCGATGCCTCCACCGGCAGTTCCAGAGTAAAGTTTCCCTCGTCCTCATAACAGCACCCAGGTTCGATTTCGAGCTAATATCCCTTATTAGGATTTCAGAGGAGATTCTGCATGAGTCTATCGACGCTCGTACCGAGACCTTGGTATCGCTGCGCGAACTTGGTCCCCCCGATCTAGTTCACCTCCTGAAACAAAATCTTAGGAATACTGGGAAACAGGTATGCCGCCTACGCGAACCGCTTTCAAAGAAGTCAATATTAAAGCCGTGTGTGCCCAGACAGGAGTATACCATCATGTTACCGGCGTCGATGCATCCTCGTCGGCCAGTCTTGCCGCCTATATAAACACCCTTACCTACAAAGAGCACGGGCAGGTCGCTACGCACAAGATCGTAGAGGGCCTATACTGCTGTTATAATGCCTTCTCCAGATTTGATATGCGCGTCCACGTTACCATCCCCGGGACAGTCGAGGCTTACTGTGTTGACGAAAGGGGGGAGAAGCGGAAGGCGACAGATGACTTATGGCTCGAAACATACCTCTGCAGCGTTCTGCGCGCCTATTCATATGCCGACGATGGAAGCGGCGAGACCATTAGGAAGATTATGGGTGTGAGGCGCTTCAACCCCGTCACCAATACCGAGACTGAGCATCGTTTTCTGAGCGCCGCCGAAAGTCTCTTCTTCAGAGGTAAGCCCTCGGCCGACGGGAGCCTGGGCAAATCTTACTAATTTTCTACAGGATGGCAATTGGGCTCTGATTCTGTAGTCCAGGTTCCGAACAACGTATCGAACCACCTAACCGCAGGTCTCCTCAGATATTTCCATACAACGGGACGCTTTGCTTCGGCAATCAACCTCTTCGAGAAGCTAAGGACGCAGAACGTTGAAGTATCGTCCCTCCTTTCTAAGGTCTTGTTCATGGGAAATGAGGAGGTACAAGGCGTACGCGTCCTATACCAGGCGCTCAAGGACTCGCCAATGGATTATGTCATGCTGGATACCCAGGCCGAGTTTCTTCTAAAGAAGGCGTTGGCGTCTGAGACCCCAGCGCAAAAGGAGGAAAGACTGAAGATGGCCCTTGGCTGTGCTGATCGCAGTACTATTGCTGCTCCAAGCGAATTCGGCACATGGGCAAGATTGGCGCAGATTTATGTTGCTATGGAGGACTGGGAAAACGCGCTCACGATCCTAAACTCATGTCCGATGTTCACCTATCAGGACAAGGATGCACCAGTCATGCCGGAACCCAAGGACGTCTACCTCCCAACCCTACCCGAGACACGCCTCGAAGAGATCGACAGCGAGCCAGAATCCAGATATTCCGAACAAGTAGATCCAAGCTTGCTTAGCCTCCGTGCTGCGTCGTATCGCGGTACTTTCAAGTTGGCCTACGGGATCCTCACAGAGATGACCGCCAAGATTGGCTGGGACCAGCTCCTCAAGATACGAAGTAATGTTTTCGTTATGGAGGATGAATATCGAACCGAGAAACAAGACCCTGCCCCGCAGTCCCCGTCAACAAAACGCAATCCAAGTACCGACGGGTTGCGCGGGACTCCGGAGCCTACAACTAATGGTGACCATACTGACGAGGAGGATGCAGATGAGAAAAGTGCGGCCGATGTTGACTCAACAGCACCCGCGTTAACAAATGGACATGGTGGAGCGAGCAGCGTAGAGAAGCCAACCCATACTATCGACCCTGGCGAGGTTAAAGCCGATGGTGACACTGTAAGTGCTCTTCTTCAAGAAGCGACAGGCCAAGCTAATCAGGTATGCAGACCGCGACGACTGATGAACACCTTTCGCGCTTGAACAACAAGCGTTTATGCGAGAGGTGGCTCGACAGCCTCTTCATGGTATTATACGAGGATCTGCGCGTGTACACGATATGGAGAACGCAGATGGCGCAATACAGGGCGCAGTCGATGCAGTACAAGAAGTCGGCTGAGGAATGGGAGATTCTTGGTGCTCTAGCGGAACGTCTTCAACATCACGAGGAAGCAGTTGAGGCATATAGGGCATGCCTCGGTGCACGATTCAGCCCGAAAGCACTGTCGGGCATTTTACGAGCTTTCGAGAAGCAGAAAAACACACGAGACAGTGTGGCCGCCATCATCCGTCTCGTGACTTGGCAGTATCGCTGGTACTCCGAGTTCTCTCCCGAACTTCTTCACACGATACGAGCATTGATCGAGGAAGAAGGCGCAGTCAAGGTTCGGTCCATCATCCAAGCGACAAGTCTACCACAAAATGTGTTAGATCTGACTCATCATTATGCTGCATTGTGCGCCACGTTTAGGAGCAGCGGTACAGACGGTTGAAGAGAGGTGTTCGAGAGTGAGGATATTGGAGGATGAAGTAATGCCCTTGCATGATATCCATCTGTCTCTGCCTAAACCGGTATACAAGATAAAATAATTAATACAAGATGCCCATCGTAGCCTTGCTAGACGGAAGCTCACCGCTGTTGCCCAGTCCTCGTGATGTACTTGTTAGATGTGTGGTAGTTACCTAGGTAACTAAACTACCTACCTAGGTACCTCCCTGAAGTACCTACCTAAAGTACCTATGAAAGTATTCGAGTCTATTCGTCATCACTCATCCAAGCCTACCTAGGTGTAGTGCTGTATTTGCATTAGTTGATGCTCTCCATACGAATCCGAAAGGTACCTAGGTACAGTACGCCGACCCTACCTAGGTAAATACCTAATAAATACCTATTAAATACCTATTAAATACCTACCCCTAAGAGGATCCACCCTACCACTACCAAAGACGGTAGGTGCATAATCTCGTGCATAATCTTATCAATCTCATCAGTTCCAAGTTTATAAATCGGAATCGGAATCAGAGAATCAGAGTCGCGGAAGACTTCACAACACAAATCGACAAAATTTCCCAAAGGTTTCTAAGCTACTAGATAGTAGCCAAAATGGGCGGTAGTTCAAACCTCGATGTCATGCTGGTAAGGATTTCTCATATCCAATCCGAACTACTTTGAATTTCAACAGGTTGTCCAACCCTCCCCCCCCTTCTCCTCGTATAAATCGCTATGGACTTGGCTTCTCACTCTTGCTCTTAGGCCGGAGGCGGGGCAGCATTCATCGTAGACTTGATAATCTACCCGTTGGATACACTCAAAACTCGTCAGCAAAGCCGAGATTTCATCAAGACATTTGCCGACCCGTCCGCCAAAACGAAGTTGCCGTCGAGGCAGCTCTTCAAAGGCCTATATCAAGGTCTCGGGATAGTCATCATCGCCACATTGCCGGCTGCCGGAACGTTCTTTACTACATACGAGGCGGCGAAATCCTTCATCAGCCGCCATGGTTTGCCTTTAGGTCTCCCACAGCCCCTCGTGCATTCGGGCGCGTCCGCCATAGCCGAGTGTGCGTCGTGCTTGGTACTCACCCCCTCCGAAGTCATCAAGCAAAATGCGCAGATGTTGCAGCAGAGCTCTACCGGCTCGCGAACGTCTGCTTCGCTTCAGGCCCTGAGGCAATTGGGTGGTACGGGCGCAGGTCCGAAACTGCTCTCGGGATACACCGCCCTTGTGGCCAGAAACTTGCCTTTCACGGCAATTCAATTCCCCATCTTTGAATTCCTGCGCGCCCGGATCTGGAGACACCGGTCGGGCACGCCCCATAATAGCTATGGGCTCGACAAGAGGCAGAAGGACAATTTACTTGAGACCGGTGTAATCACGGGGACGAGTGCAGGGTTGGCAGGCAGCTTCGCCGCTGTTGTGACCACGCCTATGGACGTAGTTAAGACACGCATGATGCTCTTAGCAGGTACCGACCGGGACGTAAAGCTAACTGTTCATGACCGGAGGATCGTACCGCAAGACGCGAGCAGATACAGTACACGGTGTGGACTGGCTACAGCGCGGGAGGTAATTTCGGAGAGGGGTGTCTCCGGACTCTTCAGGGGAGCTGCTCTTCGAGCCGTCTGGACAGCTGTTGGCAGTGGCCTCTACTTGGGAACTTACGAGGTAGCAAAAAATTGGCTCGCAAGAAGAAAGGGATATGACATTGATGATAACAGCTACCTCTAACAAATAACAACGAGAATATATAACCAACCCTGTGGTGTTCCCCGGTTTCTCGCAACCAATTCGTCCAAATCGTCTCTCATGCGCAACAACCTCCAAACTCCCAAATATTAACAACCCCATTTAAACCAAAAGAACCACGACTATTCGATGGAAACCAATACCTTTCACTCGGAAATATACACCATTCTAAATATTCCTTCAGGGCCGCCAGACGTTGACATTAGAGGCTGACAGAAGCTAATCCCCTGGAGCACTTTGTCATTCCCATCCTGATCTTGGCCGCAACTAAAGTCGCCTTTCCAGCAGTTGTACTGTGGCGTGAAGGAGTAGAAGGCCACCGTTCCCATCATCTGCCTTCCTCCTTCTTCCGTCGATGTGATGTTTCCTACGGTTAGAGAAGTCCCGGTCTCATCCATGAAGCTCTGCGCGATGCTTATGCTCATGCTCGTGCTCATCTTGGTGTCTACAAGGAAGTCAACACCGGCTTCAAAGCTGATCTGCACAAGAACCTCACGTTAGTGTCTTTCATTGTGTAGTTTCCCGCAAGAACTAGCCAGTGCTCGGCTACGGAAAATATGAGGAATAGGGGTATTAATGAACATACTTCAAGCCCCTCTTGGGTAGTCCAAGTATATGATTTAGAATGCGACACCGCTGTGCTAACTGATTGGCTCTCGGTTATAGAGTGCGTACAAGCCGGAGGGGCCTCGCATGTCTGGGGCCTGGTGATGGCTATCTGTGTGCCGTCTTCGACGGTTGGCGTTGTGTCATATGAGTTGTCTATGAGCGTGCAGCTCGGGGCCTCGCCATCAGTATCATCCTTGGGTCCGCCGTGTTCAATCTCTATTTCTGCAATAGCGCAGTCGCCTCCGCCACAACAAAAACTTGTAATCAGATTGTCGTTTGGCTTTTCGTATAACACGCAAATCGTCAGTAGATGACATAGATCATATTACCCGTAACATATGTATGGACATGAACTTACGTTTACAGCCGTATAGTAGCAGCCCTCCTTTGAAATTCTCAAGATCTCATCTCCAGGCAATTTGTTGAGAATCTGCCATCCTCGTCGAGTATCCTTCATCATGAGAAACTGGCAGGTTGGGTCTGGCTGATCTACCTTCCAGTACACGAACTGAACTCCTGCGTTATCTTCGCTGTCGTTGGTTTGTGCCGCATCCGGGAATGTCATGTTATCGTAATAATGGCCGCCGGCGTGACTGCTCCACTCCGTGATAGAGTGGTTTATGACCAGTGTGTTGTTTACGACTTGCTCTCCATCGCTAAATATGTCAAGCTGCTGAGAGCATTCCTTTGATGTGTGCGCGACAAATCCAAAGGCGGTTGTAAATGTGGGATATAACAGAATGAGAGAGAGAAGGGGAGTTAGCGAGATCATTTTGAAAGCAAACTGTGAGATTTCTGAGGTTGAATTTATTGTTATGTCTGCTATTTCCTAGAGTGTATGAATTGTTGAAGGAGATGCTTTTTATCATAGAATTAGAACAGGATAGTTCACTCCTTATATACTTGTCTTGGTATCTAATACGAAGATAGGTTTGCCATAGTAATAGCACTGCCAATACCGAGGATACAATAGATGAGACTATGAAAACACGAAACAGGATGGACTCGTTCCTTCGTTATCTTCATCTCGTGGATGGACCATACCGACGAGGCTGCCGATCCATAATTCTTTCTCTCTTGAGCATAATCCCTGGAGAATTGGTTTCTGGCGGCCTAGGCCGTGGTATGGTCCCTCACGGCAGAGCCTTCTGCACTCATTCTTCTACAATATTCTAGAACGAAACATGGATGACGATCCGAATAGCCGGCTCATCAACTATGAAAGTATCCACCAAGATGATCCATTATCAAGAATATAACATGCTTCAACTACCGTATTGTAGTTTGCTACCGGTATTGCCGGTCTACGTCCCGACATGCTGTCTCCAGTCTCTCGTCTGGGATGTATTCGTAGTTCTCCTCTTCAACGCAAACGCATTTCCCATTGTGAACCCCTCATTGGTCTCGAATTAACAAGTACAGGGATGAATTACCCAGCAGATCAACAATAAATTGATATGCATTCTCAAAACCTGGGGAAGAGCTTGGCTGTATTCTAGCGAATACCGGTTCCACACGAGGGAGCATGACGCTGCTATCTCTCATGGCGAAGACTAGCCCTATGCTGTTCACCGAGCATACGTGTCTGCTGACTTGACAGCATTCCCAATATCATAACCGCAACCTGGAGTAGACTACAACATATCAGTTTTTATAACATGCTTCTACGAATCCTTGCATAGATGAATGTACCTAGGTAATTTACCTCTTGTTCCTTATCCCAAATGTGACACTATAAGGCTCATATCTTCCAGTATTACGGTCAAAGCTTAGGTTAGCTGCCTAAGTACACACATGGTCTGGACATATAAGCCATTGGATGCTAGATAATACCTTGTTCGGGTAGAAAATAAAACGAAGACTGCTTGTCACGCATATTTAGTATATTAAGTCGAGATACTGGAAAACGTAAGCATGGGGAGCATATGGGGCTGTGAGAGAGGGTCTGTGGAGTTATTTGCTATTTCTCGGTAACCAACGAGAGCTCATGCAATCAGGTTGACCAGATAACAGGGTTAAGGATAACACAGCTATTCGTTGCATGAAAGGATAATCATTATACCGACAGACGGGCACTTGACTGAATCATACGATCCGCGTCGTACAGCCTTGACGTTACTTCGGTGAAGTTTTAAATCACTATCATTTTATACTTCAGCATTACGATATCTATCTATCTATCTATCTATCTATCAAGAGTTATTATTTAGTAGGAATTTGCCGTCCGCTAGCTAAGGATCCCTAATCTCTTTCATATTTTCCTTCTGTGGAAGCGATATGTTTGCATTACTAGATTAGGCTTACTTACTATCTCAATATGCCCCATGATCTAGAAAAGGCTAACCTAGATACTAGATACTACAGCCATCCTAGAATAGATCCATATTCAACTGTTGTTTGCCTTTAGACTTATAGAGGTGGACCGCAGATAAGAATTGTCCCTTTCGTTACTAGAAGTTTTACGTCACTTTCTATACCACTCTCGATATAGCGTCGCCCACATGCGTACGGCCAATTATGACCGCAAGCTTTCCCCGTGGGGTCAGAATTCTGATACAGAAATTCCCACTCTATTTGACCAGGTTATCAATAATCCAAGTGATATTCTAGTGAGTTTAGCCGGTCTGTTGTTTCGGAATCGACTTATATCACCGATTTTGAAGGCATATTATGGCCAGGGCCGGTAGCGTTTGTTATGTGAATATGGTTGTCCTAAGGCACATGTTCCTTATACAGTGGTATCTGAAAAAGAGTATATCCATCGCCATTTGAATATTTCATCGTGATAAGAGCGTTTAAAGGATCAATCATAGATAACAGAATGAAGCTAAGAGAAAACATGTGAATGGAGAGAGTATAGCGCTGCTAACCCGACGATGATCCTCTTCACCGAGCTATCCCTTATTGCGTTTTCTTGACAAGAGGATGGTTTAAGCCTCACTATGAACCCCGCACACACGATAATAAATGTTATAATCTATGACCGAGCGAGTTCTAAACAGCCCCTATTTTATTGGTTGGCTGGGTACGTTACCTGACAACCTAGGTATGCCGCTAAGATCGAGAACGATCTCGTGGCCGAATGGTCTTCGAATCTTATACTGCTGGGAATATTTCTGTCGCCGAGACAAGAAAGTACCAAGAGAGTATACACTTCCGAGAAACTACAATAAAGAGACTAGTCCTATTACTTTATCGTCGGTGAATAATCCTGCAGTAGAAGAATTCCAACGTATGGCTTTAGGGGTACTGATTTCTGTACAAACCATAAACCGTGATGGAATACCTATGTTTAAACCCCTTTTTGCTATTCAGCTGTTAGTTTTAAACGATCCTATATATTATTCGGCAGTTAGATCCGGCAGTTTGAAATTTACGAAGTTCGAAGACACTTAAGGCTTTAGGTACTTAACGATGACAGCGTAGGTAACTATTACCTATTAGTTAATAATTTAAACTTATGATTTTGGTTTAGGTAACTATTATAATTAACGACTGGGACTATATTACGGATAACATACAGTTATGAAAATTATTATATTCAAATATATTTTCTTTTAATAAAGTTTCTCGACACTTAAATAGTATAAAAACCTGGGGAAACTAAAGGGTTTGAGATCAGAAATTGGAGTCATTTATGCTGAAAGTAAGAAGCAGCCTATAATATACACTCTTTCACGTGCCTTACTTACGTTACAGTTAAACCTCGACGAAGGGGATGGCTACGGAGCCTTCCTAATCAGGTGATGAGACCCCTATAGAAGATAGCGTGCGGCACAATAACCCTCGGGCGATCATACAGTACCCAAATAGGTAGCTCATTACATATTACTACCCTATTGTTCCTGATAAAGCGGGTCAGCCATTAATGTTGCAGGTCATTTGCTTTGATCTTGGTTCATCATCTAAAACCCCCCGTGCAAAGACATCCATATTCTGTTCTCTTCACTGTACCCAATGAGCTGTAACGTAGTGATGGAGAGGTTGAGACCTCGTCATGCTACGTCTCACTTGATCGGGCCAACCTGCCAAGGCCGGGATCATCGGCCGATGTACGACTCCACTTCTCCGGAAACCTAAGGTCAGATGTGGTAGAAACAAGGCTCCTTGTCCGCTATCACGTCGACTTCCTCTTTCGCATGCGTGCTAGGTTTGGCGCGGCTCTTTTCCAAGCCCGGAACCAACTACTACTATAGCTTGTATATGGTCCGAACTTATGATCGCACTAACCCCTTAACTGGCAGTTGTCATCCCCTGCCCCCCTCCCCCTTTTCCCCGTGCAATAAGTATATTACGCTGCCCTTTATAGATATTATGATAAGAAGCCCGCACGAAGTACTGATGATCAATTGATGGTAAGAAAATAACTTTGTTTGGTCGATCTAATACTGTATAATGCCACCCAGCCTTTGTTTAGCGAAGTCCTATGTTCAGCACCTGTGGCGAGGGGGGCTGATGACGAATGCTAGTTTAGGGGGGGATGAATATCATGACTGGCATTCCGCGTGCTTCATGTAACGTCTCCTGAGATCATGGGGATGCTTGCTGGATGTCAGGGTATCAATCTAATAGCCCTATTAATCCGCCCTCAAGAAGGATAAGTAGATCATGATGCTCCTCCTGAGTCTCTGATTTACCCGTTAGTTATGAGAATCGATCCGGATCACACCGCCCAACACCTTTGACAGGTTAGCCCCTTTTGTATATAGTTCGTTTCTGTACATACTTGTCATCTTAATTTATCAATATGCGTTTTGTCGCTGTGTGTAATTACCTCGGCCTTATGGTCGGAGCAGCAGCGGCTCTTCCTCGTGCTCTCATTCCCCGTCAGGCATCAGGTGCTCAGAACGTTGTCTACTGGGGCCAAAATGGCGGTGGCACGATCGAGAACAACGACCTGTCGACATACTGTACCTCCACATCTGGCATCGACATAATCGTTTTGGCCTTCTTGTATTCGTGGGGAAGCGGGAGTGATATCCCATCTGGTACGGTTGGCCAGTCGTGCTTTATTAGTAACTCGGGCGAAGGACAAAACTGCGATGCCTTATCATCCGCCATCACAACATGCCAGTCAGCCGGAGTCAAGGTCATCTTATCACTGGGTGGCGCTACTTCCTCTTACTCTCTGTCATCGCAGGCAGAGGCGGAGTCAATTGGCAATTACCTCTGGCAAGCTTATGGTAATTCTGGAAATTCTAGTGCGCAACGACCGTTTGGCGACGTCATTATCGACGGCTTCGACTTTGACATAGAGGTCAACAGAGGAAGCGAATACTACCCGTACATGATATCTACTTTGCGCTCGAATTTCGCCTCTGATTCTTCAAAAACGTACTACATCACCGGCGCGCCCCAGTGTCCTATTCCTGAGCCTAACATGGGGGAGATCATCGGCAATGCGACGTTCGATTACCTCTGGCCACAATTCTATAATAATAACAACTACACCTATCCGTGTGCCCTTCCTATTAACGGCAACGCTCCCTTTAACTATGATGATTGGGTGGATTGGACATCCGGGACCCCTTCGGCCGATGCCAAGATCTTCATCGGGTTGCCGGCCGCTCCGTTGGCTGCTAACGGCGGGCCTAGCGGGGAGACATATTACGCAACACCCGATCAGCTCGCGACTATCGTTAATCAGTACAAGGCCAACTCCAGGTTCGGCGGTGTCAGTATGTAACACTGGGACTTCGTCTTCCCCTTTTTAGTCTGTCTTAGGAGTAAATAATTCCTAATCGAGTTTATGAGGAGTTGTTGCCCCTAGACACGCCTAGATCCCCTAGTAGCCCTATTTTCTAAAGTCTCTACTGACGGTTATTATTAAAGTGATGTGGAGCGCCGGTTTCTCGGACTCTAATACGATAAACGGCTGCACATATGCCGAGGTAAATTTCTGCTAATATGGTTCCAGCATTTGTCTTTGGCTAACATAGTGTTCCTAGCAAGTTCACAATATTTTAGAATCCGGTTCCCCCTGCGGGTCGGGACCGAGTACTTCAACGCAAAGCGCCACCTCCACCTCCACCTCAGCCACGACCACTACTAGTACAACGAGCTCGCCGGCTTCTACTGCGACTGGGACTGTAGCCCAGTGGGGACAGGTAAGCAATTTTATTTGGCACTGTTTTACTAGCACCCTTCTGTCATAAAGCCCCGTCATTGTGCTGGATATGGTCTTAAATATGTTTGTTCCAGTCCATCTAACATCACATAGTGTGGTGGTGAAGGCTACACGGGACCAACCCAGTGTGTAGCTCCATACACATGCGTTGCAAATTCCGAATGGTGGTCACAGTGTGAATGAGAGCAATGATTTTCTAGCTTTATTCGTAATGATCAATGCTGGTTCTAAACGAATGAGGACGAAGGATACAATATACCAGTAAGATTCTCTAGGACATAAGATTTGGCTTGCGAACTATAGGCATTATATGAGTTGCGTGTATGTTTATATGTATATACCCTACCTAGGAAGATAGTATCTAGGATATGCAAATAAGGGATGAAGCCCACATAGTAGCGGTATCGTAAAGCGTTGATATATACCTAGGTAATTACCTACCTAGGTAGACATCTAGGTTAAGATAATTTCACAACCAACCCACTCGCGACTATGCTCACTTGAATTTTTATGAATATATCGAGTGTATTTCAATTGAGCGAACCAGATTTAGGTAGGTACTTAAAAACAGTACGGGTAGATGTGTCTTGTTTTCTTCTCGGCGGCCTCGTTTGAAATCAACGGTTGTCCGGCCCCGCTACAAACGGAAGACGGCCGGCTTAGGATATAAAAGGACGTCCGGATTGGTAGAACCTAGAAAAGGGGGTAAGCCGCGATGGGATATTTAGTAGAGACACTCGAGCGGATGCTCCATATGTAGGGGGAGTCTCGCCGGATTACACGAGGAAGCAGACGAAAGTAGCGAGGTACTGATACGTGGTAGAAAATATCTTGGAAGGGCTCAATATTTCGGGGTCGAGAACAAAACCGCGGAACCGGACACTTGCAATCAATCTCAGGACGATCCGCGGACAATCCACCCCCACCACCAGTTGGTTATAGCGCTTCGATTTCTTCCATTTAGCAGCTATCGAGAGCACATGTTCGACTCTGCACTGACGTTTCGGAAGATCAGTGACCCCAACAGCTTGGATCAGCCGTGCAGCAAAAATCTGGGTTTTCTGATTTGCAAGGGCAATTCAGGCGGGATTGATCAAAGTTGCATCAAAGTTGCATCTGCATGAGGGGGAAGGGTCAAGAAGACCCCGAAACATGCCAACCGGCATCGGCGCCGTGCTCCCTGTGCGTCTCGACTTTTTGGCCCTTTCTGCCTGTCGCATTATTTTGGCAGAAAATCATTTGGGGAATGGGGAATGGGGAATTTACATGGGGGGGACAACTGGGTTCGTGGACACGCCAACGAAATTTAGCATATGATGGTGGCCAATATCACCACTTGTGACGATGTTCCTATCTTCGCTTGTGTTTAGGTGTTTAGGTGTTATCTATAGCCTATGGACTTTGTGTACGATGCTCTGATGCAGAAGAATAAGGTGATAGCAGGATTAGCTGGGTATCCTGTGCGAGCATGGTGGATGTTGAGATAACGGCAACGGAACACAGTTATTCGAAGCTACCAAGGTAAAATATGATGATACTGTACGAATATGTTGATGCTATATATTAATGTTGGGGGGGTTATGGTTACATCCTGCATGCGGTAGGTACCTACCTATGTAGGTAAATATATGTATGTCCATGTACCTAGGTAGCAGCCACGGGGGGATAAAGGCTGGCCCGATCAAGCCCGATTCGTCAATCCCGCAGCGATGATCTAAGCCATCTATAAGCCGCGATACATATTTACCTAGGTACTAGGTAGGTAGGCACGCTAGGTAATGAGTAGGTACATACCGAGGTATCCATGGACTCTCTCAAACACGTTCTCTATCAAGATCGCGACCCACCCATGGGGTTACATGCTTTAATACCTACCTAGGTACCTATATGTAGGTAACTAACGCACTACTTATGTACTCTAATATCTTTAGTCTAGCAGGGTGCATGATAGGTACCTCGCAAGACACCTAGGTATCTCCTATAGGTTCACATATAATTCGCATTCACTCCATCGCCTTTACATAGTACAAGGCCTTCATAAGGGACGGTCCGACCTAATCAGAGGCTAAGGGTTAACCTAGGGTCTTAGGTCTAGACTGGGCAGCCTGGGGTAAGGGCAAAAGAAGGCCCAAACAAAGGAGCTGACTAGGTAGTTTGTATATCTACGGATGTCATCTCATGTTATTAAGTTCGACATTCGCAATCTTACCTTAGCACGTTTTAGCATTTTGTTTGCCCTTACCTGGCTGGCCTGGCTAAATTGCGGTGGCTCGATGGTATCAACGATTTGCGGGATGGCGCGATCTCTTCCGAGGGTGACGAAGGGCCCAGAAATTTTCCACAAACTCACACACACAAAGAAGAGACACAGGACATAAGCATTATCATGCAGCTGGGTCCGCTCACCATACCGCCGACGGATGGTAACTTGAGATGATCTCCTGGGTCACTCCTGGTTTGCCTTGTCAATGTGACAGTGATAACTCTCTGTCTCTCTCTTTCTCTCTTACCTTCCATCTATTTGAACCGGAAGTCCTACTTTTCAGAACCTAGCCTGTATCAACCTGGATGTCCTGGTAACACTTCCCAAGATAAAAAACGTCTGTGGACCCTGCTTCGGATCTGCCAGATTTCCCTCTGCCATTAAGAAACCTCGTAATCTGAACGCCAGTTAACACTCATATTCCACTCTCTTAGGCCATCCAAAAGCCAGAGGCTTTCTTGTCAAGCAAGCACTGCAATATGGCTATAAATCAGGTGTCACCACACCCTTCAGAGCTCTCACCTGCATTCCTTCAAGAAAAGGAACCAATAGAGGTCTCGACGCGGGAGATTGCGACAGTCCCGGCTGATAGTGCCAGCATCTTCACACACGACGGAGAGCACTTTCTCGTCCAGTCGCCATACACCGAACAGGAGCACCTTCTCGACCTACGAAGTCTTGATGCGGAAAACGCGTTGCTCGCCCGCGCACTTGCTAGTATGAGAAGCCTGCGGCCAGACTACGCTACCTCCCCTTATGCCGAGACCTTCAACTGGGACGAGGTGATTGAGAAATTAGCACAGCTCGTGCGGAAATGCGGCTACAGATGGAAGGAAACTTCCTTCTTCATCGTGGCTTTTCGATCACAAATCCCGCCTACAACTGTGTACGACGACCTGGGGGCACTGGATCAGGTAGCGCATGCGGAAGCGATAGCCAGCGGCGGATTTCTCAAGTAGGTGTCCGGTTTCCCCCCTCCCCCGGTTTGTTGGGGGCCTTTTTGGGGGGCCTTCTGAACCGGGTCCTTGCGGAAGAGAGCATTAACAGATTCCAGATATTGGTTCGGGCATCCCGATAAGGACGGCAGAAACCTTGCTACCTGTCTGTGGAGATCGCAAGAGGATGCGATAAAGGGAGGAGTCGGCCCTGGGCATCGCAAGGCAGCGGCGGCAACGCGGTCGTTGTACTCGCATTGGAAAATTGACCGGCACAGGCTTATCATTCGGGATGACGTGCAAAGCTGGGAAATTATTGACTGGGAATGAAGTCGTAGGGTTGCACTAAGCTGCACGGTGACCGCCCGGTATGGTTCACCCTCATGTGCCTGAGATAGAGGCGACGGGGTTGACGAATGAGGTGGGTCCGCGGCCGGCGGGCCGTCTACCTAGGTATCTAGAGCGTCTGGCTTTCTCCTTTTTTTTTTGCTTGTGATTTCCAGCAAGGTATCGGTTATCGGTTGTTGTCCACGGGAAGGCGGTAGATAGGCATAGAGGGCCATAGAGGACCTTGGGCGTAAGAAGATTCCTTACCTACCTAGGTAGATAGGTAGATAGATAGGACGAAAAGGGAAAAAAAAGGTAGATATCCGGAAGTCTAGCTTCCCTCTCCTAATCGAGGATTGATGACCACACGATCAGAGACTAGCATTGTTCACTCTCCCGGTGGCAAAAATAAGAGGGCCAACATGACTTTCTGCCCCGGCTAGCTGATCCCTAGTACGGTTGGATTCTAGAGTTGATAGCCAATCCACTTTGGTTGCTAGGTGATTTATGTATGAGTGCGTGTGGTTGGCGTCGGTCTTTGTATATACCTACCGAGGACCTAGGTGCCCGGGCAGGTGTTGTATATACAGATGAGATTCGAACATATGATGAAGAATACCTACCTAGGTAGGTAATGATCGTGGAAAGAGACGACGTTGCTTTGAGGCTCTTTAAATACCTAGGTATGTTTTATTTGTGGGATGTCGACATAGAAAATGACAACATGGCGTGGGGGTTCCAGAGTGGGATGTTTGCTACCTACTGTATTTCAATTATTGATGCCGACGCCAGCATGTGCTTTGAAAAGCGAGGGTTGATATGCTTTGTTAAATATTACCTGGTTGGTGCGTAAAGCGAATAGTGTCTTCTATCAAAGCGGCATGTATCCTTCTAACCAGGTAGGTGGTATGGTATGTACTTAAGGTAGGTACAGTTCGTACTTCGTACCTTAGGTGTTATTGCTGCTTCTCTCCGCCTGCCTACCGGGTACCTAGGTAGGTACCCACTTTGTTTCCAATGTATGTACCTATGTACATGTACCCTCTTTTCTTTTTCCTTTTTCTTAGGTACCTTGGTACATACCTAGGTAGACACTTTCGCATTTTCCAACCCACAGAATCCGCGCATCCCACTAAAAACCAACAAAATCCTAGACGAGATTCGTAACTTCGTCATCTTCAACCAGCCAAATTCAAATCTTCTAACAAATACATCACCCACAGGTCGCCAAACAACAATCAGACAATCAATTATTTTACGACCATGGCTGATTCTACAAAGGATGCGGCGTTTAAGACCGTTCAGGTCGAGGCACTGGTTAGTCTGTCTGTCTTTACAATTAAATCATTGCTCATATTTACCCTACCCCTCCAATCTCTGTCCGCCTTCAGAATCATCAACGAAGGGGTAACGGTCCACTAACTTTGGTGTCGCGTGTAGGTTGTTATGAAGATAGTTAAGCACTGCTCACACAGCTTTCCTACGACCGCTACGGGCTCCATCGTCGGTATGGATAAGGACGGCACCCTCGAGATCACCAATACCTTCCCTTTTCCTACCGTTGACATAGCAAGCGTGGAAAGCGGCCACCAGAACGATGCATCTGCGCTCGCCTCCGCTGCGCCCCGCGCCAAGGCAAACATTGTCTATCAGAACGACATGATCCGACACCTCAAGGAGGTCAACGTCGATGCCAACAATGTGGGCTGGTATACAAGTGCTACCATGGGCAACTTCGTGAACTCGAGCTTCATCGAGAACCAGTACCACTACCAGCGCGAGAACGAACGGACGGCAGCCCTGGTACACGATGTCAGCCGAAGTTCCCAGGGTGCGCTGAGCCTTCGCGCATTCAAGTTGACACATAATTTCATGACCGCCTTCAAGGAGGGGAAATTTACAACTGAGAGGTGAGGATCGCACCGACAACTGAGTCAGGTTCAATCTGCTAATGAGGAGAACATAGCCTGCAAAAGTCGAAGCTCTCGTTCAAGGACATCCTTGTCGAGTTCCCGGTCCACGTTCACAACTCCTACCTTCTCACCTCGTACCTCCATCAGCTACCCTCTACTCCTACGAATGCAGACTTGGCTATGCCGACGTCTCTTTCTGATCTCCAACGTGACGCTGTCAAGATGCCTCTCTACCCGTCGACCGACATTCTTGACCTGTCGATAGATCCGTTCCTAGAGAAGACGTGTGATCTCCTGCTCGACAGCATCGAGTCTCATTACACCGAGCTGAACAACCACCAATACTACCAGAGGCAGATGGCACGTGAACAAGCTAAGATTACGGCGTGGCAGACGAAGCGAAAGGCGGAGAACGCGGCGCGAGTTGCGGCCAAGCAGCAGCCGCTTCCGGAGGACGAGTGGCAGCGAATCTTCAAGCTTCCGCAGGAGCCTAGCCGATTCGAGGGCATGCTGAACGCCAAGCAAGTCGAGCAGTACAGCAAGCAAATAGATGGGTTCACGGCCAGTGTTAGCGCCAAGATGTTCGCAGTCAGGGGAAACCTCCTGCCAGAATAAAAGCTGCAAGGGAGAAAAAGGGAGTAGTTGATAAAGATGCATGCGACCCGGCGTCCGAGGCGTTCTAGGGTTTCTCAGGGTCTGTAGAGCTAATTCTATAGAGTTTTGCTGATTCTATGTCTTGCTTGTGGCTGGCCAGAGTTGATATGAAATATTACCTACATACCTAGGTAGGTAGGTAGTTAAACATACAAAGTTAAAGTCAAGGAGAGCACGCTTCACCTACCCTACCTCGGGTCCCCGTGAGATTTGCTGGCTTAAAACCAAGCTGCCTAGAATGAAGTGACCGCCGAAGAAATGATACATTTATCAAGGAGGAATATCCGTGAATGGGATAACGGTATTTCCGATTATCACAACTTGAAGAGGTCGGAAATCACCAATATAGACTGCCTACTAACCGATACCTACATGTACCTAAGTAGGTAATAAATACATGGTTATAATAAAATCTTACTCTGCCGAACCTACCTAAGTACCTACATAGGGATCTCATAGGATCTCATAGGATCTACCTTGACGGCCTCTTATTCCTTCGTTTCAGGAGTTACCTAATCGCTATAAAGAATAGCAGATACGGGTGTATTGGGATGATTGGCCAATCAAAAGCGTCTGACCGGCGTAATATGAGAAATAATCCGTAGTGCACGGAGTTATTGATTTCCCAACAGCCAACAGTCGACGAAAAAGATTTGCCGAGTGGGTGAAAAGGACGGGATGAGGGGCATTTTTCAGGGACGAAATCCTCTAAGCTGAAAGTAGCCTAGTGTGAGCTGACAAGTAGCCAGTATTCGACCACTTGGCACTCACCTACGAAGTCCGACGAGGGAAAGAGGGGCTGGAGGGGTTGCCCAAAGCTGATAGAAGAAGAAGAAAAAAAAATCAAAATCCATGCCTCCATATAGGATGTACCTACTTGTGGGCAACAGCTAACGAACCAGCCAACCAGCCAACCACGCTGGATAAACCATTGGAACCTTCCTCCAGTTTAGTCCAACTCCGTACCTGCCGTACCTGCCGTACCTCTACGTCTCTTACCATTTTTTAAGTTCTTATACTTCTCTCCTCCGAACTCTTTCCCGAACTCTTTCTTACTTCTTCCTCAATTCAATTCTATTCTACTTCTATTCACAATACCCTCCGATTATTTCCCATACTTTCCCGTAGAACATCTCTTGTAAGTTAATATACTATATACTCTCCGTTCGTGATTAATATACTAGATCTGTATATGCTAACTTCGTCCCATAAAGAGACTGTTCTCGCAGCCGATTTATCCATTCGGTGTCTTGATCTCTCTCTCATCTTCCCCCGCCTTCACCGCTTTTCACCCGGATCAACAATCTAAGTAGGTCCTCTTATCTGCTCTGGGCTTCGTGGTATCATACAGTCAGCTAATAGCTACGCCTTCTAGCAATGGCTGCTCCTGCTTCCAAGTTCAAGGTCGCTGACCTTTCCCTTGCCGCTTTCGGCCGCAAGGAGATTGAGCTGGCGGAGAATGAGATGCCCGGCCTGATGGCCATCCGACAGAAATATGCCGCTGACCAACCCCTGGCCGGCGCCCGGATTGCTGGTTGCTTACACATGACCATTCAGACTGCCGTCCTGATCGAGACGTTAACATCTCTCGGTGCCGAGGTTACGTGGACTTCTTGCAACATTTTCTCTACCCAAGACCACGCCGCTGCCGCTATTGCTGCCGCTGGCGTTCCCGTATTCGCCTGGAAGGGTGAAACCGAGGAGGAGTACAACTGGTGCTTAGAGCAGCAACTGCTATCTTTCAAGGATGGCAAGAAGCTCAACCTGATTCTCGACGACGGTGGTGACCTTACCCACCTCGTCCACGACAAGTATCCCGAGATGCTGAAGGACTGCTTTGGTGTCTCGGAGGAGACCACCACCGGTGTCCACCACCTGTACCGAATGCTGAAGAACGACAAACTCCTCGTACCCGCCATCAACGTCAACGACAGCGTTACTAAGAGCAAGTTCGACAACCTCTACGGTTGCCGCGAGTCTCTGATCGACGGTATCAAGCGCGCCACCGACGTCATGATTGCTGGCAAGATTGGCGTCGTCGCTGGTTTCGGTGACGTCGGCAAGGGCTGTGCTATGGCGCTGCAAGGAATGGGTGCCCGCGTCCTCGTTACTGAGGTCGACCCCATTAACGCGCTCCAGGCTGCCATGGCTGGTTTCCAGGTTACAACTATGGAGAAGGCTGCTTCCGTCGGCCAGATCTTCGTCACTACCACTGGATGCCGAGACATCCTGGTTGGCAAGCATTTCGAGGCCATGCCTAATGATGCTATCGTTTGCAGTAAGTATATGCCATGGTTAGCTCTTCTAATACTCTAGACGCTAACACACAACCAGACATCGGCCATTTTGATATCGAGATTGACGTTGCGTGGTTGAAGAAGAACGCGAAGAGCGTTCAGAACATCAAGCCCCAGGTCGACCGCTTCCTCATGGCCAACGGCCGACACATCATCCTTTTGGCCGAGGGCCGATTGGTTAACCTTGGCTGTGCCACTGGTCACTCTTCTTTCGTCATGTCCTGCTCTTTCAGCAACCAAGTCCTTGCGCAGATCATGCTTTTCAAGGCTCAAGACAAGGCCTTCGGTCAGAAGTACGTTGCCTTCGCCAAGACGGAGAAGCTCCCCATTGGCGTCTACGTGCTACCTAAGATTCTGGACGAGGAGGTCGCCAGACTCCACCTTTCCCACGTCAACGCCGAGGTCACCACCCTTACCAAGGTACAAGGAGAGTATCTCGGATTGGGGATTGAGGGTCCTTTCAAGAGCGACCAGTATGTTCCTCCCCCTCCCCCCTTTTTCGCCGATTTCTTGACCTAGCTAACAATAATGCGCAGCTACCGATACTAATCTCGTTCCTTTACATGAACTACCTCGAGGTACACAAATATCAACATGTGTACTCTAGAGTAATTTACAGCTCACTGAATTCCCGTGATTAGACGGGGTCGGTCTGTGTTTCAACAAGCATGAGTCTACGCACGCATCAACTAGCATTTGGGGAAACGGGGTACGAGGTATCAAAAGGGACACTAGGAGTGCCGGCAGGTCATATTTTTTCAACAAAAAACGGCGTTGGCAATTTGATGCATGACATGATTCCCCTCATGGCGTTTTGAGATTTGAAGACCGAGGGAAACGGTCAATTCGATACATATACAGCTAGAGAAAAGAGCTGGGCATCTTCCGTCAACCGGATCAGGATAGATAATAGAAGCAACCAGTGGGTGCGCCTTTTCTATCTGAAAGTCGGGGGGTTTTCCCCCTCCTTTCCCATGTGGATAAAAAATAGCCGTGGTTACCTAATCGTAGAATGTGTATAAGCTAGCCGCAGCCTCGTACACCCTCCATTCCTCTACCTTTATTCAAGATTTTGCTATACCCATATACCTAAGTATCATCCCTTTGCTATAACCCCCTACTTACCTACATAAGTCTAGGTACCTAGGTAAGGTATCCTCCAACTGCCTACCCCCTAGATGGAAGATGCGGCGCACTGTATGATGTACGTTACATCTACACTCTAAAAGCTCATCTGGGGTAAAACCTTTACAATACTTGTTAACAACACTTACCCACTAGGTACATTGTTTCTCCCTTTTACCATCGATAATCTAAGTTCGTTAGATCCACCCAAGCACTTATCAATGCCTTAGGTAAGTCCATCCCGTAAGCTGGAGGTTGTCTGACACGGATGGTGTATCTAGGACCGGTCCTCGGAACTTGACAACCCTTTCAAGGACCGAATCCTCCCGAAAAAGAGGTTCGGGGACACATTTTAGGATTCTTAAGTTCCGATACGAACACCTATAGGTAAAAAAATAACTTATGGTGCTTGCTTGGAAACAACAACATGCGAACGCCAATATCACCTGAATAGATTAGCCCACTTACTCCCAAGATCCCTTCCCCCTTTTTGGCTTCGGGGTCAATGATCTCTCATTAAATTCCGTCGTAACACGTCCAGTAAATGCCTATATAATATACACGAATAATAATAATAATAACAAGAATAGTAGTATGAATATCAAAGACCATCTTTTTATCTACCAGTAACTGTAACTCTATGATGCCCCATTAGCCGAAAGCTCTCTATGCCTGCCTAGCTAGGGTAAGCTGTCTCTCTGTCTGTTCGGTCGAGCTCGCATCATGGGGAATAATAAAAAAGCCAAGCCCAGCAAGCGAGGAGTAATTTTCCTCGCCCGCCTGGAAAGAAAACAAGTCCGTTCCGACTTTCATGCATCGGTAGGTAAAGCAACCCTTACCCCATCGCTCCGATAATCAATAAATTCCGCCTCGGACACCGAATCTTTTTACCCGTTCCATCTTGAAAACGTAAATCGCCCTTTATCCTACCGTCACTTTTTGTCGCCAATACTCTTTTCAACACTTATTCGTACATCGTACTCGTGGGATATAATAGAAAATGCGAACATGGTCTCATTTTTTTCGGTGTTCCGAATAATACCGCAACGCCTGTGAACGTCCCCTTCTGATCTCTAATCTATGCGTCATGATTCCTACTGCCAAATACTGCACAGCCGCCGGTATCTGATCCTATCGGGGTCGTGGATAAGAGTTTAAAAACAGATGGGCAATTGAGCCTACCGACCATGCTAGAGGAAAGACAAATTACCATCTAGACAATCCGCGCTTTCGAATGCTGTATCAATAAGACCATTGGTGGGGTTTTTTTCGTATAGGCATACTAATACATTGCTATGATTGGTATCAATAACTCTGATGACCCATGGTCACCTCCGGATGATGTTGCCACCTGGGACAATAAAAGCCCTCACGGCAAGCTCAGAGAAACGGCGAACTACATTGGTAGTACCTCCGGTGACCTGAGACTCGTCCTGGATAAATTTGCGGGCTACGGCTAGCTTGTTTTTGGGATCGCTCTCGTCGAGATGCGGTGGTAAGGTACTCTCAAAGTCGGGCGGGAAGTTTGGCGCGAGAGCACGAATAACGGCGAGAGAATAAAGAACATCGCGGTTCTCGCGCCCATCCAGAAGCTCACGTAGTTGCCCCAGAATGTAGTCCCGCTGGCGCGTCATGTCCAGGCCTGGTTGGTCCTTCACGCGAAGAAATTCGGCGAGGAAATACCAAAACTTGAATTCCCTAACCCGGTGAAGTCGTACATCGGCGGTCGCGGGAGGCGACTGAAGCGGGTTTTGGTCGAGATGATCGCCGGATAACAGAGCCTCAAAAACTGCCACTCGATTTCGTGCCTCGGATCCATCATCAGGGGGCGGCAGCTGGTCTCCCACGTTGACCTTGTATTCCGACGTGTACACCAACGAGGCCAAATCCCAAACCACTCGAAATTCAAGGTTGGCCGAGTATTGCATTCCAGCAACATCGTTAGCATCCGTCTTGGCCACAGATTGCAAAAAACCTGCCAGCATCTCGTTGACGACCACATTAGACATCAAGGTACCGACGCCTCGAGGTTTTGTGTACCAATCGGTTTCGAAAAACTTCTCGAGGCCGGGCGCGTATACCTGGTCGTATAAGTCTCTGACTTCGGCTAGCATTTCGCTAGTTAGAGGAGAGTCGAGGGTAGGAGGCGCGGCGCCACTCATGCCCACGAGCTCGTGGACCTTCATCTTTCTTGCTGGAGGGCTAGTGTAAGCCGATGTTTGCTGCTGGCGGGAAGAAGACGACGCAGAATGCGAGACAGAGGAATACAGGGGAACAAACGTAGGGCCATCACCTCTGATGTGATGGGGTGTGTCTGGTGAACAATAATCAAGAGGATTTGGGGTGATGGATCTAGTCGCAAGGAAATAAGAGGTCGACGTACTCGTAGTTGTCAGCACGGGCTCTAGAGCAGGATCGATAGTGGCTGGGTATTCGAGAGGTTCGCCTTTAACCGTCGACGCAGCTGTTCCCGCGGCTGTCAGGTTTCCGGTGAATGGTGCGGTAGTAGGAGTGGTATTATTAGGTATTACCGGGGGAAGAGTGGTAGAGTAAGAAGATTGAGCCTGTGCACCACCGGACACGGACACGGACACGGGTACGGAGGAGGCGGGAGTTCGACTCGACGGTACGGAAGCGGAAGCGGATGTTGAGTTTTCAGGGGCTGGTCGGATATTGGTAGGGTGTTGTTGTTGCTGATTCTTGAATATGGGGTCGTATCCCAAGCATTCGCGTTTGGATTTCTGGCAGTTCTTGCAGATGGGGTGCTGTTCGTCGCACTGTGAAAATTCGATTCGAAAGTTAGCGACTGGACTTCAGCGTAACTAGTGCTTGAATATGCATGAACTAGGCATGCGACAGAGTAAAGTAAATAGAAAAGAAAAGGAGTGATACGTATATCATACGAAGGTATGTATATGAGTATGTATATGAATATGTGATTGCATGAGAGCCGGGAGGGGAAACAATGGCGCAATGGCAGAATGGCGGGGTGATGGGAAGTGGAGAAATAAAGTGAAGATGGTGATAATAAATAAATAGTGTAAGGGAGAGGAGGGGAAGATGCTAAGATGCTAAGATGTTAAGATGGGATGATGGGGATGGGACGATGGGATGGATACCTAAAGCTTGAGCTTCAGCTACTAGCTTTAGAGTTTTAGGGGTTTAATCCTAAATCGAGCTCTGGGAAGGGACCTCGGGAAGATCTTGCTTCCCTTTTTTTGAGTTTGGGGGGTTTGGGGCTGTTTCCCCGAGAGGGTGATTGATTGACAGATGCAGATGCAGATGCCAATTTTCTGGAGCCTGGATTTGGTAGTTTCTGGTGCTTTGTGGCGGCTGGTACGATATGCGTGCACTTGCACTTGCTTGCTTGCTTCCCAGCCATTGCTTGCTTTTGCTTGCTTTTGCTTGCTTGCTTGCTCGCTCGCGTCCTGCCAGGAACTCTTCCATTCGTAAACAACCCCAAGTCAAGGTACGTGTAGGTGATGTATACAACCGACCAAAAAAATCCCCCCAATGTAGGTCCCCAATGTAGGCATCCTATGTTTACTCATTCACCTTCACTCCTTTGTTTCTCCCTTTATGTGGATATATATATATATATATATATACCTAGGTATATACGTATTATATATATTCTTCATCCCATCAATCAATCTTGCAATTCATCCATTCTAGCTTCACGTCGTGAAAAGAAAGAAAAATGCATAAAACATATAAAAAATACGAAATAAAAATAAAAATAAAAGTTCTCGGAAAAGCTTCTTAAAAAAGGAACCCATGAAGTAAAATATAATAATGCATACCTTTATACGTCGTTTGCGACATGTCAGGCAGCCTGTTTTCGTTCGACGTTTGATCTCCTACGAGGGCAGGCAACATCACCCGGTCAGTCGCCCATATAAAACTAGAAGAATTCCAGGAAGAGGGATGTTGTTATTCCAATTACCTTCTTATGTCGACCGCCTAGCACACTGCCCGGTCCGCTTGGAGGTAGAGCATACTGTGGCCTTAGAGCGTCCGGGGGGAGAGCATATGGGTTATTTGCTGTCATGGAAACCTGTTGTTGTCCAAAATAAGACATATGCTGTGCCGGCATCGATGGGACCGAAGGGACCGGGTTGACAGGCATCGCCATCGCCATGTGCTGCTGCTGCTGAGCCTGCTGCTGGACCGGGTCGAACGTGCGCATACTCGGCAATGCCATAGCGCTATTCGGAACGCCCGCGCTCGCCCGGTACACGTCCGGTCCTTGACCCGCCGGGTTGGCATATCCGTAATGCGCGCTGGTCATGCCGGGCGACGCATATGCTGTTGGGGTCGGGTAGCTGACTGACTGTCGAGGAGGTCCCTGCGGATGATGAGGTGGATTATTCGACATGGCTTCCGATGACGGCGCAACACCCCCTTGCTGACTATGCTCCTGGTGTTGCTGATCGGGTGGAGCGCCGTTGGTTGCCGCCGTCGCCGAGGACAGAGTGACCTGGTCAGCAGCGACGGTGGTCGTGGTGGGTACCGTCAGAGGCGAAACTGTCGTTGGCGTCGGGGTCGGGGTCGGGGTCGAGGTCGAGGTCAATGTTGGTGTCGATGTAGATGTCGAAGTCGAGGTCGGGTTGACGGCGTCGGTGTTGGAATGATTCGAGGTAAGAAGCCGATGCCCCTGTTCCTGCTCCTGTTCCTGTTCCTGTTCCTGGCCCTGATCCTGATCCTGATCCTGACCCTGTTCTCGTGCCCACTCCTGCTGCTCCTGCGCGTGGGCGACTACTGCCGCCGTAGGTGCATTATTCGGGGATTGTAAATTTGGAGTTGGAGCGCGCTCATGTGCGGGTGGTTTTGCGTGTTGGGAAGTTTTGGCATTTGGCGGCTCGACCTGTGGTGAAGGTGCCTTTGGCTCTACCCGTACCTTTACCTGTACCTGCACCTGCCCCTGCGCCCCTTGTCTCTTTTCCTGCTCTTCCTCAGCTTGTGATAATGGAGACTTGGCCGGCGATTGATGTGGGAGGGCATGGGCTAGTTCTTCAGCGGCGGCAAAGACGGGTTCAGGCTGAGGTTGATGAGCCTGTGGCTGTTCCTGTTGTGCCTCTGCCATTTGATTTGATTTTAATTTGCAATTTTTTATGGGGGCTCGATCTGAGCAGGGGCACGCCGATTCCACGCTGCTGCGTAAGGGGGGCCAAGTCACGAAACCCGACCTAGGGCTGGCAGGGGACGGGGAGGCGTGGTGGAAGTAGACGGCAGACGGGATCTGTCTAGTTCTGGTCCTCCAGCGCCTCGAACGGTGGGCGTGGGCGTGAGCGTGGACCAGCCAGCTGGCCAGCCAGAAGAGCCAGCTAAGGTAACTTCTACCTGACCCAAACTGGCCTACTACCTACCCTGCCGGCCTCCTGTAGCGTATGTACCTAGGTATGTGAGTGCGTAGGTAGTGTATGTACGGATCTGTGTATGTATGTATGTATGTATGTATGTATGTATATACGTATATATTGTATGTAGCGTAGCGTAGCGTGGTGTAGTAGTGTAGTTTAGTGTAGTGTAGGTGGTAAGGTAAGGTATGATATGTATGTATGTAATGTACGTGCCTATGCGTAACCGAGACGAGAGGGAACAAGGGGATCAGATCCCAAAGAAGGGGAGGGGTGGGGGGTTCAGCACACGAACAGAACAGAACACGCTCCAGAGTCCAGAGTCCAGAGTCCAGAGAGACACCAAGGCACCAAGCTTGGCAGTAGTAGTCGTAGTACTGTAGGAAGCGGATGAGTGTGTGCTCTAAGTGGTGCGATGTTTGAGGTGTTTCGACGCGACCTTGGGCCGAGATTCCAGTTAGCTTGAGTCGTCGGCGCATTTGTTGCGTTTTCTCCGTAAAGAGTCAACTCCTTACTCCTTTTGTCCTAGTGTCCGGCCTTGCAGAGCTCTCGCACCTGAAGAATTAAGAATTTCGACAAGGGGAACAGGGGGGGACAGGGAAAGATTGGAGAACTGGATTAAAGAACTGGATCCTGATGGAGCCCTGAGGCTGCTTTGGCGGTCCGTTGTGCAGTGCAAGTAGGTATATACATACCTGAGGTACCTAATAAAAGTATCCATGGATATATTAGGTACATAGGTACTTAAGTAGGTACGTACAGTTTAGTAAATCCTCAGGTACTGTGCGGGTCTAACGTGGTGTATCCACTTATCTCGCATGTTCATTCCATTATCCGTACAAGATCCCGTTAATTTCGTCTTAGTTGCTTCTAAATAAGTACCTAGGTACCTTTACCGAGGAAAAATACAGTATAAAAGACATTAACCCTACACTGTATCAAGGCTACGGTAGGTACCCGTACATTCGTATGGAAACTTCCAAGGCTTCCAAGGTTAACCCATACATGTACGTTTAATACTTAGGTACTACCTTCTAGGTATTACCTAGGTACCTAGGTAGGTAATAAGTACAAAAGGCCTTAATTGGATAACCTTGGAAGTCAGGTACAATTATTATTTTTTATTATTAGGCGCTTGCAAATGTTGGCCACAGAAACCGATAAATCAATCCCAGGAACAGGCCCTAATAACCACATGCATGCTGACCAAGTCTGACATGATGGATACGTACCTCCTTAAACACGCAGACGCCATGATGATGATGAAGTAGAAGAAGAAGAAACGAACGATGCCGAGGTAGGTATCAGGGGGGAAGAGGAAGGGTGAAAAGGAACGAGAGGTAGGTAATATACTACTCTAGGTATCTCTAGAGGTAGGTCAATAAATACCTACCTACCTGCAAAATTATCTTTGGAATCTGCTAAATTCCAGTTATAGATATCTTCGACGACCTGCCAAGGTTAGATACAAGATACCCACGTTGTAGATACATAACATTATACTATGTAATAGCTCACTTAGGTACATGCTAGTTAACAATATGGGATGTGAACGAGGCCATTTTAAGAACTTGACGGCGTCAATAGACCGGAAAGGAAGCTCGGTGAGATTTAGGGCACCCACACACACCCTCCAATGATCCGGCGCCAAAAGACGTGTCCGTGCAATAGTCACTGTAACTTTCCAGATTTTAAAATGCGCCGTAAATAGTAACGTGCCTCGAGTATGTACGTGAACATGTATGTGCCAGCTTTGACCAAAGCGGGTGGGATTCGAAAAACCACGCCCTTTTTTCGTATCTTTCTCCTTCTCTCCTTTCCTTCAAATCTCTTCGACTCATAGCCTGTTTTTCTTCCTTCCTGATGACCAGGATTGAAAGACCAATGCAGCTGTGCATGTATGTACTATGCATACAAGACAAGAAGCCTCTGGAATAATCAAGAAGGGCCGACGACTTTTATAATGAAAGGGGAGAATAGGATTGACTGATAAGAACAAATTAATGATCTTTAAGTTATTAACTATTAGGTCCGACTTACAAACTGGACATACTTACCTAAGGTAGGCGTGTAGCTTCCAAAGTACATGAGGTACCTAGGTATGTAGTTAAATATTCTAAGTACATAGGTACTTAACTAAACTAGGTACTACCTAACCTAAGGTTTAGGTAGGTACCTGGTATGATCCGTGATCCATACGTGTATGTACCTTGTATTAATGCGTAAAAATAGCAATAGTTACCTTAGTAGTCTTATGTAATAAAGGGGTTAAGGATTGTTTTCTCTCCTTTTTTATTTTTTTAGTGGAAGGATTCGATTTTTAATGCCACATAATCACAACCACATAATCACAGAACCACCACCAACATGCTTATGTCAATCCATAATCCATTTTAATAAATAGTAATCTCCCTCTCATGTCATGTCACTTCACTTCAAATGTGCTTGGTCAAGGTCTATGTAAAAAGGACTTTAAGGACGCGTCCGGAACTAGGCTGCAGCTGGGATCCAATGGCCAACTCTGGCAGTCTGGTAGCTTATGCATACCTACCTACCTAGTGTAGGTAGGTAGCCAAGGTATTCATCACCTTACGCTTCTGGTATGTCTATGCTGTTCTGGTTATCTACCTAGGTACTTTATGTAGCACCCATAACAACTGTCTCTGATCCTTGCCATCAGGTCCTGGGATTGGGGTCTACTGCTACTTACTACTAGTGTAGACGTGTATGTTATACCTACCTACCTAGGGTAGGTATTAAGCGGGAATATAGACTGGCTATATCATTCCAGCTGTCCGCCGACTGCTGCTAAAATGTATGACAAAAATATACGAACCTCTGCCCATCCTTCCACGCTCGTTCTTTTTCTCGATTTCACTTCCGGATCAACAGGGGTTACACTTATTCAGGGCACAGCCGCGCGTGGGATGCTCGGCAAATACCCGGATTGCCTACCTCGTTACAGTTCATTGCCTCGCACGAACGGGACGGTAGCATCTTGGGAGTGTCTTAGACGACCTGCTCTCACCTCAATACTCAAGTTTATCCGTCACTTTACCATGAGGTCACTCGTGATAGAGCGTTGTCCTAGTGGGGCCCGGGTTCACGTCACCTTTTCATCCCTCTCCTTACTATTACGGAGACATTTACGTCGATCCAAATGATCACCCCCATGCTGGATCTAAGCGGCGGATTTTCCACCCTCGGGTATCGACTTCTAAGAAGCTATGCATAGCTTATTCAGACTGCAACGGCCGAGCCGTAGATCCTATGAGTCCCCACAGTAACGTCAGGAACCTCCCTGCCTCCCTTTGATGCCCAAGTTCGTCTCCAATGCCATTGGCTGCCCCATTGTTTACGGAAAGACGTAAAAGTTGAACAACCTACATTGGCAATAACATATCCATCCTACTATCTACAGGGAGCCTCAAGTTTAGTGTAGAGCTCGTATTGACTCCGAGATCCTGGTTTCGGCTGTAGTTGGGGGAACTTGAAGCGTGAAATACTCTTTCTTGGGGGCAGAGAGCAGAGGGGTCAGCTACCTACCTAGGTAGTCTTTCTCCAAACTGACACTTCTTCAATTTGTAATTCTGGCGCATGTCTTTGAAGATCCATAGGAACGCGCAGCGAGTTGCATGACGCAATTACGTTATTACCAGCACTATTATCCAGTTGCTATAGGGTGCCATTCCGGGACCGAGAGCGGCGTCTAATCTCCTCTGTCTCCTTCACATTCACTTCTTGAGCGAAGCTTAGCGACCAGTTTACAGCAAAGAGAGCGCGATGCCAGTCGTCGGTATATCGACGTCGATGTGGCAGCACAGGAAATCAGATCCACTGAGAAGTGCAGCATCTTAAGTTAAAGGCCCATTGCTAGGTTTTGGCTGATATACTCCTACCCATTAGGCTCTTTCATGACATGCATCTCGATGTCAGGCACACCCAGGGGCGCGTAGCGAGTAGCGAATCTTAACATAGAGTTTGCTCGGATTTTCCAATGGGTAGATTACGCACTCGTCCCCTACTCACGAGTTTTTATTTTTATTTTTATTTTTGCTATGCGACCCTTTACACGCTCCCGATGCTCAAGCTTGACTTCAGCCAAAAGCCTGAAAGCTTCTACGACAGACTGACGATACTGACCGGGCGTTTATGGATAAACGGCCCGCTAAGCCGCATCCAGCGCAAGCCTCACGTGGGAAAACTTACATCTAAGATCACCGGGACCAGGACGGAAATCCCGAGCTCAACTAAATATACAAGATAATATATCAAGTCTAAAGTTGATCTTGGTATAGTCCACCGCGTTTCCCCTAAGTATTGCCGCCATCGTTAATCATCCACATCATCCCTGACGTAGATCCTGTCTCCCTAGACCCTATCTCTAGGACTACAATAATCTTAAATGGTCTGATACACCAAGCAGTATGTTGATTATTTTGTTGAGATCGAATCGGTCCGCAGTGTCTTGGGCTGGTTAAATGCCAACTGATGCTAGCTAGACAATACAATAGACAATTCGTATTTGCAAGTTACCGTAACGTTGCTAATAGTGAGGAAGATTAGTACGGCTCGCACTATATTTGCTTAGCTGAAAGCCATTGATGAAAATTACAGTCTGGGCCTCCTAGAAACCAAATATAGAGCTAGTTTTGCTTCATAAAATGTGCCAAGTAGTACGTCCTATCTATTTCAGTGTATTCACACGTTTGGGAAAGGCCCTTCATCGGCACAAGCTTCGCGGGCGTTACATCGGAAAGAATTGATCATGTCCCGGAACCCACACTACCATGGTTCTAATTAGGGTCGGAGACTTCGTCACGATGCCGGCCAAACTCTTCTTATGTTTACTTGTTAATTAGGTATTAGGTGAATTTAACGAAGTGACAGTTAACAGGGCCGATATCAGCCATACGCTTCTCACCGCGGTGTGGCCTATCAACTAATCAGTTAGGCCAGCAAATTACCAACGTCTTCCTTCCAATACGTTATATTCCATTCGCCCTAGGCGTAAATCTCGGGCCTCCGCGGCATAGGCGCTGGATACTGCTTAGCAGAGGTTTGCTTGAATACTAATCCATCTACACGGGAAAGTGCCATTGCAAATAGAGGGGCTACGAGGGAATTTAAGTTCTCCTTCAGCTTATGGATATTGAATATTGCGTTGGTATTATATGCTTTTGGTATCACACTCGTTTATGGAGAGGTCAAGCTAGGGCTGGAGGCTTCAGTATTAAGTGCCAAAGGGAGTACTGAGATGTCAAGTGATTATCTTATAGGCATATATCTTATCATGAGGAAGGGTAACGATGTAAGCATTGTATAGACTGCCAAAGCTTCTCTGTAATAAAGTAAAACGATCGCTGAGAGGCCCACCAGGACTTGATCATACAGTAGGTGTTTACTCCGTAGAAAAGTGTGGAGCTCATGTGTGCGTTTACAATATATAGTGTGGAAAAAGAAAGTTCGAGGACAGTGCACTTCCTCGATCCAATAGGTATGAGTATCGCAAGTGATGAAATCAATAGGTGGGTTTTCTTTGGTTCAGCTAATATCCCCTTTCTATATAGAATTGAGACACTGGACCTCCTTCTTGCCGATCATTGTTTTGGTTAGCGCGCATACAACGCCATAAGATATCTGATCCTCCTTGTCGGCGGGTAGGATACGTATCCGGCACTCGAGCTAGTCACATGGCGCTGAGTCAGGTTTCCTTCACGTCCTTCTGTGACAACTGACCCGGCCGCATCTGCTGCATCGGATACCCAAGCTCTTCAGGTGAAACATGGATGACTGGCGCGTTGCTCATCCTCTTACGGCTAGCGGTTTCCATGCAAGCGCCGACAAAGAGCATGAAGTGTATAATCCTACGATCGAATCAGTATGGCACCTTATACACACGAGACGGATAATAAAAAGCATGAGACTCACATCAAGAGAACCAGAAACGCTACGATGGCCTTCATCGAGCGGATATAGTATTCGCTATAATACTTGAAGCCGTCGCCATAATAATCATAATATTCGGGATCGGTATCCGGGCCATCATGGTTAGCGAAGGCGAGAGCGAAGTCTAGGATGTCAGCCGTTAAACCGATTGCGGCGCCGAAACCTAGCCAAAGCAGGAGGTGTACGGCCACGTGAGCGCCCGGGTGAATATCTCGGTGGTTCTTCCCTCCCGCGTATGCCGTAGCAAGCTCGACACCGGACCATAGCACAGCCGCACCTGCCTGCGGACATGTCCATACGGCAATGTAGCTCTTAACGGCATGATTGACGGCGAGCGCGATTGAGATACCTAGAACGATTGCGCAGAATGCTGTAGACAACAAGGTCAGGACAACCCTGGTCGCGGGCCAGGTCCGACTGAAGAGACCAATCCGGGCTCGCCTCTTCTGGTGATGTAGGATGAGATCCCGTGGGAGTTGGCTCGAATGCATTCTCGTTCCTGTTGTCGCATTACTTCTTAACCTTTGGTAACTCCAACTGAAGGTTCTCTCGAACCATTCAATAGACAGTGGACTTGTTTCCTACATAGCAGGCAGCTAAAGGCAGTTGGTACGAAAAGCGCTGAGGTAAGAAGCAAATATTCAAGAGAGGGAAAATGTATGTAGTTTGAATATCGCTTTCATCATAAAGAACCTTGTAGCTCTCGCCCCTCGTCAATAGTCGGCCCTTGTCGGGGCTAGTTTGGGATACGCAATCGACGCCTATTTTCTATCCCTTTCTTATACTACCTAGGTAGGTACATAGGTACCTAGGTAGGTAGGTAGGTAAGATAGGTAGCTAGATATTGCCAAGATTAGCTCCTTGAGCTACAGATCCCCCAGATTTTCCCACTGACCCCGTCCACCCTCCCGCCACGTGCAATCGGCTGGTTCGAAATCTTGCTTATAAGTTTCATTTCTCCATGTACTTCTCTAGAATTGTTAGCGTAACCTCGGCATTCTATTAGGAATGATTTCCTAATTGTTACTAGGTATAACTTAGTAGGTGCAAGTAATAGACCGTTTACGGGACTATCGGCGGAGCTGAACACTTGCCTTGGATAGGGCGCCCACAATTCCGAATCCGGGAATCGACGGCTAGCCTATGGCGCATCCTAAATTTTACCTGCTTACCTACCCCTGGGTAGGTAATTTATAGGTACCTAGGTAGGTATGATCTCCTATCCCTATAAGAATATAATGTCGTACAAATGTGGGGGTCCGCGTTGATAAGTTAGTCCAGATCCTTCTTGTCTTATTAAGCCCCGTGAACTTTTATACGTAAGTCTCCCATTTACTTCTAAATACCTAGGTAGCTGCTATATATTTATCGTTCCAATATACGAGACCACGTATCACGCATAGATCTTCAGTATGCTCTACCTATTAGCGATCCTCGGGACCAATATCCGAAGGAATGAATACCCTGGTCCAATAGGTTCCGGTGGCCATTTACCTACCTAGGTATGTATGCAGTTGACAAACGTACTGATCTAGCTACCTAATGAGTCCCTCAGTAAGCATGATAGATTATGGCTTTCGGACCCCAAGACAAACCCGTTGCCCGATGGTATATCTTCTTGTCCCCCACAGGTTTATCTAGCTCGTAGAAGACCCCGATGCATTTCATTTTACCTAGAATACGAATATATATATATATATATCGCCTGAGCTCATGGATTTCACCGAGTGGGGACAGCCTAGTAAGGAATGGCTCGCCTTCGCGGCGGCCAACTCGGTGATCTTAGCCTACTCCGAAGACCACCTGCCGGCGCTGCAACAGCAGACAAATGCAAACAAGACGCGCTCCACGCTCGCCAAGCACCTCGTCCAGAGCACGGGTATAGGCAGCCTCGTCGCTACGCAGGACCATGTCGTCCCCACACGCGACGGCCAATCGATCACCGTGCGCAGCTACCGGCCGGTCTTGCTGGGATCTAAGCCGCTTCCGGTCTACGTGTATTTTCACGGCGGGGGTTTCGTCTTCGGCTCGGTAGATACGGAGCTCTTCACCTGCTCGTGGCTGGCCCATGCGCTCTCCATAACCGTCGTGCACGTCTGCTACCGGCACTCCCCGCAGGTGAAAGGGTTAACGCCGTGGCACGATGGCGTCGACGGCTTTGAGTGGGTCGCCACGCACACCGAGGTTCTCGGAATCGATGCATCACGTATCGTCGTAGGCGGGATATCAGCCGGCGGCGCTGTAACAGCGAACATAGTACAGCACGAGCTACGGCGGGCGCGCGAGACCGGCACGGCTAACCGGATCAGGGGCCAAGTTCTCGGCATCCCGAACGTGGTTCATCCGGATGCGTTCCCCTACGAGCTCTTCGCCAGCAGGGAGAAGACGTCTCGGGTGCAGTGCAAGGATGCCGCCATGCTGAACGAGAAGCGCCTGAACCAGTTCTCTGGCCTGCTGGGTGACGACATCGATCCTTCTGACCGGACCTGGAGCCCTGTGCTAGTCGACGAGGAGCAGCTGCGGGGCATGCCTCAGACGGCCTTCCTCGTCGCGGGCTGGGACCCGCTCCGGGACGAGGCGCTTTTGTACGCAAATAAGTTGAAAAGTGTCGGGTAAGAGACCACCTCCATCCCTTACCTACCTACCAGTTTACCCTCAACTCTAATACCTAGGTTCTATAAAAGATTTTGTTGCTAACGGTATCTTTGCCTCTCTTTTAGTGTACGGACAAAGGTTCACATCTTCCCCGGTCTACCCCATGCTTTCCACGCTTTCTTGCAGCTACCCTCTCATAAACACTGGAATGACACCCTGCTGGGTTGTCTACGTTGGGCGGCAGCCGACGAGAACGGATGGATCGTCGAGGCGCCTCCTGTAATGCCACCGTTTAAGGAAACTGCTGCAGCCGCTGCTAGTTCATCGGATCCAGTTACTGCTGGTACTTCCGAATCGGACATAGTAGCAAATGCTAGCAACGGCCTTCCATAGTCTCATGGGATTATCACATACATAGGTACCTAGTTATATACATATATATGCGACTGCAGTAGTCCAAGCTGGACTAAACGGGAATATCGTCTGTTCTATGGCGTCACAACGATAAAAATATATTAATGTGATTGCCTTGCGACTTTATAGGAGGCGGGATCGGTGTTTGTTAACTAATAATATAAGATCAAGCCTAGTAGGTGAACAGGTATAAATAACAACAACTTGACATTACTTAAGGGGTAGAATACATACCTATATATATAGAACGAAGCCCTTAAGTTTTGGCCGTGTCACTTAGCAGAAATATGCTCGCTGGTTGTAATATGCATTAAAGGTCCATTAATGACACCATATTAAACATTAAACAGCCAGCTTACATTTAGACGTATCGTGATTTTGTCGTTGTCTTAGAGCTCGGGGGGTAATCTAATGGATATAGGCACATCATCCAAGTACAATTTCATAGGTAATCAGAAGTTTCTCTCAAGTATAACCCATTACATCTCAGGGGCTTAGTTCTCAGGGGCATAGGTTTATGGGAGATATAAGTGTATATCAGGGTTTTAGTTCCAGATTGATTTTATGTGTTTATTAGTGTTCTAATGATTATTCTTAGGACGAATTGAAGGTTCATCTTGTGACGACAGCAATTTCCTTTTAATGTCTTTCTACTACATCTAACCTAGAGACAACATATGCTTTGACAGCACGAGCGTATTGCTTCTCATGATCTAAATAATAAAAAAGAAACCTGAACATTATATAGGTGTACCTTCCCGATACCTACTTGGATACTTAGGTACCTTTCATCGAGATAGCCTTCCTGTATTCATCCCAGCTCCTTACTCTTGTCCTAACACATATCACACAATGGGTAGGACAAGAACAAGGTAACTTCCAAAAAGAAAATATTATGTCTGTCTTATTATCGTGACTTTCAGAGGTAAATCCCCAAGTACCTAAGACTTCTTGGTCGGATACCAATCTCTGTTAACCCATCTCGCCCATTTTACCCTTTCCTCAACACAGGTTACCCTTCGACCCCTAGTTGCCAAAGCTGTGTTGGAAGATAGCTCAAAGTCTCCTTGATAACCGTCTTTAGCCAATATAGATATACCGAAGCATTATTTACTGAGTTTGACACCATGGCCACAACCTTCTTCCGCATGATTCCATGCCTCAGAAAGATGCTCGAGGGACCAGGTGCCATGAAACTCCTTGGCATCGAGCCATACCGAAGATCACGGTTGGTACTTCCATGCCGGCCAGGAATAATCCAAAGCTAACTATATATGCTTTCAAGCACCAGTGGCTTGCTGACCTACAGCCGAAGCCACCAGTTCAATCCAGTCTTCCAACGAAGCATGCCGCCCAAGAGCTACCTAGCATCCGAGTTCAAAAGTATCTCTCGATATGTCCGACCTGGTGAGTCGATAAGAATCGGAATACCAACTTCATGTTCATTCCTCAACTGACACCGGTTATGCTCCAGCGTCTACTGCGCCTTTAGCAGCCATGCCATTTGGAGGCCTATTGCCCGGAGCTCCTTATCCGCGTAGCCTTAGTCTGTTCGACTCTGGGAGCACTCATCTGCCCCTAAAATGGTTGGTCGAGGTTGATCCTTCTTGTGATGATCTGTATATCGAGAGCTTACTAGATCGCCACTTGAGGAAGGAGAGAATGGCGAAGTCAACCAAAAAAGAGGACCGCTGAGCTGCGCGTATTATGGAGAGGGTGAAGCCAAAGGTACCTAGGTACACAGGGTGGAGCAAGGGGAAAGGAGCTGGAGGGCACAGTAATATGGTGACTGAAGCAAAGCCTGATCTCTTACAGAGGCGGCATTCATGTTTATTTAACAAGATAAACGGATTTCAATGCCTCATCTAAGTCACTGGATTCACTAAACTACTCATCAACAACGACTCGGAAAGGTCTAGCTTGAGGAAGTAGGTTAAGGTCTAATGTAGAGGAAAGGGGGCATCACTTAACCTAGTTCATTGGAGGACTCTCGCTATTACTACGAAATCTATGCTTAAAGCATAATAAAGCCGAGACTGGTATTTTATCAAGTAGCCAGTATGAATGAGAATCAATATCAGAAACTCCATGGAATTCAGAGGTAGGCGAACAGCACTTCCCAGTAATAAAATAGGAATGGTCCCCCTGAAGCGAGCAGCTCTTTATATCCACCCGTCTCGAAACTTCACAGAATGAGGAATACTCGTATCAATCAGAGCATAATATGGCCTACACCGATAGAGTCTTGGGAGAAAGGGGTACTTCCCATAAGATGTATAGTTAGGCGTACATACGAACGTACGGATCAACACCCGTAGGTGATCTAATATAACGGATAGTTAGGTATATTTAACAGAGGCCGAGAATCACTATAAGGTCAATGGTAAAACGGAGGATATTAGTTAGTATTAAAACAGAGGCCAACCCGAGGTAGGCACTTGGGGTATATGTATAGCAACAACAACAGCAACAACAGCGGTAGCCGATATGATACAGCGAAATATAATCTCAGTTCGACTTTAGTTTTCAGCGCCTCAGCTCGAATCAAACGAGAGGCAAATGACGCATGCTCTACTCGTCGTCCAGTATCCGGCTTGCTATTTGGCCGAAAATAGGGACTTCGAATCTGTCTATTGTGAGAACGGGGTTGAACTAGGGAAAGGGGTTATTCGACCGCCATACCTATCTAGCGTATCTGCGTCCCGGTATGCGCGCAAAGCCAGCCACCCCATCAACCCCAGATCCACCAGGAAGATGACCCAGCTCAGGAACGCCGACCACGAAAAGATCAGATGTATGATGAAGATGATGGTGAATAGGAGACTTGACTGCCACGCATGGAATCTGCATAGAATACGTCAGCACTTGTTGATGAGTATTTGGCGGCTTCCTCCACGACCATCGTAAATCCGTAACGAAGAGTACAACTATTCCTAGCTGAGACTCTGCTATTCAGTCTCGAAACACATGTGTCGTCCTCTCCAGCCGGCCAAATCCGGCCAAGACGCAGTCAATAAACCTACCTGACAAAGTCACTCTTCCGCTCCAGAATCAACAATATAATAGCGCCTAACGGGGGTAATGCTAAGTACGCCAAGCAAGCTTCCCAGTCTAGCCGTATTCCCAAGCTCGTGTCGAACTCGCTCACGTACGCTCCACCCTCGGCGGCGTAACCACCGGCGGCGGCAGCACCTGGGATCGCGGGCTGCCACGAGCGTTGGGGTTGAGGGTGCTGGAGGGGCGGCGGAGACGCAATGCCTCTTTGCGGCTGCTGCTGGTGGTTCGAAGGGGAGTAGGGCCGTCGGTTATCGAAGGAGGCGCGCGGCGAGGCCACGTTGGATCGGGGAGGAGAGAAAGGCCGGCTGTTCTCCGGTGGGGAGGACTGGTAGGGTGCGAAGTCCATCTTTAGAAGGACTCTGCTGAAAGTATGCCGCGCCTAAAATGTGGTATATGGTAAGAAGAAGGGCGAGAAAATGACGTTGTGTCGGTTATATTTAGATGTTAATATTTAGATGTTAGAATTAAGAAACGGGATGTAAGAAGTAGAAACCGAAGTATCGAAACTTTGGCACGCGATTACGACTTGCAGCTACCCAGGTACACTATGCAGCTATTGAGCTAGGTACCAGATGGCAAGGAACAGGGGCACGCGAGCTAGCTCTATATATATAGCATTAGCGTCTCGTTTAAACGTTGATCAAATCTAGTATAAACGTATAACTGCATACATAACTAGGTAGTTAGGTATATACATATATAGGTATTATGTACTTACCTAGGTATTTAATCATGTTCATTCCTACTATCAAGCTTAACTTATTTTCTTAGTCCTCATAATTTATAACTTGTAACTTGTAACTTGTAAAACATGGTGTAGAAGCATTACTCGTTTTAAGGGTACCTACCACCAGCCAACCTTGGTAGACAATAAAAAAGTACCCAGGTAGATAGGTAGACGAAACAAGTTCATGGGCGACCATGGGTACCTAGGTAGGTATACAGCAGCCAAACATTTGTACACACTGATTCATATCTTTCATACACTTTTGAGGTCATGATATACAGATATGACATGTGTCATCATACAGTCTATGCGCTCGTCTCCCCTTTGGTTTCTCCCTTTTCCTCTCCCTCTCCCTCTCCTTCCCCCTCCTTCTTAGGCCCCCCGTTTGCCTCTTCCTCAAGCTGCGTTCTCCTGCTTTCCAGCGCAAGCCACAAGCCCTTACTTTGCCCCTCCAACGCCGTCGTCAGACCTAAGCCTGCGCTCTGCAGCATAGCAACGAGCTGCGCCCTTAGGCCATCCAGGCCGCCCTCGATGCCGCCGACCCATCTGACTCCTTCGTGGTCGAAAACCTTGCCTTCTATCCTGCCGCCCACGAGGATGAGCTTGTGCAGCCCGCTCTGCGCCGTGGGCTCGTGGTAGCCCGGGTTCTTCTTGCGCGACGGCGCCGGGAACGCGGGTGACGAGGGCGCGAGTATCGAGAGCACCGCGGCTAGGTGCGCCGGAGACACTACGGGGAAGATGACGGCGGCGACGGGCCCCACGAGCAGCGGGCTGATCTGGCCGTAAACCGAGGTCTCGGGGACCACAGCTTTAGAGATAGTCTCGTATGCTATACTAGATAAGTCGTGCGTATAGGCGTTAGACGGGCCCGAGTGAGCTTTCGGGTCGAAGAATTCGACAATTTTGAGGGCGACGGCGAAGATGCGCGTCCGGATCACCTGTAACTCGATGCTACCCGAGATGTCTACGGGCGCTTTGCCGTTAGGCCCAACTGCGGGCACCGGCACCTTAGCCAGGGCCGCACTTAGCTCCCGGCGGACCGCGGCCCACTCTACGAAGGTGAGGTTGTTATGCTGGAAGAATAGTACGAGGGGCGTCGAACGTAACAGAGCCGTGTAGGACCTGAGGAGCTGCGATTTCCGCTGGTCGGGCCGTCGTGCGCTGGGCGGCTGTGTCGGTGGGATATAGTCGTCGGGTAGTTTTAGGGACCCGAGCGGTAAGGGTGACGAAGAAGCGCTCGCATAATGCCTCGAGGCGATCTTCGAGCCCTGGAATAGGACGGCTGTAGCTGGAGCCGTAGCTGTAGCTGTAGGTCTTTGGGAGCCTGTCGTTCTTTGAAGCGCTCGACTAACGCTAGTCCGCGCCGAGCAATTGATTCGTGGCGGCATTCCTAATTAAAGAGCAATGAGCTCATCTATATTCTTATACCTCCTCTTATTTGTTATCGCTCGCTGTAGTGATATATGTGTGGTATCTTGTGCCGTGGTAACTTTTATTTTTATTTTCTTCTGTCGAATTGAAGATTGACGAGAGCTTCGAAAGTTGATTCGTCCAATTAATTTTCAACAACGCTGAGGCCGTGCTCTATGAAAGTGGAAACGATCCACATTAAACAGTGCACGGAGATATTTGTCTCCTGCCCCGGCCGGGTCTCCACTGCTCCATGACTGCCGCTTGTCACCGCTCTAAAATGATGCAAGGTTCCGGGTCGCAAGGGACAGGGGTCCCCACCATGCCCCGCTATCGGATGGCGGGGCATCTGTAGTGTAAGTCATCCATGGATCCATGGATCCATTGACTTTTACTTAAAACATCAACATTCCATTGGTTCGCTGGGAGCGTCATTCTGCCTATAACACTGGTGATCCTACCTAGGAGACACTCGTTTTTATACTTGCAGCTTTCTCTTCTGCTGTAGGTCGGAAGTGCTTCAATTGAAACACCAGAGCGCCAATCTGTCGAATAATTATCCTGCTAGTAGCTCACCTCATTGTAGCATAATAGCATAGTATCGTACTCCAAGCTTTAGAAGAGGGAGCTTGATACGTCAGGTAGACACCATGGCAGATCAAACACAAGCAGCCTTCGTGGATATCCGACCACTACTACAGCGTCTGTGGCCCGACCCAGCGAAGGAGAACGTGACGGCTAAAGAAATCGCCGATGCCCTCGCTCTCATCTTCACCAACCAGATTAGCCCAGTCCAGACCGGGTCACTGTTGACAGCTCTGCACTTCACCGGCTGGGACCGCCGCGCCGATGTCCTCGCCGAGGCCTCCGCTGCTATGCGCCACCACGCTGCCAGTATCGACTCCGCCGCCTTAGAAACCGTCATCGCAAAGCGCCGAAGACCCGAGGGCAAGTATAATGGCGGACTGGTGAGTCTCCTCCCCTATCTCACGTCGACAAGGATTAAGTATGAGATCTATGACTACGGCAGCGATGATAACGAGAGACAACGGCTCTAGTGCGACATCGTCGGCACCGGCGGCGACTCCCACAACACCTTCAACATATCCACGACCTCCTCCATCCTCGCCTCCTCCCTACTCCTCCTCGCTAAGCACGGCAACCGAGCCTCGACCTCTAAATCCGGCTCCGCGGACCTTCTCATGAGCATGCAGCCCCAGCCCGCGCAGCTGGGTCGCATCACGCCGCACACCATATCCGCCGTCTATGACGCCACCAACTACGCCTTCCTCTTCGCGCCCGTCTTCCACCCGGGCATGAAGCACGTCGCCTCCGTGCGCAAGGAGCTCGGCTGGCGCACCATCTTCAACCTGCTCGGGCCCCTGAGCAACCCCTTCGGCGACGCCATTGAGGCCCGCATGCTAGGCGTGGCCCGCGACGACCTGGGTCCCGTGTTCGCCGAGGCACTCCGGATAGCGGGCGCGAAGAAGGGCCTCGTCGTGTGCGGCAAGGAGCAGCTCGACGAGGTGTCCTGCGCCGGCCCCACACTCTGCTGGCAGCTCGTCGAGCGCGCCGGCGGCGCCGTCGACATCGAGCACTTCGTCCTCGAGCCCGCGGACTTCGGCCTGCGCGCGCACGCGCTAAACACCGTGTCACCCGGCCGCGAGCCGCGCGAGAATGCGGAAATCCTGCGCCGCCTCCTGCGCAACGAGCTCCCCCCCGACGACCCCATTCTCGAGTTCGTGCTGCTCAACACCGCCGCCTTCCTGGTCGCCGCCGGCCTGTGCGAGGCCGACTCCAGCGCCATGGGGCCCGGTGACGACGGGAACGTCGTCGGCGAGCGCGGGCCCGGCGGCGGCCGTTGGAAGGAAGGTGTCAGGAGGGCGCGCTGGACCGTCGAGAGCGGCGAGGCTTGGAGGCAGTGGAGCGCTTTTGCCGAGGTTACGAATGCCTTGCCTGCTTAGACGGCTTGCGTGCTTTCGTTCGTTCGTTCGTTCGATCGATCTTGGCTATCTGCCGTTTGCTGTCTGTGCGTACCGACGGGTAGGTACGTGGGATGATCTAGGATAAATATGCTAGAGGTTTTAATTGCCCCTTTCTTGAGCCGAGTTGAGGTACGATTCCAGGGGAATAAAAAGCGAGACTTTGTCATGTGCTACGGCTGATTGGTGAAGATTGTGGGTGGGTTCGACGATATAAAATGGAAATGGGAAAAGGAGGGTTAGAAGGAAAGGAAGTAAGGAAATGCCTGCTATTAAGGAAGGGAAATGGAGGATAGCACATGGAAAAGCTATTTCATGTTGAAATGATATTTTGGGATCTTTTATTTATATGCCAGACCTAAATTTTATGTCTACCTATCGCACCTAAATACCCCCTTGCTTTTAAGTAATTCTACCTCTTAATCACCCTGGTCGACTAGGCGCTCCTCACACCTAGCTATTTTATCTAGGTAGACATCATCGTCGGCTATTAAATTTTTTATAGGAGAGGTCACGTACGAGATCTACCTTCTATCACAAAACTTCAAGTTCGCGATCATTGAATATGCATGAGCGACTCTCGATTGACGCAGGTCTTTGTCAACTACCTAACTACCCCTTAATTGAATAGAAATCCATATTGTCAAACGCCTTGAGCTAGCACTGGGTTAGAGGGTTCGCAATGACAATAATATAAATAACCCGCATACAGATATGGTGATCCCCTGTTTCTCAATCCCGAAATCATGCTTTTCCCTCCGCGTCCTTACTTATGCAGAAGTTCTAATGTCGATACCTCTTCCTCGTCCTCTTTGGCCCCGTTGTCCACTTCGACCTCGATCGCCTCTACCCCTACCCTGACCTCTCCCGTTACCTCTACCCCCACCTCTGCCATCTTCATCATCTCCTCTACCTAGTCCTCCATCTCCCCTACCCCTACCTCTACCCCGATATCCTCTCCTACCCCTTCCACCTCTGCTGTCTCCTCTACTCGGTCCACCGCCTCTGCCACCTCCGGTATTCCCTCCGCCGCGAAAACCTTCTCTCCCACCCCGATCTCCCTGAGCAGCACCGCCTCGACCTCCGGGTGGCGGTGGCGGTGGCTCCGACTGTCCAGGGTCCTATCTTGACAGCACGGCGCGAACGCTACCATTTAGCGCGATCTTACCCTCGATTATTCTCTCACCGATGCCAGTGTCGCCACCACTGCCCACCTTGAGCCACCGTGCGAGTAGATCATTGCTCTCTTTGGGTTTGACGCCGTCATCGCGCGTGCCGATTGTTATGTGAGGCACCTTGTTGACACACGTCCACTTCTGCTCCTCGTCGTGAAGTCGCACGACCATGGCCATGATACGGTCGTCGTAGACGACGCGTTCGAGCTCGACGGTACACTCGCCCAGCTTGCCATTCTCACCTTGGCCATCAGCTTCCAGTGCTACGTATCGTTTCCATAATTCTGGGTGCTGGCTGGACGAGACACGGTGCATGAGGGTCACGTGGAAAAGCGACTGAATACGTTGGGTCTGCTGTAGTTGCTTGTAGAGTCGCTGGGTCTGGGGGTCCGTATCCCTGAAAGCGAATTGAAGAGCCACGTTGATATCCTTAGCAGAGACAGAGACAGACATGTATTCCAGAGGCTTTTTCTTGGCGGGCTGTGGGTTTTGAGTTTTGGATTGTGGATTCTGTTTCTTGTCTCGCCCTTTACCTCGGTCAGGGATGGTGTGCCTCAGATCAGGCTTGTAATTCTCGATTGCAGCTTTGACGGCTTCGTCAATGTCTTCATCTCTGGGGATGCTCGTAATTAATGACGGGTACTTCTGATGTAATTCCCTAACAACCGTCTCCACGTTGGCACGGCTCTCTTGAGCAGGATCTAGGTCAATAACCAAATCGAAGCCGTCATCCGGACTGCTCTCGGGGTTGCAAGGCTGAAATCTTTGAATGAAATTATCCATGATCCCAATCACTTTAGATTCGTTCGAGGCGGCTTGGATGGTCTGATGGTTATCCCCTCGTTTTAATACACGTTCCCTGGTGACTCTCCGGACCTGGTCAATATCCCCATGGGCATAGTTTAAAGCCACTAGCCGCGCTTTTTGGTGGTGAAGTTTAACATCTGTGATGATTTGTTCACGCTCTCGGCGTTCCGAGTTGTTCCTATCTGCTATGACAACAGGGTGCTCATGGAGAAGCTTCATGATAGCCGAGACCATCTGGGCAGGCCGTTGCTTGCCTTGTATGTTGTCATTCTGGATTATGCCCCAACCAAATAGATGCGTCAGGGCAATGCCAACCGTGGTCTTGCCGCAGCCAATGGTGGCAATGGGAACGAGAATGACATCCTGAGAGACAGAGTCCGAAGTGTCATTTCCGAATTCGTTCTCGAGATTAGCCGCATCCGAACCCTTCATATTCTTGTATGCTAAGAAATCATCACGAAGGGAGATGATTCCGTGGTTCTGATTGTAGGCCTTTACCAATTTGGGATCCGCAGAAAGTCTTTGTCGTGCGTACAACAGATACTCCTCTGTGATCTTGACATGCTTTTTGAATTTTGGAGGCTTGCCGGCGATTAAGGCTTTGGTAGACTCGCGCCATTGTCGGTATAACAAGTATGGCTCTTCGAACTTGTATTTAAAGAACCAGTCGGTATAAGGTACTTGTTCCGGGTTGGCGGACATTTTACAGCGGACGACAAACCCCTCGACGTCTCGGCCCTCATGGGCCCCCGACTCGGCAACCCCCTCCAAGAAGGACTTGACAGAATTGACGTCGTTAAATATCTGGAGCCCAACCTTGCGGAAGCCCCATTCATCGGCAAACTGTTGGACCAGATTGCTGGAGTAGGTCATGAACTCGGGGACGTTGATGTTGATACCGTGGAGATAAAGGCCCGCTTTCTCAGGGCCGTAGGCTAAGATATGCTCCTCGAACGAATCATCACAAAGCTCAGCTACAGCGGTTGCGTTTCTCCGCCGTAGTTCCCGAGCAAACTCTTCTCTGGTTTTGCCGATGGTGGCCAGCTGTTTGTCGACCCATCTCTCACCGGCACTAGCGTGGCTCACCTCGACGTCGCTACGGTCTCCCGTTGAATGTTTGCTGCAGACAAGAAGTGTCCCGTCCTCGAGGCCACCGATGAATATTATACAGCCGTTCTCCTTCAAAGTTAGCTCATATGGGCCCTGGGTTTTGCTCATGATGTTGTTCCATTCCGTTTGTCGGACCTCGCCAGTATTGAAGAACTTGTCGTAACCTCTCACTACGATCTCATGTTGTCCTAGTCCGGTACTTGTGGTGAAAAGACCTCGGGCATAGGTAGGCAAATTTGGCTTCTTATAATCCCAATCTTGAAGACGCCATGAGTCGACGGTGATTTGTTTAGATCCCTTAACCTTGAAGGTAGTCTTCTTGGTCTTGATACTTTTGCCAGACTTATTTGATAGACTAGCAATCAGGTCTTCTACCTCCTGGGGATCCTGTTCACGGTAAGGGATTCCCGGAGTATCCATAGTTTGCTGCTGACGGTGATTTTTTTTAATGATGGGTGAGGAGCTTGATTGACGAATAGTCCCAGGCTGAGCCCTATGCCGGGAAATAGTGAGAATGGTATGCGCTCTACTGTACCCCAAATTCAATGGTGAAGTGTAGAGTAAATGATGTGTGATACATGTAGTGTTTGACGAGATGTACCTTGGTGATTTGTAGAATCTTTGGTAGGAACTTCTGATTACCTAATTAGTCTCCGATAACTTTGATTTCCACTTGTGGTTGCAGCTTCTAAGAATCCTAACAAGATAAAGGCAATAGGAAGCAGATCAGGGTAGGCAGATGCTTACAACCTCAGGCAAGAGAGCCGTGTGGTTACCGACATGAGTCACCCGGAGCTACGCCGCTATAGTCAGTCTCAGATACCCAAATTAAAGGTCATGGAAGGTGAAAGGCTGGATCATTAATGGTATCAGGCACAGTGACCTTGCTACTTACCCAAGTACTGGAGATACCTAAAATATTAATGCAACTGTTTCTCAGTGTCGTTTTGAAGTGATGGATAAAATCAGGTACCCAATTCCTAGCTGACTTCGTTGTGTTACGGTACTACCTAGGTAGGTACCCACTTTAGAACCAAGATACACCTAAAACGGAAGGCGGTCTACGATAATCAATGGAGTCCTATAGTGGGCCAGGGCATTTTGACGGCAGACAGGCGGGGTTTATTATCTAGCGAGGGGCAGGTACGGAGGTTCACAGGGCTTGTCAGATTTTCCTAAGATGCGTCATACCGAACTCCAATCTACTAACCAAATCTTTTTTAATTTTATACTATCACTTCCAAAGAAAATGATCATTCTAACCAGGCTTCATTTTTGATTCCTTTCAACTGATATTTACAATTTATATCCGCCCAGGCTGAGTACCTAGTCGCAATGTCTGCTAACCCTTTCCTGCTGGCAGCCGACAATAGCCCGGCTTTGCTACCTCTACTCCGTGAGAACCCAGCTCTAGCCTCGGAGCAAGACTCTCACGGTTATTCCCTAGTTCATGCGGCAGCAAGCTATAATCACCTCGATCTTCTTCGCACCTTAATTCGCGAGTTTGACGTCGATGTCAACTTGCGCGACGAAGATGACGAGACAGCTCTTTTTGTCGTCGAAACCGTTGATGCTGCTCGAGTCCTAGTTGAAGAACTAGGAGCTGATATCACAATTAGGGGTTTGGAAGGATATACCGCGTGCCATAAGATAGCTGAGGAGGGCGATTTCCCTGAGGTTGCCGAGTACCTAGAGAGCAAAGAGGAGGTCGGCCATGCTCGAAATCTCCTAAACGCGACCCATGGAACCAATGGGACCAATGGAAACACAAACGGCCCACCACCCTTACCAGGAGGCATACGCATAGCCGACGTATCCATCAGATCCACCGAAGCCGACGAGGGGATCCAGATTGAGGTTGTTCCCGAATTGCGAAGTAGATTAGAACAATTAGCTGAACGAGAGGACTTTCAATCCGAAGCTGGGCAGGCCGAACTGAGACAGCTAGTCCAATATGCCGTAGCAGACCAAGACTGGGCCAATCGCAATGTCCGGCCGAGGCAAGATTAATTCGATTAATGAAAGATCGAGTACGGTGTTATTTTTCTCAATCCTATCTCTTGATATCCCAAAGGAAGTACTCTCCCGGCGAGTTGGGCGGCCTTAGAATGGTACAGTCCGCGCTATCCCCGACGATACCCCTTGCGAACGATGTCACACTTAGCGAGAACCACGACTTGGATGGCAAAGTGAGTATCACATCTGCCAAGGTTTGTTGAGTCCACTTTGGCGGAATGAAGCCTTGCCAACTGATTCGGCATAGTTTCTCTTTCCGAACATCCTCAGAGTCGCCGGGAACAGCGTAACCGGATAAGTAAGGGTCGATCTTATCATCTACATCCACCCGTGGGCTATCGAGACGCACTAGAGACAGCCACTCGTAGATATCGGTGGAAAACTCATCCAGATCTATACGGCTTTGGCTGGAGAGGATGGCAGGGGGAGGTTTCAACGGCGGAACCTTCATGAAAAGACCCTCGGAAGCTCCAGGATGTGACGTGTATTTAGTGGGATAGTGCCGCGAGAGAGGATCGGGGACAGGTGCTATATAATGCAATTTTTAGAAAATAATATAACACAGAGTGGTATATGTTTCTTACTCTTGGAAAGGTTGTGGAAGAGCCAGGTGACGGGTATGTTTAGCACGTTTTTACATGCGTACGCCAGTCTATCAAAGCCCTTCTTGCCGTGGAGCATCGAGGGACTCCGGAGATCAAATTCTACCACTACAAGAACGAATTAATATGAATAATAATCAGCTTGGAGCGCGTTAAACTTACCCCATCTTGGCTTAGATCCACGTTTACCTTTTACTCCATGAGGCTTCCCAACAAGCCCAGCTCGCTCATATGTTTCCTTGTCAAGATACATCGTGAGCAAGCCTAGAATGGCCAAATATTGTTAGCCATTAGGGAACCATCATCTTTCCCCCATTATGTCAAACACTTATCGCTTACCATCTTTCATTGAAAATACATTATCGGAATCTATTCTTCCTTCTGAGAGCATCATAATGTTTCCTGCGGCGATATATGTCAGTCTTGTAACCACGAGGATATACCAGGCATTGGCTCTATCACCTATTTTAATGTATTCGGTGAAGAAGTCTGCTTCCAATATTTGTCCAAGTCTCATGATGACCTTGTAAAATACTGGTGCTCGACTAGGATCGCCAGTAATCTTCTCCTTGACAAGCTGTAGCAGTTCTTCTGGGATAATCAGATCCACCTAACTTATATTAGCAAATGCTGCAGATAAATGTACGAGAATTGGTAAAGCAAACCATATGCACGAAGTCCTGTGCGAGCAATACGCTCCATGGTTTTCCCTTATTTGGAATATGCCCTCGTTCCAGATGGCTCGTTACTCCATACGTGACGAAGCATGTTGAAGATTGGTAGAGGCTTGGCGTCGCAAATGAGAACATATTCTCTAACGATCTCTAGATTCTAAGGCATGTATAGTACGGTCATGCGAGACTTGAGTGAACCTTGCTTGCGTTGTCTAAATGTGTCTAGTAGAGGCCATCCCGATATTAGGTATTGAAGTTGATACTCTAGGTACCTAGGTACCTTAGGTAGTACCTGAGTTCAGAAGAACTTTAAAAGTTTATGTATTTATATTTAGCTGTTAACTCTGATATTGGACTATACTGTTTTACTAAAACTTTCTCTAGGATATTTATCGAGATTATTATATATCGCCGTATTTAACGTTTTATTTTTTTAATATAAATAAATAAACTTTTTTTATATTTTTATATTTATAAAATTTAACGGTTAATTATATATATTATTTTCGTTAAATCGTTAAATTAATATCGCGAAATAAAGTTAATAAATATAAAGCACGAGCTATTTTTAACGTATAAGTTATCACTTTAATTATTATTTTAAATATAAATTATATAATTATAATTTTTATAATAATTTTTTATAAATATAAAAAATATAACGTTTTATATTATATATTTTTTATAAATAATTTAAATTATATAAAATATAAAAAACGTAAATTTATTTATTTTTATTTTAATAATAATTTAATAATAATTAAATAATTAAATTTAATTTTTTAAAAGTTATTTATTTATATAAATTATATTTTAATTTATATTATATTATAAAAATTATTTATATTTAAAATTAATTAATAATAACGAAAAAGTTTTACGTAATATTTTTTTAAATAAATTATTATAACTTTTTATAAAAATATAAATATAACGTTTTATAACGTTATACTTTTTATATTTATAAAAGGTTATTATAAAATATAATATATATTATACATTTATATAATAATGTTTACATGGTTTAACGGTTTGGCGGAAATAACGCTATGGCTAGCTTTAAACCCGCGTGAGCGAGTCTTAGTAACTTGAACATTCAAGAGACAGCTACTAAATTAACACTGTTAAACCTCAGATGGAGCGATTTACAGACGGAAAAATATCAGGAACATTTCTACTGTCCTGGGTTTCTACAAACCGGCTCAAGGCACATAATCCATAATGGAGTACCTCATCCGGTTTTCCCAGTCTCATGAGACTTTTCGTCTGGCAGAGATACAGTCACTCGCTGTTGTCGAAGGTATCGACCTAGACGTCCTGTCTTATAGTGAAGAGGTAATGGAATAGATGCTGTAGTTTACTCGCATCGTTTATACTTACCGTCTTCTTCAGTCACCCTTCTGTATAGTCCGCTTGCCATCCGAAGGTGCTGCGAAGGCTCTCCTAAAACGCTCCGTCTTAGCGCAGACAATTCACGAGCATTGGGGCACCGCCGAGACGTATGACGAACTGCACGCTATTGTTAAGCGTGGCACCGTCCACCTATGGCCTCAATATAAGGACGTCTCATTCAAGATAAATATAGATGCCTATCAAGGCTCTCGATCAGAAAAGCGGAAAATAGATCTCATAAATTCATTCGCCTACCTGGGGTTCGAAGGGCTCATTCTCCTTAAAAACCCGGATCAGAAGTTCACCATCTTCGAGGAATGGGAGTTCGATTCTGTACCACGCAACCTTCCTAACCCCTTAAAAGTACATTTCGGTCGCCTCGCAGGCCACAGTGTGCGCGAGCTGATCAAAACCTATGATCTCAAGAAGCGAGGATATATCAGCACTACCTCTATGGATTCAGAGCTAGCCCTGGTCACGGCTAACATCGCCCTTGCCGCGCCGGGGAAGCTCTTCTACGATCCCTTCGTAGGTACCGGCAGCTTCCCAATCGCATGCGCGCATTTCGGCGCTCTTGGTTGGGGGAGTGACATCGACGGTCGTAGTGTCAGGGGTGAAGGTGGGAAGAGGAGCTTGAAGGGCAACTTCAAACAATACGGACTCGAGAGCCTGTTGGGTGACGTTTTCGTCAGCGACTTGACGAATAGCCCCGTGCGGAAAGCGAGGATACTTGACGGCATCGTCTGCGACCCCCCATACGGCGTGAGAGAAGGGTTAAAAGTCCTCGGATGCAGAGACCCGGAGGAGAAGGATGCGTGGCTCGTGGAAAAGGGGAAAAAGACATACAAGTAAGGCATGCGCGCCGAGAAGCTTGGTGTGAGTCGCTAATAGGACTAGAAATCCATTATTTGTGGCTCCAAAGAAACCGTACAGCTTTACAGCGATGCTAGATGTCATCCTTGACTTTGCCTCGGATACATTGGTGGACAACGGTCGTCTGTCATTCTGGATGCCAACAGCGAACGATGAAGAACAAGAAATTCCCGTACCGACGCACCCGTGCTTGAGCATTGTGGTCGTCTGCACTCAGGTATTCAACAAATGTAGGTTTCTTACATGTTTACACTCGCGAAAGGTTAAACTTACGAAGTTTACAGGGTCGCGAAGATTGATCACTTACCGTCGTCTACCGGACTCGGAGGTCGATTTATCTGCGCTCTCGCTGAGAACACAGGAGGAGCAAGTGAAGGGTCACACTGCAGATGACCTGAACTCGTTTCGGCGTGCTTACTTCAGGGGATTCAAACCAGAGCAGTCAGGCACAGATGTTGCAGCTGGATAATTAACTCCCAGGTGACCAGAGAATTAGATCTCGATGGACTCTAGCTTATTTGGCTTCGTTCGCAGGCGGAAACACGGAGACACATGATACCCACAAAGAGTAACGGTATATAGTTCTCTATGTAGATGAGTGCTGATTATGAAGAATTAGTAGAACATTCAGCGAAATGCAATAACCCAGAACGGTGACAATCCAAGCGCACAAGCATTGACAGGATGGATACCTACCTAGGTACCTACTTTCGAAGAACGGCAATGCACTTTTAAGACGTATCATTCCTGTCACTAAATATGCAATATAAGCTTCCCGTGGTCTTAGTCTAGTTGAAGCATGGCAGAGAAAAAGTATTCTCTATCCCACATCAGGGTTAACGTCAACGGGCCGTCACGGCATGACGAACTGAAGCGTTATTTTTTCCCTTCCTCTTTTGTGAAGGAGGCCTCGGAGTTTATCTATCTACGACCGGTGTACGCTGGTAACGAAGCTAAACATCTATCCCCCTCAATCCCGAGGAAGAGTTTTAAGGCGAGGAGTCACAGTTAATTCTCAGTAACTAGGTAACTCAGGTATAACTAGGTACCGGTACCTATATAGGTAACTAAGGTATTACTTATGAAAGTTGCTATAACTTGGAACCCTCTCATCTATTAGTTGTATTGTCTAACCTACCTACCTAGGTACTTAGGCATCTTAATCTTCAACACCTACCTAAGGCATGGTAGGGCGAGTTCGCATTGATTAGGTATGTACCCGGTGTACAGCACATGGCACTTAATGTCTAAGACACGCATAATGATCCGCCGCTATTGAACGTGTCATGGGATTTGAATGTGAACATTCCTGTTGAAGCACTTCCGAATGCGAAATGAGCAACGGCTAGTATGAACGCTGTGTTAGTTTCGAAATTATATGCCTGCTTCTTGAGTCTTTCAATCTTTAGAATTTATAATGACTGTAAAGAAGTGTGTGATGTGTGAGCTAGCTACTTACCCACCTACCTAGGTAGTTCGTCATTACCTACCTACATATGTAGATATCCATTATCTTATAGCGGTCAAGATATTTCTTAGTGTCGATTAAGCTTACCACTGATAGCATAATTAATAAGTTTCTTCTATTATTATATTTGCATTATTATTACATTCCATCTTACCTTACAACTAGTGTATAGGACTTTATTTACATAAGGTATTCACCTAGACATCTACTAAAATTATACACCCCATCTAATCTATGAACCTCCAGCTACCCAAAGTTACGTGTCACACATACCTACCTAGGCAGCTAGGTACCTATCATTCATTAACATTTAACATTAACTTCAGCTACCTACGTTATACAAGCTCTATTAATAGACTCACGGCTCCTCCCCAAGCCCCCCTTCTTCCCCTTGTCCTTCCTCCACCTAGGAATCGTTAAAGGCGTTGGGCCTTTTCTCCACCCCCAGACTTCTAATAATCCTGCAACCAAGTCAAGCCGACTTTCACAAGTTTCGGCAGCTTTAAACCCTTTTGACATTTTGATCAATCTCCTCGTGGTTTTAATCATTAATCCGTTTCACTATTCACCATTCACTATTCGACATCACGAGATAATCCTTTTCTTCTTCTTCTCTTTGGGTGTAGGCTGTTTCTTACTTCCAATCTCTTCTGCTTCTGCTTCTGCTTCTGCTTCGGTTTCTTTTCCTTCTTGCATTAATTTTATTTGTACATTTCCTCCTTCTCCTCGGCACAGCACATTGAAGCCGTTATAGGTTGTTCAATCTCACGCGCAGCTACCATCCATCGCGTTTGTTACTCGAGAGGCCTACTATAGTTAAGGGAAACAAAGGCAACTTGCTTATTGGTCACTATCGCCACATACTATTACTACCACTACTACCACCACTACTGCTGCTGCTGCTGCTGCTGCTGCTGCTGCTTCTGCCACCGCTATACGCCTCAGCATGCCTACCCCCTCTAATAATCCGCCTCCCGATCTCCCTCCTCGATCCCACAGCTCCTCATGCCCCGACCCTGAAGACGCTGCCCGAAGTAGTTGGCGACCCGACCAAGATGGCCTCGAGATGAATTTCGACGACCAAGATGTCGTCTCATCATCATCATCGTCATCCCCTGAACCAGTTAGCGCGCCGATACCCTCCGGGATCCAAGACGCCATCTCAGATTCGCTATCCGCCACCGAGTCACCCAGACCAGATTCGAGGAACGGTACCGAACCTACTCTGCTCTCCGAACAACCCGACTCTTCATCACAGGCCACAACCCCATCATACAAGCCGAGCGACGCAGATGACGATGCATCGGCCAGAGGCGACGTAGATGCGTCTAGACACCCACGGACCATCGTTGGCTACGACACTGTTTCCTCCATCGGCGCAGATGGCGAAAAGCTAGAATATGGAGCGGCGCCCGGTCGATTCCAAGGGAACCCCTATGCGCCCTCGATGGGATATGATTTCTCCAATGTCAGAGTATGTTTATACGCATCATATGAATCCTATATCAACAGCTAGTTGGATTGTCGCTCATCTTGCTTAAGATAATACCTACCTCACCCTCGTCCTATTTGCGCCCGGGAAGTAGATTCCATGGTACACAACAATCGGAACGGCAAGTGTACGATGTGCAGGTGGAGATCAAGTACGTTGATCTGCGAGAGTCATTCCTCTGCGGATTCCTAAAGATCCAAGGTTAGTTTGCCATTTACTCTACCGTAGTTCATTTTGGTTTTGGTTCGATTTGAATTGGCCCTTTACGTGTCCCATCCCCTCACTTTTTCCCCGTGCCAAAGGGTCTCCGCTAATGTGACGAGCAACCTTCAGGCCTGACGGAGGATAACCCGACTCTTACCACGTATTTCGAGGGCGAGCTCATCGGCAGCAAGTACGGCTTCGTGACGAAGCACGAGAACTGGGGCGCGACGGAGAAGATAGACCTGAACCACTGGAGCAAGTTCTCGGCCTTCCGACAGTACGCTAAGCAAGTGCGCAAGGGACCGGTCGCGATCCCGAACCTTGCCCAGCGCGAGAACATCTTCATGCGCTGGAAGGAACACTTTCTGGTCCCCGATCACCGCGTCCGTACTCTCAACGGCGCCAGTTTCGAGGGTTTCTACTACATCTGCTTTAACCAGAAGGAAGGCAGCGTCAGTGGTATATATTTCCACTCCAAAAGCGAGAAGTACGTTGCCAATTTCACGATTGTTATGTTTCGTATTTATTACATTTTATATTTCCCTCGGCATTTATTAGACTTTGTCTTCCTTACCGTCTGTTTGATTACGTTTTGCGCTACCGCTTCGAGTGATGAGCAGGGGATATCGTTACTGATACTATATAATAGATTCCAACAACTAGAGCTTAAGCACGTGGAGAATAAAGGTTGTTTCGGCGATGTGGAATTCCGGTAGTGGTATACAGCCCTTTCCATTTACGGATGAACGATCCTTGATGATCGGTATTTGGGGGGTGGACGTTTGATGATATACAATACGACCACTTACTCAATTAGTAGTAATTTAGGGTAGGGGAAGAGACATGTTTGACGAAGGATAGTCGTTGCCGGCTTCTCGATTCCGCAATACAGATATGAAGACACCACAGAACGCGAAATCGAGTGAGGTCAAGCACGGAAGAGATCAGGTTTAGTCTCCCATACAGAGACATCATGTTCATGACGAGAGGATAGTAGCATTTCACGACTTTGCGGCAAGGGGTATATTCCATTTAGGGGGTCAAGGTCGTACTCCGATTGTACATAACGATGATCATAAATTCCGCATCTGCGCCATCTCCGTTCCTATTCTCATCACGAGATGGGCTTGATCTTGAAATGCAACGACGTCAAACTGAACACGAGCGCCTTGAGGTCCTGCACTAGGTAGTAGAATACCCGTAGACCTTCGGGGTCCGCCGACTCGGTCACGTCGATTAGGGATCCGATCTTAGCTGTCTATAGTCGGGCAAGGTTAGTGTTTGCCATTCTGTAGCAGCCTTCATGCCAGCTTGCGCAACGCGGGGGGACAAACCTCGAATGATATGTGATCGTTGCCCACTCGGATCTCCAGCTCCTGTCTGCCGTCCTTGTTCTTCTGGGGCCACTTCGCGTCGTCCTCCTTCATGATCTCGCTCGTCTTGACGATGCGACGGATCTCGTCTACCACCAGCGAACTGACACACACTAATTTGCGTTGGTTAGCTCGGCCTCTGCGTGCCTCCTCTTGGAGGGTGGGGAGGGAAGGGAGGAGGATGGAAGTGCGGCTGGGTAGACGTACTCTCTTTGCGGATCAGACTGTCGTTTCGGTAGTTGGAGTTGTTCGCGTATCGCGCTACGGCGCTTCTGCCGTCGCCGACGACTCGGATGTCGAATTCTGCGCTGCCATTAGCTCACTTCTTCCCCGTCGACATAGCTGGGTAGATCGAAAAGTAGCTTGCCTAGGAATTCATGACCGAATCGGCCGGAGTGACCCGAGCTGTAGAGGATCAATGGGTTAGCTGTCGGGCTTTCGGTTTATCAAGCGCTTCCCGGCTCGGGCTTGTACGTACTAGTATCGGATGTAGAAAGGTTCGCCGGATGAAGCCATGCTGGCAGTGAATTGGGTTGTCGTGAGGGTTGTCGTGAGGGTTGTCGTGAGGGTTGTCGTGAGGGTTGTCGTGAGGGTTGTCGTGAGGATTGTCTTGTGAAATTATAAAAGATGTATGTTTCACCTCGTAGATTCCCTTGTTGTAGGTATCAATGATGGTGGTAGTGGTAGTGGTAGTGGTGGTGGTGCTCTGTTTCTAAGATGCCTATGCCTGTAGGCGTTACGTTTAGTCTTGTCGATGTATCTAGGTATTGTTTTGTTGCGTTGCGTTGCGTTGCGACGAGGCTTCACTGAATTGTAACAGGTAAGTTATAACTGAAATCGCACTCGGCAGGGCAGATCTAAAGTTTTGGTGGGGCAGGTAGGAAGTTTAGACTGACGTGGGGAGCAGGGATGTGAAGGCGGTAGGGCGGTCAGTCATTTAACTTTCAAATGTACCTAAGTACTTATGATAGTACAAGCCACAGATACCAGCTATGGTCTGGAAATAAATCCAAGATTGAGTTGAGGCTGACCTTTGACGATATGGCTAATCCTCGGAACCGGATTATTTAATTTCACGAGTACCTAGATATCATCAACCAATCATATTTGTTGATTCGGCAGGCCCTATCCAATTCAGGAGGGACAGATTTCTGTGTAGTGCCTACCAAGCTTGTGAGGATGTGGACTGTGGACATTTGTGGGACATTTTGATATTGGGCCAGCCTGTACCGTTACCGATTATCATCACCACCTCCAATTATCTAAACTTTAACACACTTTAACACTTTAACACTTCAACTTTGCAACCACTTTCCTCGACAAAGCTGCCCACTCCTTCTTTTTGTGATGTATAATCGCATTGGCTTTCTTAAATCACCTCTTTAATGTCGAGACGAACCCCTTGTAACTATTCAATTCTACTCTGACCCTATATTCTCGACACCTCAAGCCTCAAGCCTCAAACCTCAATCTCGACACCACGCACCACACACCACACACCACACCACCCAACTCATCTTCCCCCAACCGTCCTCGTCCTCGTCGGTTTACCTACCTACGTTCTTCATATTAGTAGACTCGGATCCATCAACGCGGTCGGGAGCCGCGACAGTTGCCCAGCATGTCGACCTTCCTTGATAATGCTTACAGCCTGGTCCACCAGGACAATACCGCAGATGTTCCCAGCATGTCAGATCTGCGCATGCAGCTAGAGAAGGGTTCGGATGAGACAAAGGTCGAGACTATGAAGCGCATATTGACCGTCATGCTAAGCGGCGATCCTATGCCCCAGCTTCTCATGCACATCATTCGATTCGTCATGCCTTCCAAGTATAAGCCGTTGAAGAAGCTATTGTACTTCTACTACGAGATCTGCCCCAAGCTTGACTCGACCGGCAAGCTGAAGCAGGAGATGATTCTTGTTTGGTGAGTGCAGCTCCAGCTAGGATCTAGGTCAGATAAATACGAAAGACTCTCGCTGACAATTGTATATCCAGCAACGGCATTAGAAATGATCTTCAACATCCGAACGAATACATTAGAGGAAATACTTTGCGCTTCCTATGCAAGCTACGCGAACCCGAGCTGATCGAACCCTTACTATCCTCGGCCCGGGCCTGCCTCGAACATCGTCACGCCTACGTGCGAAAGACTGCCGTGTTCGCCATCTCTTCCATCTTCCTACATTCGCCGTCCCTAATTCCGGATGCCTCCGATCTGATCGCCGCCTTCCTCGAGGGAGAGAGCGATGCCACTTGCAAGCGCAACGCTTTTGCCGCCCTCGCCAGCATTGACCATGACAAAGCTCTAGCATTCTTAAGCTCCGTCTTTGAGGGAATTCCAAACGCCGAAGAATTGCTACAATTGGTCGAGCTCGAGTTCATCCGAAAGGACGCCGTTCAGAACACCCAACATAAGGTAAGGATGTCCTTCTCGATAAGTAGTTGGACCAATGACTGACGCCTACAGGCTCGATATTTGAGACTCATCTTCGACCTTCTCGAGGCTGGAGCCTCCACCGTCGTGTACGAGGCCGCCTCGTCGCTGACAGCACTGACGAACAACCCAGTCGCAGTCAAGGCGGCTGCTGCTAAGTTTATCGAACTCAGTATCAAAGAAGCCGACAACAACGTGAAGCTCATCGTTCTCGACCGGGTAGATCAGCTGCGACAAAAGAACGAGGGTGTGCTAGACGACCTTGTGATGGAGATCCTACGTGCGCTGTCTAGTCCCGATATCGATGTCCGAAGAAAAGCGCTTACCATCGCACTGGAGATGGTGTCGAGCAAGAATGTCGAAGAGGTCATCCTGCTGCTCAAGAAGGAGCTTTCCAAAACTGTCGATCAGGAGTACGAGAAGAACGCCGAGTACCGCCAGCTGCTCATTCATTCCATCCACCAGTGTGCCATTAAGTTCTCGGAAGTTGCCGCAAGCGTCGTGGACCTACTAATGGACTTTATTGCTGACTTCAGCAACTCGTCTGCCGTTGATGTTATTAGCTTCGTCAAGGAAGTCGTTGAGAAATTCCCCAAGCTACGGCCGTCCATCGTTGCACGATTAGTTGACACTCTTAGCGAGGTTAGAGCAGGAAAGGTCTATCGTGGAATTATCTGGATAATTGGTGAGTACTCGCTCGAGGAGAATGACATCCGAGATGCGTGGAGGAGGATACGCGCGAGTTTGGGTGAGATCCCCATCCTTGCCTCCGAGCAGCGACTGTTGGACAACGTGGACGGCGACGAAGAGAAAGAAAAGGAGCAAGTCAACGGTCATTCGAAACCGGCACAGCCGTCAGGCTCGAGAAGGGTTCTCGCTGACGGCACCTACGCTACTGAAACGGCGCTCACCAGCAGCTCGGCAGCCGCGGCGAAGTTAGAAGCTGTCAAGGCTGCTCAGAAGCCTCCGCTACGACAGTTAATCCTTGAGGGCGATTACTACTTGGCTGCTGTTCTCTCGGCGACCCTTACTAAACTGGTCATGCGTCACTCCGAAATCTCTTCCGACAGGGCTCGAACAAACGCCCTCAGAGCCGAGGCTATGTTGATCATGATCTCCATCATACGTGTCGGCCAGTCACAATTTGTCAAGGCCCCTATCGATGAGGATTCTGTCGACCGAGTAATGTCCTGCGTTCGTTCGCTGGCCGAGTTTTCTCAGAGGAAAGAACTGGAGACGGTGTTCCTGGATGATACGCGAAAAGCTTTCCGAGCTATGGTCCAAGTTGAGGAGAAGAAGCGAGCGGCAAAGGTCGCCTTCGAGAAGGCTAAAACTGCTATTCAAGTCGACGATGTCGTGCAGATCCGACAGCTGTCCAAGAAGAATGTGGGAGACGGAACAGATGAGATCGAGCTCGACCTTGAGAAGGCAACCGGTGGCGAGTCCGTGTCCGAGGACCTATCATCAAAATTGAGCCGCGTCGTCCAGCTCACTGGCTTCTCCGACCCTGTATATGCCGAAGCGTACGTCAAGGTGCACCAATTCGACATTGTCTTGGATGTTCTTTTGGTCAACCAAACCACAGAGACTCTCCAAAATCTCTCAGTCGAATTCGCTACTCTCGGCGACCTCAAGGTTGTCGAGCGGCCTACGACACAGAATCTTGCTCCACACGACTTCCACAACGTACAATGCACGATCAAGGTTTCGTCGACAGATACTGGTGTCATCTTCGGCAACGTTGTATATGACGGAGCACACAGTACCGACACTAACGTCGTCATCCTCAACGACCTACATGTTGATATCATGGACTACATCCAACCGGCGACATGCACAGAGACACAATTCCGCACGATGTGGACCGAGTTCGAATGGGAGAACAAGGTTAACATAAACAGCAAGGCCAAGACCCTTCGCGAGTTCTTGGAGCAGCTGATGGCTTGCACGAACATGAACTGCCTGACGCCCGAAGCTAGTATGAAGGGTGATTGCCAGTTCCTGAGTGCTAACTTGTACGCCAGAAGTGTCTTTGGTAAGTTATCAGCCTCGATCACTTATTTGGTAGTAAATACTAATCTATCACAGGCGAGGATGCGCTGGCGAACTTGAGCATCGAGAAGGAAGGTGAAGATGGACCAATCACAGGCTTCGTCCGCATAAGAAGCAGGTCGCAAGGGTTGGCCCTCAGCCTAGGCTCCCTCAAGGGTTTGAACAAGATTGGCACCGCGGCCGCCTGATTTGCACGAGGGCGTGGTTAGAAGTAGATAATTGTCACTGCAGAGGTGGTTAAGATCTTGGCCTAAAAAGGTGGCGTGGATTTGCATCACAGCCTGATGACAGTGGGCTTGCAGGAAGCAGACAGGCCGGGGGTAGCGATATCCACGATGATGACGACCCGAGTGAAATGCTCAGGTCGAGCTGGCATGGATCAAAAACGCGGTGCTGGAGTACCTCGATGTGGACTAGACAATGCAAATTATTTTACGACGAAATGATTGTTCCTCGATGGTGCTTAGTATGGTGTAGGTATGTTAATGAGAAATGCCGTGGAGGTGACCGTTCTCATTTATCATCTTCATATTGGCCTTGACATAATTTGTGCGAATGCAATATAGTGAAAATTGCCCTTCCTTTCCATAATATATTTGGGGGATATAATGTAAATAGCCACATCGTCATATGAAAGTTATCCACGCTAAAGGATCGATCATACATGACTTCTCCAACCCCATACATAGTAGGTGTACATAATGAGGCTTGCCTCCCTGCATACCCAGTTACCGTCCACCCCACGACAGCCAAGCAAGAACAAGACAGACGTTAAACGGCTTGGCGTGTTACCCCGGCTGGTTGTTTTACATTTGCTAAACGAGTTACGACAAGACTTTCGATTCTTAATACATATTTCGTTTCGTTTTGAAATATAGATGTGGATCCTCTATCTCTTCACATGTCTATTTCGGATTGTGTGTGTGTGATGTATTAGACGCGCTTCTCCCCTCCTAATGGGGAAGGGTGTTACCATCGTGAACTTACGAGGTGAGGCATATAGCTATGCCTACTTCTACCTAGGGTAGGTATGTACCTAATGTAAGCGCAATCTATTTCTACTTTAAAATCGCTCAGCTCGGCACATGCATGAGGGCTGCCCTCTAGATAATCTAGATTGGTCGGTCGTCTGCCTGGTCGACCTCAGAGGTATGCCAACGGTTACCTGCAGTAGGTAGGTAGGTAGGTAGGGTATAGGGGTTAGGCATAAATGCGGGAGGAAGATAGGCAAGGAATGGATATGCCGTGTGTTACAATATGGGGTGCATGGGATTATTTAAAACGTCTCCAACGATCTACGTAGGGTATCTAGATATGTATTGGTATCGAGATAGGTAGGTACCTAATAATAATAAAAGAGCCTCCGTTTCGCTTCATTTTTATGTATATACCCGGTAAGGACTTGGGTGTATCATCAACTACCGGGATGTATTAGTCGGGATTTTAATAAGGGGTAGAATCGAACGAACCTCGGGCTGTCCCGGTAGTGCGGTAACCTTAGACCCCTTTTTCTTCCCCGTACTATTAGTATTTTGTCTAGGTACCTAGTATAAACTCGAATTACTAATTACTAATTATTTAGGCATGGTCTGGAAGAGGTTAATAAGAAGTTATTTACCGCATAACCTACCTAGGTACCTACACTAGGTAAATAATATATTCCAAGGTTTGTTGCCCTTTTCTTACTTACTTACACTGCATTAGTGTAAATAGCCCCAGAGAGTGACCCCACGATCACACGACATTGCATATGCGCCTCGGTAATCCTTCCCCGCTCTCTTCTTATTCTCTCTCTCTACTTTCGAATCTTCGTACGTCGCATCGTCCCATCGTTCCATCTCGGCTCATGGCCACCCCATCCGCACACGTACCTCGTTCGAATCTGACGAATCTAGCCGGACCATCAGGGAAACATGACGATATCAAGCTTGTCTCTTGGCTATGTTTCATTCATACCTGAAATTCCTATTTATACCTAGAGGCGCCAGTCAAGGGCTAGGCTAGATTTCATTCGTTTTATATGTATATACGTAGACTACCTAGGCACCCTACTTACATCTAAAGCCTATACTCATACATATATAATTAGTGCTCTCAGCCTACATGTTGTTACCTTTCCAATTCTAGTATTCCAGTGACTTTGATACTTATCGTTCTCGACACACGTCTAGTTATACTAGAATACAAGACTACGAGACTATCTCGAAAGACCTAGACAACTGAGTCTTCACATTAGCATCTCACCATTTCCAACCAATACATAAACAAAATGCCTATGAATCTCAGCTCACCACGGCCATTCTCCTCTACTTCGCCCGTTCACCCGAGCTACCTTCCCGCCTTACATAAGTCGGGACGAATTGAAAGGGGAATGTAAGCTCGAAGCCACCCACCACCATCGTAATGACATAGATACTAATTGACGACATAGTGCTACTGCTACAGTCGCAGCCGTAGGAATCGGTTAGTCCTATCCCTCACTCCTCATCGGCGATGCATCATATGCTTGGTTCAATTTCATGTTGACTAATATTTCCCGCGGCGATAGGATACGGCCTGGTGAGATACAAAGCGATCAAGGCCGAGCAGTGGCAAAAAGAACACCATGTCGAACAGCAGCAGTTGTTCCGAAGCGCAGAGGTCGTCCCGGCAATGGCGGTGGCGACACCCCCTCGGCAGAGCGAAGCCGTAGAGGCTCTAGAAAATGCCTATGGCGACCGCACAAACTTATCCGAGCTCGAAGCGGCCGTGGCGACATACGAATCGCGGCGGAAGAACTGAGAGGACTGCGGAGTGTTGTGCTCGGATACGAGCATCGATCTTCTCCTTCGCCTTGTTATGGTTGTCATCGTGAGTATTACTAGCGGGCGTCTGGGTGGGTAGGCTATTGGGACAAGTCGCTGGAGTTTCGGGCGACATGAAAACGCATCAATGGGATACATACAGAGACGGTTTATTAGGTAGGGACGGGGTTAAATGATATCTTGGGGGAACTCGCCTTCACCTGGTATCTATAGTATGCTTAAGCTATGATTCGTAGCAATTCATCTCTATCGGTTTTGCTTCACTTTCCCCTCCGTGACTCGCTTGCGTGAAGGGTAACGTATCTAAGTGGAAGTGGCAGCGTGGATAACCTTAGGTATCGCGTAACTAATATCGACCGGAACGTAAGTTGAAGTGAGTGAATACCTACCGGTAGTGAAGCAGTCACTGAGATGTGATGTAAAGTTACATAAGCGTAGGCATGTGAGATATAAACATAACCGAACTATAGCCCGGTGTTATCTGCTATACTTGCCCAGTTAAAAACATTGATACCGGTTCGCTATGCAGGTCAGGATGTGAAGATGCCGATAAACTGTTTTGCGAAGGGTTGGCGGACTTTATAGATATTCCGGCTTCCAGGAATTCATCGTCTAACCCCATCCAACTCATATGCTGTCACTAACTTCATCATAGCTTACAAATACACCCGTCTCATCTGACACTCGCCTGTCTGGGTGAGAAATATAGTATAGCAATGGCTGAACAGCAGTCCCCCACAAGATATCGCGCCAACTGCCACTGCGCCGCCTACATATACGAGGTTATCCTTCCCGAGAGCGTCAAGATTGGCTTGAAATGCAATTGCAGCTACTGTTATAAGAGAGACGGCATATACCAGTGCCTCCAGACCAACGATGATACCCAGTTCGTGAAGGGCGATCCAGCCACCTTGTCTATCTACAGTTTTGGAGACGTCAAGCACCAGGTGAGTTGGGCATATCTTAAATATAGCATGTGTACTATCATGAGAAAGATATACAATCGCGACATGGAGGAGAAGCTGGCTGAAACTCAGTTCGTGGTTATAGTTCTGTCCGAACTGCGGCACCTATCTGTTCAGGGTTGACTCCAAGATTTATGTGAATGTAAGGCACTCATTTCAACCTCACATACATGCCTTAGACGAAGAATATTAAGATCGAGTGATATTAGGTGCGAGCATTTCAAAACCTCCAAGTATTGGATTTAGACACCGAAATGTAAGTTAGCTATCTACCTAGGAGGTAGATACTTAGACACTTCTAGCGAGTATCTTAAGTTATAGACGGAGCTGAGTTTTACTTCCCTCCATGATTAGAATCGACGACTTGCCACCACCACCAACCTGGAGCCCACCCAAGTATACAGGCCACGAGCCCCCAGCCGAAATCGAGGGTGCCAAGGTGTACAGCGGCGGCTGCCACTGCGGAGCCATCACACTAGCTCTGAAGTCGAAGCCGATCGACAGCACGTACGATGAGAGTCTCATCGAATGCAACTGCAGCATATGTACTCGGGTAAGTCCTGCCACTACTCCTTCCCACTTCCACCCCCTTTCATTTCCCTCCTCTTCCTATCTACCTATATCTGATGTGTTCTCTCTCCTCCCTCATCACACGTAGAGAAGCCACGCTAACCCAACCCTACCCCCCGCCACTAGAACGCCTACCTCTGGATCTACCCCTCGAAGCCGCAAGTCCGCATCGCCGGCGCCTCGCGCCTCAGGCACTACTCGTTCGGGCGAGGGATCTGGAAGAAGACGTTCTGCGGGGGTTGCGGCGTGCCGGTGCACAACCGCATCGACGACTACACGGCGGACCAGATCGCCGCGCTGCCCGCGGACAGGCGGGAGTGGGCGGTCGACCACCTGGACTGGTCGCCGGTCAACCTGAGGGTTCTGGACGGCGTGGACTTGCGCGAGCTGTCTTTTACGCGTGTTGATGGGGCGGCGAAGGGGTGGTCGGCTTATGTGAATCCCTGACCGTGCCAGCGACTTCAACGTCTAGAGTTTGAAAGGGGGGTTAGGAGAACTTATGTGTCTATTCCCCTTCCCATAGATGAAAAGATACTCTCATGTGAAGCTTTAAATTAGCAGTGAGGAAATGAGTAAAAAAAATCTCTTCGTTTATGATAACCCTTCATTTCGCCTTATTCAAGAAACTGCTTCAGTCAAGAGTTAATGGAATTATTCTCAAGCACTCTAAACGGAAACTAGTCGACATTACATCATGGAATTGACTTAACACCCACCAGCGGAAATTTAAGAGTTCGTGGGTATGTATAAGAAATCAAGAGACATCTAACATTCAACTTACGATTCATAAGAGAAAGACAAAAAAGATATATAAAAAAATGCATCAGCCGCGAATCGAACGCGGGGCCCATCGATGGCAACGATGGATTTTACCACTAAACCACTGATGCCTTGCGTACGAATTGATCTCGATACTGCAGGTTGATATCTAAAGTACTTATCTCATAGCCCATTTGTAGGGGTTACTTTACTGCACCCTAGCCGACGAAGCGGGTAAGATACACTAGTCATATTCGGTGTTTCCATCCCGAAATCAGGGTCTACCCGCTCATCTAACCCAGCGAATCGGACATAACTATTTTGTTCTATACATTTTTCTCTACCAAACTAACTCCATTGGGTTACAAGAGAACCTGTTCCAAAACTTTATATCATGCAATATACACTATACATATACGTGTCTGTATTCCTCTTCATAAATAATTACTTCCATATTATCGGCCCGTAATCAGCTAGACTTAGGAGCATTATTCCCGTATTACCTAGGTTACCCATTATAATGCCGGGTACCAGGATGTGGACATATACATACATACGGTTAGCGACATGCCGGAGACTTAGGTAGCTGGGGTGTCTTTAGATCGAATTAGGCAAGTCCTAGAGTCTGAATTATTCTTAGATCTTCAACAGTCATGAGGATATAGAATTTGCCGATTGCTTGGTATCCGGGAATATACAGCACGCAGGTAAACCTAAGGAATACAAACCATATGTTACCTAGGTGCAGTGTTACAATGTGAAAATACCTATGCATAAACAATGCTTACCTATAAGTACATAGCTAGTAGTAACTGATATTAAGTATACAATACCAAGTATTCACTAAACTAAGAGGAGGAAGGAGAGCGAAGAGAAGATAGTACCTAGTATATTCATGGATAGTACCTATGCCCCCCACTTGAGTAGATAGGCAGGTACTAACTTTGGAACTTGCTGTATACCCAGGTAGAATGTAGAGAATGTAGATAGTGTAACCTTACCTAGGTACCCCTAGTGCTCCCATGATGATGGTGTGGATTTGTCATGCGTCATATCCTACCTCGCAACTGCTTAGACGACAATAAGGGAAAGGATTGCGTGTTTGATCATGTTCAAACTAGGTACCTAGGTAACTAATAGGACTAGCTAGAAAAAATAAATAAAGTATTACTTCGAGACGGATTCTCCCCGCATCATTGTTGACATACAAATATCCAGACACATCTATCTTCTTCGCTCTGCTCTAGCTAGACTAGACAGCTATTCGGTCTTTACTAGAACACCCATACCTCCCAACGCAGGTACGGCTTAAAAACACAATGGCGGAAATTAAGAACGCTACGTGAGTTCACCCACTCGCTCTCATCAAACTTGAGAATACGATGAGACCACGGTAACTCTCACTCTCTCTGACACTTTGATAGCAAGACCTTTACTCTCGAGTCGGGAGACAAGATCCCCGCTATCGGTCTGGGAACCTGGCAGTCGCCCAAGAACGAGACCTCCAAGGCCGTCAAGCACGCCATCTCCGTCGGCTATCGGTATATCGACACGGCCTTTGGCTATGGCAACGAGGCTGAGGTGGGCGAGGGTATTCGCGCTTCGGGCGTACCTCGCGAGCAGCTCTGGATCACCACCAAGCTCGACAACCCCTGGCATAAGCGTGTTGCCGAGGGTATCGACGCCTCGCTCAAAAATCTAGGCCTCGACTATGTCGACCTGTTTCTAATGCACTGGCCTAGCTCCACCCGCCCTGATGACTCCTCAAAGGCCTACGATGACTGGAACTTCATCGACACATGGCGCGAGCTGCAAAAGCTGATTGGCACCGGCAAGGTCCGCAACATCGGTGTTTCCAACTTCGGTATCACGAACCTCGAGAAGCTTCTGAACGACCCGTCTTGCAAAGTACGCATACACGTCGCCAGTGAATAAGTAAAGAGGTAGCTAACCGAATACTAGATTAAGCCGGCCGTCAACCAGATCGAGCTCCACCCTAACAACCCCTCGCCCAAGCTGGTCGCGTACTGCAAGGAGAAGGGAATTCACTGCACCGGCTACTCCTGCCTGGGTAGCACCAACTCGCCACTCTACAAGGACCCGACGCTGCAGGCCATCGCCCAGAGCAAGGGCAAGACGCCGCAACAGGTCCTGCTTCTCTGGGGCATCCAGCAGGGCTGGGACGTCATCCCCAAGTCGATCACGCCGGAGCGAATCGAGAGCAACCTCAACATCGACGGATGGGAGCTGACGGAGGAAGAGATCACCAAGCTCAACAGCCTGCCGGATCGCATGAAGGTCTGCGGGGACTCGTGGCTGCCGGCCAAGGTCTTCTTCGGCGACGATGAGTGATTTGGAAACTCGGATAAACATGGCTCGGATTGTGCATCTTACGCATTTAGACAGATAGATTTCTCATAAGTAAAACCGCCACCATCATGTCGTCTCGTTACCGTGCCACTTAAATGCGTGAATGATGCTCAAATTCAAGCCATGTTTCATAATTTCCCCTTCCTAGTCTCCTCCTCTAGCACCAAGGCTATGCTCCGCCTCAATCGCTCCGCCAGCTCTGCCGCTTCGTCGTCGTCGAGCTCCTCGCGCGTGCCCCGGCCAAACATGGTAAAGCTCTCCCTAAACCTCCCGCTGGCGCGGATCTCGGGGCGCGGGATCAGATGGTAGTGAACATGATTAACCACCTGAGCGGCAGCAGCGCCATTGTTCTGCACGACGTTCCAGTCGGGCACACCCGTGGCGCGTACCAGCGCCGCGGACAGCACGCGCAGGTAGACACCCAGCTCGGCGGCTTCGTCGGGCGTCACGTCTGTTAGCTTGGGGCGGTGGGCGCGCGGGCAGAGGAGGAGGTGGCCTGCGGATAAAGGGAGGATGTCAAGGAAGGCGACGAGCGTAGGCGTGGAGAGTACTATGAAGGTAGAGGGCGCTAGACTGGCCGGATCTATGGAGGGCGAATTGGAGGGAGGTGGGTGTTCTGGCTCGAAGGGGGCGAAGGAGATGGATATATTGCAGAAGGGGCAGGGCTCCGACTCTGACGGGACGGCACCGGGGTCGAAGGGCTGGACGAGTTTGGATTCTGCCATTGCCTCGGCCTCTGGAGGTATAGCTTAGAAGTTAAGTACAGATAGATACGGGTATAGGTATAGGTAATCTAGAAGAAGATAAAACCCAGATTGGCGGCTATATGTACATTTCCATAGCCAATTGAGAAATACATAAATATAAATATATAAATAAATAAAAGGAAAATAGATAGAAAAAGAGACGACGAGGGAGGTAAAGCCGAGGATAAGAATATGGAAGTTGATGTTGAAACGTCTTAAAATCTGACGTATGGCAATTCTCCAATCTAAAGCTCTACTAATTGGTACCTACCTACCAGGTACCTAGGTAATACCACATATGTCGTAATACTACGTAGGTACATATGTACATACGGCGGCACGGCTGCAGGTCACAGCCCCACATTACATTGTAAATTCATGCTTACCTACACTACCTACCTAGGTAGGTACCTAGGTATTCTACGGAATAATTCTGCCACCCCTCACCGGTCTCACCGCCTTTTTTTATTTTTTGGCCATTCAATTACCTATCTGCGGTCACAGACAGCTCCATCCGATTCTACCTTCACACATAACAACACAAAGAACCGTGCCATCGACTTATTCAACCAACCAACAACCAATCTCAGCTCAACTCAACTCAACTTAAACCAACACCCCAAATACCGAAGAAACTACCACACCAACCCTCCATCGCCATGTCTCGCGAAACGTACCAGATCCCCAGCACGTCGCAAGGCGGCGCCAGCACCCCGGGGGGCGCCACGGCCGGCGGAGCGCGGGCCAGCGTCTTCGACACCATGGACCCCACCGCCGGGCTCGCCACCATGCATTACATCTGCGGCGACTGCGGCACCAAGTTCCCGCTGAAGCGCAACGACCCCATCCGCTGTAAGGAGTGCGGCTGTCGCGTCCTGTACAAGGAGCGCACCAAGAGGTATTTCTTCTCCTATAGATAGACGAGATGCCTTTCTTTATATATGGCCTTGGTGTGTGTTGGAGATGAGATGGCTAACGAGCTTTGTGAACACAGGATGGTGCAGTTCGAGGCGCGTTAAACGAGTCTTTCACTCTTGCATAGTGAACGAGTGGACGGACGAATGAACAAGCACAAAGATGAACGTGCGGTGCTACCCAATAAGTGAGTATGCCTACTACCAGAGAGTGATCTGCAGGTCTAATGTAATAACCACAGTGATAAATAACGTGGCGGGTATTCTCTTTTGCGCCAGAGACCGGATTGCCGACTAGGAATTTGTTTAGGGACCGCTGTTAGTATACTAGCAGGAAACTTGCGTTCTCGTGCTTTCATACGTTGTCACAATTTGCCCAAGGGACTGGACTTTGGAGTTTAGGAGTTTGGCAGGAAATTGAGGCACTCCCTGAGGTTTCTCAGTAAATCAGAAATTTGGTATCATTGTGCGCGTGCCTATGCCTTCATATACAGTAGTCCTCTAAACCCATGGGCCTTTTCGTAGTAGCAACCCCCGGAACACTTCCAATTACCACCAACAACTCCTAGCCATCCTAACCCTGTCTCTGCTGTGTGTGTAGGAACTTGGCAAAACTAGCATCGCCCTCCAACGACGGGTTCGCGTCCGCCGTAGCCGCCTCGTACCTAGCTTGCAAACCCTCGCGGTCGTACTCGTCATCTACATCAGCGTACTCGTCATCATCCCGGTCGTCGCTGTCCTCTTCCATATCCACGTCATCTTCTACCTTGGGCAACCTGTCGATCGCAGCACTTCGGGAGTGGTCCCCCGAGCCCATGGACATGCCCTTCATCATCTTGTCGAGCTCCTGCTCCCGGACCTTGCGCTTCTGGACTTCACGCTCCTGTCTCTTGCGCTCGAGTTCGGGACGGTAATCCTTCTTGAAGTCCTCCGCCTTCTCCCTCACAGCCGTGAAGAAGTCGTCAATGCCAGCACCAGTCATGGATGACACTCCCACCACGCTCAGGTGGGTGTAAAACTCCTCTAGCATTAGGCTCATCGAGTTCAACAGGCTGCTCATGTAACCGCTGCCGGCACCCTCGCCCTCGACACCACCAAAAGCATTAGCTGCCTCGTCACTCGATAGCGCAGCCTGGAAAGCGTCGTAGTCTGTCATCCACTCCTTGGCAAAGCTGGCGTCCTTGATATCCGTCTTGTTGAACACTAGGATCATAGGTAGCTTAGTCTTGTAGAGAATAGAGCAAGCGTAGAGCATGTTGCTCATGAATGTGCTGGTAGAAGCGGTACGAGGTGTGTCGATAATGTAGGCGATCACAGTAGGGAAGCTCGAAGCGAGTGACTCGAGGAGAATCTGGCCCGAGGCAGACCATACGAAGACTTCGATCTGACCAGCTATTGAAGGAAGTGACAGCAATTAGCTTATCTCTTATTTTTAAACTTGTAGTCTATAGAAGAGAATACATACGCGTGTCGACAAGAATATTCTTGACAGGCTTCTTGCCTGGATTCTCTGGGTCGGGACCGGTGCGCTTCTCGAGCAGCGTTAAGATCTGGTCGACCTTGGTAGAGAACAAGTTCAGAGAAGTCAGGATTCCGCCATTGGGACCGAGGTTGTATTGCTTCATGACCTCCTTGTAGTTGACCGAGTCGCGAATGTCGATATTGCTCTCGAAGGGCACATTAAGCACAGCAGGGTCTAGGTTGATGACGTAAGGCGGTTCACGCTGACCGTGAAGATGTGCGTTGATACGCTGCATGAAGGTGGTCTTGCCCGACCCGGCCATGCCGACACACACGATAGCGACAGGCTCAGAGGAGCTCGTCGTCGACGATGGGGTGGTAGAGACCGAGGGGGTCTCAGAAGTTGACGTAGAAGCCATCTTCTATTGTACACTGTACACCTTCAATAGTATAGTATCTCTAATTGAAAGAGCGAATGGGCGAATAGAACTGTCGACGTTTTTCGAAGCTGTAGCAGAAAAGAAAAGGTGAAGATGGTCGAAGAAGTCTTAACTGCAAGAAATATTTCCTAATAATACCTAGGTTAGGTACTAGGTAGTTAAAGTTCCGTTCCATCCCACTTAAATGATCGACGATTGCGGGGTGGTGGGACAGGGATAGCTACGATGGGCTACGTCAACTTATCGATAAAGAGCCAACATGCCCAAGTATTCCGTATGTATTTACCGTATGTATTTACCATATTGCATGTTTGAGCATGCGTTACATGCATATATTCTACTAGGTAGATGAATATAGAATTTCGACGCAACAACCTAAATCAAACTCGAGCATGATCATTCTTTTCATTTAGGAATAGCCCACCAATACAATCCAATCACTTCTACAGAAGTTGAAGTCATTGGGGGACCCAAGAATTTCTGGCTCTACTCAGAAGCCGATGGATACGATCTCACCCACCCTTCAACTCCATCCTCGCCACCTATATATCCTCGAATTCACTTAGGAACAACGACTGGCCATGTCGCCATCGATCCTTCTAAGACCGCCCTTGTAGTTATTGACCTACAGAACTATTTCTTATCACCATTACTGTGCCGCCCCTCTAAGAGTGTGGGCTTCCAAGTAGTAGACGAGCTGCTCAAACACGTTATTCCGGCATGCAGGAAAGCGGGGATTCCCGTGGTGTGGCTCGGTTGGGGGTTATCACAGCAGGATATCGATGAGATGCCTCCAACGATAATCAGAGGATTCGCAGCAGACACGAATTTCAAGGGTCCCAAAAAGGTTGGGGCTCTAGGTTCAGATATCGGACCATTGGAACAGGAAGATGGATCCATAATCGATGGCGGTCGGGTGCTGATGAAAAGTCAGTGGAACTCGGATTTTTATTCCTCATTGGCGGAGATAGCTAAGCCGCAGGATATCTGGATCTACAAGAACCGCCTGAATGGGTTTTGGGGGGAGACAGGAATCGAGGACGTCCTGAAATCGCGTGGGATCAGGACCTTGCTATTCTCGGGCGCCAATGAGGATCAATGTGAGGCTGGCAGCCTCCAAGATGCTTTCACAAAGGGTTGGGACTGTCTTCTGCTGAGCGATGGAACCGGGACCACGAGTCCTGAGTTCGCAAAGCAGGGGATCGAGTACAACGCTGCAGGGGGCTGGGGTTTCTTGTTGACCTGTAAGCAAGTGGCTGATGATGTTGATAATATGCAGAGCCAGCCTAGCATATCGGGGATGGCAAGTTGTGCTATTACCTGAACTGGACATATCACGACTAAATACCATTCTCTGAGTTGTATCCACCAAATTCTTGCACCTCGACACCGTCAATTTACATAAGTCGTATTATTACACCTAAGGAGGTGACGACTAGGTATAGAGGATATGGAGAAGTACATCTTGCGACAGAGGAGTAAGGACAAGATGAATAATCAATGGCTCTAGGAAGATTAGATGCTATTAGTAATATATTTTTCTCTATATCCACCTAAGTCATCATAGACTTTGGATGTCAGTCTTTTCCAGTTCAACAATACCTTAGTCCACACGACTAGGATCACTCCGAGAGTTGATATGACCGTATCATCGTTTTTGGTGAACTGCTTCAGATATTACTTCCGAGTAAACGAACCGCATCTGGGTAGGAAATCATATATACTTACCTACCTTCTCACGAAAGGGAGAGTGCGGATACTTCTCACATACATATCCTAACAGGGATTCTACTTACTGCTAAGTCCCCATCCATAAATATAGGGGCAGTGACAATGATTCTGGAGATGGCGAGGAAATGGGCAGTAGCCTATGAAGTCCAACCCTCATGCCTCGGTCCAGGTACACTACCTACCCTCTTTGGTATCTACTAAAGGGAGTGGAGCCCTATCCCCTAAGAGCACCTTGACACGCAAGACAAGCATCAACAAATCACGAGACCGAAGCCAAAGTCAGAAGGTTTGGTGAGGTGGCCGAATCTCTCATTATCTCTCCCTAACGAGGGCTCTGAGCTGTGATGACTGTCCGCTAGGGACAGTCATCATTTTTTTTTTTAAAACCTGGGCTAGTCGTCAAGACTAGGTAAGAATTGTCATGTTTTTTTCATTTCGTGATGATGCCAGCTTCTCCGCGCTAGCAGAACCGTTGCAGTTTCAAGCATGCATGCAGTCTCTCCATTCGTTCGTTCGTTCGTTCGTTCGTTCGTTCGTTCATTACCTTTGCCACTCCATATTTCTCACTACTCAGCGAAGAGGAGGATAATCTATGGAGTGTAATGTTTGGGACTTTTTTTTTTTTGTCTTTTGCTTTTTCGCTATGCTTACTTGAAGACATAGGAGATGGATACGGCAGCGAAGAGGCGCGCCTGCCTGCGGTGCAATTCTTTTTTTCAATTTGTCCTCCCGGCTGCCCTTTGCGAGTCTCCCAAGTTTGACAATCTGGTTGTTGTAGTGGTGTGTGGTATCATTTGCGCCGTGTACAAAACTCGCTTGTGGGAAATCATTAAATAAAGCAACGCTGTAAAAAGACAAATATCGCAAAGGTATAGCCGTGAAACCTTTCCCCTTTCCCAGCCTCTAAACCCGTTATTGTTTTGTTTCTTTTCTTTCGGATCTTTCGCCCAGCGAATAAGCTAAGAAAAGCAAATCCCCGAGCGGAGCCGCCGAGAGAGAATAGTCCAGAACGCCTGAGTTTAAAGACCATAAAAACCGTGGGGAGATGTGTGAATACAGGAGTCGAGAATGTGAGCGTTCCTTTGGGTCATTGGAATAGGAGAGCCGAAGGGGTTGATGATATGAGCAAAACCGTGTACGTTCATACCCCCTACTCTCCCGGAAAATAAAAACATCATCAAAATGGTCGGCCAACCTCGATGAGAAGTGGGGTGCTGTTGTCTCCCAAATGGTGTTCCAATCTGATGAATTATGATCTGGGAGAGACTGAGTTGAGGGAAGAAGCCGGAGACAAGGAAATGCAAAATCATCCACCCCCCGTAGCGGTATCCCATTCCTCGCCAAAGCAAATCATAAGACACATGCTAACGCCGTATATTCGTTTCCCCAGGGACCTGATATCCAGTAGACACATGTTGTTACAGCAAGCCAAGAGCTCATCAAATCGTCTTTGGTGTCCGAGCATTGCTCATCTCCACGACGTCGTCAAGATGGTTGCACATGGCCACGAATAGGTCGAAGAAGAGTTTGCCGCCGCGTTCCATCTCCGTTTGCATGGTTCCGCTCCTCTTGAACGTCTTGCGACATCGGATGATCAGGGCGAGATAGTGAGCGCGTAGTCGCGAGTCCGTGTCCGGCGTGTTGTCGTAGGCGTACTGGGCCGACCGAAGGATCGTTCCGACATCGATCCCACTCTGAAGGCCCTGCTTCCGAAGAGACAGGCGTTTGAGCTCCTCGAGTCCGAATCGCTCGGCGGCGCAGTAGACGACTGTATCCCGTAGGAGATACTGGTTCACGCTGGAAACGTGCATTGTGGCCTCGACGCCCCCGCGGCCAGCTCGGGTGTTTTCTGAGGGGTCGGGTGATCCCACGGCATCTTCGAGCTCCCAAGAGTTTCGACGCTTGTTGTGTACCAAGCGCGGGTAGTAGTCGCCCTTGTAGAGGTACTCGAGAACTGCCGAGAAGATCTCAGGTTCTTCGTCCGGAAGCGAAATCCTCTTGCCCTGCGCCTCGAGGTATTGGTCCCGGCAGGCCCTCTCAAAAAAGGGCGACTGGCTCAGAACCTCCTCGTGGGCCGCGAACAGTCGCCCCTCTCGGCCAACCGTCAGGGTGACGATGGGAGAGGTGAGAGTCTTCTTAGAGGGAATAATCTCTTCGAGCGACCGCTGCAGTTTCGCTAGCTTCTGGGGATCCCGAACCGATTTATTGCCATTGTTGCTTGATTTCTTCAGCCTCGCCGACTTGTCGACTCGGTCCGCGGACCGGAACGAGCGCTTGAACATGACGGCGGTAGTTGTTCGGAGTAGCGAAAGAAATCGAGACAGGGTGTCGTCGGCGAAGTCGATTTCGGGTTCGGGATTTTACTAGATAAGGGAAAACCAAAAATTTTCTCCTTTTCTGGATTTGATTGACTAGAGAGCGACGAAAAGAGCGTAAAAGGGTGATTTCGGTTTTCCGTAGACTTAGAGAGTGTGTGTGAGGTTGGTGAGAGAAAAATCGACGCACAATAAAAAAATGATTGACAAGGGCCCGGGCGGTCTATTCCAGAGTCGATTCGAAGGGGGTTAAACGAATGTATCTAGAAATATCCTTGGAGTAGCTTTGCGACCCTGATGGTTGTGGTGGGGGAGGAAGAACGAAAAGAGGGGGGGAAGAAGAAGTAGAGGGGGGATTTGACGATATTTATATTTTATGATATTTTAGCCGCATATTCTCCTCCTTCACAGCTTTCTCAGCTTTCTTGCCTGCTTGCCTACCTAGAGCCAGTATGGATGCCGCCTTGGCTTTGATAGGGTGGGTTTTTTCACCCTTCCCCAGGCTGGCATACCACCATCCTACCATCCACCCCAATCCATGACAGCGGCAAAGACACTAGACCCCTGACTTGCATGTTGATTCGCTAAATCGGGCCTCAGATCACCGCGCCGGTTTGCGGTTATGGTACTCTACTGCAGTTCTGCTGCATTTAATATGAGTCTTGATTCTCAGTAGGTCGTCTAATAGGTCGTATTTGGCTTGTGAATCTTCGTTAGCTGCAGTACCACTACACCTATACATATACCTATACTTATCACCACATCAACTGGCCGGACAATAAACATGCAGAACAGTGTGCTATGTAGAAAGCAGCGAGACAAATACATCCCCTGTCTGCCCAGCCTCTCTCTGCAGTACTTGTCCGCCTCATCGTGGATGCGACCTAGACCGTCCGAGATCGATGCTAAATGACTCCAGGTCTCCAAGTCTCCAACAGACCGGGAAGGTAAACGAGGCACGATTGGGCAGCCCACCACGTGGGGGCCATTATTTATTTACCCTCATGTGAAGCATCGTTCATGACTGACAGCTCACCGTTTTGACACGAAAGCCAGGCAGACGAGGTCCAAATCTCCGATGATGAGCCTAGAAGAATATTGGATAGACGGTATGGGGCAGATGGCGTAGCAGCGATGATTTCATACGATACTCGATCCTCGATCCTCGGTGGATTGGTGGATTGGTGGACTGCAGGTGGTGGATAGGTGAGATTCCAAGCCTTATCTAAATATCATGTTGCAGTGCACTGCCTCGAGTCCAATCGCCGTTGACACCTTTTTAGCGAATAGCCATCTGTTATGGTGTCTGTCGCTTACGATTGACAACATGCAAAGCAGGAAATATGGAAATATGGAAGATATCGGATGAATGAGAATTATGTAAAGATTCTTACATACCTTAGGTACCTAGGTACCTACCTGGTACCCGTGGATCATCGATACCCTTGCGTTTGGCGTGGGGTTGACCCTAATACCTGCCTACCAAAAAGTCGGGTAAGACACGACAGGGCAGCAGGGGTATTGACGATGCGTTAAATGCATTAATTGAAGCAATGACGATATTTATCTATGTATGTACCTTTTAGGGACTAAGTCTAGGTACCTGTGTAACTACTAGGTGTTTTACGACACTGCTACGTAACTGTAAACAACCTTATTCTTATTAGCCTGTGATTTGACCATCCATGTCATGTCTCATTTTTAGGTTGTCTCGTGGAACTATATCATCTATCGCATTCCTCTTGCTCCGACTACTCATCTTTGTATTTAGTCTCACCACCGATTCTAAACCCCAATCTGCCAGGCACAGTGCGATTAATTGCTATCTGCTCTAGGTTCAAATAGAACTTAAGACCACACATAACTCCCCATTCACCAATAGCCACCTCCCAGTATCATGCCGGGAAAACAGTATCAGACTCATTCTATATAAGCTAGCCAGTCGGATCGTCTCCTTCTAAAAAGAAGGAGTATGTAGTCTCCCGCTCATTAGGATGAGGACGATGATGAAGGCTGGTGTACAGCTGTGATTGTCTCACGCATCGCGACTAGCCCGTACATATACGTGAAAACTGTGTTATTCAAGTATCATCAGCATATCTTCTAAGATAAGTTTCCCCTTATATTTTTAGAGTGTCTTACCTCCAGGAGACACGGCAACAAAGACTATACACGCCGCGATAATAGCCTCCGGCATTTCACTCATGATATCGGGGTCGAGGAAGAAAAGCCCCGAATGACCAGTAAGAAGCTTGCCAATTCCCGCCCAGGCGAGGTATACGCCACTGCAGAACATGACTCCAACTGTATGGCCTATGATTGGCTGTTGGATGACGCGCCCATCAGTGATCAGTTGTAAATTCGGGAACATCATAGCATTACTTACAGTTTGTCGGCGAATGCTATTGAGGAAAGATATCTCGATGATCGCGATGATCGAAGTGATGCTCCAGACGTTGATGATGCTGAACGCGCTGATCGGTTCTAACTCAAACAGCCCCTTGTCTGTCGTTTGTCATCAGTACTTATAGAAGCTACCTAGTATAAGAGACGACCAGACTATAATTTCACCTACCTGGGGTGTTTGTCCCATTGCCGCTACATGCTATTCCAGGAGAATGATGATGCGGCATAGACGGTGGCGTGAAGCCGCCATGTCCAGCGGGGACGAGGCAGCCCCAATAGATCAACGTGTTCATCATGGGGAAGACGTGAGCAATGGTGTAGAACATGCTAAAATTAAACCGGCGAATAGGGCAATTTGCCTTGTTTGGCGGAGAGAAGAAGCGAAGAATATGAGCCCTGAGCTTGTGCCCATGGCAATCATCGGGGTTAACCTCTATTGCCTTTGGGAAAACGAGGTGCATAGCTGTCCAGACCTATTATTTTAACCATGCGTGTTATTACAGCGGAGAGCATTAGTGTACCGATGTAGAGGCTAAACTAACCATCATCTGCAAATGCCACGCCCACTGTATACAAAAAGCAACGGTCGAGAATTGGAATGGGATACGCCAACCGGTGTGTTTGTCTATGGTTTCAAGCTTGTATTTGAGAGAGACGCCAAATACTGCCGAAAGGTACCCGGCAAAGATGAAACGGAGAAGTAGGAGGACGTTCTGGTCAATGATACGCCATGACGAGTGACATGCTCGAAGGTATATTGGCTACCAGTAGTTAGCACATCTCCTCCGGGATAATATAATAAGGATCAAGGGGTGATAAAGGAGATATGTACATGGCTATCTGATGGACCGGGCTGATTAGATTGACCGCCTTGGCCCGAATGAGATGAGCTGCCAGATTGGCCTGGTCCCGGGGTTGGGTGCGGGAGTAGAGGTGATCTGTCTGTCGCCTCCGACATAATGGCGATATATATGTAGGAATTGTCGGATCCGAGGCTGAAGTAGTATACGATATTCCAAGAAGAAAGCCGGGTAGGTAATGCTTAGTAGGTTCTATATCAGAGGTTCAAGGCAGAGATGGGTTTGCGAATAGATGAGGGTTAGCTATCGAGGCTCGGAAGGAGAGTGAAAGGTAAGAATCGGTAATTAATTTAGACCAAACAAGGAAAACAAGCGGGTGCCTAGGTAGTGAATGTATAACAGAGGTCAGGAGCGTTGAATGAAACACTCTATGGAGAAGGCATGATTCTAACTTAAAGTAATGACAAGGGAGTCATCGTATGGTTGAGGAAGGCAACAAGCCAGCTCGAGTTATCAAGGTACTTCAAGGTTAGAAATAGAAACCACCGCTTTTCATAGTAAGTCGCATAGAAAGTAAATGCATATATTATATAGAGATTCTAAGATTTAGCAGTGCCATAGGTAACAGGTTAGCTGTTAACCTATTATCATCACCAAGATCTAGTATGTAGTATGTAAGTCTTCATGTTTAGAATAGTCCAGTCCCTAGGGTATATAAATACATGCTGAAATCAATACATGCAGATATCTACAGACTGAGATCGAAGTTGAGCTTTTGAACAACATCAAATGACCTTAGGACTTATACAAAGCTACAGTACCAAGGTACGTACCTATAATCGAAGTAGATCTAAAAGAGATTCCTGCCTAAATAAGCCAAACTAGTGTAAAAATTGAATCTTATTGGCTGTAAATCTTCTCCAACTGTCGATAGCCCGCCAAGGAAACCGACAGCTGCTTCTTATCGTTATCGATAACACGATGACCAGCAAGTAAAGGCCACTTTCATAACTTGAAGCTCCATCATACATCATCCATCATCCTACCTACCGTTCACAACAAAAAGCACAGCCCAGCTCAACTGCACCTCCGATTCCTACAAAGCTGGCCTCCAAATCATCGAGGCCAGCGACACAAAGGCCACCACACAGAACCCAACCGCACTTTGACGCGAAAAAGATACGAAAATGTTGTCAGGTCTCCAGAACCCGCGACAGGCAGCCGCCCAGCTGCTAAATTTTGCTTTGATCCTGTCTACCGCATTCATGGTACGTCCTGCCCTTTACCCAGCACCTCTAACCCAACAACACGGATAACCCTTACTAACCCCCCTCCGCAGATGTGGAAAGGCCTCTCCGTGTTCGCCGACTCGCCCTCGCCCATCGTGGTCGTGCTATCGGGATCGATGGAGCCGGCCTTCCAGCGCGGCGACCTGCTCTTCCTCTGGAACCGCAACCTGGCGGCCGAGACGGGCGTAGGCGAGATAGTGGTATACAACGTGAAGGGCAAGGACATCCCCATCGTTCACCGCGTGGTGCGCAAGTTCGGCAAGGGGCCACGAGCGCGCCTCCTAACCAAGGGCGACAACAACGCCGCCGACGACACCGAGCTGTACGCCCGCGGCCAGGACTACCTCGAGCGCAAGGACATCATCGGCAGCGTCGTCGCCTACATCCCCTTCGTCGGCTATGTTACTATCATGCTGAGCGAGCACCCGTGGCTGAAGACCGTCATGCTGGGAATCATGGGCCTGCTGGTTGTGCTGCAGAGGGAGTGAACGATCGAGACCGAAAAGAAAGGGAAAACAAAGGGCGTCTGGAAATGCACCTAACGTATATGGGTTTTGCTGTTTGCTTTTGAGATAACCTTCGAACAAGAACATTGGCCATTGGCAACTTTATACATCAATGATCAGACCGATTTCGTGACTTGCCTGTCCTGCCATGCTATAAATATGGTCTAGAGGAGCCCTTGTATATGAGCTTACCTTACAGCTACGTAAACTTACGGTTGAGAATTATACCGAGACAAGCTCACTGCGGGAAATACTACACGTGTTAGTATTGTCGCCATCAGGTATACAGGACAACTTTGAACAGCATTGGATTTCATATTGCTTCAGCTAATTCTCTATGAAGATGGTGACCAACGAGCAACATTCTTCACTAGCTAGCAATGATCCACTTGACCACATGGTATTACACTTAATACTCCTCTCCACCACCGTAGTCATCTTCACCATAACCCCCTTCGTTATAGCCTGTCTCATCGTATCCGGTTTCGTCATAGCCTGTTTGCTCTTGGTCGTCGTAATACTCATCGTACACTTCTGTAGGTTGCTCTTCGTACACCTCTTCGGTTTCACCCTCCGCGTCTTCTTCATTCTCTGCGTCTTCTTCGTTCTCTGCGTCTTCTTCGTTCTCCGCCTCGTTGGATTCTGTATTGCCGTTGGCGGCGACCACGCTAGCAGCCGGGGTTGCAGCCTGAGAGGCCACCGATCCAGGCCCGCCAGGTCCAGAGTTGGTAAAGAGGCTCTCGATAGCATCATAATTGATCCGCTTAGAGTAGGTAGACCGATTCTTCAGCACCTCCCGAGCGGCTTCGCCCGGGGTGGAAGCTGGCGTGAGCTGGCCTTCGCCAATTCGTGGTCTCTTCACACGGTTACGCTTTCGCTTAGGAGGGCCTAGATCCTCCATCTGCTTTCGATAGTCTTTCTCTTGCTGCTTACGCAGCCAGTCCTTATTCGCGTTTATCCAGATGCTCTCTTTGATCTTAACCTCGTTAGGCGAGAGCTGGCAAAACTGGACCTCCGGGTCATCAGCAAATTCATCCTCGCCAATGATCGCATCCATGCTTAATTCTCGCTGCGGAAGCAGAGAGCGTGCCCACTCGGCCTTGATGTGTGCCAGGTGGGCAGCCGTAGCCAGGGCTTTGCTATGCTCGTCACTGTGAGGATCGTTAATCACCTCGTTGATCTGTTGCTCCAAGACCGCCTCGTCACGCTCCCACTCATCGTTAAAAGTGAGCAGCGGTTCTGCAGGTCCTTTCTTGCGACCACGCCGTCGAGTTGTCGGCTGATCTGGTTCTTCATCTCCATCCTCCAGCTCTTGATCCTGGTCATTCTCGAGCTGTTCCTCAGAGTCATACTCTGCCGCCAATTCATCCACTGCTTCGTCGCCCTCTGGATTTGCCGCATTAAGGCAATCAGAAATATCTCGGGCGGCGTTCTTTTTGGGAGCTTGCTTCGGCAGCTTGTCGGGATCAAATGGAGCAACCAGCTGTCTTCCCTCGGTGTTATCAAAGGACCTTGGCAGGTACTCCGTCACTTGGCGCATGTTAGAAGTGTCGGGAGGTGGTCGAGGGGGTGGCGGGGGTGGCATGTCCGATACAGCAGGCGAAGCTCTCGGCGTCGTAGTAGAGCAATTTGGAGCGGGTGTCCCGGTCTCCGAGCCCGGCAGAGTCTCGTCGTCACCAATATCGTCGATAGCACGCTTTCGCTTTCTCACTTTTCCATCCTTCTCAATCTTCTCTTGCCATTCGGTTGTTTTCTTATAGAAGGCGGGTGGATCATGACGGGACTCGAGAAATTCTCGATTCAGGAAGTCCTCGATAGTCAGTTCGCTACTCTCCGTAACTGTGAACTCGTCAAGACGCTGCTCGATCGTATGGGTGGTGACCTTGACGACATAGACGACCTCTCGTACAGTTCGGCGAAAGTTCCACATGCGCGATGCCATTAAGATGCAAGCTCCGCAAATGCCAGAAGGCCGGCGGCCCATAACCATCCAGTCACGGCCCATTCTCTGGCATAGCCTAATTGCATCAGCTGCGACTTTATTGGTGAAGTCGCCAAAGTCAAGCTTTGAACAAAAACGGTAAATGAGGTCTTCAGGGATTATAGACTTGACGTTGTTGTTCTGAAAGGAGTAAATGTTGTTGAGGTCTTTGAATACGTGTCCAAGATCGTAGACGTTGACCTTAACAATGGTTAGCCAGGTGAAATAACGATAGGGGTAAATTTCATGACTTGAAAGATGCATGATACTTACATGGACTAGTTCGGCAAAGTCAATAAGCATAACTTTACATCGATCTTCTCTTCGACAAGCTGTGTAGAGGCACACAGGAACAACTTTATCCATACCTCGTCCCTGAAGCCAATTCTCCTCCATGATGAGCTTGAAAATCTGGATGCCAGCATCGACAGCATTCGGAGGGACTTCCTTAAGCTGATGCGCAAAGCCGATCATCATATTCCTGGCTATATACTTAGGTTAGTTTCTTCAACCCCTTAAAATATTCGTCCGGATTTAACGCACCTTCGCGGATAGTTTTCTCCCGAGCATCAGTAAGTCCACCACCAAGTCGACGATACTGAGGTCCTAAGTTCCTGTTGACGGTACCCTGGTCAGCACCAACGAAACTTCCATGGACGACAGCAGCGCCGGACGAAGATTCGCCAAATTGAACTTCGGAGACAATGTTGGATGAGTCGATCTCTCGACCACAAGCCGAACAGAAGCCATCGGTAACTGGTGCTGTAGGGTTTGGACAGCCAGGATTTGGACATGGTTCCCGATCTGAGAGAACGGGTTGTGTTGCAGCAGGTGTTGGCGTAGGACTCAAGCCCATTGCTTCCATACGGCTTCGTTCCAGAACCTCTTTGATGCGCTCTCCATTACCAGACCCCCTCGGCCTGAAGCGGACTCCATTCTTCTTGGACCCCTTCAGGGGTTTCAAAAATGACGACATGGTTGGTGTTTGTAGTAGAAGGAAATATAGTACAAGGAGGTATACAAGTCGACTGGTAATAGTACAAGTGTAGCGTAAGTCTGCCTACCCAGGTAGGTAAGTTTAGACCCAGGTGTAAGTGTGAACATAGAACATAGGTAGGATAGGTTTATGTGTAAGTCGTTAACAAAAGGGTGGTAACAGTTGATAATTGATATGGCAATGTCATCCAGGTTCGCAAACCCCCAATGGGGGACGCTACTGAATCAATGAATTAATTGAATATAGTGGACTTTCAATAAAAAGATAGTCTTAGAACGCAGGTGTGAAGGAGTATAATTGATCGCCCCTGACCAATATGATGGGTTGAGGCTATTCGCATGAGATTGGCTTGTAAGTGAAATGATGAATGATGAATGGTGGATGGCCGGGGGGATTTAGTCGAGAAAAAAAGAGTCGCAGAGATTTTGTGGGTCGCGAAGTTGGTGGGGAAGGAGGAAAAAGGTAGTGTCGTGGGGCCGCGTGGTCGAGGGGTCCGGTTCTTAATTAGCAAAAGAAACTAAAAGCTTTTTGACCAATCTCACTAAAAATTCGCTGACTCATCATAGGTGTGACATTTAGGTACGAACAGCCTGGTAGTTCGAATTGCAAACGTACCAAAATTGAAAATTTGATTTTCTTTTCTTTTAGATACTTTAAACTTCTCAAAGGCCTAAGGAACTGATAACTGATTGCTCATATGAACTTAAAATACAAATTTAAGTTATAATTAGGCAAGATAGGTACTTAGTACCTAGGTAAATGGAAAACTAGAATATGCAGTTTCTTTTAGGTGCATACATATAATAATTGAATATTATCCACTACGCGTACCCAGATATTGCTTTAAAAGTATTAGACCATTTTCTTAGAGGATCTTTCGATGTGTCGTCATATCAATAATCAATAATCCATCAATAGGCAGAGCTTTAACCTCCAAACTACAACTCCCATCACCTAAACTGTATGTTTCAGGATGGACGGCCTAGACGAATTTGAAAAATCCCTTGCCGCAGAGAAATCTGGGAGGGAGAAAACAGATCAAAAGAAACATCGGAAGCATAGGCATCATCATCATCGACGAGATCGATCAACGGAACGCGACCGCGATAGTCATCATCACGGCCACCGCCGGTCGCATGATCGTCAAGAAAATGAGGACGAAGATGGGCATCGACATAAGCGATCCCGTAATTCCAAAGATGATGAACGTCACCACAGACGTGAACATCACGAGAGCGATCACCACGATTTAAATAAACGGGACCGACTTGTGAAGGATTCCGATGCCAAGGAGCATTTATCGTTACCCGACGACGAATTACCAACAGATGATACCAAACCCGAAAAGCCAGTTGATACTACCTCCAAGCTTGTTCGAGACTCTTGGATGACAGCTCCGTCTGCGCTAGATATCGACTACACCCAGAAAGGCTCCACAGTATCTAAACCTCCACCGACCTCCAGCAAAGCGCAGCCGAGGGAGATTCACAAGCGAGAGATTAATGCGGCACAGCTGCAAGAACTGAACAGTGGGAAGACTATCGACGAGATCGAGCTACCAACACAGCACGAAGTCCAATATACGTTTGGCGACAATGGGTCGCAATGGAGAATGACTAAGCTGAATGGAGTCTACAATACAGCCGAACAGAGTGGACGATCTGTGGATGATGTGGCGGTAGAACGATATGGTAGCTTGCAAGAATTTGACGATGCGCGCGAGGAGAAGATGGAAATAGATCGACGTAAAGTCTATGGCGACGGCTACGTTGGCAAGGAGAAACCTAGCGGGGGGCTATTCGAGGAAAGGAAGCTGGACCAAGACTTACTCGAAAAGCGACAGGCTGAGCTGGCGTCGACAAACCTGGACCAAGGCGCTGTTATCCCTGATGATGCATCAACTCACGTGTCAACCCAAATTGATCAGACTACGCTAAATCGGTTGAAAGCTCAGATGATGAAAGCGAAATTGAAGAAGGCGCCAGATGCCGCTAAGCTAGAAGCAGAATATAATCAAGCTGCCGCAGCTTTTATATCAAAGGGCCCCGAAGCGGTTGTCCTCAACGTGATGGAGAATCGTATGCTAGCAGGCACGCGCGGAGAGACTAAGGCTGTCGAGACGAAGCGCGGCCGTGAGAGAGGGCAGGTGGAACAAAATGAAGAAATGACGATAGAGGACATGGTTCGGGAAGAGCGACGAACACGAGGCCAGGCAGGAGGCGAAGGTGTACGCTTAGCTGAGCGAATCGCCAAAGATGTCAAGTTCGACGACGATCTCGAATACATGGACGAAAATGCCGAGAAGCTGGCCAAGCGGGTGCAGAAATCCGAAATCAACCTCAAGAACCAGGCCGTGGGCGACTTCCAGAAGATCAATAAGATTCTGGATAACTGCCAGCTTTGTCACCATGAAGACCGCAACCAACCTCCGATCGCACCTATAGTCTCGTTGGCGACGCGAGTCTATCTAACGCTACCTACAGAGCCCGAATTGAGCGAGGGCGGCGCTGTCATCATCCCTATCCAGCATCGAACTAACCTTCTCGAGTGTGACGACGATGAATGGGAGGAGATGCGCAACTTCATGAAGTGCCTGACCAGGATGTACCACGAACAGGGACGGGAAGTAGTATTCTACGAAAACGCGGCAGCTCCTCACAGACATATGCATGCCGCCATGCAAGCAGTGCCTATCCCTTACGACCTAGGGGATACCGCCCCGGCTTTCTTCAAGGAAGCGATGCTCACGGCGGACGAAGAATGGTCACAGCACAAAAAGATTATCGACACGGGCAAGAAGGCACGCGATGGACTAGGAAAGATGGCATTCAGGCGATCCATCGCCAAGGAGATGCCGTACTTCCATGCGTGGTTTACCTTGGACGGGGGATTAGGCCACGTAGTAGAAGACTCTAACAGGTGGCCCAAGGGGGACCTATTCGCAAGGGAGATCCTAGGCGGGATGTTGGACGCGGAACCAGACGTGATCAAGAGGCAAGGCCGGTGGCATAAATCCGATACACGGGTCGACGGGTTTAGAAAGCGCTGGAGGAAGTTCGACTGGACTAGAGTGCTGACTGATGAATGAGATGTCTTGCGTACTTGGCTATATAGGTAGATGCCTATATGCATATATTTCGGTTCAATGAACTACCTACCTAGGTATTTGAGGCACTCTACTATTTGCAGGAAGACAATAGAACACTTGACGCCCAGATGTGCCATTGTCTATCAGGTACTTAGGTTCCAAGGTTGTCAACTGCTATGTACGTGTGTACCCACTTATTAAAGCAGGGGATACCTAGTAGATACATACATAGTACTAGATACATGCACTTTACCTTTACCTACCCATGTATGTCTTGGCAATGAGGGGCATTTCTTTCGACTGCCCCGCTTCAGCTTGTGCTCAGTCAGAGCTTCGGCCTGAAACGAGAGGCAAGAGTTACAGGTCGAAGGTCCTAGTATTAAAGCGATGATATCATTGCTACCAGTTGCTCTGTTCTAACTTATTGAATCAAACACCTTGAGAGCAGGTGTATTACGTAACACACCGTATGACGACCTCCCAGTCCCTTACGTACCTAGGTACCTATGTAGTTCCTCACTCCTACAAATAATATAAACCTTGCAACCTATCTAGGTACCTCCTACTAGGTACCTACTCGTACCTAGTGACCTTCAACAACAAAACCGAGGCTCAACGACAAGCACAACCAACTACGACGATACCTTCACACAATCACGCAGTCACCACGCGGATAGTTTCCCACGATGGCTCAATCACAGAAGCGCATATCCAAAGTGAGACTCCATTCTAACCCCATCCACCAGTCACACCTATCTACCCATCCATCTCCATCCATCCATCCACCCTTCTACCCTCTACCCCAAACCCGCCCGCCTAACCACAACCTCCAGGAGCTCCAAGAATGCATGGCCTCGCCGCCGGCCGGGATCACGATCAGCGCGTCGGAGAGCGACCTGCACGTGTGGACGGCGACGCTCACGGGGCCGCCCAACACGGTGTACGCGGGGGGCGTGTTCGCTCTATCCATCGTGCTGCCGCCGGACTACCCGTTCAAGGCGCCGCAGGTAACCTTCGCGACGCGCATCTACCACCCGAACGTGACGAACGACAGCGCGGGGTCCATCTGCCTGGGCATGCTCAAGCCCGAGAACTGGAAGCCCGCGTCCAAGATCCGCGCCGTCCTCGACGCCGTGCGCCAGCTGCTGGCCGAGCCCAACCCCGACGACCCCCTCGAGCCCCGCATCGCCGACGAGTACCGCAGCGCCCCCAAGGACTTCGAGAAGAACGCCCGGTCCTACGTTTCTAGGTACGCTACTGCTGCTGCTACTGCTAAGAAGTAATGATCGGCCCGCGGTTTCTTGTGCGTGGTGGCGTGTCATGCCTACCTCCCTAGCATGGGTGCGGAACCTGCCGGTGGTGGTGCTTGCGGATACATACGGGGATGGATGTCTCTGGCTGATGCGCCTCCTCTTTACCCGAGCTTGAGGCAGAAGAGGTAGGACATACGTGGATGAAGGGGGGGTTAGCACAGACGGCTACCCCCGAGATATTGAGAACTCCGTTGCTGCATGGATGGCTATCTGTATTTGGGAGGGGGGCTCTTACATGATCTGAGGAGTCGCATGTGCAAGTGTACACACCATGATTATGGTCTTCCATGGCAAATACCGTGTGATACTCGTTTTATGATGAAACTAGATTTTCGGGAGGTGGGGGCAGAGATGTCTAAGACAGACAGCATTTCTACGATGATTTACGATATGCATTCAAAGGTACCTGCTAAGGTACCTAGGGAGGGAGGGATACGGCATGGTAACGAGTTATGAAAATAGATTCCCTTACACCTCTCCATAAGAGTTTCATGTCACAAGTAGTCACCGATACTGAGGCACCTAGATATCCATCCAACTTATTCGTGGTATTGATCCTGATCTGTAGCAAAGTGTAGGAAGCTTTTGCTGGACAGATGGTGTGTTTGCCAATGTGTTTGCGCAATCAGTAAATGAATGCATGCTACGCCGCCAGATCGATGCTATATGATCCCCCTTCTAATGCAATATGCACTCTAGTTTTCCTAACCTTGCCATGCAAACCGATACGCGGACGGGGTCCTTTGATGATTGTGTCCATATTGCCCTCACCAAACCAGTTTGGTTGACATGCAAATTCTTATTCCCTTCGCAACGGGGATTCGCCGGAACTCCTTGATTGTCTCGTCGGGCAAACGATGCTGGAGAGTAGGTTGTTTTCAGTCCCTGAAATGTAGTGTGCAATCCGCCCCTAAAAGATTCCTTGGCCTGTCCTGTTCAAATCATCAACACAGGTGACCACATGCTTGCTTCCTTTCTCTAAATGGTATCTCCTTGCCGAAAACAGAACGGTCGTATCGTGAGACGTCGTCAATGCCTATACATGCTAAAAGAAAAAGAAAAAAAGGGTTGAGATGTCGTGACGGAGACAGAGTACAAAGTCGCAGATGCCTGCTGCGAATGTCGAATTAATGCGCCGTCACAACGTGAATATGAATGTGTCGCAAAATAGCTGTCTGAACAACTATTATGTGCGAAATAGGTAGAAGAAACAAATGAGATCCGTCGTTATGATTAGGGTGATGAAGTATGCCGCCAGGATATGCTAGCTCAGCACAGCTCGGCAGGAGTTAATTCCCTTTCTCTGCGTCGACCGAAAAGAGGAACCTTTCTCTTCAAGTTCATGTCACCTTCCGCAGCGTTATTGTTGTTCGCCAGCTTTTCACGCTCGGCTTTAACGTGGATTCTTCTTTCTTGCCGTTTCTGATCAATCGTCTCTTGGCTGAGATGGCCGAAACCATTGCGGCGCTTGAAGCATGCTTCTATTAGCCCATTGGCGTCGATAAATTTGCGAGGTATCGTCTGCACCACCTGGAAGATCTCCATAGGATCTGCCACGGCTCTGATTTCACCTTCCCCCATCTTGAAGATTGCCAGAGCAATGCGAAATAGCGTTTTGGACCCTTCATAGAAGAAGACGTCCCATACACGGAGGACGCTCTCGATAGGTAGAGTACCGATGTAACAACTCATGAACCAGGCAGTCATGCAGAGGGTGATAGGCGGTAGTCGAGTCGATTCAGGCTTATGCCTATGCTTCCAACTCTTCACAAATACAGCATCCGTACCGTCTAGTTCGCCACCAATCTTGTGCCACACGTGGGGCATAGATTCTCTTAGTGAGGACATCAGCACTCCAAGGTCAACGTTGGCACCTTCAAGGCTCGTTTCGTGTGTCCCGGGAAGGTAGACTCTGGTTATGATATTAAGTAACCAGAATGCTTGCTCCTCGGTTTCCACGAAGAGCAGGAGTAAGCCTGCTAGAAAGTTGAGTGATTGGCAGTAGCCAATTTTTGGGTTATAGATAGCAAAGGCATGCAGAACGCGACGTAGAGATGAGATCATTGGCATCTCGCCAACCGTGTCGGAACTCCCGCCATCGCCAGGAGACTGCTGGCTGTAATTCCCAGAAGCATTCGGTGATTCAGGATCTCGAAACTTGATGTTGTCTGGAAAGGTGCGGTGTAGATCACGCTCGACAGCTTCGACATCTATATCTTTAGCCTTTTGCTTCAAAAGGCTATCATACAAGCCTGTATGCTTCGAGAGGACAGCCGGACCACCCGCATAATAAAACCAAGCTGCGCCCCTCCAGTCAGGGGGGATTCCCTTGCGCACAAACCGCTTAGCTTTATTCGATCGAGGGGGAAATCGGTTGGGATTGTCAGTCATGAGCCCGTGCTCCCTTAGAAAGACATTCCACTTTTTTCGCCTTCTAGCCAGGTATTCAGTGTATCCTTGGTTCCAGCCATCATACTGTTCTTGGGTTACGTATTGATTGCTCTTCTTGAACCCATAGCGATCCCGATCCTTATCCTCCTCGGGAATAGTCAGGTCGGTCGGTTGACGCGAAGGCAGCGAGGGTTCCGGATCGTTCTCGTCATCAGGTTCGATGATACTGTCCTCGTCATCATGTTCAGCGTCAGGATTTGCATCGAGATCATCATGGACATTTTCGGAGATTTCCTCGAGGGTTTCTTCTGGCATGGAGTCGCGCAAGGATTCGCGCATGCCGGAATCACGAATTCCGGAGTCACGAATTCCGGAATCACGAAAGCTAGAAGTTGAATTCTGTTCGGTTGGACTGGTGTCTGTCGATTCGGGCATCGGTAGGAGATCGGTCATAGCCTCCAGCATGGCCGTTTTCCTCCTGCTTAGTTCTGATCTTGCAGTAGGTGGTCTCGAATCCGGTATCTCGTTATCCTCGGGTGCTGAATCATCGTAGAACCCTTTTTCGTACATGCCCATTATATCCTCAATACTAAGATTATCGTTGACTAGCCCATAAACTGAAGTTATGGAACTATTCTTAGTTGCGACACTACTTCTCTCGGTGGCTACCGTTCCCTGAGCGGTTGATGCCGAAAGCTGTGATCGATAACTAGCCCTGAGATCGTTAGATGGCATCGAAGCCATTCGATGAATCGTGTCCCTGGTGAATGCCGGTCCACTACTCTCGGCACGGTTGTACGAAACGGGAGGTCTATTGCTGGGTGGAGGGCCGGGCTGTCGGCCTCTGCTCCGTGCATGTTCTCGGCTATACATGTCGGGAGGAGGACGAACGGGAACAGAGGCAAAGGTGGCGGCAGACATGTTGGATGATATGGATTGACCGCGGTCTCGCGGCCACGACACAGGATGATTGGGTGAGTTCTCGAGATTGTCTCCCTCGGCTGGAGGATGACTATTTGGTTGAACCAGCGAAGCGTCGTAGGGTTGCATTATACTCGCGTTTCGAGGCCTTGAGAAGTTATCGACGCGTCCCGTCTCGGCCGCGTTCGTCATAGTAGGTAGGTGGGGGAATTCATCCCTCGTGGGAGAATGAAGGGAATTGACGGAAAGATATGTATCATCGGTCGCGTTCGAGGATCTGTTGTAGAAGCTGCTTGCAGCTGGAGAGGCTGGGACTAGGCCGGGAGCTCGATCGTAGCCCAAAGAATCCCACCGAGGAGACAATGGAGGGTTTTGTATCGGGGACACGCGAGATGAACGTTCGTCTATCGTAGGACTGGAATGTGAGTATGGCGTGAATGTTGTCGAAGTGGAATTGAGAGTAGATGGAGTGTTCCAAGCAGTATTTGTGGCGATTGCTGTCTCGTCGAATTCATTGTAATTATCGCCGTCATAGGCGTCGTGGTGGTATTGGTGATATTGATGGTTTTCGTTGTAGTAGTTATGCCTGTAGCTGTTGGCGTTGGGGAAAATTGGACGAACCGGGGTGTGTTTCGAATCCGGAGCTCTTGAGGCCTGAAAGCCAAAGTCTCGGACCTTGATGCCGCGCTCTGGTCTAGTATCAACCCCAGCTAATGATACATCTGAGCTTAACCCCGACCTTGAGCCGGGTTTCGTCTCATTTCTAAAGTCCCCATGTTTTATTTGCCGTCGTTGAAGTTCAGGAGTTGTCGCCGTAGTTAGACTGTCAAGATTATCGGACATTGTTAATGTTCGAGTCATTGGCCAGGGCCAAGCAGTCTAGAACTCGAATAGCTCCCCGATACAAAAATAACCACCCCTTCCTCACCCTTGCCAAATGCACTCTCTTGCCTTTGTCTAGGGCTTAATAACTAGGAACCAAAAGAGCTGATCCAACGTCACGTCAAAAAGACTTTGGGGAAAAGTGAAAAGTGCCTCCAACCTGTTCATCTGATATGTAGTAGGCGCACTTTCAATTGTATGTGACGGGTGCCAATGAGAAGGAAATCCAATCATAAAAAGATCGGTATGGGTATGAATGCACGGGCGTGGCCCTAGGCACTCGTGACAAGAATTCGAGACGAAATTGATGATGATCAGTCGAACGAATAAGAGGGCCGGAGAACATAGAAAGAAAGTTGAAGAGGGAATGAAATTATCCTAGCATCGACGGGAAAAGAAGGAAACGCAATGGAGTTTTCGAGGATTGGAGTTAGATGCCTTCCATACCGGCGGCCATTGCTTGTCGACGTAGCACAGGTCGTAAAGGAGGCAGATGTACCTATCGAATATGCGTCTTCCCGTCGGTTGGTGCAAGTAGACTCGGTTGAGTTGAAGAGATCTCGGGATCGATCGTATGTTTGTCTTATCTGGGAGGAAAAGGCGACCAGGAGCCTAGGACGATGCCGATGTCGATGTCGATGTGGTCGTATTTTGCACCCAAGGTTGTTGTTGTTTCGGCACTTGGCACTTGAGACAAAATGACGAATGGTGTAGAATAAAGTATGGACTTGTTTGTTTGTATGTTTGTCGTCGAAGGTTGATGATGATGGATCATGGAACGATGGGAGGTATGCGGGTAGACAGAAAATATGGAGATACCTTAAAGCATGTATTGCACTTGCCGTAGTATACTTGCTTTGCTGTATCTGCTGTACCTGCTGTACCTGCTGTACCTGTCGTACCTGCCTAAGGTATAACCTCTAGCTAACTGAGGTTGGGACCGAATTAATTGAAGTGGATGTCTCAAATACCTCCACAAGAGGGAGGTGCTCGACGTGGTTTCCTTTAGAGACAGAGGTACCTAAGTATACCTGTGCAATGTATAAAGACGACTCCAGCCTTCCAATCCAATTAGACATACAGCTATGAAATGCACGATTGCATCTTCACCAGTCGGGTCAGTCCAATCCACTCCCAGCTGCTGTAACCTTATGGAGAGGTAGGAGGTAGGTACCGGTATTGTTAGATGATTAAATTCCAAGGTTTGACCTTCCAATGAGGTAGCCACCTTTACTAACTGCACCAGAATAAATGCTCACGGCCAAAAGAATGTCGCCTAATGAATAAAAATATGTACCATACCGAGACGCAACAAAATAAAAATAAAATAAAGATGAAGAGAATTTCTTTCACTCCCTCAGTAGAATTAAAACTAATGTACAATTATAAAAATTATTCTAGCCTTACCCATATCTCCGCTCATGCCGTAAATATTAGAAATATTAAAAAGGTACCTAGCCACTATAATCGAAGTAATCGAAATTAATTTTAGCGGACGCGGGACGGCTTATGGCCCGTCCATTGAACAAGGTTGTTTAGCGGGTACTAAGCCGGTCGCTCTTATTGGTTCAACTGGTCTTGGACATAACAAAAAGGGCAACGGGATAAAAAAGTTGATAATTACCTCCTAGGTAAGCTGACATCACTTTCTCTCGAGGAACATTGCAATTTCCCAAAGTTTGTCATACCTAACTGCTAACTCAAGGACATTAAGAAGCATTTAAGAAAATCGTTCGCTACCCTAGGTAGGTAACACTCGATATTTGCTTCGTTATTAATACTTGTGCAAAGTTTGCTAAGTAATACACATAATAACACAGTAACATTAGAAGCATAATAATAATTGTGTATTGCTCTTCTTACCTAGGTAGGTATTATATGTGATTTTACATTACGCCGAAGGCAATTTCTAATGGGAGGGATTGTGAATAAATCCCTCTGAGGTTACGTATCTTACATACCTACCTAGGTAGGTATATTCTTAATAAGCCATCCATTCACATGCCCACATTGGATCTTAAGATTATTTGCATACTTCTAGGTAGGTAAGTGGCAAATGTACTCCTTCTATACAGTTCATAAGACGATGCCTGAATGAAACATACTTAAAGCTTATAAAGTTTTTAACCCGTCATTTCTTAAGTAACTTTTGAATTGAAATCTCGAGGCAAGAGAAAAAAAATTCCAGTATGTATCACTAGTGTATCGGTAAGTACCTACCCAGACAGCCAGGGTCGTTAAAGAAAAATTGTGCTTGGGTAAGGTTGTGAGTACCTGGTTTAGATAGTTCCGAGGCTATGGATCAGGGGCACAGCTTCCCACTTTAACGGCTAGGCTACCTCCTGATATGAGGCAGCCCTAGAGGTCTGACAGGTACCAGCTATTAGTACCCGGTACCTAAGTACAGTAGCTAAGAATGAAGTCGGCCGACTCCCCGGAATCGGGATTTAATCATGACTGATCTTCATTTTACAACCTCGAACTCATCAACTAATACCCATATTCTTTTTACAATGCCTATTCCATATTCCACTTCAAAATTAATCAATCAATTGGTTATAGCAGCCTAGGTAGCCTATCAATGGTGTCAATCATTGCTACATAACTCTTCAGCACCTGCAGTCTTAATATTTAATTTAATACAGAAGAATAGAGGCCAATCTGCTAATTCTTCAGCAGACTCAGTATTGTATTGTCATGTCATGGGCTTCACACCATAGAAGGTAGGTAGTCTTCCCTTTTATTTCAAACCACTAGCAATTAAAGCTTACCTTACCTAGGTAGCTGTCCAGAATCGAACATTCCACACTTATTCTACGCGTTTCCCTTGTTCTTTTGCTCCCTGCTCCTTGGCTCTTTTTTCGTTCGAGCAACCTATCACGATGCACACCGATCAATATCACAATCCCTTGCCGGAGGAATGTTATATTCAGGTACAGTACCTGCAATACATACCTACCTGGCTACCTAGGTACCTAAACTTGTCCTCTCTTGGAAATATAGCGGGAGAGCATACCCGATCCCCCGCATCCGGAAACATCCATGGATGCCCTTCGCGACCGTGGAGTTGTTCAATTGTGCTTCTCAGGCCTATCTCAAGCGGCGATGCATTACACGTTTCCAGTATTTGCACCTAGGATAATCTATTCCGATCACATTTCGGAACAATTGTCTTGTTAGCCAGTACACTAAATCCGCAATGCGCAATGCATTCAGGATGGAGACGGGTACAGGATGAGTATGAGTATCGCAGGTAGGTTATGTCTCTTTATGGATGTCTAATTATTTGGCTCGTCGCAGATTCAATATGCCACGAATAATTGTTGCCATACCTAGTAAACACTAGCATAGGCCGTGGTTTTCCAAGATCCAAGGCCCAAGCTTCACGGATAAACTAAGTGGCTCATGCTAGAATGAGGGGAAAGCTTCCAAGTTGGGGAAGGCCAGTGGTGGAAGTCGAAGTGTGGAAGTGAAAAGGACAAAGAAGTGTGGCTGAGTGTCTTGTGGATGTCTTGGCTGCTTGGGTGTCTGAGAGTCGGAGCTTGCTCTCACGCACTCGTCATCAATCCAGTCCAATTTGATCAGAGCTGGCTAAGCTCGACTATTTCGAGGAGCTTCCCGAGCCCGAATTGAGCCCTGGCCAGGAGATGGTCCGGGTCCCACACACCATCACATACCTACATACCTAGGTACCTACCTACCTACATACAGAGCCTTTGGGTGACCGAGTGAGTGAGTGACTTTGGTGGCTTCTTGGATGTGCCCGCTGCTAGTCCACAATGACGGACACCCTCCAGCCCTTCCTGCAACTAGGGGAAACAAGAGCGTGGGAGACTAGGTGGACAAAACATGTGGTAACAAGCAAGCAAGCAAAGCTCCCAGAGCTCCCCCGTCCGGCCCCCCCTCTCTCGCTCTCTTCGCATTCCTTCTCCCCCCCCAAAAGCTCCCCAGCTCCCCAGCTCCAGCTTACCAGTCCCCTCCTCACACCTTACGCTCTACGCTCTACGCTTTGCTCCCCTTCCTAAGCAAAGCAGCCTTTCCCTAAGCACAACGGCCACCGTTTCCCTCCTACCCCCCAGCTTTCCCCTTTCCCTACCTTTCCTCTTTCTCTTTTTCTCTCCTCTCTTCCCATCTTTTCCATCGAAAATCCATCCAATTTTCCCTCCTATCCATCAATTCACAGGCCCAGTTCCGGTCTTGCATCAAAAATTCCCCTATAATCCACTCCAGGCTTGAAATATGACATCCCGGAAGAGAAAGCAAGACGAGGAGGAAGAGCTCGTTGCTCTTCCCAGTGACGAGAGTGAAGAGGAAGAGGAATAGTAAGTCATTCCTTCAATCTCATTATATGTTGTCAAGACTTGTTCGTAGCTGCGCAATGTGGGAACGATCGCAAAGAGATGTCTCCTGTCGCAAAAAACGCGACAGCGTCGTCTACACGATTTTTATTGTCGCGTATATTGGCGCACTGTCGCGGATATCCTGTTTTTGTCGCTCTGTTATCCAATTTGACAGATACTTCAACTTGAGAAAGATGTGACGAGCATTATAGACAGAATATGCTAACCCTTGTATTCGATAGCATCTCGGAAGGTGATGAAGACGATATCGACGATGCTGAGGATGATGAAGAAGAAGAATACGACGAAGCAGTTGAACCCGAAGAGGAGAACGGCGTAAAGCGTAAGTCAGATTCTCTCCAGGCTCCCATCACCCTGGCTAACAGGTTCAGATGCACCACCAGTTCAAGCTCCCCCAAAGAAAAAGCTGAAGACAGCCAACGCTCCCGTCGAACCTGAGCCTGTTCCCGTCGTCAAGAACGGCGTTGAGGATAAAGGTGAGGAGGACGATTTTGATGACGAAGTTGGCCCTGGAGAGGAGGATGAGCTAGAGGAACTAGAGGAACTAGAGGAAGATGAGGAAGATGAGGAAGATGAGGAAGAAGAAGACGGATACGGCGTCGAAGTGGAAAGCGAAGATGGCGAGGAGAACGGCGTCGATGAACCCAAGAAGCTACCTGGTATCGGCATCGACCTGCCTACCAAAGGGAAGACCCAGGTAGTAACAGAAGTTGCTGCTAACGGCAAGGAGGTTGAAGATTAAGCTTCTACCCTCATCTCGGGTCGGGATATTCGGCATATTCCCTCGTACATGAACAACCCCCGGGGTGGCTTCGACGCCCTGCTCAAGATCCGGCTCTTTATCATCGCATGTGTTGTGGCCATTGCCATGTTTTGGATTGTCATTTTCCTATGTACTCCTAGCTATTCGTTTCCTAATCAATGGCATAGAAGAATTATCGTGTGAAATCCAGAGCACACTTTAGATATTGTGAGTCAAGATACTGTTTGAACTTTAGTGAGATAACTTTGACGCACGACGATGTCTTACCTGTGATCATGATCACATTGTAACCCGTGCACGATACAAAACAGGTATGTATGAGTAGCAATATGCAGTATCACAAGAATCTGTAATATATTGATTACCTAGGTATACATACATACAGTATAACTATATATAGAGAGATACATAGTATACACTCCTCACCATCGTGAACCGGATTGCGCACGCTCTTTATACCTCATCCATGCGTTTTTCCCTCGACCTGCCTACCCCACATCCCCACGCTTTTTTTTTCCTTTCTCGAAGCCCCCCCTCGAGCGCTGACAGCTGTTCGTCGCCCTCCGGTTGGTCACGCCTAACTACCAGCTACGGGCCCGGCCAGTCACCGCGGCCTAGCGCTCTAGTGAGCGGTTTGGAAGACACGCGACCCCACTCGTAGTGGATGGGATGAATGTTCGTTTGTTCGTGGTGGCGAGGTTTGGAGCTTGCGATGCGATGCGATGCGAAGCTGGGTGTCATGGGTAGGTACCTACGTAATGGAGAGGGCTTTGGATTGGTGGGGGGAATGGATGAGTGAGTGAGTGAGTGAGTGAGTGAGTGAGTGAGTGAGTGAGTGAATGAATGAATGAACGAACGAATGAATGAGGATAAGACGACTATCCAGGTTGGTTGGGCGGATGCCATGGCCTCTGATGTGTAGATGCAACGATGATCTCAGAGTTCATACATAGGCCAGGTAAGATAGGCAAATATCTAAGTGTTTCTTATGTTTTCATAGGCGGTCCTCCGAGCAATTACAACGTTACCTTACATCTTGCTGTATACTTGTGCTGCCGAGTAAAGAGATATGAATTAATTACAACTTAAGCTAGATAGGTACCTCTTCTAGGTAGAAATATACTATAATAATAATAACATCATTTGACTTGGGCTCAAGTGAACTTCTCTCCTATTCTAATAGTAAACGTTAAAGAATGATATTTTCTTACGTTAATTTACCTACCTAGTACTAGTAACTGAAAGTCAATATATCATCCATCTAAATTACCTAGGCCTACCTAGTCTCTTCCCTCGCCGATTAAATCCCCAATTTCACAGGTTGTTATGTATATCAGTCCTAGACAGCTTACTATTATCCGCGCCGCATCTAGGAGACTTTACTGCGTGCTTGGGGAGTTGTAATACACCGCTTCATTACCAATTTTAGATGCTGTCAAGGGACGTGGGTCATGTAGAGGATCACGCTGGCATTTCTACACGCTCTACCAACACCACCCTTGCTGATAAGTTCCAGACGCGGCAGGAATAGTGTATGTGAAACAGTGGTAATCATTGATATAGTTCGGTTGGTAGTAGTAGGATGAGTTCCTGCTAACATGACATGAAGATCGCCTGGATGGGTATTGCATCGAAGGATGTTTGGAGGAAGGGAAACCCTATCGCCAGGTGCATTTCATGACTACCTAAATAGTTCTGCATTCCAGATGATGCTTGTTATTTACCTAGTTTATGTACATCGGATATACATAATGCATGTCTGAGATAAAATCGTCCTCCCCGAGTCTACGGCGGGGAATACCAGCAAGAGATATCCAGCTTGATATTCTATAATAGTAGCTTACATTCCAGTCATCTGGTACCTACCTCTGTAATTGTTGGAAGATTACTATCCAATGTCTCGGGGGAGCCAAGTAGTTGGGTTCGTTAGTTCGCTGGTGCCTCCTGTTGTGGCCGTAGAGCAGGCGAACCTCGAAGGCTAACAATAAAACCTAAGCTCATTTGAGTACCTAGAGCCGTGATTAAGACAGGGCTGCATTCTCCGTTATTCTACATCTTGTGAGATGTCTTAAAGATGGTGAATCCATAATGGTATCACTGATATATACCTAGATGTATTCACTGACACATCGCTGTTGTTTCATGAAATCATATGGTAATAGCTTTTTTAATTGCTGGGTATCTAATCTAAACTCTTCTGACCATGGTCTATCTCCCGTTAGGTTTGTCATTCACATTCTCTCACAATATCATTACCCTTCTTCAGCATCCATGCCGTCGTGTCGTCTCTTTCCGGCTCTGTGTTCGTGACGGCCTCTTAAGACCGAACCCCTGTTTCCGCGGTCATCCATCAACTTTTTCATTTCGTTACGCGAAAATCGTTGGGCATCTTCAACTCGGGATTTGAAGACCATGACTTCCTCCTTGTCAGTCTCGTACTCGTCAAGCTTCTTACCCAACGCGGCCTCAATCCGCTGATATATCTCAATATCGTACTGGGTAACTAAGCTAAGGGCTTGGCCGGCATTACCCGCACGTGCTGTTCGTCCAACTCGGTGTATGTATGTCTTGCCTGCACGTTTTCATTAGCTAAAATGAATTTTCAAGTTGAAAAGGAGGTTGCTTGATAAATAGGATATAGCAATATATAGCTCGACAAGATACTCGGAATTAATCCCTTTTGAGAAAAGAGGAATTGAAGGGATTGACTTACTATCTTGGGGCAAATCATAGTTGAGGACGACATCAACTTTGGGTATGTCTAAACCTCGAGCAGCAACGTCGGTTGCAACTAAGATATCACGAAATCCGGACCGAAACTTGCTCAGAGCACCTAAACGTGCAGATTGTGATAATTGACCTAAAGCAGATGGAGTTAGTACTTGTCAAGGACCACAGCTCAAGTTTAAAACAAATGGCTTTCTAAGCCCGCCTTGATCATGGATGTTCACTTACCATGGAGAGGAATTGCGCCAAAGCCAAGGAATCGTAGCATAATCGCTATCCTTTGAGTTTCGTAGACTGTCCGCGCAAATATGATGGTAGATCGTCCCGTAAACTCGCTTGCCACCAGAAAAATCAAGTACGAATCCTTGTGTATGTGCGGAATGAAGACGTAGTATTGCTTCAAAGTTGCGACAGTCTGGTACTTGTTGGAGCTGATGCTGACGCGAAGAGGGTCTCGCAAGCTGGCTCTCTGCAAGCTCTCGACCTTTGACGACATGGTGGCGCTGAAGAGGAATGTCCGTCTCTCCCTGGGGAGGAACTTGAGAAGTTTGTCAAGAATAGGACCGAAGTCCATGTCTAAGAGTCGATCGGCTTCATCGATAACTAGATACTTGGTATTCGACAGTTTAAAGCCCTTCGTTTTCTCGAGATGATCTAGCAGGCGCCCCGGGGTGGCGACAACGATATGAGGTTTCTTGGATAAGGCAATAGACTGAGGAACCATATCCAAGCCACCGACGATGACGGCGCATCTCACCGATATGGAAGCGCCCAGGGCATCTACTGCTTGGCCTATCTGGGATGCCAGTTCGCGAGTCGGGGCAAGTATAAGACCGAAGAAAGCTGAGGGCTTCTCGAGTAGAGCTTGAAGGATAGGTAGGGTGAAAGCGGCCGTCTTTCCGCTACCAGTTTCGGCAAGACCTATGAGATCTCTATTCTGTAGAGCGAGTGGTATCGATTGCGCCTGGATTGGTGTAGGATGCTTGTATCCAAGTGCGTGACAGGCCTCGACTAGAGGATCAACGATACCCTGTAAGATACTAATGTGTTAGAAAGAGGTGTGTGTATATTGTAATTTAGATATTTAGATGTACACATACCAACTCCTTGAAGGTCTTGGCGACAGTCTCTACAGTTGAGTCTTCATCGGGTATCACAGGATTGTGAGATTCGTTGCCGGCTTCGTGGGTCTCGTGGGTTTCGGGGGCATCGGCAGTAGGCAACGTTTTCTTTGGTTTGGTAGAAGACATCTTGGATCTTGGAATAGATTCGTAGATCTGTGTAAGATGGATAGGTGGATCTAGTCCCTCACACTGCAGTTCTGCACAATTCTGTTAGAATTATGATTTGTCAAAAAGATTGTGTTAAGAAGATCGTGTGTTCTGTTAAATGTAAACTTCTGTGAATTGGAGGCGCAAAAAGTTCTACATAATAAAGTTCAACAGGTACCTAAGATTTGGTACACATTTAGAGTTTAGACATGAATAAAATTCTGACCGCCTTCCTTTTTGATTTATCTATCTTATCAGCTACAAACCCCGCTAAGTATCTAGTACTTATTGATACTAGGAACCGTCCCTTATCTGATAGTAGCCAGTACTTAGAACCCCTGCACACTCAGATAAACCTTTTTTTCTGCCGAATAAGAAAAGAAAAATTGAAGCTGTTTTCAATCATTCAAAGCTTCAACTACAACAGACAACAGGCAACAAACAGACCACCAGATTCTTGCGCAATTATTCAATCTCGAAAATTCGCAAAACATATCAACAATGGCTAAAAGTCGGACCAAGAAGCGCACTCATGTCGGCGCGACTAACCCCAAGCACAAGGCGCCTTTGGTTGGCCGCTCAACAGTACAAGATCCTAAGAGCATGGTCATTCGCATAGGCGCTGGCGAGGTTGGGTCTAGTATCAGTCAATTGGCAAAGGATGTCCGTCAAGTCATGGAGCCTGGAACCGCTAGCCGTCTAAAAGAGCGTCGCGCGAACCGTCTGAGGGACTATGTCACCATGACCGGCACTCTCGGCGTCACCCATCTCCTTCTATTCTCGCGATCCGAATCTGGCAACACGAATTTGCGCATAGCTACAACTCCACGCGGTCCTACATTACACTTTCGTGTTGAGAAGTACTCGCTATGTAAAGATGTGCGCAGAGCACAGAGGCATCCTAAGGGTGGAGGCAAGGAGTATATCACACCACCATTGGTAAGAATTCTCCTGCTCTAGTTTTGTGTTTTTCATTCATTTTAATGTGCTAATCATTAATTCTGTTCTCAGTTGATCATGAACAACATCTCCACGCCAGGCGCCGATGCCAACTCTAAAGTTCCTAAGCACCTGGAGTCGCTCACCACTACTATATTTCAGTCGCTTTTCCCTCGCATCAACCCACAAACTACTCCCTTAAAGTCGATACGCAGAGTCCTTCTACTAAATAGGGAGCCTGCCACGGACGAGGACGATGGCTCATTTGTGCTCAACTTCCGACACTACGCTATTTCTACAAGGCCTGCTGGAGTCTCGAAGCCACTCCGTAGACTCGACGCTGCCGAGAAGCTTTTTGGCGCTAAGAACCGAAAAGGAGGTGTCCCGAATCTCGGGAAGCTGGAAGATATTTCTGAATACATGATAGGCGGCGAGAATGGCGAGGGCTATGTGACGGATGGCACTAGTGGAAGTGAAATGGACACAGATGCCGAGGTAGAGGTTCTAGAGGATTTGCCGCGCAGAGTGCTCTCGAGCAAGGCCCGCGCCGCCAAATTGGAGAACCCAGATAAGACAGCCGACAGCGATGAGAGGGTAGAGCGGCGGCGCGTCACCCTCGTCGAACTCGGACCTCGCATGAAGCTGCGTATGACTAAAGTCGAGGAAGCTCTTTGTTCTGGCAAGACGATGTGGCACGAGCACATCCACAAGTCAAGAAAGGAAGTACAAGATCTCGAAAAGCGATGGGAACAGCGCAAACAGGAGAAGGATGCAAGGCGAAAAGAACAGAAGGCTAACGTCGAGAAGAAGAAGAAAGAAAAGGCTGCGAGCGGTGCTAAGACTAAGAAAGACGGAAAACCCGCCGAGGATGATGACGACGACGACGATATTGATATGGATGGCAATAACAGTGATCTGTTTGATGAGATGATGGAAGAGGATGATGACGAAATGGATAGTGAAGGACTCGCGGGAGATGCCGAACAAGCTCTCGGTGAATTGATGGACGAGGACGAATGGGAAGACGAGAGGGAAGAAATAGCAGACGAAAACTAGTTTTTCTTGTAACTTCACCGGCATCTAGATGGCTGACATAGGTACGATACGGAGTCCGGCGCAGTGTATTTGCGCGGTGTAATGTCACGTCTATTGAGATCACCCTAGTTTTTCTTCTACCCGTAAAGCTAAACAGTGCTGGGTGCCTACTTATTTTCGGAATGTTAAAATTTGGATGTAAGCTGAAAGATACAACCTTTTTCTACGCCGATGATGTGTTTCGGTGGTTGGAGTGACGTCTTGATAAAAATCGCTGTCCAGGGCTCTTATCTATAGGACGTGCTGGCGGTCTGATCGGGTCTGTTCGGCCTTGATGCATCTATTAGTTCGACAACTTCTTAATGTAGCCACTATAATTACATGCGATATCGCTTGATGGACTCGACATGATGTTTAGAAAGGGATGTATGTATATGTATTTGTTTCAGGGGCTACCGCGACTCAATTGAAGGAAGGGGGTGTATAACCCGTCATATGTCTAGGTATATGTCTTCCCGCCCCTTGGAGATCATCGTATTTATGAAATCCATCTCCTGGAGGGATACGGACGGGAATTTAGATTATCACGCTTTAGACCCTAGTGAAACTGTTCGTATGTATAGCAGCAATCTAGTACGTAGTTGGCGATCTAACATATTTGTTGGGTATTCCGTTCAGGATACTATCCTTTGCAGATATATTTATAGTGGTGTCGCTAACGGTCTATCATATGAGATAGGTCATAACTGTATTTATGTAGTAGAGTGCTGCCAAGGTCATACTTACCTGGGGATTCCTCCCTACGTAGAAGTACCACCTAGCTTCCAAGATATGTTGATCGAAACAATTCCTAACTAATCAGGGGGCAGATTTACGAGGAATGTTGTTTACGCATGGCTTTAAGTAAGACCACATATGTAGAAGTAATACGCAGTTGTTATTCGTGATCACATGGGCTACTATCAAAATAGCAACGCTTCCTAACTCTCCAATCTGAACATCACATAATACTCTAGTAGACTTTGCTAGATGTGCTCAAAATGGCTCTAAGTATGTACTGGATCGGACTATTGATCCTTATGCCCCTAGTCATGTTTGTTATGGGACACCATGTTATTTTACGACCGTTCCGGGCCGGGACATTAGAGACGGCAACGTCTGCTCACGACGCGGGAGCTAAGGAGTTCCGTAAAATATTTCTGCGCGTTTATCTGGTCGTCATGGGATCCGAGTGGCTTCAGGTGAGCCGGGCGGGCGAGCTGAAGGCCCTTCCGATCACCTTGGCTCACGTTTTATAGGGACCATATCTATATTCGTTATTCCGAGACGAGAAGGACCTCGATGAACGGACTGTTGCGACCCTCTACGTCGCCACATATGTCTCTGCGGCGGTTTCGGCTTTTATTACCGGATACATGGCCGACAGATTCGGTAGAAGGACAGCGTGCCTAGTATTCTGCGGCATTCATTCTCTCGCCTCTATGTCTGTGAAGTTCGATGACATTCGAATTCTAATAGGGGGGAGAGTCTTAAGCGGGATAGGGTTGAATTTACTCTGGACCGCTTTTGAAAGCTGGATGGTTACCGAGTATAACGCAAGGGCGCTAGATCAGAGTTCGTTCCCTCTGAGTGCTATGTTCAGTATCATGACCAAGTACAATTGTATAACGGCAATTCTTGCCGGGGTCGTAGGCCACGGCGTTGTTCTAGCTTCGGGATCGAAAGCTAATCTATTCATCGTCGGAGTGGTAAGATTGGTTCCTTGATTGTATCTGTTCTAATACTGATTTTGGAATAGGGGTTTGACGTCTGCGCTGTCCTGCTCATACTATGGACGTGGAATGAGAATAAAGGAACCAATGGCGGCAAATCCAGCTTATGTGACGAAGATGGTCTCCGAAGTGTCACAGCTGACAACATGACAGCAGAAAGAGCGACGGCGACATGGAAAGATATGAGGATTTGGGTGTTAAGCTTCACTTCGTGTTGCTTCGAAGGAACCATCTTTATCTTTACATTTTCCTGGCCTGGGACTCTACAAGAGGCAGACGAGAGGGAACGCCCAGGGCATGGTAGTACGATTCCATACGGCGTAATATTTGCTACATTCATGGCCACGATGGTTCTAGGTGCGATCTTATTCAGTTTCGTCACACGAAATATAAAACCGGCGACAATAGAACGGGTTCCAGCTTATAGCGCCATCTTACCGACGATACTTCTTGGCACAGCGCTCTTCGGTGGTGCGTCGAGCTTCTTGGTTGCCGCACTCTCCAAGACGGAACTTCATTCATACTTAGCGTTTCTATTCCTCGAGTTCTGCAATGGAGTCTATGTCCCAAGTATGGCTTATCATCGGAGCATGGTCGTCAATGATTCTAGTAGAGCCTTCGTATATGGCTTGATGAATATTCCGCTATTCATCTTCGTCGTTGTAGAGTTATACACTACTAGCAACAATATAGGTGAGTCAACCCCAGCTTGTTCTGATATAGGTATCGTTAACTTATGCCTCTTGCTATACCTAGTAGATGATAGACAGACCGTGTTTATATCGTCGGCTGTATTGCTCCTGGTTGCAGGTGTAACTATAACCTTGGGACTTGGTACACTGAGCATCCGTAGGGGCTTCTTACGGACCTGGAACAGAGACCCAGACGAGGTTGATTCTGCGGAGAAGGACAAATTAGAAATAAGGAACATCAGTTAAATAGTGTATATATAAGTATACACTTAACAAGATATTGTAATATCAAATATGCACTTATGGAGTGGGATGCAAGTACCTAGGTAATTGAATGCCACTTAATTTGTAACACGATAAGAATTCCCACCATCATTCATCCTTATCATTCATCCCATCCTCATCGTTAATTACTACAAAACAATTTCGGAAGAAAGCAACATTGAGATTTATTGAATGATATACCACATAATGACCTAGAATCTTATAGGGAATATGATACGATGAAAGAAAAACAATCTAATCTAAAAATCGTACATCTAAAAGGGAAGTATAAAAAAACCAGATACAGAGCGTGTACATAACTAACAGTGAATCTTACTCCTTAACTCCCCAACTAACCCATAATCATCTGTGGAGGGAAACACCCATGCATTATATCATTGAAATTGAATCAGCATATGAAATCAAGACTCAGTGTCACTGACTTCCACTTCGGTCACGGTGACAATGGTAGACATCTTGTCATGGGAAGACATCTTCCCCATCACATCGATGGCGGGCGGAGACGACAAGTCCGAGTCGGGCTCGGAAGGAGTGCGAGAAGAGCTCGACTGCTCAGGCGTGAGGAGAGGGCTTCCCGCGGTATTAGGCGACGAGCTTGTCGTCGTCTGCTCAGACCTTTCCACCTTGGCAACCGCCTTCTCTGGAGTCTCCTCTACTGGCACGGCCTTCTCCGGCTCCGGGCTAGGTATCTTGTCAAGCGCCGTCTTGACCAAGTCCGCAATAGTACCACCTCCCAGGATCTTGAGCGTAGGAACGTCGACCTCTAGCTCCTTCAGGAACCATGAGCGGATGTCCACGGCCACGAGAGAATCCACGCCCTGCTCCATGAGCGTCAGCGAGTCCGAAACCTTCTCTTCCTCGGGAATGCGCAGCATGCGCTTGAGATGCGATAGGAACGCGTCGCGGCTGATGGCGTAGGCCTCCTCGTCGCTCTTGGCATCTTGTAGCTGCACCTTGACGCGCACGCCGGCCTTGCCGCCCTGCGCCTTCGCGCCGCCGTTGGCGTCCTCGCGCAGGATGAAGTGGCTGAACCGCACGTCGCGCTTGTGCGCTTCTCGCACGTTTAGGTCGGCTGGTACGTAGTTGACGCCCATAGCTACTTGCGCCTTGACGTCCGAAGACTGTCCGGGGCGGCCCGAGAGCACGGCCTCAGCGAAGAGCGCGTGGAGGTCCTCTTCGCCGATGTTGATGTAGCCGATCGACTTGATGTAATCGAAGTCGAAGGTATCAGAATGAGCAGCGTAGCCCACGCCCAAGACGGCAGGGATGCTAATGGTAGAGCCGGGAACTCCGCGCTTGCGCCTGTTGCACATGAGGGAGCTCATGTAGTCGTTGGCGGACGCGTAGTTGCTCTGACCACTCCAGCCGATGACGGACGAGATACTGGAGCAGCAGATGAAGAACTCAAGCGAGGTATCGTCGTAGAATAGTTCGTCGAGGAGCTGGGCTCCTAGCACCTTGGGCTTGGCTACGCGGACGAACTGCTCGTGCGTCATGTTGAGCATGATCTCGTCGTCTAAGATCATAGCGCCATGCATGATACCCCCGATAGCTGGCAGGGTGGCAGTGATGGTCTTGTGGACGGATCGAAGAGACTCGGGCGACGTAATGTCGAGGGACACGCTTCTGACGATTGCACCGTATTGCTTCTCCATGTCTTCGACAAACCTTGTATTCACCTTTGGTGAACGACTCGTGAGGACTACATAGCGAGCTCCATGCTCAATCATCCACCTGGCAAGCGACTGCCCAAGCTCGCCTGCCATGCCGATGAAGAGATACGTCCTGTCGGCGTGGAACAGAGTTCCCGAGTCGACGGTTTGCACCTTGGCTGCGACGGAGCTGGCAGTCCAGTCTAAGACGGCTAGTGGTTCTCCAATAGCCTTGTGCTCAGATACCTTCTCGAGCGCAATAGATTCGACCGTAGCGGAACTGGATGCACGGGTGCTGTCCCAGGCTTTCTTCAGGGCCTGGGCCAAGTTGGGCTCTGAGAACGACCTGACCTCATGGCCCAGCAGTGCCTCCTCGGAAATTTTTACGCACGCTGGCGGTAGATAGTTGGCAAGTGCATCTCTAACTGCATCGGAGCGAGAGCCACGGGGGAAATGGACAAATACGGCGGTCGACGTGGGGACCAAAGATCGGATGACGTGCTGAGGGAAGTGAGGGTGCAAGAATATTGACTGATTGTTCTTCTCCTGTCCGAATGTGGCAGTTATGAATGTCGTTTTGACGTTCTTGACATTGGCCTTGGCTTGCAAGGCGGATTGTACTGCCGAGTCTGCTTCATTGACGAGTAGAGTGGCTCCCTTAGGGGTGAGCGATAGGATCTGCTCCGCGATCAGGTTTGCAGCTACCGAAACGAGAGTCGATGCTGTTGGCACCGAGGAGAGCGTGATGCAATTATGTGTTGGAATATTCGCGGGAGATCTGTTGGAGCTGGATAGAGCAAGAACTACATCGCCGGTCTCGACATCGGATCCCACACATAGTCTGAAAAACCCACCAGCGCCGACAGCCAGACTCTGGAGTAGCGAGTGGGTAATTCTGACAGTGCGGTATTGTGTTGATGGGATTTGGCTGTGAACTAAGGGCGATACCTTGCGCAGTTCCAAAGCTCTGTCCTGGTCCTGGCCAGTTCCCACAAGCTCTAGAGCCTCCTTGGTAGGACTAACCGGCGTGAAGACATTTCTCCGCCGAGCGTTGTATCGGTCATTCTTCTGTGTATCCGGCATCAGCCTGGTGATGAGTTCCTTGCCCTTGCTGACGTAGACTTGGGATTCGGTTGACCACATTAGGTCATCGTCGTCACCCCAGCGGCGAAGAGCAAGCTGTCTCAACAACATTTGGGCTAGATTATCAGGTGTGCTGTGCTCAATACCAGTGCTCTGGTCTAAGTCATAGGTTTGAGCGACCATGGTGGGATACTCCGTCTTGACCGTGTTGATAAGGCCCGCCATCATGTAGTTGTAAGGGTTGTCCTCCCTCGAGCCGCAAGTTACCCAGACAAGAGTGCCCGCGGCAGAAAACAACGTCTTGAGCGCTTCAAATTTGCTCTTTGTCAGATTCTCCAGGTATGGCTCATCTAGATCTGTGACGGAGAGGACGGTGATTGCTGCCGCGTTTGCCATGTCGGAAGAGGCGAACTCTTCAACAGTGTTGAAGAATTGCTTGTTGCGGAAACGGTATGACAGGATATCGCTTACGTCTCGACCAAGACTGCAAGCAGAGAGCCTGGTTCCTCCGATAATGGCGAGATTGTCGGTGTTTAGGCCTTCAGGATGCTTCTCAACAGCCAGCGGGTTGCGCAGCATCGAGACCTTGTCATCGACCGCCTGGGCGACGAAGACACTGAAGGGAAGCGACGCGCTAATATCCGGGGTCACGGTGTCGACACCCGCAAAGCCCGTGTTCTTCAATGTGGTATCCCACTGGTTCAGGTTGAGCAATGGACCCCAAGTACGGCCAGTCTCTGCGCCAATCCACCAACCAGGTAGCGTACCGACTGTCATGCCAGTGAATAGCAGGTCAGTAGACGTGAGTTCACCCACGACAAGGAACCCACCGGGCTTCAAGAGTCGACGGACGTTGGCCATGGTGTTTTCCTATAACATCACAAATTAGTATATACTCTGGGAAGGCTCTGGAAGTACTAGACTTCCGCAAGTCAAGAGAAAAGGGATGACCTACCATATCTTCTGAGACGTGCAGCACATTCACGGCTACAACGACGTCGTATTCACCCTCGACGTAGCCTTGGCCCGCAGGCTCCTTTTCCATATTGAACGTCTTGAACACCATGCGGTTGGTTTGCTTCCCGAAACGCTCTTCGGCAGCCATGAAGAATCCGCTAGAGATATCAGTGAACGTGTAGGAGGCATATGCGTCGCCGATAGAACCTAGCACCGCGGAAGTGGTAGCACCAGTACCAGCTCCAACCTCGAGAATATTGATTCCAGGGTAACGGGATGAGATCTGGCCCAGGATGCGGGCGAGCCATCGAGTGGTGGGACCAGCGCAGAGGGCATTTTCCTCGTAGAAAGCACGGAGCATGCCATCCTTGTTCATGTATTCAAGCATGGAAGTTCCTTCGCGGATAACGTGCTCCAGGTTGTCACCGACGGCTTGAACGAAACGAATATCCAAGCGATCTTGGTATTGGGCTAGGATTCGGCCAATATCCTCTCGGGAATCCGCGTTGCACTCAGCAGGCACCTTTGCAAGCTCGCCTCGGTTAACCATGCCCACCATGCGGTCACACCACTTCAAGTAGTTCTGGTAGTGTGGAAGGAGACCGTGACGCTCCTCGGCGGGGATAGCTACCGAAATGTTACGAGCGTACCAGTACGAAACGCGGTCGACGTCCTTGTAGACTTGGACTTCATAAGGTGTCAATCTTTCTCCGGAAGTAGAAAGTTCTCCATCAGGCGAAGCGACTGTGTACTGGAAGTGGGAGAACATGGGCAGGTCATTTCTGGAGGTAGCCGGACTGAAGGGTACCATCGTCGCGCCCTCCATCTGCAGGAACGCGTGAGAGCCATCCTCCGCATGCAGGTAAATGTCTCCAATGATTTTCGAGGAGTTCTTGCTCCGAATGTATGTTTCAAATGACATATTTAACTGCTTGCCGCCCTCGCCTAGTGACGTGAAGTATGGGTTGATGGTGATAGCGGCGATAGAGACGGGAACATGGAGCGACCAGATCTGGGGATCCCCAGGATACGCCCATGCCGCAAAGACTGTCTGCAAAGCCGAGTCTAGTGTTCCTGGGTGAAGCACAATGTTGTCCTCCCACTCCGATCCGGATTGGTCGGATAGGGTTCCTACGCTGTAGCCGATCTTGCGACGGAGATTCGACAGCCCTTGGAATGGCGACGAGTATCCATAACCGACACCGGACAGATTGTCGTAGAAGTGCTTCTCGTCCACGCCGACTAAGTCATAGACATTCTCGGCTTTTACCAATGGGATTATGTCTGGTTCGGGTACAGAGAGTTGGCATAGAACTCGTCCCTTAGCGTTCAAGACGGTGCTTCCAGCGAGCACTGAATAGCAAGCCCACTCTGCAGATACCGCTGCCTCTGTCGCTTCGACCGAAGAAACGCTGAAGATGGTCTCAACACTGGAGTTGTCATCGTCGAAAGTAATGGCGCGCCCGATCTCCACATCGGTTAGTTTCAAGACGCCGATCGAGGCGTCGGCACTGTTATCAAAAGCAACAGATTTCACGGCCTCAATCGCCATACTAACGTAACCCGTAGCGGGAAAGACCGTCTGTCCCTGAAGCATATGACCCTTCAGCCAGCTGATTTCCTTTTGCCGCAGGACATTGCGCCACTGAATTTCACCGGGCGTGTTCGCTTCGAAACAACGCGTGCCTAGGACGGGGTTGGGGGCATGGGCGATGCTGCGATTCTTGAAGTGATTGGCGATTCGGCTCTCGGTCCAGTAGCTCCGCTGGTGCTCGAATGGATACGGCGGTAGATTGTCAAGAACGGTTTTGTTCTCGGTACCAGACAACAGAGTCTGCACTGCGGAAAACTGGACGCTTTCGAAGCCGAGTTGGGCCCAGACAAACCCTAACGCTGCGCTGAGCTGTTCGACGTCATTTTGGGCACGAGAGAGGAGCCCAGTGTAAGGAATGCTACCGATCGTGGCCATAGCTGGGCCTTTAAGAGCCGGGTGTGGGCCAACCTCGATGGCAAGGTCGAACTCGCCAACCGTCTGCACAGCTTTCTCAAGGGCGCCGGCGAATAGAACGGCATTGCACATGTTATCTGCCCAGTATTGACTGGAAAGTTTCTCCTGTGTCATCGTTTGACCTTCGCGCACACTGGAGAACCATGTGGTGCCGGAAACGCTGTCCTTTGGTGTTGTGAACCCGGCATTTTCTAGGGAGGCAAGATACGGACCGGCAGAGGTATCCATATGCGCGCTGTGGTAAGCCGTGTCGACCTTTAGCTTCCGCGCAAATGTATTTCTCGACTTGAAAAGTTTCTCCGCCTCGTCGACGGCGTCCTCGTCACCGCTTAACGTAACACTAGAGCTGGAGTTCACCGCCGCGACCTGCAACCGACCTGCGAAGTTCCCGGCGCATACGAGACGGGCTTCGTCGACCGAGGTACCGACCGCTATCATGGCGCCGCGAGGGGCATGGGCGTTGGGGCTTGCGGCCAGCTTCGCGTGCACGCCGCGGAAATAAGCGATCCGAATAGCGTCCTCGGCAGTCACCAGACCCGAGGCGTAGGCGGCGCCGATCTCGCCGGAGGAGTGCCCCACGACCGCCGTGAAGGAGATCCCGGCCTCGCGTAGGATATCGACTAGAATGACCTGCACCGCCGTGCACAGGGGCTGAGAGAGCGCGGCTTCGGCAATACGCGAGGTATCCTTGCCGGCGAGCAGCTGGTCCTTGAGAGTCCAGGTCGGCCGGTCGGCCGGGTTAGGCAGGCTCTGAAGAGCTGCGTCGAGATCGCCGATGCGGGACTCGGCAAAGGGCGAGGTCTCGATGAGTTGAGCGCCCATGCGTGGCCATTGAGCTCCCTGACCGGTGAATACGCCTAGGAGCTTGGGTTGCTGCGGAGTGCCGTATCGAGTGCCGAGGTCTGTGTCATCAGAACTGTCGGTGCTAGTAAGCTCCTCGAGAGATTCAATTGCATCCTGGATCGTTGTGGCGGCAACGGCCTTGCGGTAGGTCAGCGTGGATCGCCTATGCTGCAGCGTATACGCGATGTCCGCAAGGGAGGCATTGGGGTTGGCCTTCAGGTGGTCAAGGTGCCACGACAGCATCGTCCGCAGTGCGGTCTCGGTGTGAGCGGAGAAGGTCAGGGGCGTGAAAAGGAGGCTTGGCGGTGCCTCGATTCTGCCCTTGGAAACTGGCACGTACTCCTCTAGGATAGCGTGGGTGTTTGTGCCGCCGAAGCCGAAACTGTGTCATGGTTAATATTTTTCCCTTGGTGCGGCTCAATAAGGAGAATATGAAAAGGGGGATTGTGAAGATATTGGGCCGGATAGATTTAATGATTCAGGGTTCAAAGGGTTACCATTTCAGGGTTACCAGGGTTAGGGTTTGGGTTAAATTCAAGGGTTAGGTCAGATTTACCTGTTGACACTGGCTCTTTTGACCTGTCCGTTCGCAGTTGGCCAGGCTATCGGAGCAGTAGGGATATCCAAATACTTGTAGAATGGCGCAACCTTGGGATTCAAATTCTGGAAATGTAGGTTGGGAGGGACGATGCCATTCTTGAGCGCCAACGACGTCGCAATGATACTTGCTACACCAGCTGTCCCTTCAGTGTGTCCAATTACTGTCTTGATGGAACCGACTAGCATCTTCTCGTCTCTAACTGCGTTGGAATCCGCAGGGAAGAAGGCCGTCGATATGGCTTCTGCCTCTTGCGGGTCTCCGGCTTGAGTGCCGGTCCCGTGAGCCTGGAAGAATTGAGGACGGTCAAGCGGGTTGTTGACGGGGTCGAGCCCGATTCTGGCGTAACATTCCTGGATTAGCTGCGCCTGCGCCGAGCTGCTGGGCATGGTGAGGCCGGGGGTTCGACCATCCTGGTTGACACCCGTCTCGCGGAGGATGCATTGGATCGGGTCGTTGTCCGCGATGGCTTGGGACAGCGTCTTGACAAAAACCGCAGCGATACCTTCGCCGCGAGTATAGCCGTCTGCAGATGTATCCCACATGGCGCAGCGGCCACTGGGAGAGAGCATACCAAGACTGGCTTCGTTTATGTGCATGACTATCCGCCCGAGGTTAGCATTGTTTCTCTTGATGTTATGTAAGGCGAGCGTGTGAGCAGAAATCACATACCAGGAGTCAAGATCAGATTGGCGCCGGCAGCCACCGCCATCTTAGACTTGCCGCTTCGTAGCACTTGTACGGCCTGATCCAGGGCAACCATACTGCTCGAGCAAGCCGTGTCAACGGTCATGCTAGGACCATGCCAATCGAAGAAGTACGACAGACGGTTTGCGAGAATACCCCTTTCCACACCTGTCACGGTGTAACGAGGGAAGGTCTCCCAATCACTCGTCAACATGGATTGGTAATCATCGCACATCAAACCAACGAATACTGCCGTGTCGGATCCACGGAGCCTCTCCATGGGTTGGCCCGAAGTGCAGAGACCGTCGTAGACGACCTCCATCAGAATTCGCTGCTGCGGGTCCATGGCATCCACTTCGGCCGGCTGAATATTGAAAAAGCCGGCATCGAACTGAGTCACATTGCTTCGCTCCGACTCCTCAAGGAAATAGGACTGAGTGGCGTTGGTGGTGCCATGGTGGGTGCCGACTGGGTGGTAGAAGGCATCCACATTGAAGCGGTCCGCTGGAGGCTTTCTGCTCAGGTTCTGGGGGTTGCTCAGAACCGACCAGAGTTTCGAAGGGGTGTCGGCACCTCCAGGGAAGCGGCATCCAAAGCCTATCACCGCAATAGGCTCCAAAGGCGTGTCCGTCATTTTGCTGAGTTAGGTATAGATCTAGGAAGGCTATTTAATGAGGTGACGAGTAAAGATTTAGCAGTCACTGACGCTAAACTTATTTAAATATAGGAGTGCAAGACAGAGCCAAGGGCGTTGAAGATGGATGTAGATATTGATGGCGTTCTCAGCGGCTTTGATCGAGATATGATAGGTCTTGCTAGGCCTTACACAGGTGGACAGTCAGGATGAACTCTGTTGAAGAAGGGAAGTAACCAAAACCATATTCGAGCCATCGATGCCTTGAATATAACCATTTCGCAGGCTCATATCCGAGGACTATGAATATGAGAATCATACCTTCCAGGCAGCATTCGGAAAATACACCAACCATCTTGGTAGACTTTAGCCGAAAGTCGAACCGAATCACGTCGACGAGAGTCTATGACAAATTGCCGTGGCCAATATTCGGAGCTGGCATTTTGTCATCGAGGCTGAAGTTCTCTAGAGCTGAAACAGTCCGAGTATGTGTCGAGAAGCCATGAATCTAGAATCCAGACGCATGGTCCCATCGGAATGGCGAGGCTACTGCTGATTAAAGCTCCGAACGACTTGAAGGAATTCGGGTTGGATCCACTACGAAGATAAAGGAGGAGTGGGATGGATACCTTGGGTACCTAAGCAAGTAAGCAAACCGAATCACCAGATGGGGAACCCACAAGTCACGCCTCTCGGCGGGAAGGATTCACCGAATGGCCCCTTTCAGTCACATATTGTTAAGAAAACGTTATACGCGTAGTTCTTCGGTGCTCGATGTCACGAGATTCCAAGCCTGTACGTTCCAGTGCATTTCTTGGCAGGATGAGGCTCCTTGCAGTTCCATGTGTTCACCTTGATAGTGGGGAGACGCGCTGCTGCTATGCCTTGCCGCAGAAACATCGTATGGTTACCCTATGTAGATAAGGGCTTATTTGGACTAGATAGTCAAGAGTCACGGTGGGTATGGTCACCTTGGCAATGGTTTAAATTTGGAATCCGGGTAATCTAAATTTTGGCACTATGCTCAGCTGCAGTCAAGCTGAAGAAACGTTACTACTAACGCCGTTTTTAGCAAAATATGGAAAAATCTCATTAGTTAGAGCATATGCATTAGTGTAATTATTTATAGCTATAGGAGACTGCAGAACTATGATGAATATCTAGGTATTCTTGGTGGTATGGTTTGACATGTGGTTTTTTTCTCTTGTTCGTGATCCCAGTGACTCCTTATCTAACCCCTAAATCTCAAGGTATACTATTCTATGATATCCCTGTTCATTTCATCCTCCCGTATTATTGTCGGCACTTCATTCTTATCGAAGGATTAGCAAGCCCCCGTTCTGTGATGAATCATCTCATATGCTCTATCATTTTATGGATTTACATCTTCACCTGAGTCTTGGCACGGAGCCTCTCTCCGAACTTATAGAACAAAATTGGGCCCGGTACAAAAGCCAGGGCGAGAAAGCCCAATAGAGTATTACCCCATCCGTAGCCAAGTTTGGCGTACATGGGGGGCCCAGCCAACGGTAGAAATGTGCTAGCAACGCTTCGAAGAAGGTTATTTGCACCTAGAGCCGATGCAGCACCTGCGGACCCAAAGAGGTCGATGAGGTACAGCTGCGCGGGCATCTGCGTATTGGTCAGCGACTTATTCATAGACTGAACTCTGAATTATAAATAAAACGTAGACACTCACAAGAACGAAATAGGCGCCGAAGCCAGTGAAGAATGTGCCAATAATAGGCACGATCCAGTGCACCTTGTACTCGGTTGTCCATCCGTAGAAGAACAAGCCGAGACCTACGAGGGGACTGAAGCAGATCATGAGGAGCAGACGGTACTCCGGCTTGGGCTGCTGCACGCCATCTTTCTTCATGCGTGATTTTTGGATGCGGTCACTCAGTAAGGTGAACGTGGCCATACCCGCGAGTAAAGCGACACCTAGACCGAGGTAGGTCAAACCGGAGACCGTCGTGGTGAACCCATATTGTCCCTCGAACACAGGCACGAACGTGGTGAATAAGAGATACAAGGTCCCGAACACTAAAGCGACGTAGAGGGAGATGACAAGCAGGATGGGAGAGTGAAATAATAGCATGGTAGGGCGGACGAGAGCCTGGATGAGCACCTGCTGGGGCGTGACATTGGCCCGCGTGAGTTTGGACTCCAAGCTTAGGTTGCCCGTTGAGGCCCTGAGACGGGCAGCCTTGCGTTCGAGGAGAACCTTTGGGTGGGTCTCGCGCATGAAGATAATACATGCGATTTCGATAGCGCCGCCAAGAATGACGAGAAACCAGAAGGTCCATCGCCATCCTGCGCCACCTGCAATGAAGCCGCCAAGCAGGGGTCCGAGTACCTGAGAGTGCGGAGACGAGTCAGCAAAGTGCGAGCGAAAGAGAAAGACGAGATCAAGTGGGGTAGGAAAAAGAAAAAACTGACAGGTCCAGTAAGTGGCCCCAAACTGAACAAGGCCATTGCCGTGGCTCGCTCGGCAGGCCCTGTAAGATCGGCAATTGTGCCACCACCGAGGGCCATCGGAACGCCACCCATGGCACCTGAAAAGAACCGGAACACCATGAATTGCGCAGTAGTGCGGCTCAGGGCGGTACCAAGAAGAAAGACTAAGAAGACGACAACGGATCCATGATACACTGGCAAGCGACCATACACCTCACTGAGCGGTGAGATAAACATAGGGCCGAGTGCTAAGCCTAAGACATAGATGGTGATAGCTAAGGTGGTGAGTGTGTCTGACATAATGCCGAATTCTTGGACAATCTGACTGATTCCAGCCGCACAAGTAGTTGGACCCATATTCCTGTGGTGAAGGGGCATTATGTCAACAGCTGCGTGTGGGGTGGTGGTAGGACGATGGATACTTACGTGACCAATGCCAACAATGATACCAATATGATATGTCGCCATTTCTTCCCACCCGACCAATTGTGCGGGTTGACGGGATCATTCGCCTCCCAGTCGACAATATTATTGTCCGTCACAGGAATGTCGTCGACTACGACAGGACCGGATGCCTTCTCCAGGTCTGAATCTCCTTTGGAAGACATGGTTCGCGTAAGAGGTACCTAGGTACTGCCGAGTGATACGATACAAGTCATATTCGTGTGGCACACTGTTCGGGATGGTTCGATCGGTGGAGATGGTGGAGACGGAGGAGACGGAGGAGACGGAGCATGTGTCGCGGACGGAGGGTCCTCGGACAGAACGGGGAACGGACGATGGATAAATGAATAGGGGGGAAGGGGGGGGAGAGTAGTGGGTCGTCACGTGGTCGGAGGATCGATGGATGGTCCGTGTATATATATGGGGCTGCTCTGCCAAGATATCTCCAGGACTAAGCTAGTAAAGCGAGCTAAGCTGTACACCATGTGGGGTCTCCTATGTATCGTATCCATGTTGTAAGCCATGCATCAATCTTTCATAGCTTAGATTTCACCCTAGTCTACCTTCCATCTCGGAAAGTTATCATCGGGAATTTTCAATGTCTAGATGTCCAGATGTCCACTAACCGACACGCTAACAGGGGGCACGTGAAATCCTAGGAATATTCTTTCCAAGCAGCTAAAGGTCGATACACTAGTGATAGTGAGATGAGATTGAGTGTAAAAGCCTAATCACTTTTAAGTTTAGGGAAACCCACAATGGATAGGGCTGATAGTGGGCTGATAGCGGGCCGTAAGACCTTATTTCGACTTGGAATTCTTGGAAGTAAATTCTTGAATGTACCTAGGTATTCTTGGAAGTCCTTAACCTACCTAAAGTCTTAAGTACCTACCTAGGTACTTATATCTGCCCTAGCGAAAACGACCACTGCAGCATCGTATCTGTTGGAACTTGGAAATATAAGACGGGTTAGACTATATAACTTTTGATCCTTCCGGCATATTTAGCTAGGTGCCTACCTAGGTAGGTAGGTATTTTTACGATTATTAAAGATTATAAGCTTTGCGTAGGAGTCTTGTATTTAGCCAAGACATTCAGGCTTCGTAACCTTGCTTATCACAAAATGACCGGTACTTGAGTGGCTACCTATGTACCTAAGCAGGCACTATATTTGCCCGTTAAATTAATAAAATTTTATTGGCACATGAAATTGTGACTAAAAAAGAACAACGAACCCTTTTTCAGATGGTGAAAAATGATGGGTAACTGTGTAAAATTTAATAAGTAGAAAGAAAGTTACGTAATTGAAGGGGTTACGGAATCGACGTTTTAAAGGTAACAAATAAATTGGAATACGAACAATCTTAGTAATATATGATGAATGGATAGGAATTACGTATGAAACATAACACTACGTTTCATCGCTTATATAATGCGGTGTATGTTAAGAAGTAGAAAGTTCTACTTTTTTTCTTGAAGGTTCCTCTCGTCCTAAAAAGCCTCTGTTGGATTTAACCCCCTGGTACACTCATCCATTCACCTTAAAATGGACTCATTTTACGGTGTATAGTCGTTTACATGCCCAATGCACGAACCTTGAAAACTACCTAGGTATACATGCAGTACGTAATCTTACATATACAAATGATATCAATCCTATGACCGCATACTGTGTGAGCTATTATAGGCTTGGAAACGATAATCTAATCACTCGGCGCATCCCTCCTTGCATTCTTTAAGATGTTTGATCACTAAACTTGTTACATCTTTTAAAAATATGAAATTATCATATACTTGGTCGTCATTTAATATGTCTCCATGTGGCGATGCTGTTGATATTGGCAGCGTTCCAAGCTCTCGGCTAGTAGCTGTAACACTACGTACCCAGGTAAGCTGATATGTAAGTTGGCTTATTGGCGGTTGGTTAATTTACTTTACAAAGGAGGATTCATTGGCGAGTACAACTACCTAGGTAGGTAGAATCGATTTGATGTCGACTTCTGCCAATACGTGCTTAAGCGTACTTCGCAGAACTCCTACTCATGTATATGAAAGGCGCAGCTAGTCTATTCAGAACCGTTAAGCTTATCATGAACCACGTGTCTCGGCCTAGAAATTGAGATGCGGGCTGTAAGACTGTCGATGATCAGAATAGAATAGATAGACTACGAGCTGCTAAGGGTAGGTAGCTGATCATTCAACGCCTAAAAATCTGTATATTTGATTCGCTCCCCACGTAGCTCATCCGCATCCTTGGCTACGATACGACCTTACCAAGCCCACTGTAATACTCAGCCCGTCAGCAGCCGCATCAGCCAAACTTGCACCCGTTCGGCCATAATCTCGGTTGGCTCGATTACTATACATGCTTCCAAGCATGTCATTACCTAGGCAATCATCGAAAAAGTACACGATACGAATCCTAAAACCTAAATCCCTTGTTCCTCACTCGGCCTAGATATCACGAATCATCCGTGTACATGGCACGGCACAGGATTAGTTCTGCAGCTGCAGACGGGGGCCGCGAACTAGGTATAACTGCTGATTTTCATCTCGATCCAGCCACGAGGCGCCTGCATAGAAACCGGAGGTGGACGGGTGATGATTAAACGGTTTTAGTATTTTATATTTCGCTGCCTCCTATTTCTCCAACGCGGGCGCGCCGACCCAGATTATGAAATACTGCATTGTAACCTTCCGACCTTTGCCATGGAAACCAGTAACAACGCTCCGCTCCGTGCGTCCTGTGACAGGTGCCGAGCCCAGAAACTGCGTTGCGTTCCGTCGTCTAATACAGACTCGACGGCGCCATGCTTACGGTGCCTGAGATTAAAGACGCCGGTGTTATGTACATTTAGCCAGCGATTACAGATGAGACGCAGCAGAAAAAATACCAGTGATAGCGACTCTGACACCAGATCCGTTCCCCGTAGGGAAAAGGAGAAGGCCTCGTTGCCGGGAATGGGCACATTTGTGCTCCCCGGGCCACCGTCACCAGAAACACAGCAACCTTTTTCTTCGCCCCGGATTAACGACAAAAAATGCGCCTCCGTGACGGACAGCGACACGCCGATGATCACCCCGGACCAAGAGCTTTCGGATTTTTGGTTAAATGAAAGCGCGACGTTGCAGGTTGACGGACCTCCTGAGCCGGTAGACGGCGCGGCAGGAGGTCTGCCCGGATATTACAACTTCGACACGGCTAGTCTAGATATGCCGGAATTCCTATACGAACTAATAGGTGCCCCTGACGCCAGTCCAGCCGAAATGGATTTCAAGTTCGAAATAGACAAGTTGACGGATGAAAAATCCGCCAATCCGTTAGTCGATCTTAGCGGACTTCTGTCTGAAATGGCTCATTACGGCAACCGATTAGTCAAGTTGACAGACTGTGACCGCGACAACTACCCCATTGGCGACGCAGTGCTGCTCTCCCAGCGCTTCTACGCCATCCTATTTAGCTACGCATCTAATGACGGGTCTTTCCCGCCTCATAATCAGGATATGCCCACCACCCTACTTATAATCTCATGCTACATGATCCTGACGGGTATCTACTCGTCCGTTTTTAGCTACCTAATAGAGCACATCGTACGAATGCGGGAGCTCCATAAGTCCGCACACAGGGAGCCAAGCCCGTCCCTCCATTATCCGTTTATGGGAGATATGCATGCGTATCGAGGGCTCAGCCTCAGCCAGCTGCGGCCCGTCTGCAGTGAGTAGAATCCGGCATTTATAGCTCCCCTTTACGGCGTGTCCTTGGGGTCTCTTTCCCGTTTTTAGAGGGTTCTTACCCCTAAAAAGAAATCGGGGAGCCCTAAATTAGCACTGCATTAACTATAAAGAGTAATTACTGACCCTCGGCGCGCTGCAGTATGCGGAGGGTGGGATCCAGAGAAAAAGGTGGTGTCTATGCTGCTAAACTCGCTTGGTGGTGTCGAGGGATTGCTGGGACTGCCGCCTGACGCAAGGGTGGTATCTCAAGGGGAACACGAAAAAGGAGAGGAGGGGGGTGGACTAATTAATCCGCCAGAGGAGGATCGGGGGGAGAAGCCAACTATGGCAGTATTTGGAGGAAGATTATTTCTCGCCTTGTCACATGGTCACCTGTGTAAAAATATAAAGGAGCAAGCGAAGAGTCTAAGAGAAAAGGTCGCAGAGGTGAGCCAACTGCTGGCTTAGAAAAATAAAGGCGGGTACATTACATGACGGTTCATGATTTAATAGCCAACATACCTTATATACGGATATTACCAGCTGTGTGTATAAAGTTAGGTACTCAATATTATTTAGATATGACAAAAGGAAGACTACTCACATTACTTATATGATTTTACAAGTGATCGAAAAGCAAGTTTCTTTTTCTTTACAAATGGTTATTAGGAAATGACACTGGAAGTGTTAGTGTATGAGCATACCACGCATAGTGACGTGGCAATAAATCGTGTTGAATAATTCGTTATTATATGATAGCTTCCACTTTTTTACAACTCGATAGCTTCACATTGTAAAAATGGCCCACGTATAACATACAAAGTAGTGGAGTTATAAGTGAAATTAAATACGTTGGTAAGTACCTAGGTAGGTATGAATATAAGTATAATTAGTTCTGCCCTTAATATAGAAGCAGTTAACCAGTAGGTTATTCGCTAAATTCAAAGCCTTATTGTGAAAAGAGATACCATTATTAACTTGAGCCGATATGCTTAACCACAAGTTTAATTCGAGGCCTAAACTCTAGTGATCTTCTAACTTGTACTTGCTGATTACAACGGAGAATTAGCTAAGCTGTGAAATGCTAGTTGCACTCTATTAGGGTCAAGACAAACTAAAGGCTGCAGGGCTCTGCCGCATGTTCGGGAACGTCGGCATGCAAAATGTGAAATATCTTCTTCCTAAACATAGTTCATATGTATCATATTGTAAATTTTGTTTCAGCTTGTTCTATTTTTCTGCATTATCCGTAGATGGAAGTTTCTAACCTTAGGATTCGGAGTTTGGTTGGTAGTATCCTAAAGGGGTATAATAAGCCCACTCCGATTCTCGAGGTTCGGGGGGTACGATATAAGGATTCCGGACCGCGTACGCCCACCTCCGACCAGCATGATCCGAATAACTTCGAAGGGAAGAGGATTTTAACGTTCCGGAGAACTTGAGATGGCACGATATTTTAATACTTGGGTGGTGCCACTAGCTGACCCGGACGTGGTGAGCCAACTCGGATGATGTGGAAAGTTGCGAATAGAACACATTAAGCGTCTTCTCATTTCCTATTAATGCTTTGTATAATTTCTTGAGATCGCCTCTATACCCATCGTTTTTCTTAATCGAAGTATCACCGCGTATCATATTATAACCAAGGGAATTAGCAACCATGGCACCTCAGAAAGTTATCATCGTAAGTCTTCTGCATCGACAATATCTCTTTTACACCTCAAGTACTGACGGATCATCAAACTCTAGATCGGTGGCTCTGTCGCTGGCCTTCTTCAAGGTTTACAGCTTAAGCGCCAAGGCAGTCATGTCGTGGTCTTGGAACAGGACCCGTCAAAGGACCGAGCCAGTCATGAGTCTGGTGTCTCCATCGGCAAGACAGTCGTCTCTATCCTCGACAAGTACGATGCCACTGGGCGCCCTGCCGCCATTCCGGCAGAATACATGAGTGCTGCGTGGCGCCAGCGACGTCGGGTAGCCAACACGACATGGCGCCATAATATGAGCAATTGGGGAACTCTCTATCTCATCTTAAGGGCTAATTTCGATGGGTTGAAGTCGCATTGTGTGCCGAACCCGCCGGAGCCGAAGCCGACTGACGGCAAGGTTGAATATCACTCCGGGAAACAGGTCTATGGCGTGAGCTACAACAAGGACGAAGGAACCGTGACGGTATCGTATGCGGATGTGACCACTGGCGAAAAGGACAGTGTTAGCGCAGAGATGGTCATCGCTGCGGATGGAGTACACTCGACTATTAGGAAGCTAATGCAGGCGCCGACGAGGAAGGAGTACTCTGGGTACATCGGATGGCGAGGTACAGTGCCCGAACGCCTACTCTCTAAGGACACGATCGAGTACTTCTCGAACCGGTTAAACTTCTCTTTACTGGGAGGTCACTATTTCATCAGGTCAGTTACCTTCGGCTTTTGAACTTCTCACTTGCTTGAATATTTTGCGTTGAAGATATGAATTCTCCTGACACGACATAGCTACTTCATTCCTACCGAGACTGGGCATGTCGAGCCAGGCAAGCGTCTCATCAATTGGGTCTGGTACTATGTTGTACCGGATGGATCTCCTGAGATGGAAGCTATCTTCACCGACGTGGACGGACAAGTACATCCCAATACGGTTCCTCAGGGGCAGGTCAACCCGGATGTGTGGAAGGCCCAAGTCGCACGCTGGAGCTCGATCATGACTGGCCCCCTGGCCGAGGTGGTTTCTAATACCCCCAAGCCATTCGTAACGAAGGTGATCGAGGCCCAAACTACCCAGGCCAGTTTCTACGATGGCCGCCTGGTCCTGGTTGGTGATGCGTTCACTGGCTTTAGGTCGCACTTGGGGTGGGCGTCTGAGCAGGCGGCGCGCCACGCTGTTTCGCTAGATAGAGTCTGGCGCGGAGAGATCACCATGAAGCAGAGGGACGAGGAAGTGGTCTTGTACGCCCAACGATTCATCTATTTGAACAGGATGATGGGCTTTTCGGGCCTAGGCTGGATGGCGTCATTCCTCAGGAATGCGCTGGCCTACGTGTGGACGATGTTCCGACATTATGTTTCTCTTGTAGTCTAAGGGTATTGGAGATATGTAAACTTAGATATGTTTTAGGGCGAAGAGGACATTCATTTTGGGGTTTAACCTACCTAGTGTATTGATGGAAATTTCTTTCAATTTTACAGAATATCGCTTGGAAGAATAGAACGTAGACCTCGGAATGAATTGTGTACATTGCACATAAATATATTAATACCTAGTTTAGTAGCGGACTACGTTAGAAGTTGAAAGTGAAGAGAACACAATAATCTATCGTGGTCTTCGTTGAAATTAGGTTATATTCGCTACGGCTTATTAACTACCTATAATATCTATGTAGCTTCCTGTCGCCTACCCTTACTCGAGGCGATTGCGTACCAAGGTAGGATATCAACAAAAGATACGAATCATATTGTGTTAATACATTTAATTTACCTAGGTAGTGAGATAAGTAACTATGGTGTACACTTATGCCTATGCTCATATCTTCTATGAAAATCCCCAATGAAGCCCGTCATCTCCCCCCTTGAGTCTTTCGCTCGATCTAGGCAATCATGGGAATACTATAGCAGTCGACCGCGACCGTTGTAGGACCGCCTTCATTCTCAATGAATCTCATTTGCGCAATAACATAGGCGGTTTGCAGATATGCGTGTGGTCCTCCGACATTAATGATCAGTCTTGTATTCTGACTTGCGCGGTTCCCGATACCCTCTTCCTGGATGTAGAATGGGAGCCCATCGCTAGTGTACCCATAGACGTAGATGTATGGGTATTGAACTGAACCTCCGTCTTCGTTGGTGGTGTCCTTGAGCACAATGGGGGAGGCGTGGCCGCCTTCAATGGTAGCATGGAAGTTTGGGCCATCAATCGTCCCCCCTGTGAACGGCTCGATTACACGAATACCACCCCCGACCATAGGGATTGGGCCGTAACGCTTGCCGAGAGTCACACTGGCAGTGAACACGTATGTTGAGTTCATTGTTGCCGGCGGTGCAACCTCGGAGATCGAGGAGGCCATAGTGGAAAGAAGCGTGGCGTAGTACGTGATGAAATTTTTAATTAACATATGAAGCTTAGTGAAGCCTTGGAAGGATAGTGGTGAAATTGACGCAACTTCTGTACGGTTCTGTTTGGTATACGAAGATATTAGGTAAATGGGCAGAAATTAGTTCAAGAGATGACGAAGAGCAATGGGACCAGCAAATGAAGCTATTTTGAACCCTCATGATTTCCTCATGGAGAATACCTGACAGTAGATTCCGATAGGATCGAAAATCCTAACTCTGTATTGATCGCCCAATTAGGTTGTCATTTCGGCCCTCTCCGACTAGCTTTCGAATGATGATCCCGTACGGCCGTTAGAATCAAGAACCGCCCAGCCGCCGTGTTGTTCCTGTCAGCAGTAGTTCTGTTTTCGGATGTCCGACCTATGACTTTGCCGAACCCTTGCAGCTGGAGGATTATTCGCTACCGTCCACTCTAGGCCGTCCGTTATCCCATCTAACACGAAAGTGGATAACCGGACCATCCGCATTTGGCGATGGTGTGGGCTATGCGGGGACGGAGGCGGAACAGATTGGCTGTCCTATAAGGCTTTTGTAGATTTGGTAGCATCCGGGCAAAATGCTTGGGTTATCGTTTTATTATCTCAGATCCCCTCCTCTTGGTACCTCTTAATTTGACCATGGCATCTCAACTTCCCCGTCTTTCCAAACGAACTTCTTTACACTCTACATCCTTTACAGCCTTCAGGTTGCATGCAGCAGCTCTTACTTCAGCCTCCGAGGTTCACGCAACAGGTATAAGGCCATCCACCAGCGCCTCTTTCTCTTGTTGTTCTGCAATTAAAAGCATTGCAACTGTCAAAAGCAAACCAGTCGGACTACCATCGGCTACAGAAATCTCCCGGGTCTCCCCCCTTCAAACAGCCAAGATGTCTACTATGCCAGCTTCCCACGGGCACAACGAGTCGTGCTGTAACATACCGCCCGTTGTCTCCGAAGGCTACGTCGCCAAGGGCTTGTATCAGGAGCTCGGAAACTACAAGACTTGTAGGTGTTTAGACCATACGAATGCCGTGAAAGGGAGCCCCTTAGCTAACTAGTAGTCATTGCCACCACGAAGATGTCACCGGTCCAGCTGATGCCGTAAAGGGCATCATAGTCATCTATGATATCTTCGGTTTCTTTGACCAGACGCTCCAAGGTGCCGATATCCTTGCCACAGGCAAAAAATCACAGCAACACAAGGTCTTCATCCCTGATTGGTTCAAGGGAAAGCCATGCCCGATCGAGTGGTATGTGCATGATCGAAACTCATTCTAGGTAGAGGGCCTATTTTCTGACAATGCGATCGAAGGTTCCCTCCTGACACGGAGGAGAAACAGAAGAACCTCGGTGGATTCTTCAGCGACCCCGAGCACGCGCCACACACAGTTGCTGCGAAGCTGCCAGAGTATATCAAGGCAGTGCAGGCCTCAAACCCGTCGATCAAGTCATGGGGTATCTTGGGAGTGAGTTCAATAACTAACAATTATTTGCTACTCCGCTAACAAGGTCTGTATTAAGTACTGCTGGGGAGGTAAGGTTGCATCGCTCGTGACATCGGGCGAGTCGAACCTCTTCCAGATCGCGGCCGCCTGTCACCCGGCTATGGTAGACCCCGCAGAGGCGGATGGCATCAAGGTGCCGTTCATCCTGCTCGCATCAGGTGAAGAGCCTGCCGAGACGGTCAAGGAGTTTGAGAGCAAGCTCAAGGTGCCTAACCACGTGGAGACCTTCGGCGACCAGGTCCATGGCTTCATGGCGGCGCGTGCCGACCTATCGGACCCACGTGTCAAGGAAGAATACACGCGAGGTTACCAGACGGTGCTAGACTTCTTCGGCAAGAACTGGTCATGACTAGATGGAACTGGGTACCTAGGCAGGATCAGGTGTCTATGGAGAAGAAAATCCTTGCTTTGAATAAAACTAGACTGTATTTAGAAGTCTTGTAACTCCACAGTCGCCATATCTTCACATATAACGTGTCATCATGTTATTCTCACGTAGAAAGTTAATCGGGGTTTTATGAGAAGTTGATATGATCCGAATTGTGTCGAGACGAAGTGTGTCGAGATAAAAAGGGGGGACCGTCCCGAAGTATTGGAAATAACCCACTGCACCTTAATGTGGGGGTACACTGTAGGGACGGGAGCTAGCGGGCTAGTGCGTGGGATGGGACCCCCTTTAAAGCCTTTAATTAGAGCTGTAAATCTCTAGGAAATCTTAGGTCTCGGGCTACATCTATGGATATAAGTTACTTCTTTTCCCTAATACAATCAATTTGGTATACTACTTAATCCAAATAACCTAATACGCAACCGATTAAGCGCTCAGTTGTAATAGTGATGAGCGTGAAGCATAAGGCGGACTAGTATGGATTTCCTAGGTTCCTCTTTTAGGATTCGGAGATCCATGGATGGATTCAGAATGGCTGGTTCAGCCTTAACTCTTTCAACACTGATTGTCGGGCTTCTGGATGATAATATTTCTTATTTTCCCTATCAGGATTTCCTTGGTCTATTATATAATATGGGGACAATGCTGTTTTCATTTATCAACATGTAGATAATACCTACTTTTTCTGAATATTCTGAACAATCACATCGCTTGAATGATCGGAAATACCTACAAACGGCGGATGCAGGATCGGAGGGTCCGGTTATGCCCGTCCCCTTAAGGGAATTGTGGCTTATGGTGGCGCCTGTTTCTATCTGCAGTCCAGTTACAGAGTTACAGTCCGTCTTACTGCATCACTTCATCCCATCCACCCCGCGCTACTGGACGGGAAGCCATTTTCCTCTCCTTTCTTGGTTAGCCCACTGTACCGATCTTGGTATTCGGTTACAGATCATCTATACTTTTTTCCGAACCATATCCTAGCTGCCTAGGCCGATTCATATCAGATCCCATCGATGAGAAGATCATTCGATGAGAGGAGTGACATAGAGCATTTCATCATCGGCCATGTCAACAACTCATCACGCGTCGCCTTCGGCTGGATCCCAGTCTCCTACACAGCAACGACGAGAGCAGAGCGAAGGGGCTTCAAGGCCTCGTCCCGCGAATCCTAATCGTCGCAGGGATAAGCCCCAGCTCTCTTGCAATCTTTGCCGCCGGCGCAAGTTGCGATGTGATCGCCAACAACCGTCGTGTTCCAGTTGCCTCTTGCGAGGTCAGACGTGCACCTATGCGGAGAACCAAGGTATTTCGATGCCGCCTGAGACCACGGCGGTGCCAAGTCTCCACAATCGCATCGTCTACCTTGAGCGGTTGGTCAAGTCTCTCATGCCCGACCCCCAAGCGGCTGGCAATCAAAGTAGCTCGATCGCCGGTCTGCCTCCGCCTCCTGATTCAGCTCGTTTCTATGACCAGGCCAACACCTCGCCCGCTGATACGCTGATGGAAGAGCGATCTGAGGCCGGAAGTATGCGCCTCAGTGCCTCCGAAGTTCGCTACGTTGGTGGTGACCACTGGGCGGCGATTCTAGACAGCATTGCTGATTTGAAAGACCATTTTGACCAGGAAGAGAATCTCAGATTGGCCAATACTCCAGAGCAGACTCAGGATGAAAGTGCAAACGATCCCGTAGGAAGGCCTCCGTCGCCGCATGCTCTGCTTCTTTATGGATGCAAGCGCGCAAATTCGCGCGCCGAGGTCCTTGCCGCACTACCTCCCAAGAGTGCGGTAGATCGCTATATATCACGTTTCTTTAATCGTCTGGATCTAGTAGCCTCTTGTAGGTACATCATATTCAAAACAGACCTTGCGGCACCTTGACTAACGTTCTCGGCGCCAGCTGCTGTTCATGGCCCCACGTTTGTCCGAGAGGCAAGTATGCGTTCCGGTCTGCAATGTGGTTTCTGGTACACGATGCTGACAAACTTCAATAGTATGAGGCATTCTGGGCCAACCCAGCTGGCGTGTCTAGCATTATCTGGGTCGGTCTTCTCTTCAGTATGATATGCCTCGCCCTGCTGTCCTCAGACTCGTCGGACTCGTCGATTGGAGGGGAAGCAGAACAACTGCAGATCAATTTGTACCGCGAAAAAATTGTGCAATGCCTCATTATGGGCGAATACACTAAGTCGGCACCGTACGGTCTGGAGACGCTGATCAATTATGTGTACATCGAATTCATGATGGGCATTGACGCTGGCAAAGACATCTGGTTTCTGCTAGCTCTAGAGGTCAACCTTGCGATGCGAATGGGCTACCATCGGGATCCTAGCCATTTCCCTGGAATCTCACCTCTCCAAGCCGAGATGCGACGGAGATTATGGGCCACTGTTCTATTGGGAGATACTCTCATATCGAGCCAGATGGGGATGCCATGCATGATCTCTTCCACGCAGTACGATACGGCCGAGCCACGTAACCTAAACGACGATGACCTGAACGAAACTATGACTGAGCTGCCTCCTTCACGCCCAGAGACAGAGCACACGACGACTCTTGGAATCATAGCGAGAAGAAGAATATTAGTAGCTCTAAACCATGTGTCTGGACTTACAGCATCCATCAAAACCGCGAGCTACGCTGAAGTGATGCAGGTTGACGGCATTCTCCGGCAGGCTATATCTAGCATTCCGCCGCCGATAAAGATGAAGCCCATAGCAATCAGCGTCACCGACACCCCGCATATCATCATGGCGCGTCTCTTTCTCGGCCACCTTCACCTCAAAGGAGAGATTATGCTGCACCGTCGATTTTTGTACATGGAGTCGACTTCGAAGGATGAGGATACGTTCGCGTATTCGCGCAAGGCGTGCCTGGATGCCGCGCTTCGCTCGCTGGAAATCCAAGACTTGCTTGATAGGGAATTATACTCCGGAGGTCTACTTCATACGATGCGCTTCCGTGTAGGATCCTTGATGAATCATCATTTCTTGACGGCTACGATGATTCTGTGCTCCCTGCTATACCGCCGGCAGACGATGGGCCGACAAGAAGAGATCTTGACAGCTTTGAGGACTACGAGAATGATCTGGATGCGTAAAAGTAGCACGTCTAGAGAGGCGAAGAAGGCTGCGGAAACTATCAGCATCGTGCTAGCGAGAGCGACCGATGGCACCGCACACGGTATCGACCCAAAAGAAGAGGATGCGAGTACTAGTAGTAAGGGCGCCCAAGGCCTTACCCCCACGGATCCCTCTACTACATTCAACGATGGCGGGATGGGGCTTGATAACCAAGGGATGTTCAGGGACCTAGGACTCTATTCACGTAAGTTCAAGATATATGGCAGATGGTGTTATTACATGCCAACTAACTACCTATATTAGCCGATTCTTTCATAACGCCAGGCGTCCTTGGAACATTCACTCCACCGGGTCATCCGAGTCAGAGTTTCAATTTCGACTTTCAAAACACCGAGATGGACGGCGTGACGGATAATTGGATGATGATGCCAGGCACAGGCTGGCAGTGAGTGCTTGCAGTATAATTGCCAATAGCAAAGACGAGCATTGCGGCGGCGTATTGGTGCATGTGATGGGCGTTAGGAATGGGGGAATGCAAGGGCATATTTGAATCGATTTATCTACCACATCTCTTCATTTCATGAGTATTTACCTAACTTGTGATCATCCCATACTTGACCATTTCGCCAAGGTCTAAAGTTCTAGACCTTGCGGCCGCTGAGTGGAGAGACTCGATCCGTTCTAGGTACAGGTAAGTAGATACTAATAATTTCCCCCAGCGATTATTACATATCAAGTCCACGATCATGCTGACAAGAGTAAGCTTTGAATCGAATATAGCCCTCGTCTTAGCTGCACGATTTAAATGCTTCCAAGATCTGTTCATTATTTTTCCATTATACTCAAGTCTGAATTGAATGTTATTTCCATCTCACGAGCACTTGATCAATTTGCGCCCGTGCCTAAAACCCGGTATTCCAACTTCAAGTTATACATTTCCAGTCCTTCCAAATATGAGATAACAGCTAAATAGGTTCGAAATATCTGTTCTTTTCCAAGATACTATCCGCCCTCACACTACTTACGGCAACGGCCTGTCCAACCTGCGAAGATATGTAACTGCCAACCTCTAGTCCCTAAATAAGATGTTACATTACAACAACAGTCGAATTGCATACCTAGGATTGTCAACTTTAAGACCTGCCACCACCAGAGCGCAACTCGAGTTCCGGTTCGGGCTCTTTAGACAGATACTCCTCAAAGAATGGAGTGGTGTCAATAGCAACTATCCTACCTCCCTCAATAATCGAGCCATTGACCGGGTTCAATAACGCTCCGCCCGTAGCAATATACGCCGTATTAGTGTCACCCTTAACCTTGCCAAATGCCGGCGACACAGGGCCTAGCAAGATGAGCTCGTCAGGAGTGCCGGCAACGTAGGTGGGGTTCCCGTCCCGATCAATAGCAATCAGCCGGTTATCGGCATTGAGCGCGGCAAAGATGGTGGCGTTGTCCCGAGAAGCGAATTCGAAGTTGTCCATGAAGACGGACCGAATCCACTTGACCTCCTCGGGCTTCGCGTCGGGCAATGGGAATCCCTCGTCCGAAATGGCGATGCGCCAGATGGTCGATGTGTAGCTGAGCGTCCAGTAGAGATAGCCGTTCTGGATCTTCACGCCGCTGATGCCGAACTCCGTGATGAACCACGGGAGCCAGTGCATGTGCTCTTCCTTGGCCGCGATCTCGTACGTGCGGGCGATGGTGTCGATCCTCCAGATCACCCCCTTGTGGGTGTCTCCCAACAGTAGAGTAGTTGGGTACTTGGGCAATTGCACCATGTTTCCACAGAGACCAGCTTCGCCCATGTGTATGATCTCCTGGATGGTAAATCCTTCGGTGTATGACCCATTGCCCGGACGGAGGTCAAGCTCCCATATGCTCATATCGCCGTCGATTCCAACACCGAGCGAGGTTTGGTTGGCGCCGATGATGACGAAGACGTCCGGTTGTGTCTCCGCTATGGCAGTAGTAGCGTTGACTTTGTCAAATGTGTAAATGTGGGTGACTTGGGGGTCGTCGGTCAAGACGTCCGTCAGAACCCATACTGACGCGACCGGCCAGACTGTCGTTACCATGATGTCGCCGTTGTCCCTGACGTACAGACTCTGGATGTACCATGGCAGGGGCCATTGGTGGATGTATTTGATGGGAAGAGGGTAGTATGGGTAGCTGGCCAGAGCTGTGGTTACCAGAGCCGCAATGAAAGGGAGTAGGCTTAGGAGCCCACCAGCCCAGGGAAGTCTCATTTTGCTGGAATATCTGTTGGAGCTTGATGCCCAAAAACAAGTGAGTGATAGAAGTGGGCAGTGTCTAACTGTTGGTTTCTTAGCTTGTAGAATCACCGACAATTTGCTGTGGCAATTACAAGTAAAGAAGAATATCAACCCTCGTCAATGGCACGATGTCAAACGGCTTCCTCTGCAGCATTGATATCCCAAAATCTCATCCTGAACTAAAAGGATTCCGGGGCTTTCGCACCCTCATAAATGTTCGGAAGAGGATGGAATCCTTTCAGCTGCACCCGAATATCCCGCTTTCCGGATTAGGAAACCAAGACTCCGAACGGGGCATCGTGGGTGGCCCGCTACCATCTCACCGGATCCTCCGTAAGCTCCGAATACAGGGGTGATCCGCCATCAGCCCATCAGCTATTACATGCACTGAGGATCAAACGATAAGATAGCAAGAAAATCACCTCGGTTTGAATGCTCACTCGACGGTTATCAGTAACACGTTCGCTGCCCTTCTCCTAGATGTTCGTGGATATTTTTATTCATACTCTAGAGAATTACGAGTTATCTAGGTGTGTATATTTCTCCACATGGGGGCATTATAGTCAACAGAGCGATTATCGATGGTCTTCAGTTTCTCCACCCTCTTGGACCTATTATACTAAGTCCTTGTTTTATAACTAATGTCTGAACTTCACTAGTAATTTTCCAGACGGCCATCCATAGAGCCTGCATCATGAAGCAGACGCTCGCTTCCATCATCGACTTCCTGTTAGGGGGATACCTAGATCTCTCCTCCTCTGTGCCGAGTCACGATTTGGTATTACAGGTGCCACAAAAGACAATCCCAATATCTCCTCCGTCTTCTTCGTTATGCCAGAACACACCAAATTCTCGTAACTGTTGGGGTGAGTACAGCATTGACACAGACTACTACACAACCTATCCCGACACTGGCAACACTGTAGAGGTATGGCTATCTGCTGAAGAGACCACCTGCAGCCCGGACGGCTATGAACGTCCTTGCATGACTTTCAACGGCACCGTTCCAGGCCCCCTCATCACTGCCGACTGGGGAGACGATCTCATTATTCATGTGACGAATAACATGAAATCCAATGGTACCTCTATTCACTGGCATGGTATCCGTATGCTCAACAATACCCAGAACGATGGAGTTCCTGGAATATCGCAATGTCCCATCGCACCAGGGGAGACTTACACATACAAGTTCAAGGCTACCCAATACGGCACAAGCTGGTATCACAGCCACTTCTCCCTGCAGTACGCCGAAGGTCTGTGGGGACCTTTAGTATTGAAAGGCCCGGCCACGGCGAACTATGACGAGGATATTGGTACACTTGTCCTTCAGGACTGGTCACACGTGCCTATCTTTGGCGCGTGGGCCGACAAACAGGAATGGGGTATCACTCATGAACTTGACAGTAAGTTCTATCCACGCTGTACAATACCCTGTTCGACCTATCTTCGACGTAAAAATGGGGATATCCTATACGGAAGTTTGATGTAGTATTTGACGCTATGGGGGTCCGTCTAGAGAAACTAGCTAACTCCGTGTACCATAGACATTTTAATCAACGGCACCAATACGTTTGATTGCTCTGGTGCCTCAGACCCGAACTGCGTTGGCGGCGGCAAGAAGTTCGAAACTGTTTTCCAATCTGGAAAGAAGTACCTAATCCGCGTATTCAATGTCGCCGTCGACAGTTACTTCCACTTCAACATCGACGGACACAACTTCACGGTCATCGCGACAGATTTCGTCCCGATCGAGCCGTACGAGACAAACAGCATCATGATCACCTCCGGCCAGCGGTACGACATCATCGTAGAGGCGAACGCCGAGCCGGGAGATTACTGGCTGCGCAGCGGCTGGGTGCCGGCCCATACCTGCCAGGGCGTTGCCAACAGCCACCCGGACGACGGCACGGGCATCATCCGATACGAGCGCAAGCTGATGAGCAAAGACGACCCGACTACGACCGGCCTCGTCGAAGTCCCAGAAGCGTGCCTCGACGAGCCCCACGAGAACTTGGTGCCGCACGTGAAGCGCGACGTCGGCACCATCGTCGGCACGACGGTTGAGGACGTCAACGTGCGGTTCATCCACACGGGGATGTTCAAGTGGACCATCAACAGCAGCTTCCTGGAGATCGACTGGGCTAAGCCGACGCTGGCGCAAGCTTTGCACGAGTCGTCGACGTTTCCGTCCGAGTACAACATCTTGCCCCTCAATGTAAGCTCTATCAATCGCCTGTCTAATCTTAAGCCCCCTTATCCATTTATAGTTGCATATACTGACTTTCCCGAAGAAAACAGATGATACCGAGGATCAATGGGCTCTGATAGTGATTGAGAACGCTGCGGTTGTCTTGTACGGAGGGTATGTAGCCCCTATTTCCCCACATTGGCATACCCTTTTGACGAATTCACTAACAAGACCCTGCACAGAATGGCGCACCCCATACACTTCCACGGCCACGACTTCTACATCTTAGCGCAGGAGCGACACCAATGGGACGGGAAGACGGACTCGTTCCAGTTCAACAACCCGCCGAGACGCGACACGGCCATGCTTCCCGCGCACGGGTACCTCGCCGTGGCCATCCAGCTGGACAACCCCGGCGCGTGGCTTGTCCACTGCCACATCGCGTGGCACGCGTCCATGGGCCTAGCGCTAGAGATCCTCGAGAGCAAGGAGTCGATCGCGATCAGCGGGCCCGAGAAGAAGGTCTTCGACGACACCTGCTCGTCGTGGTCCACCTGGTGGGACGCGCCCGCGCCGTTCCCGAAGGAGGATTCTGGCGTGTAGGTAGGGTATTTAGGGGTCGGTTGCTATGCTGGATGTGTACCTACCTAGGCTGTGTAGCATTCTTTGGATGTACAAATAATTTGGTCGTATTGTAGAAAAGAAGGATACTTATTCAAGGTTGGGGAATATTTGAAATTGCAAAGAAGCAACTTTATGATGTAAAATCGCCGAGATTCTCTTAGCCTAGTGCCTAATCAATTAGCTACGTCTATCGTACCAAGAGATATGTTGTTTGTATTCTACCATGGTCCTGTGACTACCTATACAGAGGCATAGGGCGACTGTGTTGGTTTGGCAATTTTCCAGACTGATGTAATAATAATACGTCTTTGTACGCATTCGCTTGTACGTTGTCCAAAGTTTGCAATGAACACAAGCTTCTTTTTAGTTAGTATTAAGAGCAAGCATTAAGCAGTTGTCATAAGACAGGCCTTATCAAACTTGCCAAAAAACCAAGTCTCATAACGTCGGTTCTAGTTGTACTCCTTACATCCTATTTCATGTAGTTCATAAGTTGCACCTTTACGTTATATGTTAACCCTAAGTAGAGAAAGTGAACAGCTAACAGGGGGGATACCTGGACAGCAAGTCTTCAACTACCCTTATACATATTGGACAGGTTTGACTAACACCTGAGTCGTACCTAATGACAAAAGTTTACTAAGACTTGACACCACTCATAAACATGCCATTGCTCGAGAATAGGTATGTATCACGGTTGTAGCAAAACAGGGAGGCGTGAAGAGCCGGGTTTAAATCCCGAATTGAAAAAATGTGTAACTTATACACTTGCGTAATGATGCTTCTGTTGATAGATAATTGTACTTCGTGGGGTTTCCTATTGTATATATTTCACTTTGATCCCCTCGAGCGTCGATGATGATCAATTCCTTATATTGTATATTCCCAGCAACCATCTATTCACATAGTCACCTGTACGCGCCAAACCATTAGGTACCATCGGAACTCGTTCATGAATTTGTTCAACATGAAGCTCCAAAAAAGACTATCTTCCTCCATAGTGTTTCTGGTGGTCGGAATGGCTACTGGAAGTCCTACCGTGTATCATCGGTATGTGAATACTTTCTGGTTTACACGTTGCTTGTACTTGTCTGATCATTGATGTTAATGTATGTAAAAACGAAGAGCTGATCGTTAGAGCACAGTGACTGCGGAGACACCTTTGGGACACTAGAGAGTTGTATTAACAATTGCCCTGGCGACAACATATGCAGTCAAAGCAGCGTGTCTGGTTTTACATGTTTATGTTAGGTCGAAGTTAGCACAGTCAGTCCTTTGCTCTAACTTGTCCACGAGGTTGTCTGGATATATTCGGTTTCGCATACGATATTCTATGTAACGATAAGGTTGATGTTAGATGTAAGAGCTTGAATATATGATCCCTAGGTTATGTAGTCCTCCTTTCCCATCAGATCGATCCTCGTATACTAGATTCATAGGCGTATATCTTAGCTATCACCGCTGATGACCTGAATGTGTATGACAAAGGTCTAGAAGCCCGGAAGCTATCCGAGCCAAGCTTCAGCTGGCCTAACATGGTAAGTTAACCGTGACATGTGTAAATTTCATGATAACACTATAGTTCACCTAGAATTGACCTAAAAGTCCCATGGGGAAAAGCTTGGGATATTCATAGCTTCACGTAGGCGCATGTGCCAATAACCTGCTTTAGGAAGGTGATAAGGAACATGATCTTAGCTTATTACCTACGTAGATGCCTATAAATGGAGATATCGACGAGCTTTAATTGTCCGAGGTATTTTTATAGGAAATGAAAGTAGATTTATTGGAATCTGGGCTAGGAGTCTTGAGATAGGTGCCTCCTTGGGTAAGCAATAAGGAGAGTATTGTTTAAATGAAGTTTAAATGAAATTGTTGACATATCTAAAGGGGGTTATGTCCCTAAGATATAGTTCCAAGGTCCCAAGGACCAAGGTTCTACAGGTGTATTCTGTGTTACCCAGATGAATGGAAATGGAACTCAACGTGCATGTAGTGTAACTGTATGTACCTATGTACCGACTTAGGTACAGGTAGGCAAGCTCAGGGATGAATGATAACGAACGCCACAAGAGAACACACAAGAACCAATCGGCTTAAGGTCAAAAGGAAAGCAGGGATTCGTATGGAGGAGCCGATGTAACCTAAGACTTCCAAGGGTTTGTTTCCCCTTTAGGAAGATCACAGTCGGTGTTACCGTGCTTTTCAAGCTTAAGTACTTGGGCGGTATCTTTAAGTACCTAATCTTCGGTATCCTTTTTCGATATGTTAGGTACTCTATTAGGTAGCCAATAAGAATTTCTAATCGACACCAGCTGTATGTAACGTCCCTATATTTGCAGATAAATCATGCATATATAATAATTGTTTTCTGTAGTATGTAACAAAGTCTCTAAGGGTTTCAACCTGGAAAGTGGCATATGCAGTACTTAACATATACGAATAAGGTACCTTCGTAGACGAGAGTAAGGTCGTCTCGTCTACCTCCGTATCTTTTGTTGGTTACGCTGTGAGATGGATGCGCCTATCAGTACGTACCGAAAAGCAAAAGGTGGAGAAGAAGGATCAGGGGCCTATCCTAGCTTTATCCCCGGTTTTTCTAATATGGAGAGCTCTCGTTATCAGGGCAGGATTACCTTATCCAATCAGGGCATTGACTTGGAATGTTAAATCCTATTTATTTCATCTCTTAATGATTTTGTTATCTCGTGAGGTTCCAAGGTTGTTTTGCAAACATGTACCCAGGCTATTACAAATGACATAGCAATATCCATACAGTTCAGTACAAGACATTACCTAGTAATTCTATGAACATCAACCTTAAGAGTTATTGACTTGGAACTTCCTATCTGGTCCTCGGTGCCTCTTCAGCTCAAGCGGCGGCTGTGGCGTTGAGATCTACGTTAGCTTTTCGCCTGATCTCTGATTGACCACTCGCGATTCGTCAATCAAGATTCTGCGTATCACTACATACCTACATTGTGTGTGGAGTGGTGCATTTCATGGGTCGTCGGGTCGTCTATCAGCAGGCTGACGTCTGATTACATGCCTGCCTGGTACCCAGGTGGTAGTAGATACCTGGTAGTAGATACCTACACTGGTGGTAGTAGATAGGCCGGCCTTCCCCTTCTAGAAGGCCTCCATAAGTCGCTATGGTTAGCGCCGGCCGGGTTCATCTACCTTACGTACACTACACTAGACCAGTGTAGTGTGCAGTAGACCACGCGCTCGACGCCGATGTACGATGTCGGGTACGATTCGATTTGCCTACCGAGGCTGACCTTGGAAAAGTATTAAAATTCCTGTGCTGTCCAATCTGGAGATGTAGATCGGTTTTTATTAGATGTCCTGGTCCGCGTCTCACTGATAATAAATTCGCCATCATCTCCATCATTTCCTTTTCTTCTTCTCCTCTTTTTCTGCTTTCCTCGCGCGTCTACTTCTCGGGAACGTAACGTGGTCTCCTACCCCCCACACTTGGTTGGGACGAGGATTAATTTCTCCGAGTCGAGTCGAAACTAGCAAAAAAATTAGAGGATTGGGCCGAAAAGAGAAGGATTTTTTTTTGCTAAGACAATTGCTCGATTCCGATCTTTGCGATGACTTCTCCTGAGATCAAAGGCCTCGTCGGCCACAATTCTTCGCTACAAGAAGGTGTTGCTCCTAATCCCGATCCCGCTCTTGATTTTGCGAACGAGCACCACCATGCGCACCTACATCATGGCGGATTGGCCTCAAACCCTGTCAACCATCCGGATGAGGTCGTGTACTCGACTGCCTCGCCGGCTAAGAGTTTAGAGAAGCCACATGACTATTCCGCCGCCGAGAAGTCCGTAACCGATCAGGATAGTGGAAATATTGGACACATTCAAGGCGACGAGAGCGACAAGAGACCGAACTTCATCGTCTATCTTTACCGAAAATATAGGCCTTATGTTCATGTCTTTATTTGGCTTGTGTTCACGGCGTAAGTTTATCGCGACTCTTGGTGAAATATCGCAGTCCTATGTCAATCAAGTCGGAGAGCTGACATAGCTTGCTCAGGTGGTGGATCTTCGGCCTTGTTCGTTTCCGGAATGAGAAGAACTGGTTGATCCCGTTCCTGTTGTATCTGGCCATCACGCTTCGCATCATCTTCCTCTGGATCCCTATCAAATATGTCATGATGCCCGTCAAATTTGTCTGGCGCCACACTGCTTTCAGAGTTTATGAGATGATCCCGAAGAAGCTTCACCGACCACTTGCCGCCCTCGTCACCATTGCCGTCTTCTTGATCGGTTCTATGGTACCCGAGGAGTCTAGCGAGAATACGCGCGCCCGCCGAGCACAGTCTCTGTTTGGACTTATCGTGATGATTTTTGTCTTAACAATAACGTCCAGAAACTGGAGGTTGATTCCCTGGCACACTGTCATCGGTGAGTGGCCCTCGAGGTTCATTTTCTCTCATGCCCATCAGCTGACTCGTTTTCTTAAGGTGGAATGCTCACCCAGTTCGTTGTCGCCGTCTTCGTCTTGCGAACCCAAGCTGGTTACGATATTTTCAACTTCATCTCTACCTTGGCCCGGACGTTGTTAGGTTTCGCCAACGAGGGCGTGGAATTTCTAACAGACAGCTCGGTGCCTAAACTAGGTTGGTTCTTCACCGGTGTTATACCTCCCATTATCTTCTTCGTGGCCCTTGTAGCTCTTCTATACCACGTCGGCCTTATCCAATGGTTCGTTGGCAAGTTTGCCGTCTTTTTCTTCTGGACCCTTCGCGTTTCTGGCTCCGAAGCCGTGGTGGCTGCTGCGACGCCGTTTATCGGGCAGGGTGAATCTGCCATGCTGGTGCGCCCATTCGTGCCACACATGACCTTGGCCGAAATCCATCAGGTTATGACGTGCGGTTTTGCTACCATTGCTGGTTCCGTGCTCGTGGCCTATATCGGGCTCGGCATAAATCCACAAGCGCTTGTCTCTTCTTGCATCATGTCCATCCCCGCGTCCTTGGCCGTGTCTAAAATGCGATACCCAGAGACAGAGGAGACGCTCACATCTGGCCGCGTTGTCATCCCGGATGATGACGAGCACAGAGCTGCCAATGCTTTACACGCCTTCGCCAACGGTGCTTGGCTTGGTCTAAAGATCTCTGGCATGATCGTTGCCACCCTCCTCTGTATCATTGCGTTCGTCGGTCTGTGCAATGGTCTTCTTACATGGTGGGGTGGATACTGGGGTATTGAAAAGTTGACCATCCAATTCATCCTCGGGTACTGCTTCTACATTGTTTCGTGGTTGCTCGGTGTGCCCAATCAGGATCTTTTGCCTGTCGGGGAACTTATTGGACAGAAGATCATCATCAACGAATTTGCCGCATTCGGCGCTCTTCAGTCGCAAGAACGCTACATGAAAATGACCAAACGCGCCCAGCTTATTGCTACCTATGCGTGTTGCGTAAGTCATGACCCCCTTATTCCCATTAATACCTAAAATTTAACATTTATCCAGGGTTTCGGAAACGTCGGTTCTCTCGGTACTCAGATCGGTGTCCTGTCGCAAATCGCCCCTGGCCGTGCTGGCGATGTTTCTAAAGTTGCCGTGTCGGCCTTGGTTTCCGGCATCATCTCGACTCTAACATCTGCCAGCGTCGCCGGCATGCTGTATACAGATGCTATAGGGGCACCTCGCAGTTAGGCATCGTAACGATGGAGCATGGTATATTTACTGGACGCAGCGTATTTAAAAAGATGAAAAAAAAATGTGTACGAAATGAAATACCCGAACGAGTTTTAAATGATAATACTTATTGAAGCCTAATGACAATTTGCTTACTACGTCAAAATTGCTCGAAATTGCGACATCTGATCTAATTCACCCTTGTCAGACTTATTCGAACCTATTATTAACCTGCACATTTAGGCTACAGGCACTACTAATACTGTCAAGGAGTATGCCGAGCAGAGACATCTTATAACCCTTTTCGAGTTTCACATTATCGGGATTATCTGAAACTGGGTAATATCTAATAATATTCTCTACTACCAAGGTGGGAAATAACGAAATGTATTCATCAATCATTACCTACCTGTGAGTGTATCACTAAATAGGTACCTACTTAGGTAACTTACAAATTCAGGGAAACCATCATTTCCAAGAAATGGAAGCTCCACAAGCCATCTCCTGGATCGCCGACTACCACAAAGGCAACATAACATCAAGACAGTCTAGTCATCCATCTACTACCAGCAGTATACCAAGAACCCAACGAAGCTGTGACAATCCCGGACCACCAGCAAGACACCGACGGGCGCTCAGATGTAAAACATAGTGTCCTGGAGACGTCCGTGGACCTGCAGCTTGCCGTCCCCAGCAGGGTAGTCCACGTAGCAGCGCGCGCGCTGGCACACGATATCCGCGTAGTAGGCGGGCGTGCAGACGCTGACGGCGCCGGTGGTGCGCCCGAACAGGAAGCACAGGCTGTGCGTGAACGTTTCCAGCCTGTTAGCCGCGCCGGCCGCGCCGGCCGCGCGGAAGATCTCGTCGTGCACCACGAAGTAATGCGCCGGCCGCGCCGTGCCCTTGAACGGCGTGTGCGGCTGCAGGAAGAAGTCCCAGCTCAGCGCCTCCGTCACCCCCCGGTCCACCACCGTGCCCGCCTCCGGGTTCTTGCCGCCCTCCCCGTAGAACCGCGTGTGGTGCCGCTTGCCCACCACCACGACGGTCAGCAGCGGCGGCGCCTGCCCCTTAGTGTACATTGCCCGGCACGCCTTCGTCAGCTGCAGCAACTCGTCCCGGCGCACCAGCTTGTACTGGCCCTCCGAGACGCCGTCGCGGTACACGAGGATCTTGGCGGGGAGCCGGCCGCTCTTGTTCCTGGCGCGCCAGAGCTCAAGCCGCGTCTTCAGCATCTCGTCCAGGTGCTCCACCATCTCGTCGCCTTTGGTGCCCTGGCGCCGCAGGACCGCGGGCCACTGGCCGAGGGCGCCGTCCACACTCGCCACCATGCCGGCGATGCTGGGGGCGTCGCGGTCCGGCGAGTGCGTCACGTCGATGCCGACGACCATGGTGTCGTCCAGGCCGACGATGTTCTTCAGGCGCGCCGCCTCGACCGCCTGGTTGTTGTTCCCGAACTTCAGGTTGAACTTCAGGGCCAGGTTCCCGGCGAGATTGGGCACCGGCTTTGTCAGGGTGGCCGCGACGATGCAGAGGGTCGTGACCCCGCACACGGTGTCGCCTAGCCACTTGACGCAGTTGTAGAGCAGCTTGTTCTTGTCGGGCAGGATCACGATCACGCAGTCGGCTGTCTTGTTGGCGTCGAAGGCCTTCCTGAGAGCGCTCTCGGGCGCGTCGTCGCTGCCGCTCATGGTGATGTTTACTGGTGGCATCTTCTCCTGGATGACCAGGCCCATCTGCTCTATGAAGTTGAAGCACTTGCGGAGCTGGGGTAGCTGTGGGTTTCCGCCGTTGGGACTCTTTATGCAGACGACCTTGCAAACCCATTTCCGCGGCTCCTGTCCAGCCCACGTAGGCACAAGACACTTGTCGCGCAAGTTCCAGGTGGATTTTCCTTTCTCGGCCCCTTTTGTATACGTAATCCCGGGTCCGGCGAGAACACGGCTTTTGACGGTGATCAGCTTGGGGTTGGGGACGGCGAGGCCGAAACGTTCCTATTGTCACGATGAGAAAAGGCTGATGAGGGCGTAGATTCGGGTCGACTTACCAGCATGGGATTTTCTTGCTTCGAGAGGCCAACCGCTTTCGTACCGCCTGGTACGATGTCCTCCATATCTTTCCGTGGAGTCCGTATGGCCATTTTAATCATTTTCGCCGTTTGGTCGCCGCTGAGGTCGACCTTGGCCTTCTGCCCGATCAATACTGTGCAGAGCTCTGCCGGGAGGTACGTCGTTCTTTGGCATGATCCGACGTTGACCACTGGTAAGGCATCATTGATGGTTATCCCGTGTTCTAGTAATGTTAGTAGGTATGTAGTTCGATCTTATCGTCACTATAGTGAGTGGAAAGCATGCACGACAGATGTCATGAGCGAGCCAAAAATAGTGAAAAGAGTAAGTGGAGCAAATATAGCAAGGGTAGTAAGTAACTTACGTTTCTTGAAGAAGTCGAAGACAGTAATATAACCATCATCGCACCAGAACTCGACCTCTTTAGCCGTAGCTCCATTATATTCCACCATAGGCCCATTTGGAATTCTAGCACCATTCTCCGTCGCCCCGTCCCTTCTGTCGGCAAGACCATGGATGGTATAGACACGGCGGATAGGTTTTGAGTCATTGCGCTTGCGATAAGAATACTCGATTCGCGCTCCCCTGAGAAATTTCCCTAGCTTGCGAAGAGTTGAAGCATTGTACTGTTTCGAGGTGTAATCATTCATGATGACATCGAGCTTCTCGTGCGAATAGAATGCGCCGTAGCTGACATTTATGTTGGCGAGCACTCGGGAAGTGGCGAGTCGGATGCTAGAATAGTAACCCTTCATTGCAATCAGGCCGAAGCCAAGTTTTGATACGGATGCCCCGTTGCCCAGCAGGAATGATTTGCTTGATCCGATCATAGCATGGTTCTTCGACTCCCTGCAATAGAAATTCAAGGAGATGTTGAGAGCTTGGATAATAATCTCCTTTTCGTACGCAACGTTTGGATTCTTCAGGTAGTCCTGAAGTGCAGAGATGGAGAGTTCTGCCTTGTACTCAACTTTGATCTGATAGCTCTTCGCATTGTCTCGTGGTTTGTCCTCGTCCTCATGGTAGTAGGTGACGACAAACGTCGTGTCTTTATTAATGCTCTCGATGTTCTCGCATGCGATGAGGATTTGGTCGAAATCGGTAACAAGCACTTTCTTGTTTGGCCCCTGAATTTCTCTGAGGAGTAGGCTGATGACTCGAGCAAGCTTTTTGCCTGTTGGCTTCTCTTTGTCGTTTACGAAAGACATTTGATATCGCTTTAGCTTTGCTTGGGGAAGTGGCTCGAGTTTGACGTAGTTAGCCCAGAGTATGTACTCGTTCCCTTGATTTCCATACCCTGGTCTTCGGGGAATGAGGTTTTGCTCGTCAAGTTGAGCTGGAGAGTTCGACAGGATGGAGTTTTCAGCATTTGTGACATCTGGAGATGGAAGTCCGGGCACCAGGTCGGGTGCAGAACTTGTACCTTGCCCTCTACCATATTGTTGATTTCTGTTCTGGCCCTGGCCTTGACTCTGTCCTTGACTCTGTCCTTGATTGTGTCCTTGATTCTGTCCTCGATTTTGATTACGACTCTGACCTTGACCTTGGCCCTTTCTTTGGCCTTGACCTTGACCACGATAGCCACCGCCTGAGCCTTGACCTTGATACTGTCCTGTACCTTGACCTCGATCCATGGCTAGGATTGGCAGCTAAGTTCCGTATAGAAACTGGGACGGTTGTTTTTTTTTGGAAGTTCTGTCTTTATGGTCTTGGGTGCATGTAAATGACCATACAACTGTGCAGAGAAATTATTAATATTACCACCAAGTTAGACACGCGGCAGGTGATAAATTATGGTAATGTCAGGGAGAAAAATGATAAAGGGGAAGATGACTTGTTATATACAAGTACGCCAAAGTGTAGGTACAACCTATCATTAATACCCGTACTACCGCACTGGCGGCGGCATCCACGAGTGGTCTCGCAACGTGGCTTTTTGCTTGTTGGCAATTGAGACTTTCTCTAGGTTTGCTCAATCCTATCTTATATGCGCTGTCAGTCCAGCTTCCACTTGGGTTTGCTTGAAAAAAACCATTTGTTGAGAGACATGATGACTCTTCATCCTACACGTAAACTTTTACAGGGGTATCAAAATATGATAAGAGGTAAGACAACGGGACAAAGAAGGGATGTGTAACCTTAGGCATGTATATAGGTAACTGTGACGATAATAGGATCGGGGCAATGGAGTCTTGATTTGAAGGTGTGACGATCCTGGGATCCTCTTAATAGGGGCTTGATTTGAAGGTAACAATAAGGAGGCACTGTATACCTAGGTATGTAAGCAATCGTCAGGGAGGTGGACGCCCCCTATAGCGTTCAAAGAGTGACTATGGACTTAAATTGACTACTGCTATAATGAATGAAAGAAGGAGGTCTACTCCTCTTTATATACTACTTTACTACACTATGAAATAGGAGTGATCACTAGGATCGCTGGTGATAAAGGAGAGTCACGTGACTCCCCTGAGCTTCACCTTATAGCCGTAGTACAGGTCACCCCCTGTAATAATGTTAGCGTCCTAACCGTGCGGTAACCTTATTAACATGTAAGATAAAAGTATTCTATCAAGTCTCGAAATGTAATAAAATAATAATCGATTTATCTTAAAATGATACATTTATTTTAGTATTATAATATCGCTTATCTGATTTGAATTTCCTATTCAATTATTTTTAAACATTTATTTCGTAAAAAAACTACATATCGAAGCCTTGCTCGAAACATCAAAACCTCAGTGTAGATCAGTCACCGCACGGCCAGTACGCTAACATTATTTCAGGGGGTGACCTGTATACCCATGATTAATCTTATTGTTACGTTCAAATCAAGACTCCATTACCCAGGATCCCAGGATCGTCACTTGTGTCTTATCCTCCAACCTTATAATATAATACGCCTGGTACTAGCCCTGTAGCTGATACCATGACCTTTTAGATAATACTATTGAGCTTTTTGGTAGCTCTGTAACACATTCTTATTGGTGGTATGATACTCTTAAGTCACTAATAATTATTTAACTGTCCTGCAACGACGGCAAGGTCAATTTTTTCATTTCTTAGGTAAACTTTAAGCTATTGGCAGCTTCATTGTGCATTTGTTCGACGTACCTAGATAATAGGGAAGCGGGAGGTTGGGTAATTTAATAGTAAATTCGAGTTACAATTGCTGTTCCAGGAACTAACTGTGACAAGGGCAATAGGGCTTAGAACTGTAGTTCAAATTTGAATAATAATTCTTTATGGTTTTAAGGTCCTTACCTTCTATTTCTTCTTATAAAACGAGGCGTAATAATCTATATATATATAATCTGAATATTTCCTTAAGCGTCGTTAACGCTTTCTTAATCTTATTAGTTTATTTTTATATATATTAATTAAGTTTTTTAATTAATCTTATTTAATAGTTTTATTTTATAAGTTTTAATATATTTTATATTTATTAACTTATATATATATATTAATTATATTTTATTTTATAGAGCTTATCCGTATAATACTTTGCTTTATAAAGCTTATTTATATAATATTAGCTTTTTCTTTTTTAATGTTTAATTTTAAGCATTTTAAAGGATTATAAAATTATAAAGTTTATTAATATATTACTTATGGAATAATTTAATTATTGCCTTTATTTCGTTATTAAATATATATTTATAAGGTTTTTAAATTTAGTATTTTTTAACCGGTTAATCTTTTTATTTTATAAAATACTTTATTAAGGTTATTTTACGTAAAATTTAATTAAGGTTAAGAAATTCTTAATTATTAATGCGATAAGGTTTAATAAGTAAGATATAAAATAAGTTATATATTTTTTAACCTTTAAGTAAAATAAATTTTATTGTTATAGGAAAGATTATTTATTAAATTTTAAAAGATTTTAAAAGCTTTTTATTTAGTTTTTTAATAAGGCGTTTAATTTTAATATTTTTTATATTAAGTATTACGAATTATTTTTTTATCGTTTATTTGTTTATTCTTTTATTTATTAGCGGTTTCGTTTTAAGTATTTTTATGTTTTTTAGTATATTTATATTATTTAATATATATATAATTTATTTTTTAAATTACGTAAAATATTTATAAAAAAGTTATAAGCGATTAAATAATAATTATAATTAATATAAAAAGGTATAAGTTATATTAATAATAAAATAATATTATTATAAGTAAATTTAATTATTACGAAAAGGTTTTTTTAATTATTTATTTTATAATTAATAAAGGCCTTAAGGTAGATTTTTAAGATTTAATTAAAGCGTTTTATTTAACTGTTAATTTATGAATAAAACGTAGTATTTATACGGGACTTAATTTTTATTAATTTAAGGAAGTTTTTTTAAATATAAGAAGTAAATTTAAAATTTTTATTAGAAATAATGTTTAATGATATATTATATAATTTTTAGTATTATTTAATAAAGATTTTAATTAAATTATTAAATTTATTTTTATTTATTTTAAAAAGGATAAAGTAAGCTATTTTTAAAAATGGATTTATTATTATTTAAATAAAGTTATAATCGTTCGATAAAGGAAGGTTTATAATAAAATTTATTATTATTATTAATTAAGGTTTATAGTATAATTTTATCGGTTAAAAATATTTATATAAAGCGTGGTAAAGGATTTTATTTTGTTAATATTTTAAATAGCCTTATACGTAATTTTAAATAATATTCTTAATGTTTAATTATTAAAAGTTTTAGGTAATTAGTTTTAAGGTTTTATTTATTTTTATATATTTAGCGATAAAAATATCGTATTTAAAAGAAATAACTTCTTTTTAAAGTTTTATAAGTATTTAAACCTTACTTTTTCGGTATAAGAGATTATTTAAAAAATAACGTTTTTAAAAAGGTTTATAATTTACGTAATATATTTTAGGTTATTAGTAATTTTTTATTTTTTTTTTATAAAATTAAAAGCTTAATTAAAGGTAGTAAAATTATATAGTCTTTTTAATGTAACGAAAACGGCTATTAAAAAAGTAAATAAAGTTTTTTAAGAGTATAAAAAATATTTATTTTATAAGATCGATTTTATAGGTTAGTTTTTAATTTCTTTCTTTTTAAGTTAATATTATAATAATTTAAAAAAGATATTAACTTTATTATTTTATTTTTTTAATTAGTAATTAATAATAAATTAATATAATAATAATTTTTATATTTATTAAGTTTAACGTTAATTTAAAATTTTAGCCGTTATAAAGTAAGTTAAATTTTAATTTAATGCTTAATATTTTTTAAGTATTAATGTTATTTTCTGAAAAAGTTTATTATAATTAATAATTTTTATTATAAATTTTATAATTTATTTTTGCCGGTATAAGTTTACGAGAGTAATAAGTTATTAATTTAAGCTTATTTTATTTATTTTTTTAAGAAAGAATAATGTTAATAATATAATTTAATATATCGATTTTAATATAAATTTATTTTAAAGGATTAAAATGTGTTATAATAAAAGCTTAAATAAATTAAAATTTAAGTTTTTTAAAGGATTTGCTTATTTCCTTAGTTTATTTCTAGTCTTTTTTATCTTTTTTATTTACGCTAGTAATTAGTTTTATTATTTTTAAGAATTTTTTTATAAATCGTTAATAAAAATTTATAAAGTTAATAAATTATTAAGATTCTTTAAAGAATTTAGATATTTTTTAATTATTAATATAGTCGATTTTATTTTATGTTATTAAAATATCTTTTATTTTATATTATTAAAATATCTTTTATTTTAGGTTATTAAAATATCTTTTATTTTAATGATATATCTTAAAAAGTTTATTTTTTATACTTTTTAAAAATACTTTTATGGGTTAATTGTTAAGTGGTATATTATAAATCTTTTTAAAAAGATTTTAATAATCTTATTATGTTTTTTTATCGTATTTATATAAATAAAGAGATTATTTAGGTATATTAAAAAATTTAAATCGATAAAATTTCGGAAAATATTATTTATTATTAATTAAAAAATTATAAGAGCGTTAATTAATTTGAATGGTATTATTAAGTATTTGAAAAGGTTATATTTATAATGAAATGTTATTTTTTATTCGGTTTTTTTTTAATCTTAATTAAGTAAAATCCTAATTTAAGGTTGATTTTTATAAATTATTTTATGGTTTTAAAATAAGTTTATAATTTAGATATTAAAGGTATAAAATAACGAATAGGGATAATAATATTATTTAAGCTTTAATAATTAATTATTAACTTGAAAAGATTTTAAGGATTAAGTTTATTAATAAATATTATAAATATTATATAGGATAAGGTTAATTTTTAGATTTAGTTATTATTAATTATTTTATTTAGTTATGGTTTAAATATATTAAGTTTTTTTTTATTTATAATGTAAAGAAGTTTTTAAAAAGGTATTTTTCCTTTTTAAAGATCGATAGTATAATTTTAAGGTTAATGGTTTGAAAAGTGTTACTTTACTTTTTTAATTATAATATATATAAATTTACGAAATTTTTTAAAAATATTCTTTAACGCTTTATTTATTTTAATATTCTTTATTATTATTATATTAGTTAATTTTTTTGGGTTATGTAAGGTTAAGTTAGTGTAATATTTCCGATAATAAAAGGAATTAAATTTAATCTTTTTAAGGTTTAAAAAAAAGTTTACGGGTTTATGGATTTTTATTTATTATTATGGTATAATAATATTATATTTATTATTTAAGGCGTTTAATTTAAAGTTAATTTAAAAGAAATGATTTTTTTAATAATAATAAAAAAAAAAATCGGTATAATAACGTTTTATAAAAAGGATTTAAGTTAAGTTAAAGGTTAATACGAGTTAAGTATATTATTTTTTAATAATTAATAATTTTTATTTTCTTATTTTAAAAAAAGATATTATTAAAATTAAGCTTTTAAAGTTTAATAATATTTATATTTAATGTTTATTTTTATTATATAATAATGTTATATTAATAATAAGTTTATATTTTAAAGTTAATTTTAATTAAGGTTTTTTTATAATTTTTATTTTATTTTTAGTTGGTTTTTTAATTACCGCGGTTCGGCGTTCTTTATTTTGGTTTAATTGTAAAATTTAACGAGGTATAACGTTAAGGCTTTTTAAAAATTTAAATCGGAATTTTCGATTTTTATAATTTAAGGATAAGATGATTTTTATAAGGTTACGTTTATTTATATCTTTTTTTATAATAAAGGTGTAAGTTAAGTATTATTATTTTAAAATTATTTTATAAAGAAAACTTTATTTAAGTTTAATAATAAGTTTTTATTATTAATGTTTTTTTTATAAAATAAAAAAGGGTTTAATAATTATTACGTTTATAACGTTAATAAGATTTTTTATCTTTTTTTTATTAATTTATGTTTGTTTAATTAATTTTTTTAAAGTATTTTTATTATTAAATTAAATCTTATCCTTTTAATTTAATCTTAATTTACTTTCGTTTTTAAGTTTATCGTTATTTTTTAAGGATTAATCTTAGCTTAGATTAAAACGATTTTCTTTTTTGCGGTTAACTTAACTTAATTTTAAAGGTTTTTAAATTAAAGCGAGCCTTTTTTTTCCCGAAATACTGAGGTTAGTTAATATGTTTTTATATATTTAATTTATTTTTTAAATAACGGTAAAGAATTTTTTATTTATATTTAAAAGTTTTTTTTATTTAAAATAAATTAATTTAATAATTTTATTAAGGAGGGTTTTAATAATATAATTTTAAAACGTCATTTTAAACCATTAAATTATTTTATTAAGGTTTAATAATTTAATGAGATATTAAGTAATGTTCTTTTAATATTTAAGCTTATTTATTTTTTTTAAATTACGATATTTTTTAAAGGGTTTATAAAACGTTTTTAAATATACTTTAATTTTTATTTATTAAGTTTAAAACTTTAAAAGGTTTTTATTATTATAAATAATAAGTTTATTAAGTTATATTAAATTAACGGTAGTTATAATATAAAAAGAACGAATTAATTGTTTTAAAGCTTTAAAAAATCGATTATTATTACTTTAAAATAAAGGATCTTTATTATTATATAAAGGTATAAAATTACCTTAAGGTGGTTTTTTAAGAGGGTTTTTAAGTAATTTAAGGTTTTAAGATTAATTATTAAAATTAAAGTTACCTAAGTTATTATTAAGTGTTTCGGCGGCCTTTTTAAGGGAAATTTTTTCCTTATTATTTTTAAATATAAAGGGGTTAATTTTAGTAAAATTAAATTATATTTAGATCTTTTTAATTATTCTTTTAGTTTAAGCTTATAAAAGGGATTATAAAAAAAGAAAGTTCTTTATTTGGATTTTTAAATTAAAATATTTAGTAAATAATATTTTAAAATATGTTAAGTTTTTTTAATTAAAAGGATTTAATTTAATTAACGTTTTTAATATAATACGCCTTTCGATATTCTTTAAAATAAAATTAATATTAATTAATTTATTAAAATTTAATTAAGTATTAAATTTATTAAAAATAGCTTAAATATAGGTTTTTAAGTTATTAAATTAACGGTAAATTTTTACGTTAATATACGTAAAATTTATATATTTTTTTATAAAAAAATTATTAATTTAAAACTTTTTAATATAAGCTTAATTTATTACTTTTTACTAAAAATCCTTTTATTTTTTAATATTTTAATAAAAGGTTTAAATGGTTTATTAATAATTTCTTATCGAGTTTAATTATTTTATATATATTAAGTAATCGTATTTTAAACTTATTATAAAAAGTTTAAACTAATTTATTAAATTTATTATTTAAAGTAGGTTACTTATTCGTTTATTAATATTATATCGGTTTAATTAAATTAAACCACCATATTATATTAATTTTAAATCTAATTTTTATTAATAATCTAATTACTTATAACAATAATAATAAATATTTAAATAATATAATAATTATTATTATACATTTTTTAATAAAACTTAATAAATTATATAAAAGGATTATTAAAATTAATTCCGGTATTATTAATATTAAAAACGTTTTATATAATTATTTTATAATTTTAAAGGTTATAAAAGATTATAATATTATCGTTATTAAATTAAAATAATCCAAGAATAAGGGAAAGATCTTAAAGTAATATATTTTTTATTTCAAATATTTTAAAAAAAAATTGCGTATTAAAGCGTTATTTAATCTTAATAAGTTCTTATAAATAATAATTTTCTTTATACTTACTTTTAATTTTAAAATTTTATAAAAAAAATATTATTAAAGATTTAAAGGATTATTTATTATTTAATAAAGATAATTTAAAATCTTATAAATTAATAAGTAATAAAGTTAAAATATAAATATTTAATTTAAGTACTTATAAAATAATAAAGTATAAAATTTCCTTTATAGTTATAATAACGTACGTAATAATAAAATTAATAAGTAATATTAATATAATATACTTTAATAAGAAACTTTTTTAAATAAGTTAATTACTTATAAGTGGTTAAAATAAGGTAATTTAATAAAAAGATTAACTTTCTTTTAAAAAGCATATATTTTCTTAAAATAAAGTCTTTTTAAAATAAAAAAGAATTATTTATAATAAAGGTAATAAGGCTTAAAATTATAGTTTAAATTTAAATAATAATTTTTTATAATTTTAAAGTTTTTACCTTTTATTTTTTTTTACGAAATAAGGCGTAATAACTTATATATATATAATTTAAATATCTTTTTAAACGTTATTAACGTTTTTTTAATCTTATTAATTTATTTTTATATATATTAATTAAGTTTTTTAATTAATCTTATTTAATAGCTTTATTTTATAAATTCTAATATATTTTATATTTACTAACTTACATATATATATTAATCATACTTTGCTTCGTGGAGCCTATCCGTATAACACTCTGCTTCGTGAAGCCTATCCGTATGACACTAACTTACTACCCGGGGGCTTTAGGGAATTTTAAAGGGCAGTAACGGCGTTAATACGTTTCCATAGCTGCATGGATGCTTCCATCCGGCGGTTATGTACCGGGCCGATCCACAATTAAGCAGCTTCGGAATCCGCTTACACAGTGAGAACTTCCAAGGTTGGTACCTAGGTACCTACAGCTAGCTTTTTATTGCTACAGTCGCATCATTATCATACACTGGTTGCCATCGGATCTAAAAGTTATCTTAAGAGAGGTCAAATCAAATGATCTGATATACAAAGATTCTACATACATTCACTGTGTCTTTTCGTGTCCTGCCATCGCAACCTCCTGAATGCGATCCTGCAAACCCTCTACGAAGACCATTTTCACACCCGCTTTCTCCAATCTGCTCCGGCCAGAATTCGCAACAATGAATGTGTCCGGTTCTTCAATCCCAACATAAACCGTGTTTATCGCGCCGTTTAACCCTATAATTCTATCTACACAGGGTTTGTTTCCAGTCAGCCTGCTGTTGCATGGTTCCATCGTTGTATATAACACAGTATTCGACGGCAAGACGCTACCAATCAGTGTTTCATCAATGCCGTATTGTTCGGCAATCTTAATGAAGCAACAGTGTTCTGCGTGAGTCCGGCCTGGATCACCTGGTCTGTTGCCAGGCAGCTCTAGTGAGTATCCGGTCGACAGGATTCTGCCGCTGTCTCCGTCGACGAGGCAGGCCCCTACGCAGAACTTGTCAGGTCCGGGTGGAGATAGGTGTCATACGGATAAGCTCCACGAAGCAGAGTATAATCAATATATACATGCAAATTGGTAAATATGAGATGCGTTGGAACTTATGAAATAAAGCTATTAGATGAGGATAATTAGAAGATTTGGTTAATATCTGTAAGATTAAATTAATAGGATTAAGAGGGTGTTAACAACGCTTAAGGAAATATTTAAATTATATATATATAGGTTATTACGTTTCGTTTTATAAGAAGAGAAAGAAGGTAAGGACTTTAAGATTATAAAGAATTATTACTTAAATTTAAACTATAGTATATTATATTAATATTATTTATTAATTTTATTATTACGTATATTATTATAATTATAAAGGAAATTTTATATTTTATTATTTTATAAATATTTAAGTTAAGTATTTATATTTTAACTTTATTATTTATTAATTTATAAGATTTTAAATTACTTTTTTAATTAAATAACGAATAATTTTCCGAATTTTTAATAATATTTTTTTTACGAAACTTTAAAGTTAAAAATAAGCTTAAAGAAAATTACCGTTTATAAGAACTTATTAAAATTAAATAACGCTTTAATATACGTTTTTTTATTAAAATATTCGAAATAAAAAATATATTATTTTAAAAAAAAATTTATTCTCGGATTACTTTAATTTAATAACGATAATATTATAATCTTTTATAGCTTTTAAAATTATGAAATAATTATACGAGACGTTTTTAATATTAATAATATCGAAGTTAATTTTAATAACCTTTTATATAATTTATCGAGCTTTATTAAAAAATATACGATAATTATTATATTATTTAAATATTTATTATTATCGTTATAAGTAATTAAATTATTAATAAAAATTAAATTTAAAATTAATATAATATAATTTAAATAATTTATAATACGGTGGTTTAATTTAATTAAACCGGTATAATATTAATAAACGAATAAATAACTTACTTTAAATAATAAGTTTAAAGTGTAATTATTTAATATATATAAAATAATTAAGCTCGATAAAAAATTATTAATAAATTTAAGAAAATAATTAATTATTATTAATAAGCTTTTTAAACTTTTTATTAAAATATTAAAAAATTAAAAAATCTTTAATAAAAGGTAATAAATTAAGTTTATATTAAAGAATTTTAAATTAATAATTTCTTTATAAAAAATATATATAAATTTTACGTATATTAACGTAAAAACCCGCCGTTAATTTAATAATTTAAAGGTTTATACTTAAACCGTTTTTAACGAATTTAATATTTAATTAACCTTTAATAAATTAATTAATATTAATTTTATTTTAAAAGGTATTAAAAGGCGTGTTATATCAAAAACGTTAATTAAATCGAGTTTTTTTAATCGAAAAAATTTAATATATTTTAAAATATTATTTATTAAATATTTTAATTCGAAAGCTTAAATAAGGAACTTTTTTTTTATAATCTTTTTTATAAATTTAAGTTAAAAAAATAATTAAAAAAGTCCGAGTATAATTTAATTTTATTAAAGTTAACCTTTTTATATTTAAAGATAATAAAAAAGGAATTTTCTTTAAAAAAGCCGCCGGAATATTTAATAATAATTTAAGTAATTTTAATTTCGATAATTAATCTTAAAATCTTAAATTACTTAAGACCCTTTTTAAAAGATTATCCCGGAGTAATTTTACGTTTTTAAACGACGATAAAAATCTTTTCTTTTAAAATAATAATAACCGATTATTTAAAGCTTTAAAACGATTAAAAAAAAATTTACGTTATAATTATCGTTAATTTAATATAATTTAATAAATTTATCGTTTATAATAATAAAAACTTTTTAAAGTTTTAAACTTAATAAATAAAAGTTAAAGTATATTTAAAAACGTATACGAAAAGTTTTCTTAAAGATTTTTATCGTATTAATTAAATTAAATCGTTATTATTTTAAAAAATATAATTATAATATTAATAATGTAAAAGTTAAATTATACGATTAAAAGTTTTTAATATTTAAATAATATACGTTATTATTTTTTAAAAACGTTTTATAAATTTTTCAAAAAAATATCGTAACTTAAAAAAATAATTAAGCTTAAATATTAAAAAAACGTTACTTAATATTTTATCGAATTATTAAACCTTAATAAAGTAATTTAATAATTTAAAATAACGTTTTAAAATTATATCGTTAAAACCTTTTTTAACGAAATTATTAAATTAATTTATTTTAAATAAAAGGAATTTTTTATTATTATTTAAAAAATAAGTTAAATATATAAAAATATATTAATTAATCTTAGTATTTTGGGGAAAAAAAAGCTTACTTTAACTTAAAAGCTTTTAAAATTAAATTAAATTAACCGCGAAAAAAAAATTTACTTTAATTTAAGTTAAAATTAATCCTTAAAAAATAACGATAAACTTAAAAACGAAAATAAATTAAAATTAAATTAAAAGGATAAAGTTTAATTTAATAATAAAAACTTATAATTAAATTAAAATAAAGTACGTTAAGTTATAATAATTAAAAAACTAATTAAAAATAAAACGAAAGTTATAAAGAAATTTTACTTAAAATTAACTTTAAAATATAAACTTATTATTAATATAATATTAATATATAATAAAAAAAATATTAAATATAAATATTATTAAACTTAAGAAACTTAATTTTAATAATATTTTTTTTAAAATAAAGAAATAAAAGTTACCGATTATTAAAAGATAATATATACGACTCGTATTAACTTTTAACGTAATTTAAATTCTCTTTATAAAACGTTATTATATCGATCTTTTTATTTTTCGTTATTAAAAGAATTATTTCTTTAAAATTAACTTTAAATTAAACGCTTTAAATAATAAATGCGATATTATTATATTATAATAATAAATAAATATTTATAAATTTATAAACTTTTTTTTAAATTTTAAGAAAATTAAGTTTAACTTTTTTTATTATCGGAAATATTATATTAATTTAACCTTATATAACTCGGGAAAGTTAATTAATATAACGGTAATAAAGAATATTAAAGTAAATAAAGTATTAAGAAACGTTTTTAAGGAATTCCGTAAATTTATATATATTATAATAAAGGAAATAAAATAACACTTCTTAAATTATTAATTATAAAATTACGTTATTAAATTTTTTTTTAAAAAAACGCCTTTTTAAGGATCTTTTTACGTTATAAATAAAAAGGAATTTAATACGTTAAAATTATAATTAAACGAGATACTTAATAACGAACGTATTTAAAAGTTAATTTTATTTTATATAATACTTATAATGTTTATAAATACGTTAAATTTTAAAAACCTTTTTTAACTTATAATAAATTATAAAAACTTAAATAATAATATTATTTTTATCCGATACTTTTAATATTTAAATTATAAATTTACTTTAAAATTACGATGTAATTTATTAAGATCGATCTTAAGTTAAGATTTTATTTTCTTAAAATTAAGAAAAAAAACGAATGAAAAATAGTTTTTCGATATAAATACGATTTTTTCGAATATTTAATTATGCTTTTTAAATTAATTAATGTTTTTATAAATTTTTAATTTATAATAAATAATATTTTTCGAAACTTTATCGATTTAAGTTTTTTAATATACTTAAATAATTTCTTTACTTATACGGACATTATAAAAAAATACGATAAAATCGTTAAAAAAATCTTAAAAAAACTTATAAAATATTATCTTATAATTAACCAGTAAAAATATTTTTAAAAAGTTAAAAAATAAACTTTTTTAATTATATTATTAAAATTAACGATATTTTAATAATATAAAATAAAATTAATTACATTAATAATTAAAAAAAGTTTAAATTATTAAATTTTTTTAATAATTTATTAATTATATAAATTTTTATTAATAATTTATAAAAAAGTTCTTAAAAATAATAAAGCCGATTATTAACGTAAATAAAAAAAAATAAAAAGATTAAAAATAAACCGAAAAAATAAATAAATTTTTTAAAAAGCTTAAATTTCGGTTTATTTAAGTTTTTATTATAACTTATTTCGATATTTTAAGATAAATTTATATCGAAATTAATGTTTTAAATTATATTATTAACGTTAGTTTTTTTAAAAAAATAAAAAAAATAAACTTAAACTTATAATTTATTATTTTCGTAAATTTATATTAATAAAAATAAATTATAAAATTTACGATAAGAAATTATTAATTATAATAAACTTTTTTAAAAAATAATATTAATATTTAAAAAAAGTTAAATATTAAATTAAAGTTTTAAATTAACGTTAAATTCGATAAATATAAAAATTTTTATTATATTAATTTATTATTAATTACCGATTAAATAAGTAAAATAATAAAGCCGATATTCTTTTAAAATTACCGTAATATCGAATTAAAAAAGGAAAAGTTAAAAATTAATTTATAAAATCGGTTTTATAAAATAAACATTTTTTACACTTTTAAAAAACTTTATTCGCTTTTTTAATAATTATCCTCGTTATATTAAAAAAACTTTATAATTTTATTATATTTAATTAAGCTTTTAATTTTATTAAACGATTAAAAAAAGTAGTTATTAATAATTTAAAATACGTTACGTAAGTTAAAAATCCTTTTAAAAACGTTTATAAAAAACCATAATTACATGGTTTATGGTTAAGGTAATGGCCCGTGCTTTATACTTATTAGTTGTTTTTTAAAATACTAGTTTTGCTTTTATTTTTAAGAAAAATAATTATTTTAAAACCTTTATTTTAACTTATTAATATATAATAAATAATAATACTTTATTCCCGTTATATCGTAACGATTTATATTTTATCGTTAAATTAATTAAGCTTTTAATTAATTAGTGAGGATTTAAAGTTAATTAATCGTAATAAGTTAACGTGGTAAAGATTTAATTAATAATTATTAAACTTTAAACGTTATTAAATCTTAAATATTATTAAATCTTAAACATTTTACGATCATTTTTTTCGTCATTTTGTTTTTTTTATTACTTAATGGTTTTTACTTCTTTTTTATTATTAATCGAATTTGATTACGTTATTATTTTTTTATAATATTATAATTTATGTATTAACGTTATTTTAATAAGATTAAGCTTTTTTAATCGATTAAGTTTTTTTTTTTCTTATAACTTTAAATTTTAATAACGATAATATTTTATAAGTTATTATTTTTATTTATACTTATCGAAACTTTTAAATAGTATAAAAGTTATATTAATTATGTATAAATGATTTATTATTTTACGTAAATATATTGTTAAATGTAAGATTAATTTCTTTATTAGTATAAGGTTTTTATATTATATAAAATTTTATAGTAAAAACGTTACTTTATAACCTTTAATAAATATTAAATCTTTAAAAGTTTAAATAAGTATTTAATAAAGCGTTAAGAATTATATTATAATTTATTTTATTAGATTTAAAAGTTCTTATTTAAAGGTTAATATTAGTTTTAATATTAACTTTTTATATTAATTATTTTTATATATTAACCGATAAGATTGATTTTTTATTTATTAATTTAATATTAATTAATTTCTTAACCGATTTAAATCTTATAATGTTATTAATAGGATTATTAACGAGGAAAGTAATTGATTTAATCGATTATTAAATTTTTTTATTATTTAATTTTTAATTATTAATTTTTTTAATATTATTAACGTTATTATAATTTTTATTTATTTATAACCTAGGAATATAACTTATAATAGCTTTAATAATTACCTTAAGTTATTTAATGATTACTTTAACATTTATATTTAATTTATAAATTAATTAATTTATATTATTAATTTTATGTTAAAAGATTTAATTATAATTTATTAAAAGAATTAAAGTTAATAAGGTTATATAAGTAATTATATAAAGCCTTTAAATAATTCTTTTAATATTTTTAATTATTTGTTAAGAGATTTAATTATAAACGTAAGTAATTATGTTATAAAAAGTTAATGTTAATAAAGTTATATATGTAATTATGCGAAGCTTTAAAATTAATCTTTTTATATTTTTAATTTTTTGTTAAGAAATTAAGTTATAAGTAATTAAATTAATATTTATTATATATTTATTTGTTATGTTTTTTTTTTATAATAAGGGTATGTAATTATATTATAAATCCTTTATATCGAATAAAGGTATATAATTTAATCGATTAATCGAAATCTAGGATAAAATAACTTAAATAATAGTTAATTATTTAATTTCTCGTTTTAAGGTTAAAATAATTTTTAATAAATAAATTTAATTAATTTTAAAGATTATAACTTTTATTAGTTAATTTTATCCTTAAATTAATATATAAATTATAAGTATATATTACGGAATAAGCCGTAATTTTATTTATAATTAAACGTTAAGTTATTAATAAATCGTTTAACGGTTTAATTAATAATATCTTAATATTTATATAATTATAAAGGGATAAAACGAGTTATTAATTAATATTAAAAGATTAAACGATTTATAATATTAGTTACTTTATAACGGACGTAAATAAGTTTACGGTAATAAATAATTCTTTTATTAAAAGTAATTATATATATTAACGTAATGTTTATATATAAATAAATTTTATTTAAATAATCTATTAAGAATTTATAAGGGTTATAAAAATTAAAGGTAATCTTTATAAGTTATTTTATAAAGATTTATAAAATTAATGAATAAATTAAGTATTTATTAAAGAAAAATAAAAAATATAAAACGATATAAAATACGTTTTTAAAACGTTATTTAATTAATATAAAATTTATATATTAAAAATTTTAATATTCTTTAAGAAGGCGAAGTATATTTTAAAACTTTACTTTAAGGATATATTTATTAAGATTTAGTTATTAAATATTATTTAAAATTATTAAATATTTAGATTAATTATAAATATATAATAAATAATAATAATTTATAATAAGTTAAATTTAGAATTTAAGGTAATAAGAGTTATTAATTTAAAATTAATTATAATAATTATAAACGTTTATTTTAAGTATTTAAATAAAAAATAATCGGTGTAACGTGAGTAGATATTAATGAAAAGAAGTAAGGATTTAAAAGTTAATATTAAGTTTTATATAATATTTAATGATATATTTATTTAAAATATTTTTTTAATAATATTAAGTTATTTAAAAATATTTAATTTATTTATTATAATTACGATAATATAATATTTTATATTAATTAATTAAAGGTTTATTAAAGCGATTAAAATTATTATAATAATAAGTATAATTAACGAGATAATTATAATTAATAATAAAATGGTTTTAATTAATATTAAAACGGTTATAATTTTAATAGTTATGATCGAGGAAGAGATCGTTATAATGGTAGCCGTAATCGAAATTACGATCGAAGTTATAATTAAAGCCGCGATTAATATAACGATAAATAAAGTGGCGAGTGTTAAAGTGATAATTAATAAGGTTATTACCGTTATAATTATAAACGTGGTTACGATATTTATAATTATTATAATTATAAATATTATAATAATTATCCTCGCTTTTATTAAAAACGATAAAGGAAGATAAGAAATTGTTTTAATAACGATATATATTTATAAAATAAAGTTAAATATAAGTGAAATAAAAAAGATTATAAGAAAAATGAAAAAGATTTATAAGTAAATAATTATTTTTTAATAAAAAAATATTTAATAAATAAATTTAAAATCTTTATATTTTATTTCTTATTTTTTAAAAGTAAATTATTAATTATAAAAAAACGTATATATCGGAAATGTTATAAAATATTTAATATTAAACTTAATTATTTTAAATATATATACGTTAATAAATATATAAAACTTAAATATTTATAATTATTTTAAAAAACGAAATAAGTAATAAAAATTTAATTTAAAATTAAAAAAGTTATTAATGCTTATTTTATTTAAAAATAAATAAGAATAAAAATATAAATAATATAATTAAAAGATATTATATCTTTATCCTTATAATTAAAAAATATAAAAGTTAAAGATATTATTTTTTTACTTTTAAATAAAAAATTAATAAAATATATAAGCTTAAAAGTAAATATATTAAATAAATTAGGATAAAAATCGATAATATATGTAAATATTAACATATTTAATTAAATAATAGATAAAATATAATTAAAAGATTTTATTAGAAATTATAAAATGTTTAAACTAAATAAATCTATGTATATATAAAGAATAATCCCGGGAAAATTAATTATAAAGATTAAAGCTAAATTTTTGATTAAATTTAAAAAAAAACGATATATAAACGGTAAGTTTAAATTTAAATCCTAATAAAAGTATAGATTAATTATTTAGGTTTTTAACTTAATTTATTAATAAGAAATGATTTTTTAAGAGAATATAACGTAATTATTAATTATAATAAAATATATATGATTTTAATATTATATCTTAAGGTTTAAATATTTATAAAATATTATTATTTAAAAGGTTAAATACGATAATAAGTTTTAATTATAAATCGATTTTTTATCCTTATTAAGATAATAATGCTTATTTTAGTATATTATTTTAACTTATTACGTAAAAAAAACTTTATTTTTTACGTTAAAATAAAAGGCGTAATAAATAATATTTATAATATAAATATGTTTAAAAGAATCGTTTTTTTTTAAATACGTCCGATAAGCTTATGATTTTATAACGTAATATTAAAATTGGAATAATTAAAGAAATTATTAAAGAAAAAAGTGTAAATATTTTATAAGAAAAGGTTAATTTAACGTAAGTATATATAATATTTTAACGTAAAAAAGATAATTTATTAATAGAATTTAATTTAAATAATAAAATGTTAAAAGCTTTATTATTAATCGATAAATCTTTTATTAATTTACAGTTATTATTAAAAATAAAGCGAGGTTTTATTAAAGCGAACATATCGATTTTAAGTACATTTAAACCTAAAAATGTTTTAAAACTTATAATTAAAAAAAGCGTGTATATTTATAATTTTAACCCTTTCTTTACTCGATAATTATCTACTTTAATAAATAAGTAAAATATTTAACGTAATTATGATATTATCGATATGTTAAAAGAAGAAAAAATAATAATCGATTTAATTAACGGTTAGTAAAAAAAGTATAAACCTGGATATATATATCCGTTAAGTATATAAGATAAAAAATTCCTTAATAAGATTTTTAATTAAATATATAATTAAAGTAAAATGAATTAACAAAAGATAATTATATCGTTTAATTATCCTTACTTTATTATTTAAAGGTTTATTAATAATAAGAAAAAGGGTTAAATAATTATTAATTTTAAATTATTAAATAAAAATGCTTTAATAAATATTTACCCATTATTACGTTAAGAGGAAATTATCTAAAAAATATAAAAAAAGAAAGTTTTTAACGTTATAAATAAAGCTTTATTTTTTTATTAATTACTTATTACGTTTAAGTATAAAGATAAAATAACGATAATATCGTTAAAAGGTTTAAAAGTTTTTAACGTTACGTTAATAAAATTTAAATTTTTTTAACCTTTACGCAATAATTTATAAATTAAAGATTAAAGCCTTTTTAAAACTTTATCAAGGTATATATCGATAATATTATAATATTTAATAATATTAAAAAATAATATAAGAAATATTTTAATTAAGTATTTAATATATATAATAATATAAAACTTATATTATCGTTAAAAAAATCATTTTTTAGTTTTTTATCGATCATTTTACTTAGATTTTTAATTAATGGATTAAGAATTATTATTATAAATAATAAGTTAAATATAATTAAGAAAATCTTAATATTATAAATATTAATTAATTTAGAAATATACATTAATATAATAAAGTTCTTATAAAAACATATCCTATAATATTAATAAAAAGTTAAGCCTTTATAAGATAAGAAAATAAAGATATTAATTAAAAAACGGACTTAACAAAAGATTCCTTTAAAATCTTAATATAAACGTCGATATATTATAAAGATTATATATATACCGATAAAGAATAAATTAAATTCGTTTAAAATATTATAAAATAAATTATTAAACTTAATAATATTAACGTATTAAGATTATAATTAAATAATATTCCTAAAAATAAATACATTAAAATAAAAAGGTTTCGAAATTATAATATTTTATATAAATGTACTTTAAAACGAAATTAATATAAAAATTAACGTAATTTACTTAATTATATTTTTATTAAAGGTTTTAATAAAAGTTAAATCACGATACGAAATAATAAAATTAAAAATTACTTATTTAATATAAGCTTATAAAAATAATAAAATTTAATTATAATTTTATATACAACCAATTATTATTTTAATAAACCATAATATAATAAAAAACATTATTAATTAAACGATACTTAAAATAATCGATATAAATAAAATAAATAATAAATTAATAATTATTTTAATATATTTATTTTAGTTTAACTTTAACGTTTATTATATCCTTAAAAGGTTAAATTTAATTTTAAATATATTATTTCGTTTACCGATATAAAATAATATAAAAAATCTAATAAAATAAAAAAATAAAACGAAATTAACTTTTAAAAATATTTCGGATAAATTTATCTATATATTTATTAAATTTACGTTAAATAATAAATTTAAGAAAAAAATATTAGAAAAATATAACCATAATAAATAATTAAATCGTTTATATATTATTTTTTAGGAAACTAGTAAAGGTAAGGATATAATTAAATAATTTTAATATAAATTATAAAACGATTTTATATATTATATTAAACCAAATAATTTACGTTAACTAATAATTTTATTAACTTATATATATAAATTATTTAATAAAGTTTATAACTTAAAACATTATTTTAAATTAAAACAAATATTTTATAAGTTAAAATCGATCTATATTTATAACCTCTCGTAAAAAATTCAAAAGTATATTAAATATTACCTCGGTTATTATAAAAACCAAATTAAACGTTTAAAATCTTACGATAAATTAAAACTTATAAACTTATTATTTTAATTATTTTATATAATAACTTAAAACTTTATTATAAATTTATTAAAAATTTTAAGCAAAAAATATATATAATTTATTAAAGGCTTCACTTATTTCGATATAATAATAATAATTATATATAAATTTAATAAAAAAACGATTTTAATACTTGAAAATATTAAGTATAAAACTTATTATTAAGTTACGTTATTCTTTAAAACATTTATATTATTAAATTAAAGCATTTTATATAAAATAATTTTAAATAAAAATACTAAATTTAATAATAAAATATAATAAACGTTATTTACTTAACTTAAGATATTATTAATTATATTAATAAGTTATTATCCTTAAATTAATAATGTAATAAAATAACGTAATTAAAAAATTAAGGTAATAATTTATTATTATTATTCGTTAAGTAACGTACCGTGATTAAAGATAATTTTAACGTTATAATATAACTTTAATAATATTAAGTTATTAACGATTAAAAAGTCATTTAATGAATTAATATATGGCTTTAAATTATAAATTATTATTACTTTATTAAAAGTATTAAAGAACGTAATTAATTATAATATATTAAAATAATATTATTAAAAAAAATAAAAGAATGTATTAATTTTATAACCGTTAAAGTAAAAGCCCGTTATAATTTAAAACATAATCTTATTTTTTTTAAAAAAGATAAATTAATTTACTTTAAATTATATAAAAGTTATATATTATTAGGTAAGTTACTTTATAAATGATTAATATAACGTATCGGATCGTTATTAATTTTAAAATAAATCGGTAAGCTTACGTATAAACTTAAGTTACTTAATAATTAATAAATTCATAAAGTTATATTAATAAGTTAATTATTTAAAATCCCTTAAGGGAAAGATCCTTACGTAAGGAGATAATTATAATTAAGTTAAATTATTGTAAAGAGAGATAATAATAATTAAGTATCGTATAAAATTAAAAAGCTATTAAATCGACGAGTGAATAAATAAGAAGGACGCTTTATTCTTAAATATCTCGTACGATAAAAAGATTATTTATTAATTTTCGATTAATGGTATTTAAGAAGCTTATTTATTTAAAATGTAATAATATTATTAAACGATTACGATAAGAAATATCTTTTATTATTTAATTAATTTTATATTAAATCTATTAATAAATTATAACCTTTTAATATATAATCTTTTAAAAATATATAAATCCTTAACGATGTATTTTCGGAATTAATTAACGAATTAATATAACCAGTTATAAATAAATAATAATATACGTTAAACGATAAAACAATTATATAAGTATTAAAAAAATAACTTATCGAAAATATATTATTAAATTATACCGATAATAATTAACCGATTTTTTTTACTTAATTATTAACGTTACCGAAAAAATTAACGAGATTATAAGTTATAATTTTAATAAAAAGATTATTAAAAGCTATAAAATTAAGATTTATTATAATATAAAAAATACGATTTACGGATAATATTAAAGAAATAAAAAAGAGCGTAAATAAGTTATAAATTATTAAATAATTACGATTAAAGTAATAATTATAATTATTATTAAAGTTTTTATTTAAATATTTCGGTACTTAAATTATAATAAAGTTATAATTAAGTCGAGAAAAAACTAAATATTTTAATATTAAAATAACTTATAAATATATTAATACTTACTTAACGACGATAAGGTATAATATATTTATTTATATTTATATTCTTTATTTATATAAGCATTTTTCTTACTTACACTTATTAAAAAAAAAAAAAAAAAAAAATCTCACTCGCCTTTTACTTTATAATGCCTTTTATAAAGAAACCGATACTTAAGCCTTTTAAGGCTTTAGTTAAAAAAACCATTAATTCGACGCTTAAATAAATTCATTAATACCTATTTAACGATAAATGGATAATAACTATTAATAAGACATTTAAGATTATTAAAACATAAAACGGTAATAAACTTTAATAACGACGAACTATTTAAAATAAGTCGTTTATTTGAAATAATAACGATAAAAATCTAATAAATATCATTAATCTTAAGGCATATTACGCAAAAATAATAAAAATAATATCGCTTCGTTTATAGTTTAACGTTACTTTAATTATTAAAACGTTATTAAAAATTTTAATATATAAAATCTTTTTAATAACGATTCTTTATTAAGTAATTTAAAATTAACTTAAAGAGATAAATTAATAAAGTAAAGTTATTAATTAAAAAGTAAAAGTTATTATTAAAATATCCTTTAAAATCCCGGATAAAAATATACTTAAGGTATTTCGTATTAATAAAAACGTAAAAAAAAACGTTAAAACTTTCTTAAAGGAGTTATATAATAAATTAAAATTAACCGAATTAACTTAATTAATATACGAAAACGATAATATAAAGCCGAAGTTTTAAAAAATTATAATCGATAAAATAATAATTATAATAATTAACGATAACGATAAGATATTTTTAAGTATCGACGTTTTATAATAAATAATAATAAATATAAGTTAATAATTATAATAATAACGCGTATTAATTATAAAAGTTCTTTCGATTATTAAAAAATAATAATAATTAATAAAAAAGCTTTTAATAAGCATCGTTAAAGTTATAATAATCGCAAAAAACGCGCGTAACATCTTTATAAATTATAAAAAAAATATTATAAAGATTAAATTATAATTAATATTATTTATTACACTTATTATTATAATTATATCACGAATTAAAACATTAATTTTTATACTTAAGCCAGTTATATTTATTATAAAAAAACCGATAATAACATTAATTAAAGCATCGATATTTATATTATTAAAGATTAAACTTATAATTAAAACGTAAATACTTAACGATTTCGACGATATACGCTTCGTTTACGAAAACACGTTATTAAACGATAATAACGGCGTTTTAATTAATGATAACGATAACGATAAGGAAAGAAATAATATTAATATGCTTAATATACGTTAAAAATTAATTTAATAAAATTAATTTAATAAAATAATAATTTATAATTAACGAGAACGTTAGTTTTTTTTTTATTAAAAGGGTATTATAAAAAGCCATAATTATATAATTTATAATTAAAGTAATAACCCGTGCTTTATACTTATTAATTGTTTTTTAAAATATTAACTTTACTTTTACTTTTAAAAAAAATAATTATTTTAAGACTTTTATTTTAACTTATTAATACATAATAACGTTACTTTATAAAATAACCTTTTATATCGAAAAAAAAACTTTAAATACTTACGAAACTTTAAAAAAAGTTATTTTTACCGAATACGATATTTTTATCGTTAAATATATAAAGATAAATAAAACTTTAAAATTAATTATTTAAAACTTTTAATAATTAAATATTAAAAATATTATCCGAAATTACGTACGAAGTTATTTAAAATGTTAATAAAATAAAATCTTTCGTTACGCTTTATATAAATATCTTTAACCGATAAAATTATATTATAAACTTTAATTAATAATAATAATAAATTTTATTATTAATTTTCTTTTATCGAACGATTATAATTTTATTTAAACAATAATAAATTTATTTTTTAAAATAATACACTTTATTTCTTTTAAAATAAAAGAAAAAAAGTTTAACGATTTAATTAAAATCTTTATTAAATAATATTAAAAATTATATAATATACCCTTAAATATCATTTTTAATAAAAGTTTTAAGTTTATATTTTATATTTAAAAAAACTTTTTTAAATTAATAAATAAATAAAACGCTTTAATTAAATTTTAAAGATTTATTTTAAAACTTTTATTAATTATAAAATAAATAATTAAAAAAACTTATTTATAATTATAAAATTTACTTATAATAACATTATTTTTTTATATTAATTATAATTACCACCCGGTAATTTATAATCCTTTTATAAGCACTTTACGTAATCTCGAAAATAAGTTATATATATATTAAATAATATAAATATATTAAAATATATAAAAATACTTAAAACGAAGCCGTTAATAAATAAAAAAATAAGCCGATAAATAACGAAAGGATATATTAATTTTTAAAATAAATTAATTCGTAATATTAAACGTAAAAAACATTAAAATTAAACGCCTCGTTAAAAAGTTAAATAAAAAGCTTTTAAGCTTTTTTAAAATTTAATAAATAATCTTTTTTATCGTAATAAAATTTTTTTTTTTTAAAAAAAAATATATATAACTTATTTTATATTTTATTTATTAAACTTTATCGCGTTAATAATTAAAAACTTTTTAACCTTAATTATATTTTATATATAATAACTTTAATAAAATTTAAAAATTATTAAAAATTAAAATAAAATAAAATATTTTATAAAATAAAAAAATTAACCGGTTAAAAAATATTAAATTTAAAAACTTTATAAATATATATTTAATAAAAAAGTAAAGATAATAATTAAATTATTTTATAAATAACATATTAATAAACCTCGTAATTTTATAGTTATATAATATACTTAAAAATAAATATTAAGAAAAAAAAAGTTAATATTATATAAATAAACTTTATAAAGTAAAATATAATTAATATATATATATAAATTAATAAATATAAAATACGTTAAAACTTATAAAATAAAGTTATTAAATAAAGATAATTAAAAGACTTAATTAATATATATAAAACTAAATTAATAAAATTAAAAAGGCGCTAACGGCGCTTAAGAAAATATTCAAATTATATACATATAAGTCATTACGCCTCGCTTCGTAAGAAGAGAGAGAAAGCAAAGACCTTAAGACCATAAAGAATTATTACTCGAATTTAAACTACAATTCCAAGCCCTATTGCCCTTGTCACAATAGGCGTGCAACCCCGAGGGCATATTCCATGAACGCCGTGTGGTCACCGGGCGTGATGGTGGGGTAAGTTTTAGTCGATACCATCCTGGCCGATTCTAAGCCGAGGTATTTAAACTATACGGCTATATAAAAATGAGCCTATGAGTTTGAAGATAGAATAAGATACTTACCTAGGCTAGCTTCCTTTAAAACAATAATCCAAAACTCTTCTTGGAAAAGTGTACTTGGTCATTGACTACTAGTCATGAAAAGCTGTGGGATATCTTAAAGCTGACAAATACAACGCGATACCCAAGCCCCGTCAAGCCATGCATATAACTGCATTTAAGAGGGGTTGGTCCTGGCAAATGGCCGAGAGAGGCCCAAATCAACGCCCACCAGCGCTATTTTATGCTATCATTACCACGTGGTCATAGTTACCTAAATGATGCGACTGCTAGAGACAACCAACGACCCTTAACAACTCTTCACATATGCTAGGCTTCTGATCCCACTTAAGGAGGAGTAATAGTAGTAGGCTTCTCACTAAAACACCATCGTCAACGCGATATGAAGACAGCATAGTAAGCTTGCCTTTACGACAGCGAATTCGCCGGTAACTGCGATTAGGATCACAGCTAATCGACTCGTAGTCGATGAAGAACTTCCGCCTAAGCCGTACCGCCACTATCGCTGACGATGGTACAGACGATGTCAAGGGACCACTCGGTCTCAACCTTCTCTACTCCCCCTCCGAGCCTCGCATCGACTTCATTTTTGTACACGGCTTGGGCGGGGGGTCTAGGAAAACTTGGAGCAAGACTAACTCGCTGAGTCACTATTGGCCACAGGAATGGCTGCCCAAGGATCCTGCATTTAGGGATGTGCGAATTCATAGTTTTGGCTACAATTCGGACTATGTTAAAGGCAAGGACAATTGCCTTAATGTTCACCATTTTGGCAAATCCTTGCTTGGTGAAATGGGAACATCGCCACACTTAGCCAACTCCGACACTTCGATTGTCCTCATAGGACATAGCATGGGTGGCTTGGTCATAAAAAAGGCGTATGTGTTAGCAAAACAGGACATATCATACCAAGCTTTACGGGAGAGATTCCATACAATTTACTTCCTCGCGACACCGCACAGAGGCTCGGATTCAGCTAAAATGCTAAAGAATATCCTTCGCTTTGCTTTCTCCTCGAGGGCTTATGTCGGGGACCTGCAAAAAGGTTCCGGCACGATACAGGTCATCAACGACGATTTTAGACAGTGCTCTACCGAAATCGATGTGTGGTCGTTTTATGAGACCCACCATCTTGACATGGGAGTGTTTAGAAGGATGATAGTCGATCCCGATTCCGCAGTGTTAGGATTTCAACAGGAGAAACAGATACCCATGAACGCGGATCATCGATCAATATGCAAATTCGACAGCCCAGATGATCAAAACTATCTTATATTACGCAATGCACTCGCGACAACAATCAACAGTGTCACCAAAAAAGGTACGTTATTGTCATGCTTAGGTGCTATTTCTTACAATTATTAATATCCGTACTACCAAAATATTAGTCCCACACAACTTGTTTCCCAACACGCACTTACAATAACCTCTTTTAGCTCGAAGGTCGAAAGAAGATTTGACTAGAGAAGATCTAAATTTTCTCGATAGATGTTTTGGTGTATCAACTTCGGCCTTAAATTGCGAGGACGACCTAATGACAGTGGAAGATGCCCGCATTGTTGGCACTTGCGAGTGGTTCTCTACGAAGACTTCTTATATAAAATGGAGGGATTCCAGGGGTGGGCTAAGAGTTCTCTGGGTTAACGGACTACCCGCATCTGGAAAGTCTGTTCTTTCTGGATATATAATTGATCAACTTCAGGACAATAGCCGCGACCGTTTCTGCAGCTATTTCTTCTTCAGGCATGCAGATAAAGCCAAGTCGCGATTGGGTAGTTGCTTAAGATCTCTTGCCTTCCAGATGGCATGTGCAGATATTCGGATAAGAAAAACGGTTTCGGAATTGCTAAGGGATACGACATTAGTCGACGACAACGATCGCACTTTATGGCGTAAATTGTTCACGTCAGGCATATTTCAGGGGCAGCTCTCCAAGCATTACTGGGTCATCGATGCTTTGGATGAATGCTCAAACTTCATACCATTCCTCGATAGCATGTTAGCAAAGATGGACCCATCGATACCATTGCACATTCTTGTCACAAGTCGACACACTGTTGAGCTAGAGAAACTATTCGCTCGCCTTAGTCCCGAAACCTTCCAGTCCGAACAAATTTCATCAGCTGATACTCATTCTGGTATCAAACGTGTGGCAGAGATAAAGAGTAAATCTTTGATTGTCAAAAACGATGCGCACCGCGACGCCCTGGTAGAACAGGTTCTCCTAAAGTCCCAGGGATCTTTCTTATGGACAGTTCTAGTACTCAATGAGCTATCAAACTCATATACCGAAGAGACAATATCTGAGGTTCTTGCAGAAGTGCCACCGAGAATGGGGGCGTTATACAAGAGGACATTGGATCAAATGTCTCAATCTATACGTGGTAAAAAATTGATACAAGCTATTTTGGCTTGGACTACCTCCACAACAAGGCCGCTGACTACTCGGGAACTTGAGGAAGCCCTGGGCTTGGACATACGAGAAAATGTTGTGAAGCTAGATGAAACCATTGCTTCCCTCTGTGGCCAACTCGTGATAGTCGATAAATTCGGCAAGGTCCAGATGGTCCATGCAACAGCGCGAGAGTTTCTCTTAAGTGAGGCTGTAGAGTCCGAATTCGCCGTTGATTCAATGCAGGCACACACGAGAATTGCTAAAGCATGTTTGCAATATCTGACTGGAGAAGAGATGAAGCCACCTCGAACGGCTCGGCGCGATTCGGTTGGGGATCCTACGAACTGGCGAGCTGCCTTCTCAAGATATGCATGCGACTCATTTTCATACCATATTGCCAAGGCTGACCCTGGTAATATGGAGATATTGATGCTCGCTGAAACATTCTTGAAGTCTAATATCCTTTCCTGGATAGAAGCAGTAGCATGGACACGGAGTCTCACCCCGCTAATCCGGACCGCAAAACACTTGAAGATATATCTCCGTGGAGCTTTAAAGGAAAAATCTTCCCTTGGAAGAGAGACACAAGTTATTGAAAGCTGGACGACGGATCTTATAAGAATCGCCGCGAAGTTTACAGGAGCCCTCATACCCTTGCCGTCCTCTATTTATTCTCTCATACTTCCGTTTTCCCCGACCGAATCGACGGCCTCTATGATCCAAAAGACTGCTGTACGTGGTCGGAAGCTCTCACTACTTGGATTCTCCGATACTCAATGGGATGATCGACTTTCGTGCATAGACTTTCGCCAGGGCCAACCGAGTACCATTTGTTACGGCGATGAATTTTTTGCTGTTGGTTTACAATGTGGTCGAATCACCCTGTACCATATAATAACTTACCAGAAGTATAAAGTTCTAGAGCACGGAGAAATATTCAAACTATTACGTTTCAAACCCAGGTCAGAATTGCTCGTATCTTGTGGCATGAAGTTTGTCAAGATCTGGAACATTCACAGCGGCACCTGCCTCCATGTAATCAAGCTGCCAGCTCGACCAATGTGTCTCGTTTTTGATAAAGACGTACTTATTGTCGCATTGCACAAAAACTACCTTGCTACGTGGGATCTCGCAGGCAATGCCACCAGACAGCCAGACAAACCATGGAATGACTCTAGGGAAGATGCCACAACACCTTTTCACGGCCAAGCATGTTCCATATCCATATCTGTAGATCATGGGATGCTTGCAGTGGCATATGTTGGCCGACCAATTCTGCTCTGGGATCTTCAAGAAGACGCATACTACGGTAGTTGTGGGAGGGGGATGCCGAACGGAGAAACGAGCACGCATCTTGTGACCGCACTCGTATTAAACCCGAACAAGACGATCGGACTGCTGGCTGCATCCTATCTTGATGGTGACCTCGTACTTGTTGACCCATTTAGCGATCAAGAGGTTAAAAAGATACGCGCGAACTGTCACACTCTTGCCGCCAGCCCCAACGGCCGATTTCTTGGCGGCGGAGCCGGGGGTGGTACGATCAATGTCTTCAAGTTTGACACGCTAAGGCTCATATACCGAGTTACGTCTTCAGATTCCTTCGTAAAGCAAATTGCTTTTAGCAAAGACAGTCTAAGTTTTGCAGATATACGAGGCACCCGGTGCAATGTATGGGATCCTACTGTTCTTCTCCGAGAAAGTGTTGGCGACGATGATAGTGAAACTACAACTAGCCCTCCAGTTGAAGTAGTTACATCAGACGCTGCCGTAAGAATAAGCTCTCTGGCTTTAGATCCCGAGGAAGATGTTGTGTTTTGTGGGAAAGAAGATGGCTCCGTTTGCACGTACGACTTAAGAACAGAAAAGCAACAGCGGACACTATACCACCATAAGTCACTTGTGAGAGTGATTGAATGGTGGTCAAGCAACTCAACATTAGCCAGTGTCGATAATTCGAATATGATTTTCGTATGGGAGCTGAAAAAGTCCGTAAAGGAAGGATGGGTACTTGACAGGAAACTCTTTCAATCACGCCTAGATCATAGCAGCACCATCATCCAAGTCTTAGCCGACTCAACTCCTAATAAGTTGTTGCTGTCGACGAGAGAGAGTGATCATATATGGACCATTGACATGAATCAATGCGAGGAGCGACAAATTTCGGGATCTCCACGACTCCGGAAATGGATTGAACATCCACATTCATCTACACGATTAATGTGTATAGACTTCGTCACGGCAAAGATCTACAACTGGAGCGATTGGTCAGAAGTTGCCACGATTTCGCTTCATATTAATCTCGATGGTATGCAATTGAAAAGTGTTATATCTCAAGCATTCAAGAAAATACACTACATACTTCTTGAACTATCAGAGCAGAACGGCTCTTCCGAGACGAGGCGCGTGTGCCTCTTCGACGCTGTTTCTTTTGGCACCAAAGTAACTGAGAGTTCAGCTACTAAATCTTTTACCATTGAAGATCATATCGACTCATTTTCAATAAGTGAGGATACTGGCAGGACAGGGACGATCGCCGAACCCCTTTTTGGTCCACAGTTACAAGAACTTAGCAATTGCGTAGCGCACGTTATAGGGTTTAGTAATACTGCTAAGATGATATTTCTGGATAAACAGTCTTGGGTCTGTTCAGTCGACATTGGAAATATGGTGTCATATTCACGTCACTTCTTTGTTCCATACGATTGGTTTGCTGGGGCTCGACATATAATTTGCGGGGTTGGGAAAGATCCTGTTTTTGCAAGGAACGGCGATGCCATCGTCGTCAAGGGAGGATTGGATTTCGCGTGGAAGGTTAACATAAATGATGGTAACTGTGACAGCGCAGGCAACTCTTACACTGGCGGTGTTGCATGAGAGAGATACGGCGTTTAGTGGATGTCATACCACTTTACTTAAGGAGGGGGGAGGGTACCTAGAGCCTAACAGGTAGGTAGCTTAGGCTGTTGTCACTCGCGTGATGCTGAATTTTTAGCAGAGTTATGAATATCTTTTTTATATTGATAATAATAACTTGTAACCTAAAGGCTAATAAATATATTGCTTGAAGTTAAGTGGTGAACACATCTCGATGTATTCCACTTATGAATAGCCCCTTAACAGCCAGGACCCCCTTGCCTTTTACTTAGTATCGCTCTTCGAGAACTTGATTTCTTGAATATCACAGCTAGAAAAACCTTTCATCAACTCCGACGCTCTCCTATACTTAAAGCTACTTATTAATTGATATATTATTCTAATTCAAAAGGCTCTTGCCGAGAGGTTGGCATCTCCATATGGGTTAAGTTGGCAGGCTTAGTCTTGTCCCAGGGCTCTTCCTGGAAGTTTGGCTCTGAATTTCCTCTTTGTAAATCAGCGACTTGTTGTTTTCTCTTCAAGTGCCTAAGACAGAAACCAGCACAGATTATTGCTGCCAGACCTACTATGCCGACAGATATCCCGATCCCAGCTTTCGCTCCAACGCTTAGTCCACCGGAATCTTCTTGATTAATAGCCTGTTCGCCACTTTCTGCGGGTTCGGACGTATCAGTTGAATGTGTTGGTGTGTATGTAGCTATAACGCTCGGTGGGATGGTGGAAATTGTAGTACTTGAGCTACTCATAAGGGGCTCATCAGTGATGTTAAAGAAGGCCGAAGACATCTGATGACTTGATTGATTTCCTTGTAGCGAACTGGGTCCTTCGAACATCCAGAAGAAAAACAATTTCGATCTTGCCAGATTGAAGTCGTATGTTTGGACTAGCCAGTCAAACTGTGCGGCTGCATTATTCGTTGTCTCTTCATGGAGTTTCGGTTAGTTGTTGACTGGATTAGAAAAAGGTAGCTTGACACGTTCTAGGTACTCACCGAAAACCACTGGTCCTAGATCTGCCGAGCCTCCTCCAGGAGCCTGCTGCCAAAGAGCGATGGAGAAACTCTTGAATGTCGTCTTAAACTTGATGGTTTGAACCTCACCGACATTCCATATTGCTCGTTCAGGAGGGGGATTTGAAAATTGTGCAAGCACTAACGACGCTATCCCTATGATAAGAATGGGAATTAATATCATGTTGAAATTAAGAGAATTACTGCACCTAGGATGATGCACGAATTCTACGAAGTCATAATATGTTGATGAATTGGGTACGGTTTACTTTGATATTGCTTCAACAAAACCCGAGGCACAAGTCGCCGATACTTACCTGTATCTACCTGATATTGATTAATGTTGGTAGGGGTTATCGTTATGTTGTTTCATCCTACCTACCTAAACCAATAAATACATTTTCGGCATGCTGAGGTGGTATCAGAAAGAAATCGGCTATGCAGTCGAACCAACACAATCCCCATTTACAAGCGCTTAACCCCGATAACTTATTCTGATTCGTTAGATATTTATATTGTACCACACTGTCGGATACCAACGTTATACCTCATTGGATGGCCACAATTGATGTAATATTCTTGAAATAAATGCGTTCCTGAAATCATACGACTTAATGCATAGCTCTTAGTTTAGCAACTAGGTAGTTTAGGAGCACTTATCTTGAAGTCTATGGTAGCGATGGGGTCCATCAATCAACTAGGTTAATAGATGTCTTTGCTCTGAAAACCTAGACCGGGGCAGTCTTTATCTTTCCACTTCATCATTATCTATGATTCTGTATATGAGCTACTCTCCCAATGGCTCTTCGACTGCCGCCAGCACGGGTCATCTACGCCATTGTTATTATTTCTATTGCCTCGTGGACATGTTTCCGTTTACAACGATCTTTATCAAGTGTAGATCTCCACGATGGCCTTCTTGATGACATCGGAAATACCACACTTGGGGTGAGTCTCAGTTATTTGTGTAGTTATATACCATGTCAAATTGACTGATCAAGTACCATCGCATAGTTCCAGGACATACTCGTAGTCGGCTTGCCGTCGCGGACAGATCGTCGCGATGGCATGTTCCTACAGGCGGCCCTTAGCAACATGAAGATTAAATTTGTGGACGGTGTTAGCGGAAAAGACATACCAGATAAGGCGATTCCGACAACATCTAAGCATGAACGGATGAATGATGCTTCATTGGGTTCGTGGCGTGCGCATATGAATGCCATCCAAGAGTATGAGTCCTTGTGCTAAGCTTGTATGAATAATTTATTGACGTGGGAATAATCAGGGTTGTTCGAAGAAACTTGACTTCCGCTTTAATTCTCGAAGACGACACAGACTGGGATATCAGAATCAAACACCAGCTGAAAGATTTTGCATTGTCAGCTCAAGCCCTTACACAACCTGTGTTCAGAAGTTCAGGGAAATATGCCGATTTAACTTACCCGACCCCATCTACAGGAGCACCCGAGACAGTCCCTGACCTTTCATTCCACAATCTTCCCAATACCGAGCCCCCTATAATATCACCATACGGGGATAGCTGGGATCTACTTTGGATTGGCCATTGCGGTATGCACTTTCCATTTCAAGATAACCGACTTCTCCCCAAGGGCCGAGTAATTCACTCCGACGACGACACGGTCGCCGAGAAACGGTATCTTTGGACTCTCAATATCCCCTTTACCCTAAAAGAGACGTACCCAGAACATACGCGAGCTGTTCATCATGTGCAGGAAGGCGTATGCTCGCTGGGCTATGCAATAAGTCAAGCAGGTGCACGGAAACTGTTATATGAAGTCGGTCTCAAGGATCCCACAGACGGCTTCGATATTCTCCTTCGGTTCTTCTGCGAGGGTGGTAAAGGACGGAGGCATCATAACTGCTTAACAGTTCAGCCGGCATTCTTTCATCACCACCGTGCAGCTGGTCCGCTTAGCGCTGCTAGTGATATTGGAGACCACGGGGATGGGTTTAGGGACACAAGTTTAACTGATATGGTGAGGTGGAGTGTAAGGCTAAATGCCGATGTACTATTGGATGGGGGTACGGAGGTTATGGATCAATACCCTGATTTGAATGAGATATAGTTATTCGGGGGCTAAGATAAGACGTGCGACGTTCCACAACTCCCCCTACGAACGAGCCTGCTTCCGTAACACGGAATGCACCGTATTAATAGTGGATACACTTTATAACTCTGTCGCCGAGCGTCACTTCACCGGCAGCTAACATCCGTAATCCGTTTTCAAAAGTCATTAATGTTGCGACTGTTAAACTAAATACCTTGTGGTTTTTTTATGTTAGAGATATTTACTCTAGTTTAATCCGTCTACCATACTCACGTCCCCTTTTATCTAATGACTGTGGGTACCTAGGTATGCCGAATACCGGCCGGTCACGCGAAAATCGGAAATCATGATACACAACTAAAACTTGGTCATTTACCGCCCAAAACAATACTAATCACCTGTTTAAATAACCCCGAAGACTGTGATGCTATGCAACATGCCTTTACTAAAGCTGGGCGAATACCTCACGCCAGATTAATTACACCGCGTGCGAGGCCTGTACTAATAACACTGTCTATACTGTGCGAAAGCTATCCCTTGAAATACTTCTTTAGGTAGCCCACACGCATTTTAGCTGGTATTTAGTGCTAATTAAGTAATCAAGGGATAATGATTTTATAGTTCAAAACATTATTATTACAAGTTTCGTATACATGGTGCAAATGGATTCGAAGCTGGCAGGCAGGGAGGCTGGTTATACTAGACGTCACGGCGTACACAATCCTTCAACGCTGATCATCGCGTCAATTCGTTATAGTAAATGCGAAGGATCGTCAGACCATACAGCTTGGCTCGCAGGGATAATGAGTCCTAATAATTTTCTAAGAGGTTGACACACTTTGAAAATTGCGCGTGTTCCTCCTCATACTTTTTCTCATCATCTAAATACACATCCTCCGGTTGTTTTTTTTCCATAGCTTCATCCAGCCAATTATCTTACCTAGGTACCTATCTAGGTAGGTGGGCATCTTCTAGAAATGGCAACCCCGACGTTACCAACTACCTGGACTCCCACTCAGCAAGGATGTCTGCAAAGAACCGACAACTGGATATGGGACTATCAGTCGGATGGTGATCAGCGAACGGTTCTAGGCGGTCCGTCGCAAATATCGAATTGCCTCCCTTCTAGCTGGGAGGGAACCCACACATACGCAGCAACGGGATGTCCTTCGCATTACACCTCTGCTTGCCAGGGTACAGGTCCAGCGGCAGCGGTGACGTGCTGTCCTTCGTATGTTAAGTATCAAAAATAAACTTAGAGGCATAAAACTAATAAGGATTCTGTTAGGGTCTACGAATTCGCATGTCAGCCTCAAACAGGGACTGGCTTTCATATCGAGAACTTTCGTTGTGTATCACAGCAACCCAATAGCGGTACTATAACCGTTACGCGGACAGGCTTGATAGCTAATACAATAACCTTCGAGCCGAGAGCTCTGTCTTCCGCTTACCATTTATTCGCATTGGCAATAATGTACACGACGCCGGTTAGTACAGCTTTAATTCCATTTGAAACCTAGGTTACATGCATACTGATGATAAAGATAGGCTTCAACAGAAACGAGCGGTGCGACCCCAACGATACCGATAGCAGATACATCGTCACAGGAGAATTCTCCAAGCCTCAGCCCCGGCCAGGCTGCCGGCATTGGAGTTGGGGCTGGAGCCGCTGTCATCATGTTAGGAACTATTCTAGGATTTCTATTTTGGCGACGAAAAGGAGCGTCGAAACCTACAGACCAAGCACCAAATGGTGCTCAACATATCGATTTTCACCCCCTAAAGACCCCAAGTGAGTTGGCCAGCTATAGAGAGGCTTCAGAACTTGACTCCGCGCCCGCTAGATAAGCCTGAGCTCGACTACCGGTAGCTTCGGATGCTCAGGCGAGAAGTTTATAAGCTGAAGTACCGGTAACTCAAGGATCTAGAGAAGGGGATACGCCATGTATGGGTTGAAACTACGACCATTGAGCACCAGAAATCGCTCAAACCCTTCAACTTACTGCTTAATAGCGAGGAAAGGGCGAAGAGATGATACTCGGTGAACTATTAAATGTTACTAGTATTGGACTAACCTAGGAATTAATAGGGGTCACCATTCAGGTGATCCTGGCACCTAAAATTACATATGTAAAAGGTAATCTGTCTTAAATTTCCATAATAATTTATTAAAGACACTCCATGTGTTTGTGTAGACCTGCCTTGTCCATCATTACATAAAGAGTGTTTTCGACTTCAAGCTAATGCTATGAAATCCCCAGCTTTGAGCTGAATTCCCATTGTTATATAAGTTTTTTTTACTGAAAAACAAAGACATGATTGTGAAACGAATCTATCTGCCCACTCCTCAACTATGAGTTGGCCACAGGGCCGAACAGGAAGCAAGTCTAGCAGTGTGACTATGGTCTCTTTTATTACCTGTACGTCCGTATATTTAACGTCATGAGATTTCGTCTTTGAGGGTGACTGGCCATTTAGTTACACGAGTAACAACCACAGCCATGGTCTTCCGCGCAAATACCGCTACAACATGAGTCCGGGTTACTGGCACACTCAGCTAGAAAGCCTCAAAGTTAATACTCTATATATAGTTAGTGATTTCTAGGATAACTTACTACCTGATGCGAGGCATCTTGGTTCAAGGACGGACAGTGGCTCAAACCCTGCCGGCATAGCAGTTACTACTGCAAGGAGGCAGGTAGCAATAATGGTGAGAGAAAGCTGCATTTTGTTTGTTGATGAGGATAATACGTTGTAGAAGTCGTATATTTAAGTACCTAGGTTTTTAGCTTTAATATTCCGCGTAATCTGTTGGAGAATTAGAAAGCAAAATTTTACTAGACATAGGAGATGAACATATCTTAAATAATTCAAGAGAGCTTGCGTTTTTCTAGCCCGAACTTAGATAAAAAATTGGGCCTCCTTTTTGCGAGCGCCACCTGCTCATAGATGCTTTGTTTTTAATCGCTCACGCGCATCTTACTGCATTAGCATCTAGAGATCGGAACGCCCAAAGTCACTGTGTAAGTGTCTTAAGTCACGGTGTCACGATGCCACTATCCTACCATAATTACAGTAGGAAAAGTGGGTACCTAGGTAATCTTACAGTACATGGCCCATAGTTAAATTTGTATCTTTTCTTGTCGTGATGCTATTTTGTATCAGTTTAGGCTTTTTCCAACTGCGAGCCACATATATGATGGATGACCTACCTTTTTTCGTCGACGATAAGGTCGATTACAGTTTAACTTTCGATACACCCGGCATAAGGGTTAATACCTAGTCTTGTTAGTGAGCTATCGAGTGAGCTATATTGCCTATCTAAAGTGTTAGCGGCGGCGATAATAACAAGGTCAGGAAAGGTGGTCAAGGAGCAGCAGTAAGGTCTGTGATAATTCAAGCATCGCCATGCAGAAAAGATACTTAAATTACTATAGATCAGGTACTATAAGACTAGTTACCCACTATACTACCTACCTAGGTAGGTATACTATATTCAGAATAGTGGCATTGTAACATCGTCACTTAAGACATTTTTTTCTCTCGTTAACCAACTCAACTACAGATATTAATTAAGTAAGCTGACTAAAGTTATCTCCGTACCTAGGTAACCTTCTGGGCTTTAACCTATCAGCAGTACCCTATATACTGATATACGGAAGCTCGGATCTTGTATATAATTATTATTGTATAACAAATGCTTAACGTTTATACCTAAGGTTATGCAGATATTGTAAAGACTAAGATACTCCATTTGTTGTAGAATGAAAGCAGAGCGAGGAGATATCATTTGCTATTATCTTAAGTGATGCTTAACTCTCCTAAACCTTCAACATATTCTATTTCCGTATAAAACAACCTAATTACCTACCTACCTGGGTAGGTAGGTATGTATCTTATAAGAACCTGTCTTTCGAGATCAGATAATCATGTGCCGCACCACAGTCAAATATCTCAGTATTGCCCTCACTGTCACAAATTCCCCTATTTTAGGTGAGTGAATATATATGTTGGTTTATTATTCGTATATGAATACTCCTTAAGTATAACATGAAAGCCAAGGTACTTAACAGTCATCTACCTCTGCATCGAGGGCCTTATATACAACAAGGTCAACGATAGACTTGAAGCCTGAAAATAATCACAGTGCTCGCTCAACAGTTACTTCTTTTGTCTATCAAGTCCATGTCCCATTCGCCGGTCCAAAGTATCCAACATCCGGCATAGGCAACCACGGAAGCCCTAGCCCATCTGCGGTATTTTTCCACCTACAAAGCTGTCAGCATATCACGACTGTGAATCAACGTGGAATGATAGGAGATGCTAGATGCTTACACTGTATTGCCCCACCAATCGGGAAATTGCTTGTTCGCCCCGTATGTCACGGCGAAGAATATAACAATGCCGCTGACGGCGAGACCTGTGTCTAATGCCGCAGCGAGGACGTAGTTATACTTGGTCCACCAGCCGTAGAACCTCTTGTAGATGATTTTGTTGAAGATGAGGTTGACGATATACCAACTGCTGTAGTTGATACCTGTCGCCGGTGGGACGTTGTACGTGCCGACGAAGATGAGGGGCCAGTTGATCTTGCGGACAAACTCGCTGCCAGTCTTCTTCCAAATAAAATACGTAATTGGCGGCAGGATCAGACCAATCCAGAAGAAATGTAATAAGCCACTGTATATCATGCCAACGGAGTAGAGGCGCGCGGGACCAACCAAACCCCAGATGACAGAACTACTGTACACGGTTCGTCCTTGCGGACAAGAGAAGCCGTTGGGCTGATCCTCAGAGCATATACCGTCCACGTGTCCCAACATCCACTAGAATATCCAAAGTTAGTGAAATTTGCCTAGAAATATACTATAAAAGATTCGGTACGATATAGGGTCACGTCTCGAGCTAAGTGGCCCCGGACGGACTGTGATAACGATGGAAGGCAACGATAGAGGACATGAAATAGAAATAGAAATAGAAATGGCATGAAGAGCACTTACCAGCGTAACACCAACTTGTGTTAAGGCGCCGAGCACGGTAGCTAAGCCTTGGGCCCAGAACAGAGTACGAGGCGGAATCTTCAAATAGTGACCAAGCTTCATGTCAGCGGCAAAGTACAATCCCTGGCCCACCACATCTTGCGATAGAGCCTTGAATAGGATATTGGCGATCGGCTTTCCCTGAAACATGTATCCACCTATGAACTCTGATAAAACGTTCAGTTGATTAGCGTCGACATTTGTCACCCCCTGGATCATCCCACAAGGCACCATGTAGATAGCTCCGATTACAAACGCAATCACGATACCGTACACTGGAAGTCCTGTGTGGTAAACCTCTGTCATGGCGACACTCATTCCGAAGGTTATCAGCACAATCGCAGACCACCACCACCAGGGAGCATCCTTATAGCTCTTCATGAGCCGTGCATGTATGTCGAGCTTGAGAGTTCCGCGGACTGCATGTTTTATTTCATCCCAGTGGAAAAAGTAGACATGCGATAGAACACTGTTACTCCTCGTCAGCATTTTCGTTATGAAGTAACAAATTAATGTGGTTTTAGAACCTACCTGGTAATTGATGCGAAAGAAAGACCGTAAACGAACGCGAAAGTCGCAGGCAAGTACGGCGGTGAGTATGCCTTATACTTCTCTTCATCAAACTGGTTGTTGGTGATAATTTTCGCTGTATCGTAAAGCTGCCCAAAGCGATCGTATACATCTGCCGTGCAGAGAGGTAGGTAGGACGTGAACCACGTATTGGTATAGAAAATGCCGGGCGTGACGATCCAAAAAAATATAGCAAATCCCACGAAGACGTTGAGGGCCGCCCAATGAGGGCTCAGCAGCGGATTCGTATTATATACGACCATGGACCAGTCAAAGGTCAGGGGGAATAATCCTAGACCTGTTACCATCCCGAAAACCTGATTCACGACCAGATTTTCTGGTGCGATCCAGCATATCCACGTAAAATAACTCAAGCCCGTGAATATTAAGCCGGGGAACCAGTACCACACGAAAGCAGCAGTCCCTATGATCATGAAGAACCTGATGCGGGTAATTTTCCATCCATTGGCCACCGCGTTAGCCCGTGAATGAATAGAACTCAACAGCGCGATATTTCCGAGCACACCCGGCCATATCATCGTAGCTGGCTGGACAAGAAGTGACCGCGAGAGGCCAGCAATGCCATAGCCGCACAGCTGACAGCAAATGACCACCATCACGGAGAATCCAGGCGGCATATCGAATCCGTAGAACTTAGCAGCCTGGACAATGTTTGTCGCGTCGGCAGAGCCAAATCCAAAGGAAACATTGCTCATGATGGTGACTAAGGCATGCTCTTTGATGTTAAAATGATGATCGGGATTGAATCGACTGATGGGCAGAAGCTTCGCCATAGCGACTCCCAGAGGATAAGCGAGTAGTTCTGCAACGAGAGACACGATATGGACGCTAGGATAACGCAGGGAGAAAAACTGATTGACTCCGGACCCCAAGAACACGAATATGATACCAAGTAACCAGGCCCTGAGGGTATTCACTGGCATTCCGGGGTCGTCCGTCTCTGGTACGACAGCCCGCACGGCCGGGAATGGACTAGTGTCGGCATCGTAGTCGGCTTCCTCGTCAGCCAAGGCAATAACGCCATCTATATCGACTTCAAGATCGTATAGATGTCCATCGGCGATCTCGACGTCGTGGTTGGCCGTAAATTGGTTCTTGGTCTCGAGATCATTTGGCAGGTCATCGCTAATCTTCTTGTCTCCAGCGCCATTATCCGGCACCGGAGTATGCTTCTCGGTCATCATCGCGAAGGCAGACCTATCCTCTACCAATTGCTAAGTGAACGACAAGTGAACGAACGATCAAGAAGTTGGAATAAAGAAAAAGGCGTTCATATTATCTATCGAAGTCGGCTCTATATTTACGTTTTAGGCAAGGGGGAAGCCGAGACCTTTGGCCACAATGACGCGGACGCGAATTAGCATCATGCAATTTATAACAGTTTATAACAAGAAGAAAGATTACCCAGGTCAATATCTAACCATTCTTAGTACTTATCGCGGTTTATGTCACGCTGTTATTCTCCTTATCAACCTAGATGCCTACCCGGATATGATAAGATCAATAACCCCATGGAGAATATCTTAAATAGGCAATGCTACCAGTTGTTTATGGGGCTCCGAGGTCCTAAGTAGCCAATTAAATCTTGCAGCTTTATCTTGGCCTTCTCCTCCTGCCCCATTTAGTTACGTTAGTTAAACTAGGACCAGTTGAAATACAATGAGTATTAAGCCGGAATAGCAGCGATCTTGTTGGCTAGACATCCATCCATGGTAAAATGAATGCATATTATGTACCTAGGTACTTAGGTAGTAGAGGATCAATTAACTGTTCAAATCCAGAAGACTCACTCACTTTCTACCCAGGCGGCGCATCAACTACCTAAGTACCTAGTATTTACTGGATGTAATCCGGTCTATAAATAAATGACCAATCAAATCTAGGGGTGGTACCTTATTAGGAAATCTTTATGCAACATTCAACTAACTGTAGGTGCTTTGATTGGCTACCATGCTGTGTAAGACATCTTATAAGATATAAGCTTTCTAAGGGCCTACTACCTTAGGAACAATTCTAGACCTCGCGATCGCTTCCCTAGTGGTATTTCGGATTGATGGAGAGTCTAGACTACTTCACACATTATTAACGAAGAGCTATCCTACATTAGTAAATATAGGCCGAGATAGCAGTAGGTAATTGTAGTATTGCTCGTTTGATACTACCTACCTATGATCTTACACATGATATTTCGTGACTTTGAACGAACTACACATGTGTTTTATTCAAGAGCAAATTGACTGGAATATTACGTTATGAGACGTTAATATAGTTTAAACCATCGCAGACACCAAAACATGGATGACGCAGTCCAGTCCGACTTCCCACGAGACAATTATATTTCTATCAAAGCACCTACCGAAGGTAAATCCAATACATGATGACTTCCTAAATGAACGTAATAAATTAACCTACCTCATAACGTCATAAACACTGACAGAGCTTTCAAACTTTGAATATTGTATACCTAGGTACCTAAGTACTTAGGAGGTAGATATCGCTTGCCAATTCCAAACATGCACTGCACTAGGTTAGGAGGTGACACAAAGTATGATGCCATATAAACTTTCACTGCCTGCCATTGCACACAATTGATAACCTTTGAACTCAACCTAAAGATGACCTAATGAACATCAACACGCCCCCTTCCCTACTTTGGCTCCTTCCTAGGCCACGGCCACCAACCATCCATTGCAATGTCGTCATAGACTGCGTTGAAAGTATTGTTCGGGTTGTGTCTCTCAAAGTTGTACACGTCTTCCCCATTAGCACTTCTACCCGTAGCCCCGTATACGTTCTCGATAGATATATCCCCAAGTTTGAAACTACTTATAATGCCGTTGGTTGCGGCATGGATTTGGAGATGGCCAGCCCATGTCGGCGGGTCGTGTTGCATATCTCGTAGAAAGTAGTGCCTCGTCATGCTCCATCCCTCCCGTTCGATAAATTGTTGTACTACTTCAGGGCGGTAATGGGACCAATTTTAAGCGGTCTCTGTGAAGAACCCTTCCTCCCACATAACGTTGTCTGTCGTCCAGTAGAAGCCCTCCCGCATAAGCTGAGGTATGTTTTCACATTTGATATGTAGCCGAGCGAACCATGGCCATTTGCCTTGCTCCTCCTTGGTTCGAATGGGAGAAAGATAGAAAATTAGAGTCGGCTGTAATTTACACTGGAAATAGAAGTCGCCGGTCGTTGCTGGTCGTGGTATCCTCTGATTTGTATCGAGGGCGGTGTATGCAGGAGGCGCGTCGCCCACTGTGGGGAAACACAACGTGGTTAAGCGAAGTCGCGATACTATTCCCCCCATCTTATTATGTAATGATGTAGGAAATATTATATGGAGTGTCGTGTTTTGGCTGCGTTGCTCTTCCTTTGAATGTGAGAGTCAGGATATCTTCCGGTAGGTAAGTATGTGATAATTAGAACCAGAGATGCTGGGTTGCAACCACCATTTAATATATAATTCTGACTGAGGATGTGCTCTTAATGGAGATAACTTAACTAACCTAATAATTAGCCGACCATAACTTTATAATTTTAACTTAGCAACTTACACTTACTCTACCTAAGCCTCATCAAGGTTTGAAACTCTAACTTTGTGCTCAACAAGATACCTACCTAGGTACCTAAGGAAAGTGACTTAGAGGAACGTCTCTGATTTCCATTGTGTTACATGTTCTTAGAAATATATATAAGCCACGGTTCGTTCTCTACCTAGGTATATTATATTGATCATTTTTCACACTAGAGAAATGTAACTCTTAACTGAGCAATTCAAATCGATTTCAAAACTAATTGCTACAAGATAGCCCGAAGAAAGTGCAGAAAATATGATAGATGTATTCTGTTTTTATCACTCTCTTTTTATTTCTCTACCATCGCCATCGACCCCTCATCCTAAAAACAAATACCATTAAACTACTTTGTAATTTTGACCATGAATAATACAGCTGTACTCCGGCGTCCTGTCGGTCTCCGGCAGTGGTATTTCTTATCGTGGCACTCGCAAAGTATGCCAATACTCTTCTTATCTACAACATAATGTCGCTGACTTACGATATGTAGTCCTGCGCCTTCGCAGCCACTCCTCCCAACAGGGGAGCTGGCGCCGCCACAAGAGCCAGCGATCCGGATTCCGCCCACAAAGGTCATAAAACCTCGGGGCCTCCCACCCACCCCAGAAAAGAACTGTAAGTGACCATCGTGCATCGAAATCTTTGTTAATACTCTAAACACGATGATAGCAATAGCATGCTAGGGAAGGTGGGAGACTCGGAGGCCGGGGGCGGTGGTTCGGACGCGAGGGAACAGACGTTGACGCGTCTCATCTTAATACGGTAACCTATATCATAATAGTAGCAGTGGCAATATCGATAATTAGAGCAAGTGTTACAATTGCAATAACTATCTATTATATTGATGTAAAAAGATAATAAGAATTAGACACGTTGATAAAACGTCACGGGACAATAGTGGAGAGGACTTTAGGGGTCCCTTATAAGGAGCCTCCAGCTGTATATAAAGGGGGCCGAAGACCACAAGCTATTAGAAAAGAGTCAGGCGTCAATACCTTAGGTACCTAGGTACCTAGGTAGTCATTCTACTACCTCTCACCCAGTGGCACATTTAAAACGCTAAGGGCACTTATTCCCTGACATAAAATAACAACACCAGCTTGAAATATTTGAGTACACATTCCGGTTTCAAAATTTTAAATATAATCTGATTAAACTATGATGATATCTTGAGATAACGAACCGGTAAATAAAGCTCTTCTTATATTTATTTCCGCCGTCGTTTGGCTTTTATCTGGTTGCTGAAACTCGAACATGCCCACACGGGCATAGGTGTCTGTATTTAATAGCTTGGATACAATGAGCCCTGTGGGGGAGATTCTCTTTTCATAGAACGGGATGAATTCGACAAGGATCACAGGTTGTTCTCCTTGAATGCCCCTGTCAACGATGCGCGCCCCTTCTGCTGTATCCGGACTCAGTACAAGTAAAACTTGGTTGGGGTCTTCCAGCTTGATACTGGGATCGCATTCAATCGAAATCTTGTAGTTAAAACTTGCGGCTTTAATGGTGGCTAGGTCTTTAGTCCTGGCGTGGATCTTGACGAAACCTCCCTTGACAGCACTGAATGGTGCTATTTCACTCTCAAGTTCAACCCCATATTCGCATAACTGTATCTCATCTGTATTGGTCCAGTCTCCTGGCTGGGATGAGCGCCACGCGATTACACGGCCGTCTACTGAAGACCAACTCCACGACGGTGACCCAGTAGGAATGCGACTGGTGCTCTGCGTCTGGTGCACCCTCCAGAGAAATTCGGTTCGCCAAGCATAATTATCGATATCTGAACTATCTAGCATAAGGCCTGCAAGGTAGACCATCTTCTGATTTCGGTCCTTGGCCATGGGGATGAGACTCGAAGCCAGGGCCGAAACCGCGGGCAACTTGTCTGCAGCAAACCCCAACTGCCTTTTCGTGTAGTTGTTTACGATGTTATCCCACACGTTGCCAACGGGATAGTTCCGCAATGCAGAGAGCGTATGCACACCGACGACCCGAGACTCGAAGTTCGTCATCACTCGAGGTTTCAAGATTGGCTCAAGACCACCGCAACTGGCATTGGCCACCGTACAAGTGAAATACAGGTGACGAGAAGAAAAAATGAGAATGCGACGTGACAACAAAGCCTCCTGGAGAGTCCACCCCCGTAATGTTATCGGCTCTGGAGGTCTCCATATGTTGAAATCGTCCGACTCAGCTATGGCCTGAACAGAGCCAACGGCGCCCGACGAGGTTTTAACTTGGATCTGTATAGGCCCGATACTGTAATTCGAAGCGTATTCCTCGCGCGACATGAGGAAGCCCTCTGAGCACCTAGATGCCGAGGCAGCGCAGATTGTCACTGTACTTTGCCCATAGTAGAGCTCCATGCGGGTAATTTCGCGGATCTTGTCTTCGGGGTCATCTTGAAAGATGCAGAGAGCATCAATCCACAGATATCCCAAACCCATTTCATTGGTAAACCACGCCGCATCGCGGAGACTCTTCGGTAGCTGGGTTACCGGGATACCTTCTCCAAAGCTGTTCACGCTATCGCGAGTCAACTGCACCGGTTGCGGTCCTCCCCAGCAGTAAGATAGGATTGCGAACCCCTGGTGCGATACCATCCCCTTTTGGATGTCTGATGGTAGCCCCCGGCCAATTAATTTGACATGAAGTACTGAATCTCTCTTAGTTAAGCACAAGAGGCGGGAAGGAATTGCGTCGGGGTCGATCGATGCTGGTCCATGACGAGCCATTATATCACCCGTTGATCGTCTGCATTCCTCGTGGCCATTCTGACATGATTGAATACAGCTGCAAGCAAACTCTACACTGGCAGGGGAAGCATAATCGAGCTCGTAAGGTCGAGTGGTGATGTCGACCGAGGCAGCATTGTCTAAGAATACAAATGTCAAAAAGGCGAATCAACAGGAGAGTACAGAGAGGCACTTTGATAAAAGTAACGAACGCATCGCTAATACCTTCAACTGTCCAAAGCGATAAACGAGTCAGACCAAGAACGTCAACATTTTCCGCCTTGTCTTGTTTTTCGCGCACTATGAGAACGAGCGCCGCAACAAAATTGGGCAAGTTTTCTTTCTCATATCGTACAGCGAACTCCAGGTTGCGACGCGGGACGAGACCATCGTCAAGTCTACCGCCCTTCTTAATGCTGTTGATGAGAGTATGGAATAGAGGACAGCCAGCTTGGTCGGCAGCAACTGCTTCATCAACCCCGCAGCTGAGCTGCGTAATACTGTTGTTAAGTCCGATATCAATGGTGATATGTTGGCAATGTTCGCAAGTATGAGGTGTTCTTGATGTAAATTGCATAATGGCTAGGTCCGCCTTACTGGGCGTATATCAGAGTCATTTTTATGAGGATGATCTACGTAAGATGCTCCAGATAGAGAGGTAGTAGAGTGAAGAAATAGTGAGATATGACGGCGGGTCATATAATATAGGTATGTACTGTGTGATTGCACAGTGCTCAAATATTCATACTGTCTTTAATACATCCCCTGTAGATGACAACTAGAATCCACTCTATAGCGCATGAGTTCCTTATAATTACAGCAGGTTTGACGGAAGCAAGTCCCACCTTTTCCCTAATTTTTCCGCATGAGCATTTGCAATAACTCATCACTCTTCCATTCTTCCCATTCTTCCTCTTCACTGTTGAAGGCTCGTTTGAGACTCATGAACAGATCGACCAATGTTTTTAGATCGTTATGAGATCCACTGCCAGCACCAAGGGCGAAGAAGAATCTCTGCACTTTTCTGCCTCCCATAACGAAGTCAGCTAGATCCCCGCGACCCCTTTCGCGGAAGATCGCAGCTAGTCGCAGTTCTTCGTCGGCAAGTTCGTTAGAGCCGTCGTAGAACTTCGCAACGGGCCACATCATACATGGCGAGGAGAAGGCATCTCCCTTTGAAACAGTCTTACACCACTCCCAGTCTATGAGGCCAACGATATCGAAAGTTTCGTTCACAAGAATATGATCGCCCTTGTCGTCTGGGTGCTTGAGGAAAAACTCCTCTGATAAGTCATCATTTCCCATATTATCATTATTCAGAACGTCCATGCGAAAACGGTGCACCAGAAAAACGTCAATCGGATAGGTAGCCCCAATCTCGCCGCTTGCTATCATTGAAAGATATAGTTTGACAGCGACGCGAGCCGCTTCTTTTGAGGAGTAGAATGGACCTAGGGGTCCTTTGGTTCCAAGGCAGTATGTGCCATGTTGAGCAAAACCCTGTATCTCGAATGCCGTCGTATCTCTTGATGAGATTAATGAGCCACTTGCATCAAACGGGTGCTTCTCAATCTCGAGGAAATATCAACTAGCTGCTGCATGACCCTTTCTTTCTGCGGTGGACTTGCGTTTTGCCAATCTAAAGGCCTTCCCGCCATCTTTTCCATCAGAATGTAGCCAACTTGTCCTAAAGGATTGGCTGGATCAGATTCGCATGCCCAATCGAAGATTTTCGGCGACGGAATACGTGTGTGCTTCTGTAGGAAGCTCATGGTAGCCGCCTCGCTCCGAAGTATGTAATCACGAGCTTCTAGTGGAGGTGATGAGATGTTCGCTAGACGGAACCGGGCGAGCCACTTCACATTGTCCTGAAAGGTAATTTCAGCATGACAATTCTGGCCCCCCATCTTAGCTGAGAGGCTCTTCGCGGACAGGCCGACAGTGCAAAGAATCCCTCCTCGGAGTAGCGATGCGCATGCGGACAATTTGGCACTGTCTATTCTGCGGCACAGTTCATCTATTTGACGAGTTTCTGCAGCCGCATATTGAGAAGCATAGTCGTTCCAATTCTCCTGAGAAGATCAGCGTTCCCACCGCTGCATATTTTGAAACGGTGAATCACATACCTCCGGCTTGGGGCATTTGTGCCACTCATCTTGCAGGTGAGTTCGACATAGGTGTCTGCTACAGAGGGAACAATCTCCGGCTCTTTGAACAGCAGGTAGTTTGCAATTGTCCCAATCACAAAACCATAGAGGCCAACTCAATGCCCATCTACTTAACCATTCTTCTCCCATCACGGCTTCCTGGGAAGTCTGTTAAGCCTCATATGTCATATGTTTAAAGCTAGATTTTTAGTACGAAAAAGTAGGTATCATATAGATAGGCTTTACGAAGCAAAGTATGATTAATATATATATATAAGTTAATAAATACGAGATATGTTAGAATTTATGAAATAAAGTTATTAAATAAGGTTAATTAAAAGATTTAATTAATATATATAAAATTAAATTAATAAAATTAAAAGGGCGTTAATAACGTTTAAAAAAATATTTAAATTATATATATATAAATTATTACGCCTCGCTTCGTAAGAAAAAACAAAAAGTAAGGACCTTAAAACCATAAAAAATTATTACTTAAATTTGAATTATAATTCCAAGCCTTATTACCCTTGTCACAGTAGGTTACGCTGTGCCACGAGCCTTACTAATATAAGCACCTGCTGTTATAACCAACAACATGATCACTCCTTGATGAACATTTGTGTCGATCCTTACCCCTCCTCTAGTGTTTGTATCCTTCTATGCAGTCCTAACTGCATACATACCTTGTGGCGTAGGTAGGTCAACATGGGGAAGTTTTAGCCCTGCACTCGACTTTCCCATCTCGTTGCCGAATCACTTCCTAGCCTTTAAGCCGCATCGTCCCCTCTACGGCCTAGACACGTTATTGACTGAGAATGTTATGCGGCATCGTGTGCACAAGCGTGCGTTAGCTCGTTAGCGAATGGGAGAGCGAGGCGCAGAAGTTGGACGAGGTGTGCGCGTACGGATGATTAATCAATCTTAACTAAATCCGCCCTTGCCCGGACTGAGGAGTAATACAGTACGGCCGATTATATGACACATCTATAAATTCATTTTTACTAGGTAGGTACTTATACCCGAATTTTATGAGGGCAGGTATTTTTTAAAGACGTATGTACCTACCTAGGTGTATATGCAGGTAGGTACCTAGCTTAAGTGCCTTTTAATACAGTTTAGGGCGGCGGCTGGGTGGATATGAGTCGGTGGATACCTTACCTAAGCTAAGCGTATTGTGGAGATCGTAGAGCTTATATAATCAAGAGGGTGGTCAGTTCCATAAAGACCGTAGTCATTACTGGTGGTTCGCGCCGCACGGGGCTTGCGGCTACTAGCTGTCCTCCTCTATAAGATAATTCTATGGGGCGCTGTTGCTACCTTTTCGATATCCTGTGTCCGAAAAGCTTTATAGATGCCTGCCTCCGAAACTCTTGTCGGGTACGCATTAATACCTCAACAACGAAGATGTTACGAGACAAGGAGCCATCGTCAATTTTATGTGTGGCTGTCACATCTTCCTGCCTATAAGAACATATAACCTATTGGTGTGAGGCGGCAATAATATATTAAACTGACAAGCTTACTGTAGAAAAAGTTTGAGACTCAGTCTTGCAATCTGGCAGCACCGAGTATGAGAAAGACAATAGCTCGTACTTCAGCGCCTTTGAGATCGAATTGAAGCCCACATACACCACCAAGCCGAAGATGTTGAGCAATTACAGAGAATAGCTAGGGTCATCCGTCTGTACATTCTCTCAGAAGACTGCCAAATAGCTATTCGAGGTACCGATCATACGCCGTTTGCCGGCAGCGCAAGCATTTAGGAGAAACGTGGGCGACTGCGGATGCCAAACAAGAAAAGCATGACTTGACAATAGCTGGTGGTCGTGTCGGACGTATCGGTGTTGCTTGTTGTATTTTAGGAGATATTATAGGTAGGTACATGCAAGTTTGGCTGCCTAACTAACGCAATGCTATGGGATTGGTTTAGGTACGTTCTAGGCACAACCCGGATTTGCATGCGACTCGGACATTGAGTTCTAGGTAGGAAGAGGATATTAATCTCTAGCATGCTCTTTGGGATAGGTTTAATAACTTCGGCTTCGTTACATTTTTCAATCAGGGGCTATCTGGGTTAGTCCTTGACAATTTTACTAAAAGAAACCTCTACTTAACCTCGTTATTGTTGCTGCCGCTACCGTTGTAGATACCTAGGTACCCATTAAGAATCCTCCTCTCTTATATATTAACTACTCGGAGCTTTTGTACTCGCCTCCTTTACTGACGTAGTCCCTTAATGCGAGATAGGTCTCTTTTAATATAGCCGCCATACCTTTTTGCATATCTACCCTGCTATTAAAATTGGATTTACAAAGACGATTAATGGGGGAGCATATAGAATAAAATGATACTTAATTTTATAATGGATATGTACTGTAGCTTAATTATTTTACTATATTATACTAAGTTTCTAAAGTCCGTGAGATACAGTCGCTTTAGGTTACCAGTTTATAGTCATTCTATGCGCTTCCATCCTACATGCTAGGCACATTCTCGTACCTTCTTAAATGTGGTTAAGACTTTTTCTGCAATGAGATAGACGAAGACACCCACATCATGTACATCAGGCCGTGATATGTGTCGTGTATCCCACCCAAGGCAAGAACAACCCTCCTTTGCTAGACCGCTATACGACCCTAGAGCAGCAAATCAAGCTAATGTGCAGTACGCAGACATAGACACAGGCCGGTTTCCACGAGAATCCCAAGAAGTAGATTGCGAGGAGGATGGGTCATTTGCGTTTCTGACCTCCAGGACGTCACCGCCAAAGTCGGAACTACAAATCCGATGTGGAGGAAATTAATATATCTATGGTATATCGATATACTTCCAACCTGGGACTTGAACTTACCTGTCTTTGATGAGCCACGTACATCAACTTGGTGGATTACACTGCTTTGAAACTCTCTCCATCTATTAACCGCTCTGGCTTAGGCCTGCATTATGTGTGAACCGGAAGCTCTCGCTGATCATTTGACTCTTAAACAGGTATGGATTATTTGACCGAGTGACCTGAAGCCAAGCTATATAGGCGCCTCTCGGAGATCACTTCTGAAATATACACTACGAAGAGTGCGAAGTTAGGATGTATAGACCTAGCATTAGTAAGTGACTTCGGTCACTTGTATGATTTTCTTACTAATGTAAAGCATCATCCAATTAAGGAGAAATGCATAGCGTTACTTCTAATCATGTCACAGTCTGACGGGATACACCTAGGTAGTAAACGGAGTAAAATGAAGACATGACACAGGTACTTTCACTGGTTTTCGGATACGAAAATTGACGAGAATTATCGCCAAGCTATGGGCATATAAATTATGGAATTATTTTGCTCACACCGGTCGATTGCGTAACATGTTCTACTTTCAGCTCGAGTTCGGATTCTAGACTAAGACGATATACCGTCTGACGATATTTATTTAGTTTATATTTAATATGTGGATTTTCAAGCAAGCCACTACATACCGACATTTTTTCGATAGAACATGTACTTCCTTCTATATGGGTTTTCCCTATAGTCAAAAGTAATACATGGAGATCATAGCATACCAGGTAGTTTTAACCAATAAAATATCCAGCTGGTCAGAATCTGTCATCCGAAGGGTGCGAAGTTGCGATCGAGGGCCAGCACTAGTATAAACGTCGTGATGTAATCTCGTGCAGTCCTAAACGCCACCGTAGTCAAAACCCAAGCTGAAAGGTGGTTCCATCGAACCAATGAGGCCCTCATAATCGTTGGCCATTTCATCTCCTTCGGCTACTTGATGTGGTGAGTTGAGAGATGAAAAATTATAAATACCTACCTAGGTACCTAGGTAGATATAAATAATCCAATCCGTTAAAGCCTTTAGACGTTCGAACATTTTATATTTCATTACGTAATCGTAACCTATTACCGACGGCCACCGGTCCGTACTGTACTGTATAATAGCCAGAGTTTACCCGTTGTAAAATACAATCCCGAAAAGCTTCTCGTTCGGATCTTAAGCTTTACATGTAATTTCTTTTTTACACCCGTTACACCTGTGCACCCAGCTCACCCCGTGAACAATAGGCCGTCCGCCCCACCAAGCGCTGGCGTAAATAAGGAAGGACTTAAGTTACCTAAGTGCCTACCGGTAGGTATGATAAAAATTCCTTATAATCCTCATCATATGTAACTAGTCAATTCTTACTATCATTATATACCTAGGTAATCATCTAATGCTTCATTGTCGTCTTAGGCTTACGCCTAGCAGCAGGCTCTAGGCCCTTCTTCCTTATATCGTGAAACCATCAACTCTTACATAGGTAGGTACCTAGGTAGGTATGTATCCACGTTACTAGATGTACTTTGACAAAGGTAGGTGACTGACTACCTTAGGTACCTACCTAGGTAGGTAAGGAAGGTTTTAATATTTGAATAAAGCAATAAAAAAGATTAGTTTATAAAAAAGATCATATGGTTTAGGTTTAAGTTTAGCTTACGATACTCATAATTATTATTATAAGATTATACGACGTCATATCAATGTAACAACTACGTCATTTTCTCCTCACATATAAGACCTCATAACCACATTATCGATATTGTCTCTTTTCATATCATAATTGGTATTTTCAGAATTGAACTACGATCTAATACCTTTACTATTACTGCTGCTGCATCACTTCATATTAACCACAACATGACTTAAATCAGTTTATCCATACTATATCAACAACAATGGCCGAGCAGGATCGATTCGGTGGTTGGTTTGGCGGGAACAAAGCTGGCAAGGTGCAAGAAAAGGCCCAACAAGCCATTCCTAAGACCTCAGGTGCAGAACAGGATCGTTATGAAAATTCCTTCGAAGGGGACAAGCTTCCTTCTGCCGATCAGATCAAGGAGAAGGTCCCTGAGGTGTCAGGTGCCGAGCAGGATCGATACGGACACTATTTTGGCGGAGACAAGCTCCCTTCCAGAGCAGATATTGAGAAGAGGCTTCCCAAGACGTCGGGTGCCGAGCAAGACAGATACGAGCATTGGTTTGGGGGTGACAAGCTTCCTACTAGAGCCGACATCGAGAAGCGGCTTCCTCATACCTCGGGGGCCGAACAAGACAGGTATGAGCATTGGTTCGGCAGAGACAAAGGTTCTTCTGCTAGCCAGCTGAAAGAAAGCTTGCCGTCAGGTTCTGGTGCCGAGCAAGACCGCTACGGATCTCACTTTAGACCCGGTCACCCAGCCAACACCAGGTTTATTGGTACGACCTCGACGCTCGGGCTCCTTCAACACGCAGTTCTGCCATCCTTTGGCTTCCACGGTGGTCTGAGTCTCATCGCTTATGGCGTAGGCCGCTACACCGACACAGTTGAAGCCAAAGACTGGGTGTGGTCTAGCGGGCAGGTTGCCAACGCTTGGTGGAGCGCCATTGGAATCCCCATGGTTTACGAAGGGTTGTCCTTCCCAGAGGCCTGGGACGCTTTGTCATACAACCAGAAGGTTCTCCTCGCGGGCGTTAGCGCCTGGGGTATTCGTCTATTCTACCGCGTTGCATCACGCACCATCCGACGCGGCAAAGATGACCCTCGCTACGAAACAGCCGCCAGGAAGCAGCCGGATTTTTGGAACAAAGCATTCTTCACCATGTTCCTCCCCGAGGCTTTCATTCAGACCCTGATCTCCTTGCCGTTCACGCTGCCGTTCCGAGCTCCAGTCGCCAGCGCCCTTGCTATCCCATTCCTGGAAGCCACAACAGTCTCCCACAGTCTGGCTATCTTCCTGTTCGCTGCTGGCTACTCTCTGGAAGTATTCGCCGACTCTCAACTTGAGGCCCACAATCGCAAGGGGAGCGCCGAGCTCAACCGCGAGGGTGTGTGGAGCATCGTTCGGCACCCCAAGTAAGTTTTCGCGATTTTCTGAGAAGATATGACTGTACGTTAACTATTTATAGCTATCTCGGTGATGCTTTGTGCCACCTGTCCTTCCCGCTCCTTCTCTACAGCGCCGGACAACTGCACCCCCTCACGCTTATTGGACCTGTCGCCAATTACGTCTTCCTCCGCTTCATCGGAGGAGACAAGGAGAATGAAGAGAACCAAGAAATCCGCTACTCCAAAGAAAACCCGGTGAAGTTCCAGGAGCTGCAGCAGTACAAGCAAGCCAAGAACAGCTTTTGGCCCGGCTTGGACGAGCTAGGCAATAAGTGGCTGTGGGCTATTGCTGCGACTGGCGCCGGCGGCGTCGTTCTTGAGCGCTCGCTACACGGCTTTCTACGATCCTAAATTTGTATAATACTACGAAAAGTTGAGTCCCTGTATTTGTACCCTCACTAATGTTACATACATAATTACCTAAGTACCTACCTAGTATTAAAAATTGACCTTTATATCAACTGATGGATTAGAGGTAATTTCTACCTACCTAAATACTTAAGCTTTTCTATGACGCTTAGTTAATAGCATTGATGGATGGTGTTAAGGAATAGTAATCTCGTCAGCAACATACCTACTCCATGAACATTAGTTGCCAGGGTTCAACCCTACATAAATAACAGGTACATATATGAGGTATATTTTCAACATTTTCGAATTGAATTGATGTCAATAGTTTCGGATACGCCTCTACTACTTCACATAATATCTACAGCTTAAAGGGGTACCTTGAATAACAACAACACGATCCGTTTTATTCTCTCTAGGGCTAATTCGGGGAGCAATCTGATACGAAGGGTAGAGATATATACATGTGCGGAATATATACGGCCCTTAAGCCTTTGTCCTTTGGCCCATCGCTTAGACGGCGACGGTGGAGCCAATGGGTCCGAAACGGATGTTGGACCAGACGACCTTGCTGCAAAGCTGTTAGCCACGGAATCGTCAAAGCTAGACATGATGGGAAGTACGTACGCATCGGGGATCGAGGCCTCGACGTCGGAGGGGACGCCAGAGTCCTGGGCGCAGTCGCCACGGTCGCCGCCAGGCTGGCCGGCCTTCTCGGGCGGGTAGCTGGAGTCGAGCCAGAGCATGTTGGAGTAGTGCTAGAAGCACGAAAAGTCAGCACAAATCCGAAGCCGGGAAAGGGGGTCAGGGGGAGCTTACGTCATCCCAGATGGACATGACCAGGACCATGGGAACGGCGAGGGCCTGGTTGAGCTGGGGGAAGCCGCCGACCTCAGTGAAGCGGTCACGGTCGCCGAAGGCGGTCACCTCGGCCGTGCAGAACTCGGGGGTGATGTCCGCGGTCGCGGGGAAGCCGTCGCCTTTGGGGCCCGGGATCTCGATCTTCTTGCCGTTCTGGACGAAGAACTGGGTCAACTTATTCTCGGCAAACTGGCTGACGACGGTGAACTTCTTGCTGGTGTCGACGCTCTTGCCCTTGCCGTAGAAGTCCTTGTTGCCCATGCGGTAGGGGTTGTAGTCGCAGCCGTTGGCATCGCACTTGCCGGCGAATCGGTCGTCGGAGTAGGTACCGCCGCAGTTGTCGGTCTCGCAGACGTGGTACTTGTTGTCGGTGCAAGGGTGGGGGGTGAAGGCGAAGGAGTGGGAGTTGGACTCCCAGACGTCGATCTCAGCGCAGCAGGCTCCGTAAGGACCGACGCCGGCGTTGGGGTCGTTGGTGGAAGGCTTCCACCCCTCGACGTTGGCCTTGCCGCCGACGAACTTCAGGTCACGGGCGCACTGGGCGTCGCAGTAACCGGTACCGTACTTGGCACCGGCCTTGTTGGTGGGGTAGCTCTTCATGCCGCCGTCCTCCTCCATAGCGACAAAGTAAAGCGCGGCGTTGAGACCACAGTCGACGGTGGAGAGGTCCACGTCGAAGGTGAACTCGTTGCCCAGAAGGCTGAAGGTCTGGTACTTGTCCGCGCCGTTCATCAGGTAGAATCGGGAGCCGATGTTGGTGCCGTACTCGTGCTTGGTCAGGAACTTGAGGGTGAGAGCGTCGCCGCTGGTGGAGGCACCGTAGGTCTTGCTGTAGTCGGCACCCTCGATGGCGCACTTGGATGCGCAGTCGGTGGCGGAGCTGCACTTCGAAGTCCACTCGTTGCCGTCGTAGCAGTTGTCCAGGCCTTCGGTGGAGTGAAGCCATCGCCAGTTGGAGTCGATAGTCACCTCGGCGTTAGTCGTAGTGCACGAACCTCCGGTGCCGGAGCACTTCTTCCAGGAAATCTTGGGGTGAGTCTCGCTTGTCTCCTTTCCGACCTGCTGGGCGGATGCCAGCCCGAGAAGGGCGGCCGACACGGCGAGGGACAACATTATGCTGGGTTATCTTCTACGAGGTAGGAAGTTCTGAACCTAGATGGCGATGGTGAAGCGTAGGAACAACAGTTGGTGTGGCATCTGGGGCTCAAGTCGGTTATATACCCCAACGGCCATCTTCTGCCCAGAGCTAAACTTCTCGACTCCATATTGTCGGCAATGGGCTCCGTCTGGACAAGGCCAAATCGTAGCTGGGCATAGTCGATCACCAGACTCTCGGCCCTATGGCCATTTTGAATTAGATTAAAATACCAAGCATGCTACTAATGCTCCGGCGGATGTTCCGAAGGACGAAGGCTGCAATTGGTCCCCACGAGAAAGCACAGCCTACACCACGTTCGTTCTGGAATCTGGGGGGCGACAGTTCGAAGCGGGAGGTCCACACGTTCGCGAAAAAATCACAATTCACTGTCCAAAACGGGCATCGTACATTGGTGTGGCCAATAGGATGAACGGGTTTCGTGGATATGACGATCCAAATAATGAACCAAGACAAAAAGAATTCATCGATATTAGAGGTCTGGGGGGGTTACTGCTTCCGACGAAATATAGATTAGATGGTATAAGTTTCAGGATCATGGGCCCGAAGTAACCTGGGGTATTTGCGGGGAATGGAGGCAGATGGTGATTCGGGGATGCCAGGCGTGGCAACATGGTATATGCCTCAGTGGTGGCACAGCGGCCCGCTATGTCCACGGAACGGAGATCGAGCCGCCGCAATGGGATGGAAACGAAATGGCGAGGCGGGGCCTCCAGAGGAACCATTCAGACGAAAACGGAGGACGATTCCTCCCCCGGGGCCTTAAGCGAGCCCCAGACGACGGCGATGGCGTGAAGCTAAAGCCGCGATGAGTCCCACCATACCTCCGAAATTCTATTATGATGCGGCCGGCGCAAGTTCAAGTGAAGGTATCGAGCGTTAACGTGAGAATATGATCACGAAAAGAAAGCCCAAATTTCGTGAGCCCCCTTTTCGGGGCGTCTGGGTTTAGCCATGCCAGTGCACCGCACGAGGGGATCTCAACAGCGAGATCTGATGTAACCCGATAGGATGATGGTATTGGACGGGAAAGGATCGACAGCTGGAAATGCCGTTCATGTCTATGATGCCGAGACTGGGGTCATGGAAAATATCGACAGCATATTATCCAAGGGTGTAACGGACGCCAAGTCTGGTAAGGTCCGTGGAAGCGACCCTGGTAATGGCATTTGACGCTGTCCAATATATTTAGCCAATTGATGCCGGGCTGGGGCGGCCTTGGAGTAAACTCATGCAGGTCCTCGTGTGGTGTGGTTCGTCCAAACCTCATCTCACCAAATGACCAAGTTGCCAAGGCTGGTCTAACTCTGAATCGAACATATATTTCTTATCCCCCAGACTACGGAGGTGGGATGGAAACTAAACGCCAATGGAGCTGAGGCGGCCCGTCGAGCTCGTCGATATAGGCGCTCTACTATAGGGAGCTAAAGGCCTGAGTCCCTTGGTTCATGCACGACATTTTTCAACTGCACTAGGCTGAGAATGTAATACTCGCACGATGTTATAAGCCGATAATCTACATGAAGAGATGACTTTAGGCAAGTAGGAGCCCACAATATAGGATCATCGAAGCGAGCGATAGGATGAATAAGGCGCCTGGTCAACCTATCAATACCTCATTTTTCATCTCGTAGAGGTTAACATTAATCTATAAAATGAAACCGTATCTCGTTTGCACTGCGGTGGGATAATCTAGTCCCTGTGTCTTCGCCTCCTATATTTGTCTCCGTGATACTTAATAGGCCGGTGGCGAATATAGAGACTAGGGGTCCTCCATTTGCCACACTCCAATGTCACGATTCAATATACTGAATAAGCGAGATTTAGACGCGTTTTTACGCAGTGGAGACATTGAAACAGCTTGATGTGGCATTGAAAGGCTGCCTTAGGCACCTCGGTAGACGGGCTTTACTTTTATTGAACTCATTAACACTAACATCTTATTTACCTAGTAGAGAAGTTACTAGAATAAGAGGTCTTCGAAAGGACCACGGTTATATCTACCAGATTATCATTTCCATTCTCGTCATATCGAAAGGAAACCTCAATATCGGAGGCTGGCCCCTGATAAGTTACGATTAGGGGGCAAAGTTAGATAACCGAGATATAAACACGAGGTCTTCGTATCATATACCAGGCCATCATTATCTATTTTCTACTTGCCTCGTGTAGCTGTAGTTTGTTCGATGATGTGTTAAATAGCTAGGTACCTAGCATTCTAACATCTATTACCTAGGTACCTAGGTATTGAACGCGAAGGGCAGGCTTGCGAGAACAACCAACAGATGGTGGGAAAATAAGGATGGGGCAAATAAAATCAGATATTTATCCAAATTTGATCATTACTGTATATAATGTAATCAAAGCCATTTAACTGATTATCATCACTACTTATGTACCTACCTACCTAGGTAGGTATCTAGGTAAATATGAATACCGTGACCCTGATAACTTACAAATCGATCAAGTATTTGAAGTTGACCGACTGCTAGTGTAGAGAACGCCGACTTAAAGAAGCGCATTCACGGCACACCTAAATAGAGATCCTCATCAGCATGCCTACCTAACCAATACATAGATCTAGCTCGTTAGGCTAGGTACTCAGCATAAAGACATCAACACCACACCTACCATCGGTTCACAAGCAACAACAGCACGAATCAAACACCATTAGACCAAAGGTCCTCAAGTCAGTGTTCTCAAATCGGTATTCTTAGCAAGTATAATAAAGCAGCCAAATTTGTAGTAGGCACAAAAGTACAGTATAATGCAATAAAGCAGCCAGAATAAAGGGGTATCCTCAACGCAACGCAGCTCGACTCAGCATGCCCCGGCGTGCTCAGCCCTATTAATCGCCAGCCACCACCATCACCACCGACCCCGACCACCAAGATCATCGGTCATTAGCTTGTACCTCGGCCTCATATCGCGTCGTCCATATTACTTCGTCTCAGTTCAGCTCATCTCGTCGTCCCACGTCCTAGCCGGCAGCTTGCGGACCTTCTTCGTCGGGCTCCCGTTGCTGGCCACCTTGAGGACCTTCTTCTCGTCGCCGCCGCCGCCCCCGCCGTTGACGCGCAGCTGCTCCATGCGGTTGCCCAATCCGCCCAGGACGTCCGAGGCGGCGGAGGACCTGGCGCTCGGCACGTCGCCCCTCTCCTGGAGCGGCGCGCGCTTGGTGGGGGTGCGGCCGGAGAGCTCGCGCTTCAGGATGGAGATCTCCCGGCGCAGGCGGTCGTTCTCGTCCTCGAGGTTCTCGATCAGGATGTTCTCCTTGTCCTCATTCTCCACGTCGTCGTCGTCCGAGCTCGGCGCCGTGACGGTGACCACGCCGACGCTGCGGGCGAGCACCTCGACCTTGCGGTCCCAGTGCTCCTCGCCGCGCTCCTGCTCCAGCGACAGCGACGCCTTCCAGCGCCCCATCTCCAGCGCCAGCCGCTGCTCGAAGTCCGCGTAGCATTCTTCCCGGATCTCCTGCTCGAGGTCTTCGATGCGGTCCTCCATCGATAGCAAGTGCGCCTCGGCAGTCATGCGCGCTTCCGATTCTCGCGCCAGCTCGGCGTTAAGCTGGTCGATCATATCGGCCATTCTAGCGATTTCCATGGCTGCGTTCTCCATAGTCGCTCTCTCCGTGTCGGAGACGGGCGAGAATGTCCGGCTGTGGCTGCCGGAGGGTTGGAAGTAAGGCCTATGGTGCGACATGGTAGGTGAGAGCTCAGGGCTGCGAGAGCCTACACTTGATTCTGACTGGTGAGAGTGCATTGTGTTACTTGAATTGGCCAGGATAGTAGACGTGATAGAAGGGACGCGTGGCACAGTGATCTCGCGAGCTAGGGCACTATATCGTAGGATTTGGGATGTGGCGTTGAAGTCGCCTAACGGATCGGCAGTAACAATCATGACAGCCTTCTGAGGCGCACGTTTGCTGTTCGCAGAGTGTGACATTGAAGCTGAAGGGAATGAGTTAGAGAAGAGCAACTCGGTGAGTTTGCATTGACGGAAGGGAACTATGTTAGGCTGTAATTCATTGTTAGTGAACCCCCTGACTGAAACTCGCTGGTCGAGTATGTCACATACCTTCGTCGTGTTGCTTGCGTCGCTCTGCATTTGTAGGCACTGCCCAAGATACATCAGGCTTTCGTTGATCTTACCCGCCTCGGCAAGTGTTGCGCCTTGGGTCTTCGCATCTCTCGCTCGTTCACTACCGGCCAGGTCAACAATGCTAAGCATGCTGCTACCCCAGCGCCCATTACTACGACCACGCCGTCTCTTCTTGATCTCAACACAGAAAAAGCCGTGACTTCTCGATGATACACTATTACTACCCGTGCCAGCAACCCGCCTCTCGTGTAGGCCAGCTTCAAGAACCATTAGTGCCTCATTGATACTACTACAGATGACCTTTCGAAGTCCGGCTACGACCTTACGGTCAGGAGATAATTCTGTGAATTTGAAGAGGAGCGGTCGTCGTCGGTATTCCTTCGTGGCATTCGATTTGATCGGGGGGGTTAGAAGGTCGAAGATTCGGTCGTTATATACTTCGTACATGGAGATGACGATTGCATATTCGGCGGACGGGTCGCAGGATGCTCGAACTGAACTGATATCCGGCGCCTGGGGGAGAGCGGATTGTCGTTGCATGTAGCGTCTCGGTGTCGGCGTCGGCTGTATCGGTAGCGAATTCTCGCCCTTGATTGGAGGTTTAGCAACGTTCTTCTTGTTTCTTGCGGATGAGGTGAGAGACATGTAATGTTTCTTGGGTGACCAGGTGTGGGCCAACTTTGGCTTAGCAGACGCGACTTGCGCCGGGGTTCTTGGTATTGTCCTTTCCCGTTGGCCGGGAGGTGTTGAGAGTAGGGTTATCCTCGAGAAGTCGTCTTCATGACTAACGAGTCGGATACTCTGAGGGCTGTCTGGAAAACGACCGGGTAGCTGAGGAGTGTAATAGAGTATAGAGGGTCGAACGGAATCATTCTGGGGTCCTACAATCATGGGGGTTGCAGCTCTTGACCCAGCTCGAGATGGACCATTGAAATCGCTGTAAACCGTCTCGAGAAATGCCGGCGCAGAGTATATACTCGCTTCGGATGCGTCTGAGGATCTTATACTGGCCTCCAAGGTAGGAGACGTATCACAATCAACAATATTTGAGTCGATAGATCGGAACACTACGTCGAGAGCAAGCTGAGTCAAGCCTCGTTGACTTCGGGATCCGAGCATCGTATGCGTCTGACGGTTATATAGTTAGTTAATATGCATACAATATTTAGCAGCGCAACAATTATAACATACCTTGCCCGAGCCGGTGACTCCGAGAGTCGCCAGCAAACCGTCTGTGCCATCGCCTCCATGAGGTGCTAGTACGCCCTCAACTAAAGGAAGCACCCTGGTACCTTGAAATAGGTCGAGTTGTGTAGCATCCTCTTCGAAGACTTGCGTGAATGCGAATTTCTCGATCGCACGTCTTCGGTCGTTAGGAGGGTTCAAGGTGATATGTGTTGGCGCATCGCGTTCGGCAGGTTCCTCAACTAAAAGAAAGCGTTCGGCATTAGAATTTCCAGCCTGAGGAGGACGCAATCGCAAATAGACCTGGAATAGGTTCGCATGCGACTTTTGAGGCGGTTCCATATTGGTGGTGATGGAACGGTAATACTGTGAAAAGGTGGAAAGCGGTGAAAGAAATTTAAAAAATGATAATAGGTAGGATGATAATACAATTGCATGCACTAAAGATGCACAACCGGCCTGTAGAATTGTACGCTGTTATACAATGCAAGAAATATCCCGTTCGGCGCGGATGCGACAGTCGGAATAAAAACGGTTGGAGGGTAAAATTTTGAAGGTTGAAGGTGGATATGTACCTTAGACTTTTAGGATGTATGAGATGTAGGTGGACGGTGGACGGTGGACGGGTGGGTATGAAAGTGAGGTATGAGGTAAGGTTGTAGCTACGTATCGCCAGGTCAATATTTACTTTGGAAGCTGTTTGTTTCGCTAGCAACCGATAAGACCCACCATTGGTAGCCTGGGCAGGTACCTAGGTACCAACCTTATTTCTCACAAGCCACAATTCGGGTCCTTCCTTGAGGCTGAATGTGAGGCTAGGTACGAACTGTAGTCCCCACCGTTTCCGCCCCACATTCTAACATGATAAATTACTTTCTCCCCTCTCGAATTTCAATTCTTCTTTTCCTCTTTTCTTCTTCAGCTCTCTTTGGTAAGCCAACACCAACCCCCTAATAATTGATGATATCTTGCTAACTCTCACGATAGCCTTTTGGCTTAGATCAAGTGTAGTATCTGTTCTTTTCAGTTTAATCTCTGAAAGAGTTCTACTTGAACTCAATCGTGATTATTCTTATTTTTGTACCGCGGTCGCATATCCTCTGGGCTTGCCCATGATGGCTTCCACCGTGTCCCTGGTATTACACTGCCTCCAGGTGACGCGAACACTTCCTTTTCGTTGCGATCTCTACCTTGCGTAGGGGCGTGAGGAAGAGCTGGAAGAATCAGTTCAAGATGTGGTCGGTGGAGAAGGTCAAACAGCTTAGACCGATGATCCCATTGCCCTCAAATGAATGTGGCTTCTCGTTTGGACTCGGGGATTGTTACACTGTCCCGGCCCCCTTTTCGTGACATGTGCTTGAGTAACACTGGCCACGTATTTGTACTACTCCATAGGTAGATAATCTCACATCATAGGACGGGGGACATTATTGAACGTAAAATCATGCATGAGGCCAATGAGAAAATCACCCAAGGCGTTCCAAGGTTGTGAGTCAAGGTGTCACTAGCTGTACGCCTGCATGCGCGGCCAACAAGGCTCCCGAGTCTATTTGTACTTACATAGATAGGTAGCTCAAGGTCAAATTAGATATTTGCAATTCCTTGACATGCATCTCTCGCAATGACCTGTCAATATTGACATTGCTGCCTCCCGCAAACGGAGGCTATCCAATCGAGAGACCTAATTAGTACAGTATAAATCTATTAGTAGTAGTGTACTGACATGGACAGGAAATTCTAAAATAACCGATCTCGATTAGGTAGATGTAAAATGCACGTCACTATCGATATCATCTAGGTATTCGAGTGGAGGGATGAAATGTTAATGCCTGTTCATGATGAACCAAATTAATAAAGACGGAGAAGGGAAGTATTATGTCCGAAAGGGAAGATCCGCCTTTACATTTGACAGGCTGACAGGGACCTTGAGGGAGATCGTCGTTGGAGATTATGTTGGAGCTCGTCTCGATTCTCAAGCGCCAACCCGGCAACGGGTGGAGTTAAATGAACATATCAAGGTTCGATGGAGAAGAATCGGAAGTACATAGACGAGATGCTCGAATGCTTCGCCTGCAGGCATGTACATATATGGATTATCAGGCATGGATACCGGGCATGGATAGGATGCTATACATACTGCTTTACGTGTACGAATAGCCCCGTCTCGCCTATTTATCAGTTTTTGTATTTTGACCTGCACACAAGAAGCAATAGAAGCATTCAATTTACGACACGTGCCATCCTAAATCGAGTATTGTCGTCCACCTACCTGGGTATTTCATACAAATTCGTAAGGCGATCATACGAACAGCTAGCCACCCAGAACGATATCTACCTAGGTACCTAAGATTAGGAAGTTAACTAACAGATATACTTATTCTACCTAGCCGCCTAGGTAGGTAACTATCTACCTAGGTCCCTTTAACATCTATATCCTGCCATGCCACCCCAATATTTAGGTCTAAGGTTTTACTAGTGTATACGTACCTACCTACCTAGGTAGCTTAACGTACGAGCTCTTAAGATGGAAAAACTAAGAATTATTTTAAGAGGGGTTCATGTGTGTCATCGCCCGAAAATATGACTCCTCCAGATGCGTCACAACCTGGAAGCTACCCCTCCAGCCCCTCTAAGTATCGAACAAGTTTTCGGTGGATATCTTGGACTAGAATCACTGTTCTGCGTATGTAGAGTCTAGACAGTGGGACATGGGACATGGTATCCATAGATCATATTCTCTACTGTTCTTCTGTTCTTCACTGCTGGTAATAGCATCGGACCGTGATCATCAAGAAGTGAGTTCCACTGTTCAAACGCCTTGGAACATGGACTTAGCATGAGCCAGCGGCAGCTAGACCTAAAAGCAGCCACTCGGAGTTGATTCTCGAACTCTAGGCTTTAGTATACTGGGGGGTTGATGCAAGTCAGAAAAGGCGGTGACAAGAACTTGAGAGAAAAAGAAGCCTTATTATTGATGTTGTATGAAGTAAAGTTCAAATATTTTAGCTCTCGTTGGTGTCTTTTTTAGTGCTAAATCCCAAATATGGGGCTTAGGTACACACTGTACCCACTCCGTGCTATTAGCACGTGCCTGGCTCGTACCTGCGAGTTATCGCCCAAAAGGGTATGGTCAATCTTACCACGGCGGCAGACGAATCGGGGTGGGTACCCCCACCAATGGAAGGAGCCACAGTTGAAAAAAAAAAAAAAGTTTAGCTTACAATCAGTTTAACTGGGAGAATCTTTTTTTTCCCCTTCAACTTTTTCCTCTCAGGAAAACCAATCCACTACAACAAGACAACGAAGTCGAATTAAAACAGCTTTTGAGATTATTTCAATTAGAACTTACCAAACTTCGTCGATATCATGCCTTCGGTCATCGCTGAGCTGTAAATCTTCACTGCGGGACATGTCTGGCGCTCCCAGGCCTGTCCCGCAGTCCAGCAGTTCATCGAGATATTCAATCCAAATTCGACATTCGACGAAGTTATACAGGCTTTCACTGTCTTGTGTGCCCCTTTCCCATCCAAAGGGTGCCTCTCGGAAGCCTGAATCCATATTAGAATTACTGCGCATTTTGCCCATTGATTGCGGGCCTTCACAACTTACACCTGGGGACGACGATATACTCTATATCTCCCTCCTACTAATCACCCATACTCCCTTCTATACGCCCTTCTATACGCCCTTGCGATAGTATAACCAGATCCATAACCTCAAGAAGAGCCAGATTTGACTCAAGCTACACGACTTGAGAATCTATACTCGCAGAGGACCACAATTGCATCGGTGATCCTCGAAAATCATTCAGGCTTCACCGCCGTTTGCCTCGATCTCCTCAGCCCCCGAGTCCGGGGGTGGATCCCTTGTCAACCCCTGCATACCCTCATATATCCATACAAATACCACATATCACAATGTCACGGAACGTGCGCCAACAGAGACCCCCGGCTACTCCAGTCAAGGTCGCGAAACGTCGCGGCTCCAACGCTTCGTCGTCGCTAGACTTATCTGACGAGAGTGGCTACTCCGGGGTAGAAGACATCAGCGATTCTGAAGATGATGACGAGGAGGATGTAAACGCGGCTGAGGAGGACCATATTCTCTCCGACGAACTGCAGCAGACCATTCGCAGTTCTATCTCCCCTCGGCCGCAACATCATGGTGACAAACAAGACGTTGGTGAAGTAGAAGACGATGACGACGACGACGACGAAGATAATGAAGACGAGGATGAAGACGATTACGAAGGGGATGATGACGAAGTAGACGAAAATGCTAGCTGGGATGGCATTTCATCTGAAGCCGATGCCGATGACGATCTTACTATTGATCAAGGGTACACTAGCACGGAACGCCGTGTCCGCTTTGACATACCCGACTCATCGGATGGCGATTCGACGGAAACTGATGAGGATATTGATCATGGTTTCTTCCCTGATCTCTTCGTCGACAAGAGCATCCTCGACCCTTCTTTCCGCCGAGAGCTTGAGTATGATCCTGACCCCTACGACTCGTCAAACTCGGAAGCATTCTGGGACCATTACGATATCGACACCACCGACTGGTTAGGAAACAGCCTCGTTGATGCAACCTCTGATTATGAAGCTTTCCTCAAGGCCATAGAAGACGACGATAGCACACCAGTTCCTACTCCTATAACTAACCATGAGCTGTCGACCGCTTTTAATAAATTAGTTGATTCGTCCGAGAATGATGAAGTCTCCCTTGACGGATATCAAAGTGAGTAAGAATAATTTGGTCGGCCTCTATGTATGTGCTAATCCGCCCCATCTAGCTGATGGGGATACTACCGATGAGGAAGATCCGCCTGAGAAACCCGTTCGACGTAAGAGTCGGCGGGAGGCTGTAGACGACTCCTCCGATTCGGATGTTGTGACGCTCATCCGGCCTCGCCGCGGCCAGCCGCGCGTTGGCCGGTTCGACCTAGACAAATCTAGCAAGAAGCCGATAGCCATACTCAATCCAAGAACTGGCAAGATGATGATCTTTACTCATCAGTGTATGAGAGGTAGAGGTTTTGACCTCTCTCCAGAGCAGTTCAACTTCCAGTATTTCGAACAGCCTCAGTCGTCTCCTATCCTCAGCAACCCGGGTAGTATCATGATGAGCGGCATGATATCCTCTCACACATATGGCGACTTTATGAACGCTCACGCCATCGGCCCTGCTGAAGCCTGGTATTCCCAGACGTCCGAGGGGAATGCAGTCGATACCTCTGATTCCGACGACCAAGTCGTTGATGAAGCAGAGAAGAATCTTAAGTTAGAAGATTTCATTGACCTAGATGATGATGATGACGACGATGACGATGACACGTCAGAAGAAGAGAAGGTTCTCGCGCATGACGAAGCCGACGATCAATTATTCTACACCCCGAGTCGCGCTCCAGGCCGTCCCAGCACTGCGTCCAGTGATGTGACGTCCCTTCTCGATCATTTCCAACATAACACCAACATCGTCGGTGCATTTCGCCGAGACCAAGTGAATCATCAGTTGATTAGCCGTAGCAAAGCTACACGGGAGTCACTTGCATTCTCCGGCCCCTATTTTGAAGGCACTCTCCGTGGCATCAAAGATGGACGCATCGCTACTACTAATGTCCCCATATCTCCCATGCGGAAACAGAAGATGCCCGAGGTCGCTAGCAGCCCCCTTTCGACTATATCGCAGAAGAGGAAAGCATCGTCGGAGCACCCTATGGGTCATAAACGACAGAGGAGCGTTCCCGACGTGGACGTTCTGAGAATCTAATCCTCTGGACATCTACTCTCGTCCGACGCCTTTCTATCTAAAGACGGTGATGGACGGTGTGGCCTATTTCGATAGGCCATTCCCTGGCCATCAACATTACTACATTACAAAAACCAATTTATTTCCTACTGCAGCTTATGCTGCAATTTTCCTTTCCTTTACGCCAATCGCCTACACCAATCACTTGTCAGACAGATCTTTTTAAGAATCCCCCCCAGTTCTTAATTCGTATTTGAGCGAAGCAGACGTGGCCAACCCCATCCACTGTCATGCTTCATAATTAATCTGATGTTACGAATTTCTTGAAGGTACCAGACCAGCCAGGTATTTTGGCAACTAATCCTTCAGGCATGGTCATTGATTTCCTTGAATCTCATTTTCTTGTGACAATCGAGAAGACAACAACTTGATGAGCCTAAGACAACCCCTAACGCATATTCAAACAACTATGGACAGATATGGAGTGCGATGTCTATAGCACTGTGGAGTATATCGTTGATCAGGATATTTGCGAGGCACAAACCGTGTTTGTAATCATACCGAAATGTATGAATACCTTCACGCAGCTTCATCACTCCTAAGTTAGGAGAAGATGTCATTCGCAGTCTCGCGTTATTTCATAGCAAACTCAATAAAAACCACCTTTCTTCACTATTATGAAGTTGTTAGTTCGTAGTGATGCTAAACAGGTAGTTATTTGCCTTGAGACTAAAATTCCAGACCCCTTATAACAGTTGTTGTTGCTCTCTGTAGTCATCACACCCCCATGCCCCTTATATAGCAGTTAGAATACATTTGATATAATCATTTCTTTCATGACTGTCGTTCTCCATCACGCGTTCAACATATCTCGTATTATCCTAACGGCCACATCATCCCCCATCCACCCAAGTTTGAAGAGTAGTACGATGTCAGATCGGAACAGAAAAGGAGCTAGAGCTATAGCAACCTGAGGTAAGAATTGATGAGGCTTTAGTATATATCCTCGACCGATACTTACATATCTTTACATTACCCTAATCGCCTTAGTTGGTCATTATCAGCCAACATGAACGGATGTACCTATAACACAGCATTCTTCGAAACATCATTCACCCCACAGATTAGTGGAAACAAGAGAGGGTTCGAGACGTTAGCGTTTTCTTCCCGACATATCTCTCAATTTTTATGGGCAGCAGTGATATTCAACACGGGCAATTATACTCAGGCGGGAGCCTACAGTCGAGAAGACTCAGGAGTCTTCGTCACATATACCAGGATCAACTACCCGTATGTTCCTAATACTACCCAGAACTTCAATCTCAAGATGTTTTGATACGATCCCTGTAGGGGCCCGTACATAGATGGAGGCATGTACTCTTGTACCTTATGTAGATAGATAAGATAAGGACCTTTTGGTCCTTATCCCATTTCTCACCCGTTCTTGAAGAACTGAGAAATGATCGATCTTACATATTACACACGCACCCATAAGGTCTGCATCAAATTGGTGCTCAGTATGAGTTCTTTTCATTATAACCAACCACACCACTCCACACCATTATTACTCGCATATGGAAAAGATAGAGGTCGATGCAGTTAAGAGATCTAACTTGGATCAATATCCATCTGTCCATAAAGTCTATAGAAATAGATTGACAGGAGCGCTCTGCTATCTACAGGAAATAAACAGGGGCAGTTTCTGAGCACCACTTGTCTCTGACGAGAATGACAGGCCCTCGTCAAGAGGCCCATCGAAGCGTTCGACGAGCTCAATGCTCAAGAAGGACGCTATTAGGAACATTTATTCTCAACTTAAACACCCAATATACCAGGTACCATGCAGTACCTTAAACTTCATATTCTCCGCACGAGAATCCAAAAAAGAGAAGGTAGTTTATCGCCTTCTAACCTAAGCGCTGGACCGGACCGTCGATCCTGGCGTCTAAACTAGACAAGAAATAGGATGGATGAACAGGTCGGCGAAGAGAAGAACAGTCCAACTATTAGAAGAACTAGGAGCTAAGAGGGAGCGAGAAAATCTAATAGGAGTCTGATATGGGCCTATACAACATAGCTATAGAAGGGAATTTGTCTTCGGAAAGGAGGATAGAAGTTGACTGGCCAACACTACCTGTTTCCTTCTTTCTCATGAAGACTGGAGTTGGACCTGGACACAAATACCTATATAAAAGTGAGTAGATGTAATGCTATTTAGACTAGACGCCAGACTAACAATTCCAAGGATCCAAGACGACTTGACGGAATCAAAATTCCAGTCCAACACTATACCATCTTGAGCGGAATACATTAAGAAATGAAACGTCGACCTTGAAACTTAGACCTTAACACATGCCGTTAAGTTAGGGCATACGGAAGAGCCACGAACCCAGACTACCGACCCCTGGGCCGCGATAAAGGCCAGTAAAACAAATAGGATAATCCTAGGGGAGGCTAGGAATTCCCGAACTACCATGGAAACTAGAACATGCAGGACTGGACCTTCCGGTAATCAACAAACCATTATTCAGATCATGCCGAGCTCTGGGTTCATTACAGCAAGAAGGATACCGGTACATCGCGTCATGGACTATTCTCAGATCCGTCCTCGCTGTCTCTATACTATCGAGGTTACCGCCTATCGTGGGCGGTAACGTACAAGGGGCGACGATACCCAGCCAGATGAAGATCTTGAAAACATCATGGTCACCGTGTAATATGCGACTTATTTCTACCCTAATAACAGACACATTAATCCGATTCCACTTTGTTCTCTCCCTACATACCTCCTATATATATGATAAACCAATCCCAGTAGGCTTGAAAAGTCGATACACGAACAATTTTCTTAGTCGCTTCCGCAGATACCGTATAACATCCGACCGGATGAACCAAACGCAGAAAAACCTACCTGAGTACCCAGTAGGTTACATTTCCAGGGGCCCAGAACAAGGGACGACACCTGGGAGCTGGAAGCTTAGAACCAGAAGTCGACGATTCCAAACTCAGCCGTACACAGGTGCTATGAGCTTGTCGTCACCATATACTAGCCATGTTCAAACTCGAAGAACAGATCTAGTGACATATACAGTACCGCTTCACATTACTTCAAAAGCGAGCTTTCACCTCTCGACTATTTACGTTTGTATGGCATTGGAGTTTCTTGTCGACGATATTACCCCGTCCGGCATCCAAGCCAATAGTTACGACTAGTTCACTAGTCTAGTCCCCGGTGGCTCTGTTTACTACAATCACTCAAACACCGATAGAACCGGAAGCTGTGCCCAAGGCCCAAGAAGAATCGAACCCAACCAATAACGCCAACATGCCTAGGTTATTAACGGGACCAGGTTACGAGAAAACAGAAGAGAACTTGCTCTGGGTGAACCACATCCGCAAACGCCCAGTTCATGCCCGACATAGGCGAAGATTGCAACCCGCGGTATCCACCAAGCAAGAATATATCCAAGCCCAGCTCATTCACCAGCCGACGCACTAATGATACTGTGTCTTCCACCGATCGGCCTTTACAAATGTCCTCCAAGAGCTACAGAGAATCCAACCGACGTCACATCGGACAAGGGCCGAGCCAACTCACCCATAACGGCCCTCTTTGCAGTAGTGCCAACTACGGATGTAGTATTGTTCCTCTTACCCAGGCAACATTCTCCTATAGGATTCTTCCTCTTACCCGGGAAACATCCTCCTGAGTCGTTGCTCTGCAGCATACCTACCTAGGACAGGCCCAGCTATCCGACTGGGTCCACAACGCAACGCGACGCAATTCAAGGCCGCTCTCTCGGACTACCAACCATGCCGTAGAGCAGCCGTCGCGGACGCGGCGATACGACCACACCGCCTTGGAACGCATCTACAGCGTACCGTGTCTTCACCAATACACTTCCGCGAGTCCAAATTATGTCAAGCGGTACTCCAGCTCTGCCCCCCGGGGTACTCTGGACGTCCTATGCGTCATCAGACGCGTCAGATGTATGTAGCTTCTCCCTAGATACCTAGGTAGATACATACGTCCATTCGGACGTAAACATGCTCATCATCATCATCATTCCGCGAGTCCAAAATCCTAAGAGTCCATCTCTTCGTTATTTCGACTTCTCACCTTTCTCTCTCGTACGCGGACATACACATACACACAGACATACGTACCATATCTAGCGCCCGAGCAATCTCGAGCCATCTCGAGCCTCCGCACCGCACCGCACCAGTACCCGGTATCTCCGCGTCCGTACTGAAGACCGACGGGAGAGTGTTTGAAGAAGGGGGCTGGCTATCAGTTCCGCGGCCAGAACAGCACTACGTTCTTGGTCTTAGTCCCCGCGCCGCTGCGCCTCGACATGATGGCATCTATTTCCTATGGGAACTTGCGGGACCTTGCGGAAAGAGTGTAGTTATCCGTGCCGCGGCTGAGACCCGACATGGTGCAGACGTAGCCTCTGCTCCCGCTCCAGCTCCGTTCGAGATCCTTCTCACAGCGGGCTTCGTAGGGAGCATCGCCAAACCACTACATCCAATTCCTTTCCAGGTACCAAGGTAGCTGTAGCTAGCCGTACGTACCCGTAAAGAACCCAACCGCACTAGCGACTGGAGCAATGCCTCCATCCATAGGTAGTTATATAGAAAGAAGAGTCCATAGTATTGGTTAAAAGACGTTAAATCACAAGCTTGAACACCCCTCATCACTTATTACAAATCACGGATCGTAGATCATGAGAAAAACAATCAATTCATAGCATTACCGCAGCGACAGAACAGCTAACCGCGAAACCCATTTGCCTAATCAATCTGACGAGTGTCGACCTTTTGCCTCTCGTCGCGTGTGCTCAACGCCTGAAGAGAGGGACCATTCCTGAAAATCAGAATGGTGTAGCTAACCTAGGAATGATGAACTCGCCCCGTCCGCAAAGGGAAAAGAATAACAGGACCTAACATTACACCCCTTTTGCTTAACCTCCCGAACTCGATGCTTTTATTCTTCCAGTCTTATCGAAAAGACGCAATACGTAATACATGCGATACAATCGTAGCTGCACTGATTACCATCATCCTTCCCTCGGATACACCGTATTGTTGTGACTTATGCCAAGTAGGCGAAGTAGTTTACAGCTCCTCCTTCACATCACCGGCCTTCTCCTTTACGGCCTCGGAACCGGAGCTTAGCTGATCCACTACCCATTGGTACGCGCCCTTAACGTTCTCACCAAGTTTAGCAAAGGCAGTGCTGGCCGGGTTCGTAGTGCCGTACTTAAAGTATGTGGACTGCTTGCGTGCCTCAGCTCTGAGCTCGTTGATGGTAGAGCCTTGGGGAGCAGGCTATATAATGTATTAGTACTATAAACTGAAATGATAGGACAGTGAACAGAAACTCACGATGCCATAACTGTCCAGGTAAGCCTTGAGCTCGCTTTCGCTCCACGTGTCGAAAGTGGACTTCTTGGCTGCCTCGGTGGCTTGGGCTAGGTAGCTCGTAGCAGAGGCGTACGAGATTCCACCGGCACTGGATGCCGACGAGTAGGCAGACTGGGCGGCTTCTACGAGATCATCACGGGTCGCGGAGCTACTCTCGCCAACCTTCTTCGCAGCGGCATCACCACTGTTTACAAGATAGCTCTTGAGGTTCTCGTAGGAAAGATCATCCCAGGACCAGGCTGTGTATGGGTGGGCGGCCTTGTGAGAGTTTCGTCGCACCAAGGCGCGAAGCTCGTCGGTCTTAGATCCTTGGGGAACCGGGACACCGCGAGCGTCCAAGTAAGCCTTGAGTCGGCTACTAGACCAGGTGCCAACAATCGTGTTGAACGCATCTTGGGCGGCAAGGCTCGCGTCGTCGGTAGCCTTGGCGTACTGGTTGCCAGCCTTGCTGGTAGCAGCGCCAAAAGCACTAGCAGCCGATGCGGACAGGTTGTCACCAAGGATATCTGCACGGTTTTTGCGAACAAGAGCACGGAGTTCGTTGACTTTGCTGCCTTGGGGAACTGGTGGCCTTGTTAGTAGGGAAGAGGTGACTTGTCCGGAAGCGTCTTACCATTAATTCCGTTCTTGTCACAGAAGTCCTTAAGTTGAGACTCGCCCCAGGCATCGATGATCTTGTCGGTGAGCGTCGCATAGACAGCACTAGCACTGGCAGAAGCGGAAGCCTGCTGATCCTGCATCTTCAAATAGGCCAGACGCGAGTTACGGCGAACCATGGCGATTAGTTTGTTACGCTATAGATTTGGGGTGTTAGTGATGTATACTAATTAGATATCAACGGGATTTGCTTACGTCGGTGATCTGAGGAGTAGAGAACCCATTGGTGTCGAGCCATTCCTTCAAGTCGGACTCGGACCAGGTGTCATAAAGCCAGTCTCCAGGATACGAAGCGGTATCTCCCACCTTCTTCGCCACTGTCTCATAGTTGGAACGGATCTTCTGGAGAAGAGTATCACGGGTTCGAGGCTGGGGGACTATATATGGGGTTAGCAGGTTATCAAAAGTAGTATCGATATGGATATTACCTGGAATGTCATGCTTGTCGGCGAAGGCCTTGAGGGAGCTCTCAGTCCAGGTATCTAAGATCCAATCCTGCACGTCGGACCAAGCCGTCTGGGCCTTATCCTCAGTCTCATACCAAGCGTTGGTTACCTGAGAAACGAGTGCATCCTTATTTGACTTCACAGAATCTTTGGTTTCTACACCCTTAGATTGCAGGTAGGCTGTGAGCTTGTCGGTATCCCAGTTCTTGTAGGGAGCGACGGCATGGGTCTCCCAATTCTTCTGGATCAGATCTTCTAGATCCTTGCGGTCAGCGGGGGTGGGGTAGGGGATATCGTTGTCGGAGAGCCATCGCTCAAGCTCAGTCTGATGCCACTTGTTGTAGGCTGTGCATGTACCATATTAGCAAGGGATGGGATATAGACATCAAGACATATATGAAGGGTTGGATATGGATAGAATATATCTAGGACCACTTACCTGCTTTGCTAAACCAGGTGCTGGCAACGACGGCATCCGTCGCCAGGGCAAGGGAGAGTAAGGTTGATAGCAACCTCATGATGAATCAAAGTCAAGGGCCAATACGTGATGTGATGGCTTCCTCTATGATTCTGTTTATTGGGAGAGTTGATTTGTTGATTTGTTGATTCGTTGAAGAAAAGTCAGGTCAGGTACTTTATGTAAGTACAGATATCATGGAGGATGGGGCAAGATTGGCAATGGCTTTTGTTTAGTGTAAAGTGGAAAAGATTAGGTACAGGTTAGGTAGTGGAGTTGAAGAGTGTATGATGATGAAGGAAAGATGAGGGATGATGATGATGATGATGAATTTGCATAAAAATGTATCACGTCACTGCTTTCTTTTGTTTACCCCTAGGTACCGTCACAAGCTATGTACCTCCTTCCTAAACCCCCTAAACTCCCTAAAGCTGTTTAAGTTCGCCTTGGGTTAGGCAACTTCGATCTACCCAATGTACATGTATGCATTACTAGGTACCTACCTACATGAAGATATGTAAAGGGCATTAAATGTCCCCTGAGGTTGCACAGAGACATATTAGACGTACCATGACCCGCGAATTAGATGTGGATATTGCGTTCGACAAATATGACGTAGTAGCTACAGTAACTCGCTGCACAGAAGAATTTGAATTTGATACATATTAGAACCTATCAACCCATTCAAACGACGATCCAGATATATCAGTTCTGCTTTATTTAGGTACTAGATAAAACAACGTATGCGGCTACAATCGTGAACGTAATAAGCTACAAGGCTAAGCTGGGCCGCCACTAAGTACTACACACGTCGTCTTGAGCTGAACAGCAGGGAACAAAAACTCCGGTGATGTCATCATGTTCATTTTTGTCCTAGCGTCGGTACTTCAAGGCTAGCAAAGCCACACCGGGGCAGTTTCATTTCATATGTGGAGTAGCACAAACGGTCTAGGTGGGGAAGTATGGCTAGTGACCTGTGGAGGTGCGGAGACTCTACTTACCTAGGTACGTACCAAGGTACCCATTTGGGGTATCCGCACTCTCCTATTTCTCACGATAGTTTGGTCATAAGAGGCAACCTTTAAACAGGTTAAAAATTATTTCCTTAACAAATATAAATAATAAATGAAGTCTACCACATACAATCGTCAAAAGGCTAATAAAATCATATCGAACACGATAAAGTTACTAGGACTTCTAGGTATACTTCATACATATACACTATATCCGCATCAAGACGCAGAACTTCCCATAGTCATCCTCCGCATCTTGATCGTAGGCAAGCTAAAGCTACCTTGCTTCTTAGCCTTAGGCATGTCATCTTCCTCTCCCTCCCCTTGCCAGACAGCACTTGTCCGGAGAGAGTCTAGTTTGACGTGAGATCGTAAGAAAAGCCCTACTCTCCCATTCTTCTTCATCCCTGACCAGCACCAGTCATCTTCGTTGATCCCTATAGGAAAGGGGTCGTGGTTAGCTACTACTCGTTATAAAAGCACGGGAGAAGAGGATGAAATTGAGCTGAGAGCCTACAAGTAACATTGGACAAGGTCTCATCCTTATCAAACGGCAACCACCCATTTGACATATCCTTCGCATCCCATTTCCAGCGCGTCGTGATGAATTTGCCCTCGGCGCTCGTTCTTGGACCCGGAGGGTGTTGCGGTGGTTCCAAGGTGACATGTTTCGCAACAAAAGTACCCCATTGACCATCATGCCAACCAGTACACCATTTCCCCTTCCACTTCTCTGGAAATTCTATGCCGATTATACGGGCACCTTCCAGGAACTTCAGAACCTGGTCCGAACTCCCGTCGGGGTCTACCGGGTCGCGCCCGAATCGCTTGACGTGACTCTTAACGGCTATGGCAGATGGGAATTTCTTTAGAGCCGCTGCGTCGGGGAGGATACTAGCTACGGGGGGGTTCTGGAAGTGAATATCATAATCCTCGGCATTTGGATTGTCCTTATATACGTCACCATACAGAACTACCACCCCGGGAATCTCGGGGAGGGGCTGCGGATGGCGTGCTAGGTGTTTAAAAAGTTGCTCTGGCGTTGTGAAGACTGTCGCGTCGTCTGGATAGACAGTCTGTCCTTTCTGCGCGCAGAAAAGGCAACCAAATTGCATCGTAAATGCCGAGGTCGAGGTTAGGTGTGATTTGTATAGAAAACGTAGTCGATGCATGACCCCAGATTTATTGAAATTTGCAGTTGCTGCGAAATGCTCCAGTTAATTAAGAATAAATGCATCATTCGGGAGGTTCTCTTACGGTCCTGTGCGACATCGAGTTCAACATCTAATAGATGTTGAGTAAATTCGCAGTCAGTACATCGGGCAAGACTCCGCCTCGTCCCCTATTCATGTAGTATTAGCACAGGCCACATATTTCGCGATCATCCTCTTTTCCTTTAGAGACACGTATGAGGTATAGGAATGGTCGGAATGCTCTTACATATTCCATCACGGATTTAGTAGCGCTCTTACGTCCCTTGACTCGGTACGTCTGCGCGCCTGAGCATAACCCCTTCTGTATATAAAGACTACTATCCAGCCCTATTTGATATCCAGAAGACGTATTCGCCCGTGGGTCGAAGAGTTCTTCGGCTGGTATTAGGCCATCCTCGTAGACGGGCGCCGCATTAGGCAACGGTGGAGGAGACTCATTCTCTTTTGATTCGCGGTTTTCGGGCGGGTTCAGCATAGGCCTTGCAAGTGAGGTCGTCCTCTGGTCGCTCGTAGGGATATGTACGGACGACCTAGGCCCCGAGGCATAACTTCCAGTGCTGGTATACCATGATACCCTACTGTATGAGGTTCCTGGGCTATAAGGCACGTTAGGAGGTACGGGCGGTACGGGTGTCTCTTGGCCGTGTAGGGCGACGCTGTCGAGATTGTTAAAGATCATAGGTTGCCCCACAAAGTAGTCATCCTCGGGAATGGAATTACTACGAGGCCATGACTTTGCGGCTGTCGTCTGTTCGCTGACCCAGGCTGATGTTCGCGAATTTGCAGGCGGAGGGTTAACAGGACCAGACACGAGACTAATACAGTCACGCTCCGCTCCTAAGATGTCAGGACTAGATGGCCGCCTAGCCAGTATGCTAGCCTCACTAACGCCGGCATTTTCGTTCAGCTTAGAAGTAGACGTGGATCCCGTGTTGCTATGACTATTGCCATTCGGGGTCCAAGGTATTGATGGTTGTATCCATGACGGGACGGACGATATTGATGATGAGCTCTCTTCGATATGTAATCTCCTGATAGTTTCCATGAGAGTCAGAGCGAATGATTTAGATGCCGCTTGGACTTGTGCGAATTTTGCAGCATCGAACGAACCAACCTGGACGAAATCGTCCAAATCGTAGAGAAGATCCTCCAGCCGTCTCTGACTATCGAGGATGCGATCTATAAGTGAAGTGTCAGTCGATTTGATACGGATAGTCTCAACTTAAAACAAGGACGATCCATCGGCGAGATCGCATAGCAATAGAGGGATGTAGGCATTCACCATTCTGTCGCATAGCCTCCGTAAACGCGTCGCCGTATTTGTCGGCGCGCTCCTTCCATAGCGGCAACAGTCTCTGCAAGGCACGCTCGCCCTCCCTCACCAGCGAGCGCGCCGCCTTGAACATGTCTGCCGCATCCTGGCTGCCAGAGGGGTCGGTGTTATTTTCATCCTCACCGCTGCCGGCCGCTGCCTCGGCATTAGCGATGGCTTCCTTGCCCCTTTCTACAACCTCTCGGAAGGGTTGGATGACAAGATCCTCAACGTCGATAGCCATGACCGACGGTCGAGATGCGCTCGTGCGCACTTCAACATCGATCAGGCAAATGCCGTGTGGATGTTGATCGGTGAAATGCGCAAGGCTCTTCTTCTATCTCGGCAGAGTACGCAGGCCGCACAGCATAAGCTAAACCGGAATAGGCCCTATGCGGCCACATGCATATAGGTATACAAATAAATACGAATATATAACAAACACGTCTCTACAACCGGGGTACGGGGTATGGTACCGTTGGAGAGGGAGAGACGGGATAGATAGACGGGAGTAACCAGGGATGGGATACGTCGAGGTTTGTGACGTGAGGGTGTGTTGTATTGTGTTGTGTAAAGTAGAAGTTGATTAAAAATGATTTTGATTGTTGATTGTTGATTTCGATCCCGATATGTTGGTGCTGTTCATGCGCCCTCGTGTGATCACCTTCCCTTTTTCACTTGATCTTATTTTTTTATTTTTTATTTTTTTTGTTTCACTCATCTCTCATCTCCCAATCTTCGGGGCCGCGATCCTGCGCTTCTCTCGCTCTACACTAGCTGACTACTACTAGCTCGTTCAGGCGATCAACAGCCTGCAGCGGGCTAGACGTGGGGGATTCTGAATCCGACATCCTGGTTCGTCGCTCTTGGCCGGCTATTAGACTGTTAGATAGAATCTACCACCCCCATTACCCATTACCTATGGGAGTGGCCGGATGCGAGCGAATCACGGCGTCTCCAAAATCCTTTCTTAGTGAGATTTAGAATAATATCCCACCTACCAACCTGACTCCCCGATTATCTATTGCCGCATACATACCTAGGTACATACCTAGGTACATATAACTCATTTTTATAGTGCTGATGGTGCCGATGATAGCAGGCAGTTAGGCACTTTACCGACGCCACGGCCCACGAATATCCATGAACTGGATGGATAGATTGTCGGCTTACCGCTAAATGATGAAACTTGGGGGCGATTGATAGCCTCAGCCTAAGATTCAATTGGTTTCCGATTGCTTGTTTTGGGGCAGTTTGGAGTGGACATTTATCCCGCAAACATATTCAGCTTGGTATTGTGAGCTGAACGGAGATGTTTGAAGAAGAAAAATGAATAAAAGGTAAAAGGTAAAAATGAATAAAAAGCTCATTATGGCTTGATTTCCTATCTTCGTGTGTTGTATAAATTACATAATCAAAAACACTAAATCGGGGGTAACTACCCAAACGGATGCTCGATTACCTAAAAATATTAACTAGCAACCATAAGCTTTTAAGGAGGCACCTTAACATCATATTATACTTGACATTCCGTTTAATAGAATAAACTTAGGTTTTAAATATATAGAAAATAAGTAAAAAGAGGTCAAGGGTAAACTTGAGTCTCATGCTTATATAGGGGCATTTCATTTCACTCCTCTCAAGTTATATATATCCTCCCACGGGGAATCATGGCATTATAAGTTAACTCTTACGTACCTAGGTAAGTTTCTCTAGCCGCTTTCCCACTATGTTTATAGTATTGCCGCAATACCTGTCTAATTAAAGACAGAAGAGGAGTGTCAGAAGCATGGCCTATCGAGGATAGACCAGACGGAGGGTTCGGCCTGCTGAAGGTATACTCCGTGGAAGGCAATACACCTGAGACATCGTGGACAAAGGAATGTCCCTATACATACCTATATCACAATCCGTAGAGATAGGTTTATAGCTCCTCGTGCAACAACGTCGCTATTACCAGTACTACGATGTCTGCCTTATGACAAGGAGGTGATCGAAAGCCAAGGTCGAAAAGGAATGCCTGAACCTAACTTACACCTAAAGGCTCCTCGCTCAGTTCTCAAAGCTCGATTCGTATTTTATGATCTTAATCTACGTACCCTTAATAGTTAATAGACGGTTATCCATATGAGCTAGGTTAGTTCCATTCGACAGCCAGTGTGAAGATATCAGCCTGTGACTAAAAGATAAATATTACTTGGAATAAAAGAGGCAAAATCTCCATTTATACGAATGAACCTCTATCATACAGATAGGCTCCATAAAGCAAAGTATGATCAATATATGCATACATATTAGTAAATACAAGATATATTAAAACTTATAAAATAAAATTATTAGATAAGGTTAATTAAAAAACTTAATTAATATATGTAAAATTAAATTAATAAGATTAAAAAAGCGTTAACGACGTTTAAAAAGATATTTAAATTATATATATATAAATTATTACGCCTTATTTCGCAAGAAAAAATAAAAAGTAAAAACTTTAAAATTATAAAGAATTATAATTTAAAATTAAACTATAGTTTTAAACTTTATTACCTTTATTATAAATAATTCTTTTTTATTTTAAAAAAATCTTATTTTAAGAAAATACGTGTTTTTTAAAAGAAAGTTAATTCTTTTATTAAATTACTTTATTTTAATTACTTATAAATAATTAATTTACTTAAAAAAGTTTCTTATTAAAATATATTATATTAATATTATTTATTAATTTTATTATTACGTATATTATTATAGTTATAAAAGAAATTTTATATTTTATTATTTTATAAGTATTTAAGTTAAGTATTTATATTTTAACTTTATTATTTATTAATTTATAAAATTTTAAATTATTCTCGTTAAATAACGAATAATCTTTTAAATCTTTAATAATACCTTTTTTACGAAATCTCGAAACTAAAGGTAAGTATAAAGAAAATTATTATTTATAAAAACTTATTAAAATTAAATAACGTTTTAATATACGATTTTTTATTAAAATATTCGAAATAAAAAGTATATTATTTTAAGATCTTTTCTTTATTCTCGAATTATTTTAATTTAGTAACGATAATGTTATAATCTTTTATAATTTTTAAGATTATAAAATAATTATATAAGACATTTTTAATATTAATAATATTAAAGTTAATTTTAATAATTTTTTTATATAATTTATTAAGCTTTATTAAAAAATGCACGATAGTTATTATATTATTTAAATATTTATTATTATCGTTACGAGTAATTAAATTATTAATAAAAATTAAATTTAAAATTAATATAATATAATTTAAATAGTTTATAATATAATAATTTAATTTAATTAAACCGGTATAATATTAATAAACGAATAAGTAACTTATTTTAAATAATAAGTTTAATAAGTTAATTTAAACTTTTTATAATAAGTTTAAAAAAATAATTAATTATTATTAATAAGCTTTTTAAATCTTTTATTAAAATATTAAAAAGTAAAAAAATCTTTAATAAAAGGTAGTAAATTAAGTTTATATTAAAGAATCTTAAATTAATAATTTTTTTATAAGAAAATATGTAAACCTTACGTATATTAATATAAAAATTTACTATTAATTTAATAACTTAAAAGCTTATATTTAAGCCGTTTTTAATAAATTTAATACTTAATTAATTTTTAATAAATTAATTAATATTAATTTTATTTTAAAAAGTATCGGAAAGCGTATTATATTAAAAACGTTAATTAAATTAAATCTTTTTAATCGAAAAAACTTAATATATTTTAAAATATTATTTATTAAATATTTTAACTTAAAAGTTTAAATAAAAAACCTCTTTTCTTTATAATCCCTTTTATAAACTTAAGTTAAAAAAATAATTAAAAAGGCCCGAATATAATTTAATTTCATTAAAATTAACCCTTTTATATTTAAAAATAATAAGGGAGGAATTCCTTTTAAAAAGGCTATCGAAATATTTAATAATAACTTAAGTAATTTTAATTCCGATAATTAATCTTAGAACTTTAAATTACTTAAGGACCTTTTTAAAGGATTACCTCGGGGCAATTTTACGCTTTTATATAATAATAAAAATCCTTTATTTTAAAACAATAATAATTAATTATTTAAAGTTTTAAAACGATTAACTCGTCCTTTTTACGTTATAATTATTATTAATTTAATATAACTTAATAAACTTATTATTTATAATAATAAGGACTTTATAAAGTTTTAAACTTAATAAATAAAAGTTAAAATATACTTAAAAATATATACGAAAAGTTTTCTTAAAGATTTTTACCGTATTAATTAAATTAAATCGTTATTATTTAAAAAAATATAATTATAACATTAATAACGTGAAAACTAAATTACGTAATTAAAAGTCTTTAATATTTAAATAATATATATTATTACTTTTTAAAAACGTTTTATAAACCTTTCGAAAAAATATCGCAATTTAAAAAAAATAAATAAATTTAAATATTAAAAAAACGTTGCTTAATATTTTATCGAATTATTAAATCTTAATAAAATAATTTAATAATTTAAAACGACGTTTTAAATTTATATCGTTAAAACCCTTTTTAATAAAATTATTAAATTAATTTATTTTAAATAAAAAAGATTTCCGAATATAAATAAAAAATTCTTTATTATTATTTAAAAAATAAATTAAATATATGAAAATATATTAATTAATCTTAATATTTTAGAAAAAAAAAAGCTTACTTTAACTTAAAAGCCCTTAAAATTAAGCTAAGTTAACCACGAAAAGGAAAACCGTTTTAATTTAAGCTAAAATTAATCTTTAAAAAATAACGATAAATTTAAAAACGAAGGTAAATTAAGATTAAATTAAAAAAATAAGGTTTAATTTAATAATAAAAATACTTTAAAAGAGATTAATTAAATAAATATAAATTAATAAAAGAAAAATAAGAAATTTTATTAACGTTATAAACGTAATAATTATTAAATTTTTTCTTGTTTTATAAAAAAAAATATTAATAATAAAGATTTATTATTAAACTTAAATAAAGTTTTTTTCGTAAAACGATCTTAAAATGATAATATTTAACTTATACCTTTACTATAAAAAAGGGTATAAATAAATGTAACTTTATAAGAATTATTTTATCTTTAAATTATAGAAATTAAAAATTTTAATTTAAATTTTTAAAAAGCTTTAACGTTACACTTTATTAAATCTCACGATTAAATTAAGGTAAAATATACCGAGCCGTAATAATTAAAAAATTAATTAAAGATAAAACGAAAGTTATAAAAAAACTTTACTTAAAATTAATTTTTAAATATAAACTTATTATTAATATAATATTATTATATAATAAAAATAAATATTAAGTATAAATATTATTAAATTCCGGAAGTTTAATTTTAATGATATCTTTTTTTAAAGCAAGGAAATAAAAGTTATTAATTATTAAAAAATAATATACTCGATTCGTATTAGCTTTTAATTTAACTTAAATCTTTTTTATAAAACGTTATTATATTAATCCTTTTATTTTTTATTATTAAAAAAATCACTTTTCTTAAATTAATTTTAAGCTAAACGCCTTAAATAACGAATGCGATATTATTATATTATAATAATAAATAAAATTTTATAAGCTTATAAACTTTTTTTTAAATTTTAAAAAAATTAAGTTTAATTCCTTTTATTATCGGAAATATTATATTAACTTAACTTTACATAACTTAAAAAAGTTAATTAATATAATAATAATAAGGAATATTAAAGTAAATAAAACGTTAAGAAATATTCTTAAAGAATTCCGTGAATTTATATACATTATAATTAAGAAAGTAAAGTAATATTTTTTAAATTATTAACCTTAAAATCATTTTATTAATTTTTAAAAAAGAAAAATACCTTTTTAAAAACCTTTTTATGTTATAAATAAAAGGAAATTTAATATATTTAAATTATAGTTAAATAAAATAATTAATAATAATTAAATTTAAAAATTAACTTTATTTTATATAATATTTATAATATTTATCGATAAATCCGATTTTTAAAACCTTTTTAAGTTAATAATTAATTATTAAGGTTTAAATAATATTATTATCTTTATTTATTATTTTATACTTTTAATATTTAAATTATAAGCTTACTTTAAAACCGTAAAATAATTTATAAAAATCGACCTTAAGTTAAGATTTCACCTAATTAAAATTAAGGAAAGTAACGAGTAAAAAATAATATTTCATTATAAATATAACTTTTTTAAATATTTAATAATATTATTTAAATTAATTAACGTTTTTATAATTTTTTAATTAATAATAAATAATATCTTTTAAAATCTTATCGATTTAAGCTTTTTAATATATTTAAATAATTTCCTTATTTATATAAACACGATAAAAGAATATAATAAGATTATTAAAAAAGTTTTAAAAAGATTTATAAAATATTATTTAACGGTTAATTTACGAAAGTATTTTTAAAAAATGTAAAAAATAAACTTTTTAAAATATATTATTAAAGTAAATAATATTTTAATAACTTAAAATAAAATCGATTATATTAATAATTAAAAAACACTTAAATCCCTTAAAAAATCTTAACAATTTATCGGTTTTATAAACTTTTATTAACAATTTATAAAGAAATTCTTGAAAATAATAAGACCGATTATTAATGTAAATAAAGGAAATAAAAAGGATTAAAAGTAAATTAAAGAAATAAATAAATCTTTTAAAAAACTTAAATTTTAATTTATTTAGGTTTTTATTATAATATATTTTAATCCCTTAAAATAAATTTATATTAAAGCTAATATATTAAATTATATTATTAACGTTATTTTTTTAAAAATAAATAAATAAGGTAAATTTAAATTAATAGTTTATTATTTTTATAAATTTACGTTAATAAAAATAAATTATAAGATTTATAATAAAGAATTATTAATTATAATAAATTCTTTTAAAAAATAACATTAATACTTAAAAAGTATTAAATAATAAATTAAAATTTAACTTATTTTATAACAATTAAACTTTTAAATTAACGTTAAATTTAATAAGTATAAAAATTATTATTATATTAATTTATTATTAATTATCGATTAAGAAAATAAAATAATAAAACTGATATTTTCTTTAAATTATCGTAATATCGACTTAAAAAAAGAAAAATTAAAAACTAGCTTATAAAATCGGTCTTATAAAATAAATATTTTTCGCATTTTTAAGGAACTTTATTTACCTCTTTAATAATTATCCTCGTTATATTAAAAACATTATATAATCGTATTACCCTTAATTAAGTTTTTAACTTTATAAAAAAATTAAAAAAAGTAATTATTAACGATTTAAAATATATTACGTAAATTATAAACCTTTTTAAAAATATTATCCTTTAAGATAATTTTTTATATCGAAAAAATAAACTTTAAATACTTATAAAACTTTAAAAAGAAATTATTTCTTTCGAATATAACATCTTTATCGCTAAATATATAAAAATAAATAAAACCTTAAAATTAATTACTTAAAACTTTTAATAGTTAAATATTAAAAATACCGTCCGAAATTACGTATAAAGTTATTTAAAATACTAATAAAATAAAATCCCTTACCACGCTTTATATAAATATTTTTAATTAATAATAATAATAAATTTTATTATAAACTTTTCTTTATCGAACGATTATAACTTTATTTAAATAATAATAAATTTATTTTTAAAAATAACTTACTTTATTTTTTTTAAAGTAAAAAAAAAATCTAATAATCTAATTAAAATTTTTATTAAATAATATTAAAAATTATATAACGTACCATTAAATATTATTTTTAATAAAAACTTTAAGTTTATTTCTTATATTTAAAAAAACTTTTTTAAATTAATAAAAATTAAATCCCGTATAAATATTACGTTTTACTTATAAACCGATAGTTAAATAAAACGCTTTAATTAAATCTTAAAGGTTTACTTTAAAGCCTTTATTAATTATAAAATAAGTAATTAAAAAAACCTCTTCGTAATAATTAAATTTACTTATAATAATATTACTTTATTATTAATATAATTTATACCTTTTTACATTAATTATAATTATTATTTAATCGTTTATAACCTTTTTATAAATACTTTACGTAATTTAAGAAATAAATTATATATATATTAAATAATATAAATACATTAAAAAACATAAAAATACTTAAAACGAAATCGTTAATAAATAAAAAAATAAGTAAATAAACGACGAAAAAATACATTAACTTTTTAAGAAAAATAACTCGTAATGCTTAATATAAAAAATATTAAAACTAAACGCCTTACTAAAAAATTAAATAAAAAATTCTTAAGACCTTTTAAAATTTAATAAGTAATTTCTTTTATAATAATAAAATTTACTTTACTTAAAAGTTAAAAAATATATAACTTATTTTATATTTCACTTATTAAACTTTATCGTATTAATAATTAAAAATTTCTTAACTTTAATTAAGTTTTACGTAAAATAACCCCGATAAAGTTTAAAAATTATTAAATAAAATAAGTCATAAACTTTATTAAAAACTAAAATAAAATAAAATATCTCGTAAAATAAAAAAATTAACCGGTTAAAAGGTATTAAACTTAAAAACCTTATAAATATATATTTAATAACGAAATAAACGTAATAATTAAACTATTTTATAAGTAATATACCGATAAACCTTATAATTTTATAATCTTTTAAAATGCTTAAAGTTAAATATTAAAAAAAAAAAAGTTAATATTATACGAATAAGCTTCACGAAATAAAATATAATTAATATATACATATATATTAATAAATATAAAATATATTAAAACTTATAAAATAAAACTATTAAATAAAATTAATTAAAAGATTTAATTAATATATATAAAATTAAACTAATAAGATTAAGAAGGCGCTAACGGCGTTTAAGGAAATATTCAGATTATATATATATAAGTTATTACGCCTCGCTTCGCAAGAAGAGATAAAAGGCAAGAACCTTAAGATTATAGAGAATTATAATTCAAAATTGAACTACAGTTCCAAGCCCTATTGCCCTTGTCACAACCTCCCTTGTTCCCGTAACCCTCTCATAGGATCAAAAGAAGAGATAATAGTAAAACGTTAACTATGAAGATAACTCGTGGACTCAAAGGACTTAACCTAGGTCCGTCCGTAAATTTTAAAGGGGACAATTGAGGAGAACATTAAATAATTTTCTAAACACTGGAACTAAATACAAGTATTACTACCTAGAATTGAGCTACCAGCGAGATACCAATAGCGCTAATAGGAATCGAACCTATTCTCACTAATAGGTGGGATCTCGCCTGGTCCTAGGTACTCTTTAGGTTAAGGCTATCAGAATTGGAATTAAGTATTAAAGGGGTGTTATTGAATTTCCTTGGTACCATAGATCAATCACATCTTACCATTCAACCTAGGTTAAGGCCACAAAGTTAAACACAACTATATTACCATACATTCTATGTTCAAGTCTCATCTTCACTCTATTCCAATTAGGAGTATAAACTTAGTACATTGCTGATTACCTAGGTATTCACTTGAATAATATGCTATATAAGATGATCTCAATAAGCTAGCCACCTAAGTGAGCCTGATTAGTTTATGAGGTTATCAAGATGACAAGCTAATTATATTATATGCAAATGAGTATCTCGAGATTTCTAACTAAACAATCTAAAACCTAACTTGATATCAGACTCACAAGAGATGGAGCTCTAATAACTTTACTTACCATAAAAAGGTAGCAAAAGTAGCACGGCAAATGTTGCTAAGTGTCAGCTTCTACAATATGAGCAATACGACCATTCTCCCCAAACCCTAAAGCCACAACCTAGGTTACAGAGTTATAACGAACTATTAAAATGGAATGATTCACCCCGCGTGGTCCCCCGTTATGGTTGAGCGAGAATACGTTCGTATACGTTCCACGACTTCATCAAGTTTTCAATTCATGGAAGACTAGATCAATACCATCCCCCCCATTTCGTCATTTTCGCTACTCACAACTTACGGGGAAAGCTCTAAGATAACGACAGAAGTAAGATAATAAAACCGAACTTCACTTGCTTGGGCTAAGAAACCTCACTTCATTCTCATCACACACGTCCAAGAGATAAAAAAATGAATTCCAGCATCTTCGTCAACATGCCTGACGACTCCAAGGCCAAAGCGAAGCCAGAACATCAGGGCAAGAACCGCAAGCGAGAAGGAGAGCCTAGAAGAGAAGAAAGCTATTCTCACGGATGCAGTTCCGCGCCTCTCCCATGGAAAGATATTACGGGCGGCGGTTTTAAGGTGTCTTGGGGCCGATAATCTAGAGAAGACAAGATAGACGGGAGTGTAGGGTATTAACCTACTGGCTAATTGGCTCCCTGCGCGACAAACTTTAGAGTTCAGGGCACCCGAAGGAAAATCTAGGTTGAGACATTTTATATTGGAATACCTACCTCGATACCTAGCGACTGAAGGGTGGTAGACAGGCATTCGTTTCTCTGGCACATACCAACATGCCCAATATAACGTTCCGATCCATCTTCTGAAACGCACTCGGTGACTGTTCAAACCAAGTCACTACATTTATCCACCCTCTGGTGCCGAGGTAATCATAGGTAGTTCAAACTTAAACAACAAAATCGTTGCCAGTGAGACCCCCCCTGAGAACTATCAGTGTCTACACCGAGAGTGTATACCAAAATCAAGACAGAATGCCCTGTATTAATAAATCCAACCTATAACGTCCAAAAAGATCGCTCAGGAGGTCCGCTGTATACTAACACTCATCTAGTGGGCGATGTAAAGACACGCTTGTGTTTCGATGCTGGTATCTATAACATGTCATGCCACGTAAAATACAATTCAAGAATTTTCCATTACCGAAAAAACAGACAGAACAAATCGCCGCCAACTAAGCCTATTCATCGCCTTGTCTTCTTCTTAGTGCCGCAAACATTCTGGTTTACATGTTAGCCTGTCTTATTTATGTAGGGTTGGCTGAAGAATACAAATAGTACTTACCGAACGCCTATGTGTGAAATCCTTATAAAAACCATTCCACAGTTCTCTAGCAGAACAGTCCTCTTGACCATCTTTCGTGACACATTTAGGCTGGTTGGCGTCCCGCACTGAATCGGTCATTTCGATCCATGGCTTCGGCACGGGCCAGTCGGAAAAGTGCAGGAACTTGGCTTCGTTAAATATGGCAACAGGATCCCACTCTTCCCTGTCGGTGCCGAGATACTTCTCGTGTTTGTCGCCACGGAATTCGCCCGTTAATAAATCGTAGGGGCGATGCGGGAGAATCATAGCGCTGTCCTCGTATAGTTGGTTCACGATTTCCATGTCGTAGTCGTTGCGACCAGCGGACTCCATCTTCTTCATAATCCTGTCGAACTCGACCTCGCTCGGCTGGACCAGCATCAACTGGGACGACAATATCTTGCTTTCAGGGAATAGCCAGTAGGCGCGAGGCATGGCAACAGGACACGGCGGCATGAGGAATAGCTCATCCATGGTCTGAAGAATGGTGGCATCGGAGTCGACGTTCAGAACACGGGTGTACTGAGTTTGGTTGAAAGCGAGGAGCTTGGTGAAGGATTCGGCCCATGTAGCTTGAAGTAGATGTTAGAGGTCGAGGTCGACAGAGGTTTGGTTGAAAAGACTTACCATCACCACCGGCCCGTCGCTGAACTGATACCGGTACCAGCTTGACCTTGTACTCGTCCCGGGCCTTGACGATTAACCTGGCCTCGTCCGACGATGGGTTTGTCTCGCCAGGATCCATCATGGTCTCGGGATACATCATGACGCGATCGGCCTTGCTGCCCAAGCGGAACAAGGTCTCGAAGATCATGACAGAGTTGCATAGATATGCGGCATTAGTGACATATTGCGTATAAGCGTATCGCGACCAGTTAACCTGCGCATCTTCGAACGAGGGCACGACCGCGGAAGCGCAGTCTGAATTGGAACCGGCGAGGGCGGCAGCACTTCCTCCTCGCAAGCTTTCAATAGATGGCAAGCGATCGTAGTTTCGGAAAGCGAGGAAGAACAGGCCGAATGCGGCGAAGGAAATAGCGGCATAGCGCACTCGCTTCGAAGTCAAGATCTGGCCGACGCTCGGTTTGAGGTGGGATGAATCTGTGGTGGAACTGGTGGCGGCGTTCTGGTCGCCATTCTGAACAGGGCTATAACCAGATAGAGAGCCCCAGGTAGAGGACCAAGAGGAACCCCAAAGCGGAGCCATGTTGGCCGATTACGTACGTGGTGGTAGAAGGTCGAAGTTATGAGTTACTGGCCAGTGCCAGTATGAGTTATGACGATGAATGACGAAGAGGGAAGTTGGATCAGTACCTAAGGTAAGATTTCGCCCAAGGAAAGGAATCAATACCTAGAACTAATCGATGAAACAGCGCTCATCGGGAAAGAATATAATATTACTTAGCGCCGAACGATGTTATAAAAGAAACAAAACGATCAAGATGCATTTGCCTAGGTACGTAGCGTACGTAAGTACCTATCGTAGTCGTAGTCGTGGTCGTGGCGCAGATGGATGGATGGAAATAAAAGGTTACAAGGTTCCAAGTTGTAAGTGGTGATTAATTCGTTGATTGCTTCCGAATAGGCTGAAGCATGCCTGTCAAGGGTATATGAAGTTAAGCACAACTAGGTACGTACTACAGTGCTTATCGATTAGTAAATATAGCCAAACCTACCTAGGTAGGTACATATGGAGGTAGGCGGGGGATATCCATAATACTTAGGTACCTACTTAGGTACATAAGGAAACAATTAATAAGCCAGGGAAATTCTAAGGAAATTGATTTAATCGGATTTAATCACACTCAAAACTCTACTAAAACAACAACGAACCTCTGAATATGAAACTTCGAAATGTCTCATCGGAGTGCCGTCAAACTTATGTCGAAGTCTACGTCGAAGTCTACTTACATAGTAGAAGTCTACCTATAGTAGAACTTCTCGCCTTACAGTAAAGTCCGCTCCGGGTCCCTAACACACTTCTCAGCTACGCACCGGCAGCTCGTGTGCTTCGATCGATGGGACAAGGGCGTAGTAGAGCCGCCATTTACATAGTAGGATACCAACATACGGTACCTATTTATATAGCACGTTCCCAGGCTGCTAGGATGATGGTAACGTTATCATACAGACATACTATGCCCCATTCGGCTCATATTAACAATACCTCATGCAGCAGCATCTTAGGGTGGGCATGGTGACAGGGTGGATATTTTTAAACCTCTCCGCCTCCGGAAAGGTCAAACATCTGTCAGCCTTAATAAAACAAGAAGGCATGTGGCATCGATGGAACCTCGAGCCGCAGTTTAAGCTTTTATTTGCCAGCGAGCAGCCTGTGGTTCTCATCCATCTTCTCGTGCGGTATGCGGTATGCGGTATACGGTATACGGTATACGGTAATATGCGGTAAATGCACCCACTCCTAATCATATAAGGTCTAAGCAGACGGAAGCAGGGAGTTTGAGCAATCATAGTCCAGACAGCTCAGCGGTTCCAAGATGTCAACCTTATCGAACCTCCGCCAAGCACCTCAGCCTTGAAATATTTATGTACCTCTCCATATGAGAAGACCCCAAGGAGGATCCCCTTGAGCATTGCTCGAATCCGGGCTTGTCCAATAGCACTTAGGGGGCGCAGCCACCAGCTGGCTGTCCAGTAATAGTACTATGTAGGCTCCATCGATGTGATTTCATCGATAGGAAGCTGATGAAGTTCTTTTCCATATCCGGGTTAGGGTCTCCAGCATCTAAATCCTTTAAACGCCATACACCGGTAAAATTAATGGGACACGGCCCCGGTCAGTCTCACGATCCACAGCCTCATCTCCTCCTGGACTCGTCTTGGCCTAGGCGACAGCTTTCCGCAAGCGCTCGATGATCCTCCTACCTACTAGATAGGTAGGTAGGTACGCCATCAAGTAGATATGCTACAAAATGAATGTACTGTACATGTTCTTATTGTAGGTACAAGGCGGATCTAGTCCCTAGTCGAAGCCCATTCGTTGGTAGTATAGAGGTGGTCACGTTGATTCTCTCTGCTCGCATTCCTTCTCATATGTAGATCAAATATTTACTTCTTTCTTTCTTGACCGCGACGTCGAGTGCCGTTCTCACACCAAGCCACAAACCGCAAAATTGTGCGTGGTTCGCAGCGCACCTTTGTGTGCTTGTAAAGATGCCTTTCTCTTCTCTCTCCTTGCCTATCTCCCTCCTTTCCTATCTAGCTATATTCAGGCCCGTCAACGCAGCTAAAGGTCCCGTTGCCGCGAAATGGTCCGATACGACGTTTGGACCGGATGGTCCTTGGCCAGCAGTTGAGATAACCTTGAGCAGCGAACAAACCATAGCGATCTATCCGGGGCGCGAGTTTCAAAGCTTCTTGTTGACCAGCGACTACTGTAATAAGAACAGGACGCAATGTTTTGCCAATCAGGCCGGGCTCTACAATGAAGCCAAGTCACAGTTAGACACTACTGGTTCTACAGGTCATATTCAGTATCAGTCGACTCCTGATTACATGATGGGCGTGGATGTACGAGGACAAATGACGACCTCGTGGATTGATGAGATGGAGTTTGGCGGCGCAAAAATATCAAATGTTTCTCTGGCCCTGCTAAACCAATCATATATGGCGTATCCGAACGGCCAGTGGTATCCTTTGACCGTAGGCTGCTTAGGAATCGGAGCACCCGACACCGTGAACCAGTCCTTTTCAAACAGCTATGGGCCGGCAATCAACGCGAGTCTGATCCCTGGATACTTATGGTCGCAAGACACAACCGCATCTAACTCTTTCGGCATGCATATGGGCTCGGTAAACCCTCGAATGCCGGGATCGTTTTACTTTGGCGGCTACGATCAAAATCGAATTGTAGGGGACGTCCTCACCTACCAAGACGACTATACAAAAGCGATCACCTTGAAAGATGTCAGCATCAAGGTGATTGATGGCTCTTCGCCATGGGGGTTTCAGTCTTTGGGTGGCCTCCGTACGTAACATTGATGGTTTCCCCTTCCTTCGCGTTTACAGTCTGCTTCGAGAGTTAGGACTCATAATCGAGCTGGTTGAGGAGTGAATTCTCCGAGGCGTGCTCGAATCCCCTCAATCTCTTTTAGCGGAGTAATAACTAACTCGTTGTTAAAGTGGCGTCAGGTAACTCAACCATTACTTCCGGAGGCCTTCAGGTTTCGGTCGATGGCTGTTCTCCCTACTTGACACTTCCCAAGTCGACATGTGATGCCGTCGCGAAGAATCTTCCCGTGACGTACAACGAAGGTCTTGGTCTTTATTTCTGGAACACCGAAGATCCAAAGTACACTCAAATCGTCAATTCGGCTTCTGTTCTAGAATTCGTTTTCATCGCTGGCTCGAACACTCGAAATGTTTCTATCTCTGTCCCGTTTCGGCATTTGAATCTCACATTAACTGCGCCACTAGTTGAACAACCAACGCAGTATTTCCCCTGCTATACTGGGCCTTCTAAATCGTTCACGCTTGGCCGTGCTTTCTTACAGGATGCATTCATCGGTGCAAATTGGGGTACTAAGTCATGGTGGCTTGCGCAAGCACCCGGCCCTAACATCCCACCAGCAGTCGTTGTCGAGCTTGCTGTAGGGGATTCGGTCAAGGGCAGCTCGAACGACTGGAAGGAATCATGGTCTGGATCGTGGAAGGCCCTCACTCCTGAGGAAGTAGCCAACTCGGCCACCGTGGGCGCTCCAGCAACCGCCGATTCTTCACAGCCAGCCGGTCTTTCGACGGGGGCTAAAGCCGGAATTGGGGCGGGTGTTGGCGCTGCGGCCTTGGGAGTCATCGGTGCTCTTGTTTTCTTCTTCCTACGCCGTCGCAAAGCAGCCGCCGCTGACGGAGCAGCATCTAATACGGCCAACGTTTCGCCAGGGCAAGGATATTATACACCTCTCAAGAATCCTATCTCGCCCGGCATGACGGATGCAACTACAATCGGAGGGCAGTCACCAATCGCGATGATGTACAACGGGCAGCCGTATCAGCCATACCCCCAACCATACCCCCCACAATATCCCCAGCAGTACATGCAACAGCCGTACGGCCAGGCGTACAGCTCAGAGCTATCGGCTGTTGGCAACTCGCCGTCAGAGTTGGCCGGGTCGGATATACACGATCCGCAACTTCTTGACAGCACTCAGATCACCAGCATCTCATCTCCGCAGCAAACCTATCCTGCATCACCACATTCGCCAAACCCAGTAAATTACAGCGCGGATCAGTCACGAGCACCTGACCAGCCAAAGTAAATATGACAGCGATCTTCCGGGGGCGGGCGTTAAGGACAGTGGAAATTAGATTCGGGTACCAAAATTATTGTATGCATTTAACCACTTGTTACATGACCTAGCTTCCTAGGACTTTTCTATGTTTTGTTTTCTTTCTCATTCTAGAGTCGCATACGATCTGCACATAGAATATGCATGTCAGATTTTGGGATAGGGGTTAGCGACCATTGACGCAACCCCGGTTGGATCCTTATATCATACCATATGGATGGAGGGATACTTAAGTAATGGATATTATTTGGAGGCAGATTAGATACCACGCGGACGCATATACCAATTGTATTATTTACTATTTTGGTTCTTAGCCTACTTAGTGTACCTAGCTAGGCTGCCTAGTTTCATTCAGCTGAGTCTCCCACACCTCCGTAACTCAACTGTATTTTCTAAATGAAGGCCGGACGGGAATATATTATAATTCGTCCCTGGCATACCGGCAGCTACTGCGAGGATACCATATGACGTTGATATTAATACTATCTATACGAAAATGTAGAATCGCATTGAAATTCCAGGGCCAGGGATCAGATGCAACATGCGACATCTATTTTAATCTCTTAAGCATCGTAGCCATTCTGACCGATCTTGTTTGGCCGAGTTTCATATGTTCAGCCGTCATATTTATATTTGCATACCTAGGTAATCGTTCATTTATCACTTACAAAGCTGAAAGCGTGTCACTGTGAAAGCATGAACGAAAAGAAGTCACACCGAACTGAGCTCATCGTCAGTCTTGGTACCTTATCAAATTCATTAGACCTCAATAGGGCAATTCAGACTACACCCACAATGAGCCGTGCCATTAAGCCGGATGTGTGTAAAAGTACAGTACATGTCGATAATGATTAATTATCCTCTTGCCCCCCATTCCCTGCGCAAATTATTGTGAATTTCCGCGTTTTGGCTTGCAGCAGGTCTGGGGGCATAAGAAAAGGGGGTCGTGGCTGATACGGGATGTTATTTTGGTGTGGTAGATTGGTCAGCTCGCTCTCCGTGCTCTTCGTGGATGGGGAGCGGGACGGTCCTTACGTGAGAAGGTAAAATAATAGACGATGATCCTTATATTAACTGATACTGAAGCCACAATCTCGGTCTTAATCTTTAGGGTCGAGAGTTACTGCGGGAATTGCTGCTTTGTACACCAAGATAGTCACGATATGTGTAATCGAAAAGAGGTCTACACTAGGGGTTGCATTCTTAGTCGTAAGACTTGTTCATGATGTATTTTTCAAAGTTATGTAATTAGTTTTATTTTTAGAGCTCCCAGAAATGCATAATAACGGAGCGGTCTACCTACGTATTACCTGACCAAGCGCTCATTTCCAGCTAGGTACAGTACATTATCGGATGGGATAACTACCGGTACCCTCGCCAAGCTGTCGAGATCTCTTAAGGCTGCGGCACTGGCACGGAGATATAGCTGCTGGCGTCAGATAAACAAGATAAAATACCTAGTGTATTCAGCTGCATGGGGCGTACCCCCCGCCTCGCTTGTCTGGTTACATGATCCTACTTAAGCACGGGCTCCCACCTTGAACCGGGCAATCATTAATTGTATGCATCGAATCAAAGGGTCGAGTGCTGCCGCTGCAACCCTCTTCCTGTCCGGAGCTGAAAAGGGCCTGTCCAATAGGAGACCAGCATATCAGGACAATAACGGCCTCCTGTTTGAAGTTCATGGATGGTATTGCTATATAAAACATGGTGGCGTACCTGGTACTGGTGATACCTAGATATGATGGTCCGCAGAGAGCCCTGTTCTACATACCTAGTATCTGACCTGCCAGTCTGCCTCGTCTCTGCGGGAGATTATCACCTCCTACCCTCGACGTCCGGTCCCGATTCTAGCACACGTTACACGGATGAGGATGTTGAATAGGTCAGGGTGAGGGTGTTTAACACAGATCTCACCCGGTGGATTATCGACAGCGATAATCGAGTTGCTAATAAGGAATGTTAGCACTTATCGGCACAACTTCAGCCTCGACTTTCCGTCCTGTTGCGCAGGCATAGACTCGAATGGCAAGGCCGTCGGCTATTGAACGGTTGGACAGCATATTGCAGTACAGAAGATCAATTAATTATCAGTGACTTCTCAGGGTGACGGCACCCACAGTACCTTCTCGAACATCTGACTATGCTGCTAATAGGGAACGTGTGGCGGTTAGGCCATCGCAGGATCTCTCCCGCTGCATGGTGACGCCCGTTTGTATGTATTGATTGAACTCCCTATTTGGCGATATTAAAACACAATGTCAATACCGGTACCTAGGTTACCACGCAAGATAGGTGATTGAAGAACAACCCATTATATGGAACTATATGATAAGATCGCAAATCAGTGGATGCCGATATAGAATACAAGATCTTATATGTAATTCCAAGGCTGGCATGAACTAGGTAGATAAGCTCTACTACGGCCTAGTGAGTTCCAGTCACGGACCAGATTCGTTAGAATTATTGGTGTTTCTGGAAGGGTGAGTAGGTATTGACAAAGGCAGTCTGGTTATATCTAGAACCTGAGTACTGAATTGGAAAACGCTCGAAGAATACCTAGTTTCCTCAATGCCTACCTAGATACCTACAATGTCTTTCGAGTCTACCTTGTAGCAAAATCCAATCCTAACAAGCCCCTATTCCGGGATATGCCGATGAAGGTCAACCTCACCTATCCCTAACCAACTCAGCCTATCCAGACACCTACAAATCTCCCACCGATATTCCGTCCAGCAGTTCAGCAGACACATGCGCAACGCCAAATAATCATGATGCTATAAAGAGCGCACAATAGCGGGCCACTAGGCTCGCTAAGCACATCTCGCACCCACGACGCCGTCATTCTCGCGTCACGCCCACGCCGAGATGTTTTAAGCACTTACGAATATTCCGTCACCCGAACTCCATTCGGTGGGTCGCTGGAAGAGTCTTCATATAACTAGATGGGCGTACGCACATTTCCCTATGCCCGTATCACTCCCAGGTATTGCTGCAGGATTTAAAAACCGAGCATAGGACGAATCCCCTCGAGCCGGACAGTACTCACATCTAGAGAGATATCAGGTCTCGTTTCTTGAATATACCGCCAGTAATTTACTCGAGTGGTGTCTAGCAACCATGCACAAAAACCTCCTCGTCATCGGCGTGCTGGCGGCGTCATCCTCCACAGTCTTAGCTTCCGTCGATCCAGGCGATGCTCTGCACAACATCGCCGCGCGGCAGACCGTCACCGTGACCGCTACAGACACCACGTCCGCCACCGACTCGGCAACAGATTCTTCTTCCGTGGAATCTTCCTCGTCCCCCATCGGCTCCTCATCCACGGAGTCCTCATCTTCGTCCTCCGATACCGCCACGGAGTCGTCCATGTCCACCACTTCGACCGTGACGTCTTCCTCGGAAGCAGCGAGCTCCTCGACCACTGGCGCCGGCGCATCCGGCTCGACCGGCAGCGCCACCACGCAGTCCGGAAGCAGCCACACGGGCTCGAGCAAGACCTCCACGGGATCGGGGGGCTCATCCACATCGGCTACCAAGGCCGCGGGATCGAGGGTCACGGCAGCGCCGGCGGCTGGCTTGGCCGCTGCTGTGGGGCTGGTGGCTGCTGTCATGGGCTAGTAAATAGTTACTTAGGTACGTAAGGAAGGCATTACACATGGTTGTGAAGTGCTGGCCCGGTATGTTCGGAGACCGGAGGTTAGGGCGTTAAAAACTAACGGAGATGGCACGGAGAAGGGTCTAGATGTCCCTCCAAACATGGTATATTCTATCTCTTTGTGTGTATAGTTGAGTATTGTAAAAAGAAAATTAAAGCTATCACAACCTAGGAGTAGCAATAGGTCCTTAGTGATTAGGCAGCTAATTTAGTGTCGTGGCCTCAACACGTATTTTGAATATGATATACATCACTTCTATATGTCCGATTTCTAAGTTTCACATACCTTAAACACTTATCTGTGTAATCATGTAATTTAGCATCGATACTCAGAGCAGCCATGTCGTTTCCAAAGTGCTCAAATACTCGTCGTCGACTAATGTACGGCGAACGTGACATGTATTCACACTAATTATCCGTAGAGGAAGGTCCTTGGACTCTCCTTTCAATTTCCACACAGCTGCCGATTTTCTCGATCTAAGATCGCGTTCGGCCGTTGATGGCATCGCAGCCATTTGTGGGGTCGCGTTTACATGTAATATTTGACTGGAGGGGAAAAGTGGGAATATATGTGAGAGAGCTGGCCAAGGTGATAATGCCATGACTAGACTCATTGGTATATGCCTGAGGTTCTCAGGGGATGGTGCCAGATGCCGTGTGCTGTTCGTTACTAACATGGATCTCCATGTCGGGCCTGCCGCGTAGAGGAGGTTTCTTAGGACTGTAGTTTTGCTACTGTGAATAATTACCGTCCTAGAAATATCCTTACCTCTTCAGGTGCTTGGCTCAGAGGGCTGGATTTGACATATATAAGTCGATTAATCAAGGTTTCATTACTCTGCTCCATCAAGATTTCTTGGCTGTATCTCGATTCTTGATTCTCGTCTCGATAAAGGCTCCCGTCCATCCGTAGCATGCCTACTATTTGTTAGTGAATATGCTCTCGCGCCATAATGGTGACTAGCTAGCGTTAATATGATGTATGTTCCCCAGATTATAGGGCTTCTATTTTCCTTCTAGCTGACTTCTAGCCGGTTTCTGACGGTGAGGCGATTGAGTCGTGCCCCCTGGATTAGTGGAAAGGGGGGAACGCCAAGATATCCACAGGAGCCCAGTGACCCCTTTGTCCGGGTTGGTACAGCCCGAGAATCTATAGGTAGGTAGGCTAGTCGGTACGGATATAAAATATTCCTAGAATTCTCCTTTGGACATGAATCAGTAACATATCTTTTCTGCAGTTCCGTGTCCCCTAGTCTTATATAATGGCACTTGACTTAACATAAATGGATCTCGGGCTTTGACCTCACGCATGCATCAGTTAGAGTTCAGACGGTCTGACATAGATCCTGACAATACCACTTTTACCTCTCCTAGAGGCGTTCCCATTGGCCAATAGGCCATTCATTCCATCAATATTTTCCTTGATAGATCAAGACAATACACCAATAATGTAGAGATCGCTGTAATGTCCTCAGGGAAAGATGGATTCTCCTAGGGGCACGACGTCAGTCTAGAGTCGAGTTGCTTCCAAGTGGTTTGAGTGGGCCATACCACCACGCACCTTTTATAGTTACGTATATATATATATATAAATTAGGTATGTTCGCTCTATCGTTCTTCGCACTTGTCAGGTGTCAGATTACGAAACTAGAGGGGCAATCACCGCAAACTCGCGAGTGTCGACATGATTGCAGCAGCAGCACACGCTTATACCTGGAGAATACACAACTATTCCAATGATTAGCTTCTCATATTACTACTATCACCATGGCTAGAGACATTAATACGTCGACGATCGAGAGTTTTGTCCTCGTAGGGATCAGTCTAACTGTCACTGCCCTCCGAATGTACGTGCGGGTCGCGTCCGTCGGATGGAAGGACCTCGGGGTTGATGATTATCTGATGACAGTGGTAGCTGTGAGTCGAACTTTCATACACTTTGGCTACAATATATCCCATCGTTAATAGTCGAGCTAGATTGCTTATTCCGCCCTGACAGCGACCACGAACGTCGGATTAGTGAAATGCAGAGGTCTCAGCAATAGTGATATGACGGCAGAGGAGCGCATGTTACTCGACCCTCAAAGCGAGGAGTATTCACTCAGGTACGCTTAACCTACCAGCACCTGGATAATTGGTTCATAGTGACGTGTAAACTGACACCCAGCAGGGTTCTTGGGACTAAGCTTGATATTGTCTCAAGACTCTTATATATAATGATCCTTTGGTTGACGAAGGCAGCGATGCTAGCGTTCTACCAACGTCTTACTGTGAGCAACTGCCCTAAGGATTATCAAGGCCTTCACACGCAGTGAGGCTAATCATAAATATATGTAGGAGCGACTTGGGGGATATAGAACACGCATATATATCGGGTTCGTCATGCTCGGTGTCACATGGTTGGCCGACTTCCTCATTACCTTACTCAGCTGTAGGCACTTCCGGGTGAATTGGCAGATATACCCCGACCCAGGACGTATGTTATCTTCTCTGTTGAGCTTTCTTTTATACAGGACGAGGCTAATATTCCACATAGCGGCATGCTACCCGGCCACTTCTCCGTACAGTCTATTCGGCACGCTCAGCTTCAACGTCATCACTAGCCTCTATGTCTTCTTCCTGCCGTTTCCTATCTTATGGATGGCCAACATCAAGCTGTGGAAGAAGATAGGGTTGATCATGTTTGTTTCGGCAAACTGCATCGTCATAGTAGTAGCCGTACTGCGCGCGTATCTGATAACAATGTCTGGGATCAACGGCTCTAGGCAAGCTAGTAGATGGGGATATAGGGTCTGCTTCGTGGCAGTGGTGACGACAAACCTCCCGCTCCTTTTCCCGCTCTTACGCCGGTTGATGTCACCGGTGATAAGCCAGACCCCCCAGACGCTGCGGGAGATACGGACAATCACGGTGTGGAATCACACGATACTGACGGGCCGTCGTGCGTCGCGGAAAGAGTGGAACGCAGGGTTCTGCCCGGGGTTTTCTCAAGACGGCTGTTTAACTAATCATGTACGCACTCTAGACAGGAGTACGGTCGACACCGAGGCAGATCTCAGCAGTGTAGATGTCGAGGGATCTGGCGAACTTGGAACCCCGGAAATGAGGGATTATAGAGTCGTATAAAATCGGCAGTTGATTAAACATGTACCCATCGTAAATAGGGGTAACACAATATAAACTATTCCATACCTACGTAGGTACCTATTCATGAATTCCCTATGATGGATTAGTACTGATAAATCTAAAGAAGCTACCCTAATCACTCCATTTAGTCACGAAAGCAAATTATCAAACGGAAAACACTTTCATGTTCTCAATGTTATTGCACATATATACATTTACTGCTAGCCATAAATATACCGAGAGCCCCAAATTTAAACCGTCATATCGTATGTCATAACGCAAACATTATGCATTACACCATCCGCCTCAGACCTAACAGCCTAGACCTGGTGAATGTACGTCCCGAATAACACATTTTCATGGTATAACCTTAATCTAAACCCAGACCCAGAGCCATACACCCGTATATGCGAAGAGCTCAGATGTGGAGCTTCTTAGTCGACGACGCCCGCCGGGGTCTGGCACAGGACGTCCTGGCCGAGGATAGGCAGGACGCAACAGCGGGCGCGCTGGCCGATGCCCGCGCACGTCGAGGTGAAGCTGGCGGCGTCGGTGGGGACCGCCGGCGGGTTGGCGCAGTCCAGGTCGGCGACGCCGAGCACGTCCGTCGCGCAGCACTGCGAGGTTCCGTACAGCCCCGAGCAGGGCACGTATGCCTGGCGCTCCTCGACGGTGGGCGCGGCGGCGGCGAGGCCCGCGAGGATGGCGGCGATGGCGGTGGTGGAGAACTGCATTTTGGCTGGTTGTGGTGGTGGTGGTTTAACTGACACGGGTTGTGAAGACGAGAGAATACAAGAGCGAGAGGCTGGATAGCGAGAGTATATCTTGGGTGAGGCTTTGTAGCTGTTGGAATGTGCGGGTCTTTGTTTGGTAGGTAGTTCAGATGATAGAGATAGGGTCCGAAAGCCACGAGGAGATCGAGTCTTTATACTCATACCTGCGTTACCTGTGTTCCCTCGAGACCTTGCTTCTATGCTAACCTGCTGTCTAGTTGGTGGCTGCTGGGAGATGTGATGACGAAGAGGCCTAGAGCTCATCTCCGCAAATTCTAGTTACTTGTTTCATAGGCGCCTAGCTAACCGAAGCTCTCAATATCATCTTCTAGGTTCTAGCCTCCTAAGCTGCTAGGGTCTCTAGTTCATACCGTTGTCATAAGGAGATTTGGCAAGCTCCTAGATCTTAAGACCGGCTGGTATAACCTTACATTACGAAACTAGGTGATATCTTGCCGATCATCTTGATATGGGGCCATTACAGTACCGGGCTGTACCGGTGGTTGTGACATCAAACGAAGCTCCAGGTCTAGCTGGACGACGAATAATAGTGAGCCTCATTTCTGCATTCGGAAGTCAAGACCGACGCCCAGGTCCTTGGGCTCGAGTCTAGGTTTACTTACCATTGAGCCATCTTACACAGCCGCTAAGGGGGTTCATTTGCCACGATTGGTCTTCATGCAGAAAGGTACCTCTCGCCTCTTCGTATGTATGCAGGTATGTAAGGAGCGCGCATCACAGCCCTATGCCAATACAAATTGCAGGATATTGCTCGCTTGACGGGAATAGTAACTAGATCTTGCCAAGATGAAGCTGTGCGTACTTAACCTAGGTAGGTAGGTATGTAACATGAATATCGGGGATATATCCCGTCACCTAGCCTAGTAGAGGATGGGTTGACAACCACATCGAGATGTAGCTAGATAGTGACGAATAACAACATGTCGTCGAACGTTCCGGTTATGGACAGGGTGCCTATAAGACGGATCTTCGGACTCCACAACGCAGGGGCGGGAGCACAACGGTGATGCGGCTGCAAGGGGTCGGTAGCAAGAGTAACACACCAACTACCGACCCCAAGGACTGTCCTGTCATTGTGTAGCATCGTGTAGTGTAGTACCGCGCAGCGCCCATTGCAGCAGAGTTCTGGAAAAGAAGGTTACCCTTCTTGCATCAAGGTGCATGATAGCTTCGAAAGCATCTGCCTGCCATTCGAGAGATCCGAGGAAGATTTTCGCTGCTGGAAACCTCGTATTGAAAAAATAGCAACAAGGCGAGAGGGCGTCGAATACACCCTCAGAACCTTTCGGTTAACATCGACTGTCCACGACACCCGTCGCAACCGAAGTTCCCTAGGCCAGCCAGTCAAAGTGATCAAGCTTTCTAGAGCTACACTAGAGCAGCAACTGGAGATTTGAGGGGCAGAAGAGACAACGTCAAATGTAACCGTGAAGTGAAGCCTGGAAACGACAAGCCTGGAAAACAAGGAAAAGGGCAAAGATGATCGTCGGAAACACTTCCGTATCGAGCAACGAACCTGGGAAACTACATCAATGCGCTACCTAACTACATCAGCAGTGGCAACAGAACAGTAAAGACTTACCTATCAGCCTATGACGACCTTTTTATTCGTTGAATATTAGATAGACAAGTAGTACCTGTCTTATGTAACAATATAAATTGCTTAAAATAGAAAATATTACAGGAAAAAGGGGGATTTGAAGTGCTATAGCCTTGATCATGTAGATGGTAACGTACTATGTAAACACCAATTTTGGCCATCGTTCAAATGGCGCCGGCACTGTAGCCGTCTTGGCAACACACCGTCATCTATCCGGAGGTTCCACTCCTAAGATCGATATACAAACCGGATCGTTGTTTAGGGCTAGCCTTCTAGAAATAGTTAGATCAGTTGGACGTGCTGGTATGTAGCTGTTAGGGTTACATTTATACCTAGGAGTCTCTCGTCATTTTTCTCATTTTTCGTAGCAGCTCACCTTAAGCAATTTCTTAAGTGTTACAGATATTTAGCAATTTCTCTGTCTCTTAAGTAAAGTTATGTTGCAAATAATGTTACTTTGCTTAAATCAAAGCCAAGTTCAGATTCTGTTTCTCAGCAGGGTGCAGGGCTGCCAGGGGCACGGTTTAGTACACGCGTCGAAACAGAGTGACTTTGGTAAACTTCCAAGGTTACGAACTCGCATACGTCAAAGGGGTATATCGGATATCTAGTTCGGTATAAGAGGCGACTTGCAGGGAATGAGAATACATGTATGTTGGTTCTGAGCTGTCTATTTGTCGGCGAAGCACCGAATGGGAGAAGCCCTTGTAAGTACGTAGGTTACTAGCACCGGATACACAACTAGTAAGAATAGGTCAGGAACAGGAAATATAATGATTTAGGTCTGTCCTGTCTGTGTTGATTAATCTAGTTGATTGGGTTTACGAGCTTGTCAATCTTAACACACCACATCATAGGTAGGGGTTATTAAGCTGATGCCTCTCAATACCTTTCAAAGCTGTAAAAGCTGTAGGGGGACTTGCTAATCAACGAAGTTCGCGATGTTGTCGTCGATGACAAGGGTTGCAACATATGGGACCACCTGCCTCTCCACTTAATCATGGCAGCTATAATCAAAATTATGCACAGCTCGCTAAAATAGCCTCAATCTTCGTCGATGGGTTCCTTTCACCGATACTGTTGTCTGTCGGCTTCATATCCGAGGCTTTGGTGTACGGACTACTCGGAATGCCAGAAGCCCCTGTACAGCCAATGAACGACACGAATAAGTGAAAGCTGCTCCAGCAAGCAGGGCTTCATCACATTCCTTAGGGTAGACTTGTATGTAGCAAGCGCACTTGGATTTGAAGACACCACTCATCTTACTTAATTGGCTTATAAGAATTATCTTGCATGGCATCAAGTAGTATGATTTGACGAATCACACGCTACGGTGTAGAGGGTAGAAGTCATACGAACGGGTCACTGTGCTCGACACTTCACTCGAAGTCAACGGCTAGGACATATTCAAATCAGCAGCGAGGAGACACGAGTATCGGCGAATCCTCTTGATTGATGAGGCTTGCCAAATTATATTACAAAGTTCCTCTAGCCATTCAAGGCAATCTCTATCCCACGACTGCCCTTCGCTCCAACTAAGACAATTATGCGTAGAAATTGACGGTCTATAAAAAGTTAGCTCGGGTCGATCTAAAAGGGTATCATGTTTGGCAGTTAAACATACCTCCTTCTTCTTGGCTTGCACCTCGGCGATCGCATCTACGTAGTGCTCGTGACTAATCTTGTTCTTGCCCATCCGTAGAGCGATCATGCCGGCCTCGACGCAGACTGCCTTCAGCATGGCACCGCCGAACTCGTCTGTACTCCGAGCCAATTCGTTCCAGTTGACGTTGCCGTCGACCTTCATCTTGCGCGAGTGAATCTTGAGAATCTGAGCTCTTGCCTCCTCGTTAGGCAGTGGAAATTCGATCTTTCGGTCCAGACGACCAGATCGCAACAGGGCGGGGTCGAGAACATCGACACGATTTGTGGCGGCTAGAACTTTGATACGATCGTCTGACGCGAAACCGTCGAGCTGGTTTAGCAACTCAAGCATTGTTCGTTGGACTTCCCTGTCGCCGCTCTTCTCGCTGTCGAAGCGCTTGGTGCCGACGGCGTCGAGCTCGTCGATGAAGATAATAGCGGGGGCCTTCTCCTTGGCTAATGCGAAGCAGTCTCGGACCAGCTTCGCACCATCTCCTATAAACATCTGGACTAGTTGAGGTCCGGCTAGCTTGAGGAACGTGGCGTCGGTTTGGGCGGCGCAGGCTCGAGCCAGAAGGGTCTTGCCCGTTCCCGGAGGTCCATACATTAGGGCACCTAGTATGACATTGTAAGATAAAAGGGTAGTGAGGCGTCGGAGTCTCGGAGCAAACATACCTTTGGGTGCCTTGATGCCGATCTTCTTAAACCGCTCCGCCTCCTTCATGGGCCAGACGATCGCCTCGACGAGTTCCTCTATTTGTTTGTCCAAGCCGCCAACATCACTGTACTTCTCGGTGGGCTTCTCGTCAACCTCCATCGCCTTGACACGACTATCGTACTCGGCGGGTAAGGTATCAAGAATTAGGTAGGAATCTTTGTTAACACCAATGAGATCACCTGGCTTCAGTGTTTCCGGGTCGACAAGGCCGATCAAGGGTAGGAATATGGTCTGCCTGGTGGAGGTTTTGATGACGGCCGACTTTCCTACTCTGGTAGCGTCGAGATCGATGTTGGCGCCTTCTTCAGATGATTCGGCGGTAGGATCAAGGTCAAGTAGCTCAACGACGTTCCCGACGAGATACGGCAATTGTCTAAGAGAGGTATAGTCAGCTGGTGGCCGTTGGTGTTGCGGATGCTAGGGATGCCGGGGAGAATAATAAATATATATAGCAATACGAACCGGTTGTTTGCAATCTTCTCGTTGTTCTCCTTGATCCTCTCGCCCATGGACGCCTTCTCGTGCGATAATCGCTGGAACTCGCTCTTCATGATTCTGGCATCGTTCTCCAGTAGACGTTTTCGTGTTTTCAGGTCTTCTGTGGTGAGGCCAAGAGTTTCCTCGTCTAGGATCTCTTCTTCCTCAGGTTCGGCATCCTTCATTATGGCATCACCATCGCGATTAACATTAGTGTTGCCGTCCTTTGCTCCATCATCACCTCGTCCCTCGTCCTTCTTATCCTTGCCGTCGTCGGACCCACGGCGCTCGACACCCTCTATATCCTGGGTACTTGACATGACGGACGGTTGGATAGATGTCGCGTTGTCGGAGAATCTTAATGGGATACTAAAATAGCTCTACAAAGCTTGAATATAGAATGGGGTTGGATTGGCGTCTCCGTTGGGTGAATATTATGTCGTACCGAAGATGAATCTGGTGGTTGTAATTGTAATGTGTTGAAGTGTAGAAGGTAGATAGATGTAAGTGTGAAGCTTTGGTTAGCAGTACAACGGCGGTACAAAATATTGGGGCGAGGCTAGCACTGCACCTTGGAAGGTAGGTACCCGGAGTAGGTAGCAGCTAGCTTCCCCCAGGCAGGCGTGTCGCGTAATCAGCCTGATGCAATAAATGAGGCTAAGCTTATCTTACCTACACTACCTAGGTACTTAGGTACTTATTCCGTAGAGAATACAGTTATACCAGGTATAATATTCGTCATAATTGCATATTACTATCTCGGGCTACTCGGGGTTGACAAAGCAAATGGTATCCACTCTTTCTCCAATATCCTCCAACCTTCGAACTCCGTCATCACTTGAAGTCTTACAAGTTCCTAACTAAATAATTTTTGGTTCTCAACATCACCCAAACGCCATATCACCGCTAAGAGTGAGAGAAACAGAAAATCAGAAATGACATTCTAGTTTCACATATTTAGTCTATAGACTAAGAAATATAAGCGCAACGCAAATATCTCACCCTGGCTGGAATACTTTGGTCTCGAGGACCGGCTCCGAAGACGCATGCCGCCGATGCGACGAGTGTCTCTAAGAGACCGGCCTCCCACGATACCATGGCTGACCCTTCCGGGGAGCCCCATTTGACGCCTCAGTTTTGTTTCTCTACTGTAGCCCTCAGAGGTGCGCCCTCCCCGTTGGTAACTGCTAAAGTGCAGACGCTTACATTTCATAAGATTTCCTTCGAATATCTCGTGGCGCAATAGACGACACAATAACACCAAACCTCAATGCCCTCGTGACGCCTTCTCGGTCGGGCTTTGATCCCTCCTCCACCGCCGTCCGAACTCTGCGATCTTCGAGTCGTGCTATCGATCCTAGGGCATGTCGGACGTTCAAAGACAATGTCTTGTTTCCTTCCTGGCAGGCAAGGTCTGATGTCTTAACCTATTGTGCCTTTGTGGCCACCAGTCCGGATCCAGATGACCCGGAGGTTGCTCTGCGGGAAACCGAGACGGAGAAGAACCGCGAGCGAGTGGTCAATGAGAGATTAGACCCATATTCCGGGCGGTATTTCCCTCGAGAGCCTCGTACTGAGAAACTGGCAAACTTGTTAAGGCAAGAAAGAAGCGTCGAAAGCATTGTTCGTTCTCGAACTTGGGGTATAGTACAGGAACGATGCGGTGATGATTCCCGAAGCGCCGAAGAAGCTTTGGATAGCTGGAGGGCGGCAAGGGAGCGCCGTAGTGCATGAAATACCTAAAGTAAAATAGGCAAACCTTGGAAGTCTTCTAAGGATCTAGACCAATGCTAGATACTTGTACATAGCGCTGCACATACCGTTTCCGTTGAGAGGGTGAATAATTGTCAAGGTACCCAGTATCTCTCGACTACGCACTTGTGTTAGCCACATTTGTACCCTCACCACTACAATGTAATATATTCAACTGTATATGCGTTCTATGTTTACCTAGTATATTCAGCAACATTAGGTGAGAACATCTCATTGGGCCTACCGATCCAATCGTTTCCTTCCCAGCTTTAGTGAAGCACCTGGGCAGGTAAAGGTAAAGTAAAGGTAAAGGAGGGGTGAGGGTGAGTACCTCCATATGTACCTACCCTATGTAGGTAGGAGAAACAGAAACATCCTCTTACCTGCATATATAGATTGGGTAATCGTCGGTTAGAATTAGTGGGGAGCTTTATTTTCTCTGCCCACCTGCCCACCTTACGAACTGTATTCCGTCGTGTACCTAGGTACCACAGGAAATAACATCCCGCTTCTACTTCGTACCTAGGTACCAGGCCAGGCGTTAAAAGCAATCGTCGCAAAAAGCTCCGAGCTCCAACTTATTCCCGTTAAACACAAATCCATGGATCCCCAACCCAAATCATAAATAACATATCCCGTATCCCACGCCGTCGTTTATTGCTACTTACAACTACCTGGTAGAAAAAGGACTTAGAATAGTTCAATAGTTCAATAGTTGAACTATATAATACTATTCTCCCAAGGCTACAGATCCCAAGGTCAGAATAAATCATCACATATCATCCCAACCGGCTATATCGTGGTTTGGAGGGCGAATTAACTCACTCTGTTCAGCCAAGTCCCACAGCAACCAAAAACACCAAAACGAAAAAAACAATCTTACGACAACCTTGCCCACCCTGCCACGAGAATAATACCGGTTATTTTTGAAGACACGGAAGAGGCTTTTACGGCGGGGGAGCTTTTCACAATCCACCGACCATGCCACAACCACTCAACTCGAAGGAGAGTTCCCTCTTTCGACAGGTCATACGTAACTATGAGGATAAGCAATACAAGAGGGGGTTGAAAGCAGCTGAGCAGATCCTAAAGAAGAATCCTAAACACGGTGATACAATGGCCATGAAGGCATTGATTATCAACCAGCAGGGAAAGACGGAAGAGGCATTTGCTCTAGGAAAGGAAGCCTTAACAGCCGATATGAAATCGCACATATGTTGGCATGTCTACGGACTGTTATACAGGCACCAGAAGAACTTCGAGGAGGCCATCAAGGCCTACAAGTTCGCCCTGAAGCTGGAACCCGACTCCCACCAGATCCAAAGAGATCTCGCCTTTCTCCAGATCCAGATGCGCGACTACCAAGGCTATATACAGAGCAGAACCGCTATGCTCCAAGCCAGGCCTCAGGCGAGGCAGAACTGGACCGCACTCGCAGTTGCTCACCACCTAGCCGGCGACCTTCCTCAAGCCGAGAAGGTCATGACCACCTACGAGGATTCTCTGAAGGTGCCTCCGTCTAAAACCGATTACGAGAACTCCGAAGCTGTCATGTACAAAAACCTCATAATCGCCGAGACCCAGGATTACCAGAGGGCTCTAGATCACCTGGAGTCTATTGCGAAGTCCAACCTTGATCGCCTGGCTGTCTCGGAGCTACGCGCAGAGTATCTATCGAAGCTCGACAGAAAGGAAGAGGCCGTTGCTGCTTACCGTGTCTTAGTTGATCGTAATTCGGAACATCCCGACTATTATACCAATCTTGTAAAAGCTTCGGGTATTGATACTAGTGACCACTCGGCCCAAAAGGCGATTTACGACGAATATGCTGAAAAGTACCCCCGCTGTGACGCTGCTAAACGATTACCACTAGACTTCCTCGTTGGTGAGTTTCCTAGAGCTCATCTATCTTGGTGGGAAAACGCTCATACCCTTCACAGGTGACGATTTCCGAGAAGCAGCCCGCGGCTATCTAGCATTTATGTTAGAAAAGGGGGTCCCTTCAACCTTTGCAAATCTTAAGCATCTCTACACCGACTCATTCAAGCGAGAAACTCTCGGATCCTTAGCACACGAATATCTCGAGTCGAAACGTGCATCTTCCGGCGAGAACTCCGTGACGAATGGAGACGCACTGAAAGGGGAACCGGCAGCATTATACTACCTTGCGCAACATTATAACTACAGTCTCAGTCGCGATCTTGAAAAGGCGATGGAGCACGTGAACAAAGGAATCGACTTATTACCTGACAACGTCGAATTCTACATGACCAAGGCCAGGATATGGAAGCACTACGGCAATAGCCAAAAGGCTTCGGAGACCATGGACCAAGCTCGCAAACTCGACCTAAAGGACCGGTACATCAACACAAAAGCGGCGAAATATCAGCTACGAAACAACGAGAGCGAAGCTGCCCTGCAGACGATGGGCCTCTTCACTAGGAATGATTCACCCGGTGGCCCATTGAACGATCTGCTCGACATGCAGAGTGTGTGGTACCTAACCGAAGATGGAGAAGCGTGGGTGCGTAACGGGAACATACCCTTGGCCTTGAAGCGATTCCACGCTGTCTACAATATCTTTGAGGTATGGCAGGAGGATCAATTCGACTTCCACAGCTTTTCACTGCGAAAAGGGCAGATCCGCGCCTACGTAGACATGATTCGATGGGAGGATCACATCCGCGAGCACCCGTTCTACACTCGTGCAGCTCTCGGAGCTATCGCAATCTATATAAGTTTATACGACCGCAGCCAGGCAACTAACGGCGTGGGTGGATCTGCGGGTACCAATGGGGACGATGCTGCAGAGAGGAAGAAAGCCAATAAAAAGGCTAAGAAGGAGGCCCAGAAGGCTGAGCGAGAAGCGGCTGAGAGGGCCGCCAAGCAGGACCCCAACAAAGCTAAAGGAGCGTCCGCCGAGCCCGTCAGGAGGGATGATGACCCGCATGGATTGAAGCTTGCCGCGACGGCTGAGCCCCTAGCCGAGGCTACGAAGTTCCTCTCGCCCATTCTTCAATTTAGCCCCAAGTACATCGACGGGCAAATTGCCGGTTTCGAGGTCTTCATTAGGAGAGGTAAGGCCAAAGCTACAATCCTTATGAATTCATATGTGCTAACTTCGCTTAGAAAAATATCTCCTTGCCCTTCGGTGTTTGAACGCCGCATTAGCCATAGATGCAGACCATCCCATTGTCCATGAGCAGGTCGTCAGATTCCGCCAAGTTCTCGACTCAAAGCTTGGGTCTCTACCTCCCAAGGTCGTCGAGGTTCTGAAGTCTGGGTTTAGCGCCGTAGACGCGTCAGCAGACCTGAAAGAATTTAATTCCAATTTCCGCGAGAAGCATAAGAGCAGCCCGTCGCACGTTACTTCTGCTCTCAAGATTGAGAGACTGCTAGGGGAAGATAAGAACAAGAGCGAGAAGGATCTTGCGGGAGTACTCAGCCTGGAGGGGATTCAGTACGAACAAGCCGCGGAGGTTCTGGGACTCTTGAGACAATGGCGCAGCAGTGAGACCGACAATTTTAAGACGGCCGCCCACCAGAAGTGGCCCGAGGTTACTATGTTCGCGTGATGAAGCCGTGGAAAGGGGCGCGCTGGATTACGGAACTATCGATATTCACTTCCCTTCTCATTTATCGTCGAACCCTTTTCCCAAAGCATGAAAGACTACTCGGAAGGGCGGGGGCATACGTGCATTGCATATTATTCCCGGCAGAACAGGGAGGTGTAAGTGAGGCTTGCATAACGCCACATCCAGCATGGGCTAGGACCTGGCAACCGGGGCCCAAGGGCCGGGGAGGAAAGAAAAAAGCAGTAGGCGGCGGGTTTGCTTTGTGTTACCCATACGTACGTAGCTAGGTTAGGGCAGTTCTCGAAAAGGAACTTCCAAACAGCCATGAGGACGGGGATGAAAAAGAAAAACTGTGTGATCAAGATTCCTGCTCGTCTACCTGGGGTTGTTTGTGCTAAACGGGTGTTTGCTAATCCGCGAGACTTGCTAATTATCAGGTAGCTACTTATGTACGTGAGATGCACCGGAGAGATAAGTGTCAAAGTTGTGTAAGTCAGGTAGACTGATATTGTGTGTGTTGCGATGTTCCTGCCCTAACTACCTAGGTACCTAGATAAGGACCCCCGTGGCCTCTACATGGGAGTACATCATGTCGGACTATATATATCTATCTCTGCGTAGCTACCTGCTCCTGGCATTCTCCGTCTGACCTCTCTAAGTTCTCAAGTTCCTTAGGTATGTTATGTAGGTATGCACCCCTCCTATCTACCCAAATGCAGCAGTCTAACCCAGGGCGCACCGCTCTGCCGCGGGAGCCGCGGGCCCGGCAGCTCGGGCCCGTGCCGACGAACGATCCTGCAGACCAGCAGCCCCCGCGGCGGGGATACCGGCGGCCCCACCCGGATCGCGGATAAGGGGTACTTCGCCGACAGCGCGCGCGTCTCCCGGCACACGCTCAGGATGCTGAGCGTGTCCCGCAGACGCGGCCACCCCGGGTTCCACGGGTGCTGCTCCGTGTACGGACCCCGCGTCGAGTGGGCTAGTGCCAGGTTCCAGATTTCGAGGCGCAGCTTGCTGGGCAGCCGTGGGAAGGGTTGGAAGGTGCGGGACATGGTTGGGGCTGGGGTGGGTGGGTGGGTGGGGAGAGGTAAGTAGGGAGGTAGGTTGGTTGGGTTGTTGTGTACTGGTTTGGATGGAGTATGGTGGAGGCGTGTGGTGTAGGGTGTAGGATGTAGGATGCAGAAATGGTGAGTAGGGAGTACCTAGACGTGTGTCGGATATATATACTTACACAGAGGAGAACTTAGAGGAGGAGATGAAAGAAGGAGTGGAAGGGTGGGTTGGTTGCTAAGGGGATAATGTGTCTGCCTGGGTTTTCTCCTGCGCATGCTTTTTAGGAATTAAGACATTAAAATATTTTTTTCTCAGGTAATAATACATGCAATAAGATCAGGTAGCATTTATTACTGCATTATATTATTTATTTTACTTCCATTGTATTTTCTTGGTTAGGTATTTTAGAGATATTCTATGCATTTCGAGGATTTAACTTAACTTAGGTATTATATATAGGTAACTAGGTAGGTGCTCTTATGGTTGTTGGGTTAATGTAAAGGGGTATGGTTACTTTCATATGTCTTATTTCTTTGCCTGCTAAATACTATAATTACTAGGTCGTAGAAAGCTGGGTAGATTACCTAGGTATTGTTATGATATATTATGGCTATGTCGGACTGTATCTACCTTCTTCCTAAAGCCGCCTACCTCTCTGTGCATTCTTCATCAAGCTTTTCTGGGTCTCACTGATGCGTAGACAGGCGGTAGATCACCAAAATCGCGCTCCAGTGTGGTACGTATCTAGTTCTAGAAGAAGATTGTGTTCTTCGAAGATACTCTCTTCCCACTCTTTTGAGAATCTCAAGGGACTACTTCGCCACAACAACTCATTCTGACTAGGCCGTACTACCCTCTCTCCATATCCGAAGTATAATACTATGTGGTGATTAAAATCCATTGCATTCCATAGACGCAAGCTTCTCGAACTGTCAGGTGGACAGCATGGCCAGGCAAGGACCACCGTCCTGCGCAATAGCTTGCCCATTCCTGGGCAGTGCGACCTCCATGGGCGTACCTGTCTTCCCCGTGGGCAGAAGCGGTGGGGCGGCAATATGGTCGAATAGTACTGTTGTGTCACGGCGCGGCTCTCCTGACAGGCATGCAGGATGCGTGATATATCGTCCCACTGAGGTAGTGGCTTCGGTGGTGGCTTCGGTGGTAGCGTGAGGGACGTAGAGCGTTTGTTGAGCACCAGATACTGGTTTGCATAATCGGTATCCAGCGCAAAATTCCAGATCTGCAGGCGCAGCTCAGGCGGCAGCCGAGGGAAGAGAGTGAAAGATGCAGACATGGCTAGGGAGGTTGAGCTGTTAGACACCTGTCTGAGTCTATTATAAGTGTGTAGGGTTGATAGACAGGGAGTGGATGCGGGTTGAGTGTGCATGCGGAGAACTTGGGGGGAGGTGGTGAAAAGGGGAGGGTGGAGAGGTTATATACCTAGGTAGGTAATTATATGCGAGAAAGGTCGGATATGATTTATTTTACGCGGAGATGATGGAGTTGCTAGGGATACAATTTGACTGCTTGGTTACCTACCTAGGTATCTGTTTTGTGTGTCCCTTAGGAAGCGTGTATTTCCGTCTAAAATTTGCCTAATGTGGTGGTTTAAGGTACCGAAGCGACTCGGAAGCGTTTTATCACCGAATTAAGGTATTCATAATTTTATTCGTAACTTATTGGGATCACTCTCTCTCCTACGTAGCTGGCTTGCTACCGCCATCACACAGGTTCAAACATATCGAAAGTCTCTTCGTGATTTTATCTACCAGGTACCTAGGTAGTTATACTATCTTCTACCATACGTACCTAGGAATCTAATGTATTCCATAGGAACTACCCTACTCTGTAGGAGCTCGTAGAAATAAATCAGGGGCGAGTAGTGATGATCCATCAACACATTTCAGATGATCGCAACACCTCCGTCAAATTCTTTTAGGTTAGGGAATGACATCTTATTCATTGCTTGACATAGGTTATCAGTGCCTATTTATCGCTACTCTACTGTGCTTGGCGAAGCTAACCAGAATAAACAATTTACCAAAATAGCTGGTGTACAATATCCTAGATTCCCTAAACCTGACGCTGAGTGGAATCGCATTTGCTGCCAACCGCTATGGCTAGATATCCACAGTAAGAGCAAGTAGCTCTCGAAAAAGCAAGACAAAAGAAGTACTAGCACCTCTGAAGGAACCAAGTAATACGACAAACTCTTCCCTCATTGACGAAAGGAGGTGAACCCACAACGGCTGTATTATGTTTTGGGAGCATAATCGCCTTCGGATGATTCGTCAGGATGGTTTTGCGAGTTAATTTTCACCTCTTGAATCTTCATCGCTGCTGGAAGGTCATACCTTTTTCGTATATAGGACCGTAGCGGCGCTCAAATTCGGAGCAGCAAATCCGGAACTCAGCGATATCGGGATCTGTCAAGACTTTCGTCCTGACAGTTTGATGTGGTAGGGTGTCCCCGCAGATGGTCTCAACGTACTCACCCCAGAATAGCTCCCTCATGTGATATTCGGCTGGTAGTGGATGTCCGGGCTGTCGTTGGAAGAGGTATGTCAGTAGGTCACGCACCTTCGGTGCTGTGTATGCGCCCCAGGGGTAGATGAAGTATCGCTTGACCCCTGGGAACACCGTGGGGGACCAGAAACAGTGCACAAAACTTTCGAGGTACCCTCTCTTCTGGCATCGACAGGAGCCTGGGGAGTCGGTGGGGAAGAAGAATCCGTCCGCGAACACAGATATGACCTTTTCTATACGGGAGCGAATGTCCCATATAGACTGTGTGCGATACCTATAGGGGATGGGAGAGACGCCGTGGCCAACATGAGTGCGACAGTTGATGAAGTGCTCTATCTTGTCTCGGCAATCCTGACACGTTGCTGGCGCCATGCCCCATCCATCTTGTCGTCCGCCGTCTATTAGTTTGAGGTCGAGGCCGGTAATAAATGTATCGTGTTCGGGGCTGAGGTACAAGCTTTTCTGGTCTTTGTTAAGCATGTCCGACTCGTAAAGGTCAGTCGATTTTATTATGTCGCTATAGTCGGCGCGGGTACCTTTTATTCCGAGCACAGGCAGCTTTAAATCGAAGAACGAGAGAGAGCATGATCGGCTCTCTTTGTTGATGGACAGCATAGGTGAAACGAGGGACTTGAAGGGAAGGACACGGAGAAACTTGTGGCTTAGCAGCACGATACGCTCTGAGGATTCCTGGCGTAATGCTTCTTCCCAGATGAGGAGCCGTATCTCCTTGGGGAAATTGTGAAAAGGAAATGATGCTATCGTGGGTGGTGCCGTATCCTCTTCTACATGGTGATCTGAGTCTTGGTCTGAATCTTGGGAAGTAGCGCTGGCAGTGGAAGTAGGACTTCCCAAAGGTTCGGGACTGAGAAAGGTGCAGGTGAGCATATTCATCTTGACAATGAATGCAGGGTCCGAAGTGATAGTTCAGTGTTCCAAGGTTGTTTCTCGCGGAATCCTTTGGGGCCTCTGCTGCTTATATATGCTCTTGTATGACAAACAACAGGTAAGGCATCAAAATTGTGTTGCTAGGCGATAGCCAACTTATTTGGTACCTGATATACACAATACTACCTAAATAGATACATGTAGTAATGCAATTATCACTGATGTTTTGTCTACCTAGCTGATATATTCAAACTGTTGTTAGCCGCCTGAGTAGAAAAACTGCACAGCTTTAACACGACTAAGAACAAACCACATATGGACCAGATTCGCTAAGTTCCTATTTCTTTCTCGCATTATTATACGATTCAGTAAATACAGTCAAAGAAGCTGCATCTTTTTATAATAGAAAAATTAAATCAGAGGAGAACCTTAGACATAATATAAAAGAAACTGCCAAACCCCTTTGAAACGGCATTCTAGATTCTTATGTGAAGCTGTAAAGTTCACCATAGCGGACGTGATGCGGATGTAGCAGGAAGTTTTACATCTAAATGAGCTGGATGGGATTTCTTTATGGGCTTAACAAAATATAAAGGGAAATCCATTCATTTGAAAATGACGATTTCATAGAATTCATAAAAGGTTTCAATATTATATATGTTATCCGCCGAAACTGCCTCCCTCATAGATCTTGTTGCCTATAATGTGGTGATTACCTATACAGTACGAAAAAATGCGACTCGGAGACTAATAGGGGTTAGGGGCATATGCGACCGAGCCAAACTCCGAGGGGAATATAGACTTGTTTTAGATTGGAGATAACCAGAACCCCACCCCCCATACTCTTGAATGAAATGTTCAATGAGTTGGGCTGCCTGGCGAAATGGTATCGCGTCACTTTCCGGTACTGGAACATGGTGAAGATTGCGGGTTCGAGTCCCGTGGTGGTCGCATATTCTTTTTCTTGTTTTTGTAGAATACGACTGGGAAATCTTGTGTTGATCATTCCATTTTTTTGCAATCATCAATTCTATTTTCTTATATTCGTATATCTATTTCTTTGGGTCTGTCCGACGGTATATTCATTCCAGAAGTATTACAACTTGTTTGCCTAACCCCTTTTTTTCTGGACTTTAGAAGTTCACGATTGCATACGGATTGAAGCTTAGGTAGCCATAATGCATTTGAAGCAAATACCTAAGTTTAGAGTCATGAATTTCCGATTGGATAATTCCTATATGTTGGGTAGGTAGATGGAACTATCCAGTCTGTTCGCAGCAGTTAGGTCTTCTCTACTACACTAGGTACCATCAAAATTCAAGAGTCTAGCACTCATCAAGATCAGCTCTTCTAGAGCATTAACATATTAACTTCATAAAATTTGTATTGTATGAATATTGGTCGGAATTAGTCCATTAGCATATAGGCGTAGGTGACTATGACCATCGTAATATAGCAAGGGGTTCTGCAATATATACACTGACTCAATCTGCCTCTAAAGGCATTTCGCCTTCCTATTTAGACTCACTACTGTCAGTCAAAGGTTTTAAATAGGCTTCTGCCGAAATTGTTCTGTCGCAGCAACACGCGATAGGTCTCACCGCGCATACTTTCAGACCATCATGCCATTTTCCATCATCTTCTTGCCCTTAGCATCATACGTCGTGACGCTGAAGGCCTCGTAGTCGTTACTGTCTCGCAGATCATCCTCATCCATCTTTAGATTAGCCAGACATCCTTGTCCAACTTTCGGCCAGGCCGGGGGTACGGATTCCGTGGACGACTCCCTCGCTGCTTGGTTCTGGGCGTCAGAAGCTCCTGCTTTGGTGCTGGTCTTCACAGTTACCGAGTGCGAATCTGGCGTCGATACTTTGCTGGAGTACTGAGTCGGGCCAACATTGATGTTTGAGTCGGTCTTGACGCGCACGCTGTCGTGCGAGGACGGGCGTGCCCCTTGAGCACCGCCGCGCCTAGGCTCGTGAACAGGGAAGACCGGGAGGTCGGGATGGAGCTCTGTGCTGTACATTATGATGTTGACGAGCTGCGTGTGAGGGACACCGGATAGATACGATCGTTTCTAGGATGACTGTTAGACCTCGATCTTGCAAGATGCAGAGACGACTATACAACATGATATGTGTAGATATTGAAAGTTAAACTCACCTGTTCAGAGGTCTTAGTCGCCCAACTCACGCCCTTGAACCCCTCAATGTTCTTCTTGCGGGCGAGATGCCTCTCTCGCTTGGCCAGACATCCCCTGCAGAACCAGGAGCGCGACTCGTTGCTAACGAAATCGTCGTCTATGTACGGATCGTGGCACATCTGATGCCAGCAGCAGTTGCAGCCGTCGCAGAAGACGACCTGGTTGGAGGCCAGGCTCAGCCCGCGCGTGCACACCTTGCACAGCGCCTGCTCCGGCGTGCGCTTGCCGTACTTGCGCCTCTGCGCGGAGGCGGCGTCGCGCGCCGACTGCTGAGACGGGTTGTACTGCGTTGGCTTCTGCACTTGGCGGCCGGACTTAGTCATAGTAGGTACGGCCTGGTTCTCCTTGGCAGAAGCGGCGGCGACGGCGTCGCCTTCGCTTTCCGATGGCTCGCTCGGGGTGGAGGAGGGTTCTTCATTGTCGTTGTCCTTGCCACGCTTGCGCTTGGTACCGCGCTGGACCTTGCTCTTGGGTTTCTGGGTAGGCGTCTTCTGAGTCTGGGTTGTTTGCTTGCCGGCGGGGTGGGATTTAGCCGGAGCTGGCGTCCTGAGCTGGAAAGCATCGTTCATGGGCATGGGCATGCGCATGGTGGTGGCAGCTGACGACTTCTGTGTATTTAAAAGAGATTGCTTAGGCATTGGCATGGGCATGGTCAAGGAGGTGTTCATGCCCATGACGAGGCGTCTTTTGGCGTCCTCGTAAGTGGACTGCTCGATGCTGGTCTTGGAGACGGCGGAGGATGCCGAGGATAGTGCCGAAGACAGACTTCCGGGCTTGGAGTTTATACGCTTCAGGATCATCTGCGTCGCTGCTGAGAACTGCGGCATATACGGCGGGCGACCCGTAGAGCTAGTCGTACTCGGCGCCGGGCTTGATGCTTTGGGGGCCGAAAACTGCGCCGGGAGTGTTGGCGGTGCAGCTTCGGCCAGCGCTGCGGGCACATCGCCATCTTCATCCTTGCTTGAATCCATGGTTTTTTTCTCTCTCGCCGTCGATGGAGAAGTATCAATTAGAAGGAGGTTTACACCACCATATCTGGGTACCGCGGGTCGTGTTAGTGGTGATTAAGGCAGTGAGGTTCGTGATAGTAACATACCACAAAATGGTGTCAATTTAAAGTAATACGCACCTTGGAAGAAACCTCTGCTCGTAGATTCGTATTCAGTTTCCCTATGTATTATTAAGAAAGTTGTAAAAGTATCGAATTGAAGATGGAAAGTTGAAATTCGTAGGTGGAGGCCGGTGCACGTGATATTCACGTGATGGTGTGGTTTCGTACGTAGAAGCTCCTGCCAAAGCCGGGTATCGAGAACCGTCAGACCACTATACCTGATTTGCACTTAAGAGCCATACACTAGTTTAATTCTTATCCGGTTTAGCGAATCGGTTGGGTTACCTACCCCCTAGGTATCTCGGCGTCAATGGGACACTTAAGACGTACAACATTTGACTTGTAGCCTCAGCGCTTCTCAGCATACCCAACCCCTGTTTAAGGAGACTTATGCCCTCGAGTTTTTTGTGATTCTTGCTAAATTGGATAATAGGAATGGCAAAATAAAAATAAAATAAAAAGTTTAGCTACTCGATTTATATTCTTCCGTTACTCAGCACTTAACCAGACGATGACGGGGTTACATTGATCCTTGATATCAATCACTTGTCCTGGATTATCATCTCTAAAATACCCAGAAGCTATCATCATATTCATCCGGATTCTATTTTATGGCTCCTTTCTCTTTCAGAGCGGTTACCTCGTTGGCCTCTAACCCAAGAATATCTAACAATATCTCATCCGTATGCTGGCCTAGAGTCGGGGGTGCGGTCCGGATACTAGGCTTGCTCTCGCTGTACTTAACAGGCGTATTGACAAGCCTGATCGGTCCGCACTGCTCGTGTTCCAACTCGACTACCATGTTTCGAGCCTTAGTGTGCTCGTGATTCAGCGCGCCCTGGACGTCGTTGACCGCCGCATACGGCATACCTTTCCCCTCGAATATATCCAGCCACTCCTGTGTTGTCCTTTGGACACTGATCTTCTCGATCTCGGTCTCGAGCTCTACACGATTGGCTACCCTTTGCGAGTTGACGCTGTACTTCGAATCTGTCTTCCATTCTGGCCGACCTAGACCATCACATAGGATCCCGAATAATCTATCGTTGCCGCCGCCAAATAATATATCGCCGTCCTTGGTCTTAAACGATTTATACGGGACTATCGATGCTGTAAGGTTGTTAGAGAGTCACTCACCAGAATGCGTTGTTTCTTGACTTACGATGAGCCGTGCCCCATCGGCCCGAATCTTTCTTCCCGCTGATAAGACAGCTGCTTGCAATGTTGGCAAGCGTGGCAGTTTGGCAATCGCTCAAGGCAACATCAATATGCTGACCACGGCCCGTCTTAGCCCGAGACAAAAGAGCGGCCATAATGCTATTACTGGTGTAAAGTCCGGTGGTGAGGTCCGTGACGGCAACGCCGACCTTCACAGGTGGTCCGTCTCGGTTACCGGTGATATGCATGAGCCCGAACTCCGCTTCGACCATGACGTCGTACCCGGCTCGCTGCGAGTACGGCCCAGTCTGGCCGTATCCCGTAATCGAGGCGTAGATCAAGCTAGGATTGATCTTATGTAGCGTTTCGAAATCCATTCCATACTTCTTCAAAGTACCGGGAAGGTAGTTCTCAACTAGGATATCACATTTGGCTGCAAGCTTGTGCAGGATCTCCACGCCCTCGGCATGTTGAAAAGATAGGCCCAACGACTTCTTGTTGCGATTAACCTGAACACAAATCAATAAATATACCTGCTGTGTATGGCAGCATCCGCAGCAGTCGTGCAACTCACACCTAAGAAATAGGCAGATTCACCCGGACCTTCTAGGCAAGATCCGTCTCGGTATGCCGCATACGGTGGCCCCCAAGCGCGCGTATCATCCCCGCGTGTCGGATGCTCGATTTTGATGACTTCTGCGCTTCCATTAGGTACAATATTAGCTCAAATTATCCCTTGCGTCATGGAAATGATCTGTCACTTATACCCAAGGTCGCCAAGAATCTGCGTGCTGTATGGCTACGTCGGAAATAAGACAAGTAAGCGAATGCGCACATGGCTGAGGCTTAGCAGGGTCCTCTACTATCTAGGTACATACGCCAGCTAGGACCCTAGTCATGTCCAGCACGCGGTAACCAGACAAAGGCAGAGACGACGACCTTTCGTCGTTCACGACAGAATATCGTCGTACTAAGTCAAACTGATGGCGATTCCTAAGACGCGTTGTGCCACGACTAGCGCGAGCTACTAAGCGACTAGCCATGATGATGTATCGGATCTGATTGACTACTGAAACATAAAAGGAGTGCTATAGCGGCCAGTACCCGAGACCTCCGTGAAGTTCGATGGTTCACAGGCTGCTGTTTATGACTCTAGGGTCAAAACACATTTGAGATAGGTAGGACGGGTTGGTAGACGTTGACCGGAGGGGGTTGACTTCTCTCAACGGAATACCGTGGTCCGAAATCGACGGTGGAGTTCTCCAACAGCGAAGAACGGCCGCTATCCCTGATCAGTTGGAATGTCTAGGATGTCTCCCAAGGCTACCCCACAATCCCATTAGCAAGGACGGAATACTATTATTAGTACGGAGAAAATGGTTCCTGAATTTACGTACATACATGCCTAGTATGTACATCCACATTCCCATACTACGTAGTAGCACTATCGTGATAGGCAAGAGTGAGTTTTCCTATTTCAGTTCTAGCCAGCTGGCACCACGTTTTTTCAATAGTTCTTTTTGAAAGGGATCTGACGATCGCTAATAGTAGGGTCGACTCTCGACTTCTCTTATCGGGCCTCTCGTAACCCTGTACATCTTGATGATGAAATATCCTCGTGAACGAACGATGGGCAGTGCAATGATTACGAGCACAAAAAAAGCTATTCGAGCTGTCAAAAATACCTACTCAATTCGATAACATGATTGGCGCACCATTCCCTAAATAGATACGATTTGCATCACCCCTTGTACCTTGTGGTGAGCGGCTTAGTAACTAACAACGAAGTCCCAAGATCAGTTTCCAAACCAACAAGAAATACTACCTAGATATCTAGGGCTGCTAAGTAATTATACTTATCACAACGCTCGTCATAAAGCTCTACGCCTTGTGAGCGGTAGCATTTAATGTGACACAGCACACATAACCGAGCAGACATTGCCTTGCTAATCACAAGGAAACTATTCCACAGGGTTCAAAATCTGCCTAGATTTTATTATCGGCATTAAATTTCGGTGGGCTTAGCTGCGGTAGCCTTGAGAAGTTTGATCGAAAGCAAAGAGTGCGACACTCACCCATGCAAGAACGAGGTGGCTCAGCCTCGAGCGGTTGCGATGGCGTTGCCCCCGATACTACCACGAAGAGTTTCGCCATAGGCGGACAAGCGCTTAGCAGAAACCAATATACCTACGTCTACAAGCAGCGAATTCCCTGTACATACGTGTTGCAGAGAGCAGAGCACATGAATTATTCTACTAGGTAATCCTTGATAGTACGTAGGAAAGCTGACGTTTTTATTTTGAGGCGTAAGATCCTAGTGTAGGTAGTTGGGAACACAATATGGCGCCTCTCATCCCTCCCGTCCTTGTGTTGCAGGGATCACGATATCCCCCGTCGTCCTGTATGGGTTGGCGGCATGCTGTATCCTGTAGCGTGTAACCACATGAAGATGACAGCTCGTACTTGATTGGTCCCGTAATAGAAATCTTGTCTCGGCCTCTCCCAATCCGTGGGCACCACTCGTATTCAATACGTCCCAGTTAATATATTGGAAAAAGGCGAGTTGTTCGTGGGAACGCGGGGACTAGGATCAGAATTTAAAAGGTGTAGCATTTCCACCTTAATTCACACCGCAATACACCTACTATTTACCTACTACCTACTTCTTTTCTCCTCATGGAGTTGCGGTAGATGATTTAGAACCACTTTGCCATCGTCGCTTTGTCGGATATCTAAATACTACCTACCTATACACGAGGAAATCAGCATGGCACCGTCGATAAATCACCGTACACCAGATGACGCATTCGATACACATATAGCGGCTCAACAAGAATCAAGAGATGCCACCAGCTCCGCAATGGAACCGTGGCTAATAGTCGTCATCGTATTTGGAGCCCTCATTATAATATCATTGATCGTACTCTTGGCACTATACTTAGCGAGGAGACGGAAACGGATTGCACGAGATGGCCATAAAGACCCGCTCACAAAAAAGGGCCACCGAAGGTGGAATTTGAGCGAGACGGACCGGCTAGCGGCGGAGGAGATCGAAAGGGATACAATGATACGGAAGTCGCTAGCGAGTCGGCCTTCTTCGCGGGACAGGAAAAGCTGGAGAGATTCCCGCGCGTCGGATTACCATATGGAAGAGCTCGACCAGGATGAGCACGAGGAACGGGAGCCGATGGCCTCGAAGGATAGCTGGAAGGAACTGGAAGCTGGGACGCAATGCTCGAACGTGATTCCCGGCGTTCATAATACGGAGATGGGGGTGCATCCGGCGCTTCTACCGCAACCCCTGCTGGCGCTTCCGCAGCCGTCGAGAGGCCCGTCGCCGAACCGAGGCGCGCAGCCGCCGCGATTTACCATCCCGCTATGATGGGAAGGCGATATATTGTCGAAATACTTCTTGAACTGCTTCGTCTCTCGCTATTCTCGCATCATAGACGGCACTAGAAGGTTCGGGAATTGTATGTGTGTTGGATCGATACCACCGGAAACATCGCAATGGCGTTCAGAGGACGGGAATAGGCGGCTCTAGGGATGATGTTGTATATGATAATGGCATATATTATGTGATAATGGTATACCTGCATAGGTAGGTATTTCAATTGACGTTAGATCCAGAAAGTGGCCCATTAGCTTTGCTGTCGCGACTTACCTAGTCTAACTCCTGATGGAATCTGGACACTTACCTACTTCCAACATTACGGATGTTATTCATAGAGAGCTTTGGGAGTATCATTCGGCTCTCCATTTCGCTTTATACAATGGATGCTTCAATGGATATATCTGGGTATGCTATGGTTATTATGGTATTTGCTTGGGTTGGTGGAAGAACATTGTCGATCTCGTCGTAAAGAGGTTAAGAAGGAATCTAGATATCAGTCTAAGCATATAAGTGGATAGCTCATACCTACATTGTAGTATCTTAGCTTAGGCTCTTTATGCCAATTCCCCATGACGTGACTGTGTAGGCGATATATCCATGGATGTGCTAGTGCTAGGATGATAATATCAGAGCACATCAAGCTTCCTTATGATTTACATACCTAGGTAGATGATAGGTTTTTTATGAGGCCACCAAGAGAGCACACTTACGAAACATAATTGTGGTGATCGAATTATCGAGTGGTCACCCCGCCTTGATTCGCTGTATCTATCTACCTACATACTATCCGTGATGTAGTTCTACTGCGGGGTATTCCTTTGAGCTTGGTACTACAAAATATATCGACTAGTGACTGCTATGACGTAAATGAAGCAGCTGATTTTTGTTGCTCACTCAGGTACCTAGGTACGCGAATTGGACGCGTCGAAAACAGCGGCACTAGCGATAGGTCTTGAGGGCAACTGCCTCCTGCCGTCAGTGCTATTTCAGTTCTTTCTCTCACTAGGACAACTTTTATTAGGTACCTACCTAGCACTAGAATCCCCACTGGCCAGATAAACTTCAAAGGTAGCTACAGCAAGTTCTAGCAAACATAGAGCGCCGTGATCCAGTGACTCACTCTGTCATAATAGTTAGGAAGGTGCCTAACAACACCTGAGAAGCATCCGAAAGCACCTAAAGCGGCCGACCAAGGTACCAAGGTATTAACTGAACGATCAAAAGGTGGAAGGGTTATTACAAGAAATTTATTTCTTCCTTTCCTTTCACACATTCTTCCCACCTTTACTTCACACTTCTACCTCCATCGCACTTTTACTTCGCACTTGGAACACTTTGAACACTGTCAACATACACCTTTCTATGGTTTTTCTTCAACCAACACCATTTGATAGGTATGGGATCACCTGGAAAACATAATATCGTCTTCTAGAACAGTATCGCTCTTTCAATTAACATTGGGAACGAACCTTTTCTGATTTCTCCTTGGCAGGTAACGATTTCCTTCCAAACATCGACTGCTGCTATCAACCCAGGTAGCCAGCCATTTGAAGCTAGGTAGGTATCGTCAAGTTCGACCCAAGTTCGACCTAAGTTACGGGCTGTGGGTTCGAGTTCGAGGTACGTACCCTTTCTTCTATTTCCATGTATTTCGTACCTTTTTACACTTTTTAAGTACATAGGTACCTAGGTACATATATACCTAGGTACTTCTGCTGAGTCATAAAATGGCTTGTGCTAAGACACCACCACACATTTTTTTTCTTTACATCCACCCAATTCTTTTTTCCCTGCGACCCGCTCTGACATAACTTCGGAACATTCCACAGGCATCTTCCTCGCATTTGACCTTCGCGTCTCCCACACCCTTCATCTGTCTTTCGCATCCTATTACAACCGACAATCTTTTTATCCGCAACCACAAAATCATCGTCGCACATCACACATCGCGAATCGTCATCTTGCAATTCTGCCATCATGGCGACCGTGGCGCCTCGCCCGGAGACCGATCTCTCAGCCTTTGCCAACATCCCGGGACAAGCTGTCGGCAACCAGAGTGCTGAAGATGCCGAGTACAAGGAGAATCTGAACAAGCGACTCCGATGCCCCGACTGTAACGAGGATCCTCCCAACCTCGTCGAGGAGTTCTCATCCGGCGACATGGTCTGCGGCTCTTGCGGCTTGGTCCTTGGTGATCGCATCATCGATACTCGAAGCGAGTGGCGAACTTTCGCCAATGATGATCAGGGCAACGATGACCCGTCCCGTGTCGGTGACGCCATGAACCCTCTTCTGAATGGCTCTCAGCTTGAGACCAGCATTGCCTTCGGCGAGGGCATGCGTGCGCGAGAGCTGCACCGCGCCCAGAATCGTACTCTCAACGACAAGGCCACCAAGACCCTCTTGGCTGCTTACCGCGAGATCAGCAACCTTTGCGAGGCGATTAGCATCGCGAAGACTACTCAGGATTCCGCCAAGCACATCTTCAAGCTTACTGAGGACGCCAAGCTGTTCAAGGGCAAGCCGCAGGAGGCTGTTATCGCTGGTTGCATCTTCATCGCCTGCCGTCAATCCAAGGCGCCTCGAACTTTCCGAGAGATCTACTCGCTGACTAAGGTGTCTAAGAAGGAGATTGGCAGAACCTTTAAGGTGCTCGAAAAGTTTTTACAGAGCAACCGTGACGCCAACACTAGCGGCTCGCTCCTCCAGGTCGAGAACTACGAAGCCACCGGTACTACCGGCGCGGCCGAACTTTGTGCTCGATACTGCAACAACCTTTCCTTTAAGAACCCCCATCTTATGGAGAAGATCTCCAAGATCCTCGCTGAGAAGAGCTCTTCTCTCAAGGATCTTGCCGGCCGATCTCCTCTGTCGATCGCAGCCGCCTCCATCTACATGGCGTCGCATCTGATGGGAGACCCGAAGACCTCCAGGGACATCGCGGCCGTGGCTGGCGTTAGTGACGGTACCATTCGAACCGCTTATCGACACATGTACCCTTCTCGCGAAGAACTGGTCGAGCAAGATTGGCTTGCTCCTAAGGGTTCTGGACGCATGGACCGACTCCCCGTTAACTAGAAGCGAACTCCCGTCAAAGGGATTAAGGGGGGAAGGCGTGATGTCCGTGAAGCCCAGCAAGTGGCGGCTGATTTGGCGACTACGACTTGAGAAACAATATGGCTGAAAAGCCGGGATGGTCCATACTTGCCATGGTGGATAGGAGAACTCGTTTCTCGGGCAGAGGTCTGGTTACGCGATTAACCGATCTCGTTGGTACCTTTTCCCATCGTTTATCCTTGTCTGCGCCGGCATGCTTGTTCATTTGCGTAACCTCAATTGAGGTAAAAAAAAAAAAGGCTTAGGGCGTGGAAGCAGGAAATGGAAAGGAGACCGTACTCGCCATCGGGGTGATTTCCACCGGCCGGTACTAGTTTCTTTGATTTCGATTCTACGCTGTCTTGCTCTTGAAAAACAGAGCTTGTTTATTCTCTTATCCACAGACGCAGATTAGGAAGGTCGTCTCGTGGTCTGTCGATTGCTGTTCGACGAGAGTTGCATCAAGAAATTGATAATAGCCTACGATGGTCTTCTCTCGCGAACGAGGCACGACATAATAAGGTGGTAATGGATGGAAAATTGACGGTATGGCACGATGGCAAATGATTGACTGGCTGGTCTTACGATTCTCAGGGGCGGAGATCGTAGATGCGATTGAGGGCATCGATACGACTTTACTGGAGATTGTACTTCGTTGCTACGTCTTAGTCAAGTCCAATGCGATTCCGATTTGGCATAAACATCAAGTTGGGTGCGTAAGGTGAGGTATGCTTTTTCTCGATGATATACCCCTTTTTTTTTTTTTTTTTTTTTTTTTTTTTTTAAACTCCCTTCTTTCCCTTCTTAAGATCCTAGATTGTGCAGGTCTCTAAATCAAATACCCCCTAAAGGGTCCAGTGTTACTTGTATTAAATAAGTGTACTAACTAGAATTAATGACTTGAATGGATCAATATCTTTATCACTGATCCGTAGCTATGACTTCTCGATGTTTTTTCGAAGTGTTATTATATGTCATGTTCACCTTTACAATAAGGTACCTAGTACCTAGGTGCCTGCATATTTTATGTAACAACCCAATGCAATGACTATTTTTATTAGGTGCTGGGTTTAATAGACCTTAAGCTCGAACCCGAAGCCGTGGATATTGGGAAACTAGAGGAAGCTACTCGGTATATAATAGCCCGGTATTATGGCGACACGCACCGATATAGGCTCTTGCCGGACCCCGCATGCCGCTCCGCTCTGCAGTTACCTCAGGTACCTAGGTACCTAGGAAGCACGGCATACCCTTTGCATGAGCAGGTACTGAACCTTATTAACTTGGCTAAATTACGTATGGCACCTACCTAATCTTAACGAATCTACCTTATATCGAGGTGCCTAGCTTTAAGTATCTAGGTGTTATTGTAGTACTCCTCTCCTTTTACTTCTTTCACGCTCCTACCTAAACTCGCTTCAAATCCACACCAACTTCCAGACGCCTCTACACCTCGCTCCGACACACCAACAACACTACAGCAGCAGCAGCAGCACCGGAAACCATGAAACTCCTATACCCCACGTCCCTGAAGCTGGACATCCCCAGCCTCGAGGGCTTCGGCACGGAGCTGCACCCCTACGACGTCAAGGCGCCCATCCCGGACCACCTCGCCGACGCTGAGATCCTCGTGACCTGGACCAACAGCGCGGACAACCTCAAGGACGCCGCCCGCCGCCTGACCAAGCTGCGCTGGATCCAGAGCCTCGCCGCGGGCCCCAACGACGTGCTGGCCGCCGGCTTCCCCGGGTCCGTGGTGCTGACCACGGGCTCGGGCCTGCACGACCGCACCGTGGCCGAGCACGCCATGGGCCTGCTGCTGACGGCGGCGCGCCGCTTCGACGCCATGCGCGAGGCCCAGCTGCGCCGCGTCTGGCCCCAGCACCTGGGCGGCCCGCAGCCCGACCGCCCCAAGGACCGCTTCACCACCCTGCGCGACGCCCGCGTGCTCGTCTGGGGCTACGGCAACATCGCCAAGACCCTGGCCCCGCACCTGGCGGCCTGGGGCGCCGACGTCAAGGGCGTCGCGCGCACCCCCGGCGTGAGGGCCGGCGTGCAGGTGTACGCCGAGGACAGCCTGGCCGAGCTGCTGCCGCGCACCGACGCGCTCGTCATGATCCTGCCCGGCAGCGAGGCCACCAACGACGTCTTGAATAGGGAGCGCCTGGCCCTGCTGCCGCGGCACTCGTGGGTCGTCAACGTCGGCCGCGGCACGAGCATCGACGAGGAGGCCCTGGCCGACGCGCTGGAGAAGGGCGAGATTGGCGGCGCCGCCCTCGACGTGTTCAAGACCGAGCCGCTGCCCCAGAGCTCCCGCCTGTGGGCCGCGCCGAACTTGCTGGTCAGCCCCCACGCTGCTGGCGGCAGGCCCCAGGACCCCGAGGCCCTCATCGCGTATAACTTGAGGAGGTTCCTGGCTGGTCAGGAGCTGAAGAATGCCGTGTAGCAATTACGGGTGGGGAGTCGGCTGTGAGGGTGGAAGGAGGGGGAGGGGCGGAAATGGGTGTGTGGGAGAATAAGAATAGGGAATAGGTATGTAATCCCGGTGTGGTAGACGTTGGCTTTGGGATTTTCTAGGGATGGTGGTATTACCCCGGGTAAAAGACTATACGAAATAGGGCCTTCGTTCGATCAGCACCGTTCGAGTTTCGATTGTCTCTTTATCGAGATGTCTTTTCCGCTTTACATCGACGAGGAGAGGATAAGCAGAAATAATAAACAAGATACAAATATTTACGGGTATCTAGACGGAATATACAATTCAGATATGCATGCAGAATGTTCGTATTCAAGGACTACTGAAAGGATATCCCTTACTAGGTTGCGTGGTATAATGGGTGGCAGATGTTTAGCATGACTGAATCGCGATTGGAATCCTGAATCTTTGAGGATAACTTGACGAGTTGTCGGTGATAGGGATATGATTAGGTGCGGAAAGACGACTTGAGAGCTCGAATAGATAGGTATTGTCGCCAGTCGTCGGTGGTATGTGATTTATAGCATCCATTGCTAAAATCCCCACCGTCCTACAAGTAGCTGCCGGTCCTCACCATCGCCAACTTCACCTAACGACCCATTTGACTCCACAATGTTAATAAGCCAAGAGGCTATCACACCATCTAAGAACCCAGGCTCCGGGCCAGAGGCAAGTGAGAAGACGATGACCTCTTTCATACAATTTCGCGTTCACATCCACACAGCTCTTCAAATGAATGCTAAGCAACCAATTCCAGCTTCAGCTTTCGGCAGAGGAGTGTTTAAAGGATTCGTCCCTAGGCCTAATGGAGCGCGTCTTTTTTTCTAAGGAAGATTTGCTTTTCTCTTTTTCTTCTTAGTGCTGACTCTCGCCGAAGAGGGTTGGGGAAAACGCACTGTACTGAGATTGTACACTGCGCCGCGCTTGATCTCACCGGCTCTTATTATGAGGAATTCGATTGCATAGCATTCCGATTCGTCTTATTCTACGAGATCTAGCTAAGTTATTATTTTATCGTACGTGACCACTACCTTTTTGAGTACGTATTGCTGATTATCATTGGCCTTGACGACGCTACAGTGGGCTTCAATGTAGAGTCGTTCAGCTGGATTACATAACTCCGTAATCCGCTAACCTCTCGCATATAATCCAGCTACCAATGTAACGAGTAAGAGTAGGTATTCATTAGATATGTAACATTCAGTCATATATTTCGACGTAACGGAGCCGAGTGGAATCCCGTAGCACGCCCCTGTAGCTTCCTAATTTCTTACACGTGCGTAAGCCCGAATGACTACATACACAAGATGACCGCTAGGATGACGATCCCTGTCTGCCTTACAATTGTACCTGCAGGTTACTCACGCCGAGATGGCTGTTATCGCTATAGCTACCTCCAGCTGAACTCTAGCCCCATACTAATTCATAGGATCACCATCCTCCCGCTGGCACATCCAAGTCCCGACTGCCACAGGATGAGACGGAGTTTCTCAGCAGCGCGCCGTTATATAAGACGTCAATGATCGACCTCACTTAGCGCGCCGAAAAGATGATAAAAGAATAACAACATAAACGTCATCCCCCTTCTCGCAACCTGTCGCCAAAGAGTGCTCCTCTTTAACAGACCCTACCACCGCGCCATGAAGCTCGCCACCTCCCTCCTGGCGCTCGCCAGCCTCGCCGCCGCAAGCCCGCTCCTCGCGCCCCGCGCCAGGCTCCCGGCCAAGACTATCTTCCAGTTCAACGAGACGGGGACGTGGTTCGAGAACCTGGCCGTGCGCCCCAACGGCGACCTGCTACTGACGACCTTGTCGCCCAGCGCCGACGTCTGGACCCTCAAGAAGCCGTACGCGGCGCGCCCGCAGCTCGCGCTCGCCCACTCCTTCCAGGACGGCCGGCCGGGGCTCGTGGGCATCGCCGAGACCACGCCCGACGTCTACGTCGTCCTCGCCGCCGAGTTCCGCGCCGCCGGCGACCCCGCCCCCGGATCCTACGCCGTCTGGGAGCTGTCGATGCGCGGCGCGGCCCCCGCCGCGAGGAAGATCACCGATTTCCCCGAGGCTCAGCTGGCTAACGGGGTGGCAACCGTGCCGTCGTGCGGCCGCGAGGTCGTGCTCATCGGGGACAGCTTCGCGGGCTCGCTGTGGCGCCTCGACACGCGCACCGGCAGGTACAAGGCGGTGCTCGCGGCGGCCGAGATGGCGGCGCCGGCCGGCGGCGCCCTGCCCATCGGCATCAACGGGCTGAAGATCCACCGCGGCCACGTGTACTGGGGCAACTCGGCCAAGGCGGCGATCTACCGCGCCAAGATCGACGGCAGGGGGTACCCGGTGGCCAACGCCACGGTCGAGACGGTGGCGCAGCTGGACTCGCCGTTCGTGGACGACTTCGCGTTCGACGCGCAGGGGCTGCTGTGGGTCGCGACCAACGCCGATAACAAGGTCGACGTGGTGCGCCCCGGCGGGTCCTACGAGACGATGGTTGGAGGCGCATTGGACGACACGGTCGGCGGCGATACGGCGGTGGCGTTTGGTAGGACGGCTGCGGATAGGAACATCTTGTATGTGACGACTAGCGGCACGCTCCCGAATAACCGCACGGAGCCGGCGAAGATCGTGGCTGTTAACCGCGCTGGCTTCCGGTAGCGGGGGGTTGTATTGGGGATCGAGGTCGAGGTGATGGCGGAATAGTCAGTCTGGTCGCATGCCGTCTTGGCTCCGGAGATGGGCTTGGGTGGTCGCGATAAAAATATAATTTAGAAGGTGAATAAATGTAATGGCATTATAGTACTCGAGATTTTTCAATCTTCTGTGTTCCTTATGATTGCGACTACTCTGGGGTCACGATGTTATAGGACGCCGGGCTGTTCACACCGTCTCTCGGGGCCATGTGCTAACGTTAACTGTAGGTAACTGGATAGTATTTTGACGAAGAACGGTCCTCGGGTCTTGTTTATTAAGGAATTAGTTAGTTTTTGTAATAGCCTGTTAAGTTTAGAGATCCCAAGTTTTTAGAAACCTCATTGGAGTAGGTAGATAGGACTTAAGGTTGCGTCCGTTTATGATATCGTGTGTAATCCTCCTCCAGCGCAGTATGACGATATATTCCCTTATAACGCTTCCAGTCCAAACTGCTATCCGCTAATGTTGGCAAGGCACTACGTACGTGCCTGATAATACACACATTATTGACCAACCAAATCGCGTTCCTGTTTTACCTGTTTTGTATTGCAATACCTGTCAAACCAACAGATAATGACGATTAGCGACGTACTGGAAGGACAGCGTCGACGGAGTTGTGTCTGCCCGTGGAAATGTCTTCACGTCATCTACTATGCTTATTCTTATGCATAGCGATGTTTTCGTGGTACCTATCAGAAGCCTGGTTTATTGGGGATAGACCAGACGGAGGGTTCGGCCCGTTGAAGGTGTACTCAGTACGAAGGGGTACACTTGAGCCATTATAAACAAAGGCATGTTCCTGTGTGTATACCGCGATCCATAGAGATAGGGTTAGAGCTCCTTGCGCAACAACGTCGCTATTACCCGTATCGCAAGGTCTGCCTTATGACAGTACCGGTTGTTTAATTCCCGGCTCGATACACTCGCCTCGGATCGAACCTACGGCGATGTTGAGTACGGCGTCTAAGATAAGACACGTAGCGGATGAAGATGCGGAATATCGCCAGCTTCGAGGGGGAAACGATAGCCTCCTTAATGCCGAGAGCATCAGTGTAGGGACCAAAATTGCCTACATTACCCTGAATTCGTATGGCATGGGTTTTGACAAGGCACATAAAAATATGCTTTATACGGCGTAGTTAAGCAACTTCTCGCAGTCGACCTCATCCTATAATAAGAAGAACATGTATAGTGTCGATAGCGTTAAGAAAGTTAAGCCGTTAGCACTGCCGCTCCAGGCCTTGTAGCGTTTTATGCGGCTTGATGTCGATGCTCTCGGTTAAATATATAGATAGATAGGTGTAAAGGTGCTTCTCATTAAAGAAGCAGAACAGCCGTTAGGATGGAATAGCCGTATAATTAGATCCAGTGTGCGATGCGTAGGTGGACTTGATGAGATGTGCTAACAGAACGCCAACTGCCGCAGAGACTGGTTAGACTCAACGGAGGAACGTAAGGAGGGACGTGATCAAGCTTCGCGGGTGTCTTGGGGAATGGGATATTCAAAGGACAAGGTGCCACAGGACTTGCTACGCTTGTATGGCTCGAGCAGGTAATCGGCGTCCGAGTGACATAAGGGAAGAATAAGGGAGAGGTAAAGTGGTGATCTACAAAAAGGGGACTCGGGAAATATTCAAGATGACTCCAAAAAAAGCCTTCTCAGACGTAAGGAAATAAAAAATTATGACGAGGAAGATGAAGACTTACCAGCACAAAATCGGGAAGGGATAATTTCCTTCCCCGGGACGTTCCTCCAAGAGTACCTGGTACTGTTGAAATATGCCGTTCAAGGTTGCCCTTTCTACCAAATTTCATTATACATCCACCCCCCCCTCCGGCTCATATAAGAGCATGCAATGTCCCCGACGCAATTCGGGCTCGGGTTCGCATTCCGCATACTGCGAGATGTTAGTTCACGGTTGTGTCTCGAAGGCTTCCGTCTGGATTTTCGCAGGCAACTTACGACGCAGAAAGCATGGCCTCTCAGCTCTCTCATCTCTAACCCCCTCGACAAACGGCTTAGACCTACTGAAGGGAGGGTCGAGTCACGTGGATCGTGAAGGCTGTAGGACCTTAGAATGTAGACTCGAAAGGGGTTCACGTGATGGGGAACCGGAGGTTGGCTATCAAGTCCTGCAGTATGATGCAAACGACGATAGCTTCTTCTTTCATCCTTAAGTTTTAGTCTTGAATAAGACTGTCATTGTTGCTTCGACTATTACCTAGTTACTACAGGCAGAGTTAGAAACCCTGAACTCGACAAGATAGAAAATTACCACTTGGAAACTAGGTTCCACGTGTAGGAAAACGAAACAGAAAGGCTATAGAAACATACAAATTTATGGGAACGCAAGCGACGAGATATGAGCTCTTACAAGTGAACCTATGTCGACTTGCCAGGGTGGGGGGGTAATGGTGTACATGATTCGTCAAATAATAGGATGAAACTTATGGTCGTTGTGAATAGTTAACTCATAGGTGTAATAAGAGAGGTGTCTCTTGCCAGTGTACCTAGGTATGTAATGAAAGCACATGAGAAAGTATCCGAAGAAGAAAGTGTCTGAAGCAAGGAAATGGTCATCTAGATTGTTGATGATGATTGATGTTGGTGATGTATATATGTAAGATATGGGAAGACCCAGATCGGATGAGGTAGATGAGGTAGGCGAAGCGAGTTGAGTTTGGAATGAATCTGATCTCACAAGACGACGAGGAGAGAACCTCCTTATATAGAAACTAGACACCCAAGTCAACGAAACATAAGCACCTTGGAACAGCCTAGGAAGTAATATCCGCCGGCGGTAGCCGCCGACTCTTCGTTTGCCCAGTCGCGGATCTGAGTCACATACGTATTCTGGACGGGAGTCGACATCACGAAAAATGATCAAATCACCTACCCGGAGCATTTCTGCCTGAAGGTCTTCAAAAAGGTGAATATCGTTGGCTCCCGTGTCTATCCCCGATGCCCATGAAACCAACCCGCGTCTAAGTCTCACTTGTCTATACCCAGGGAAGCCTAGGCGATATGCCAACATATGCCAGTCGCGCCGTCAGATGCTGTCTATACCCGACGCACATCAAAGAGATGGAGTCATCAAGCGGCCGCCCACCCGTGCTCTTTCTTATACCACCTAATTGTATCCATACCGGTCTGGACGCGCATGCCGATCCGGGCGTCCAGGACAAACGCCTCCCAATTAGCCACCTTTTCGAGCCAGGACTGGCATTCCTTCACCTTTTCGTGCAGCCAGTCCTCCTCGTTTTCCTCGTCAATCTCCCCCCGAAGTTCGGGATTCTGTATTTCAACCCACGCGAGCGCTGCCATCTCGTAGTGAGCCGCAGGTAGTGGGTAGTCATCTTTGGTGGCGCCTCTGAATGCCAGCCTGTCACGATTTGTTAGTCATACTCTGGATGCGGAGGGGGGACGAGAACTCACTTATCCATAGCTAGAACGCTGTCGAGTAATTCGCGTGCCCTGTCCAAATTACCCAACTCGCGCTCCACCGCAGCTCGACAAACATCCCGCGAGGCTTGTTCGTCGAGTTCCTCCTTGATTTTCTTCCGCGCATCTTCTGGTGCGGTCAGTCGGTCCCACGACAGGGCTTTCTCCGAAACTTTGAGCTCTGGGGCCTGCATCTTCCTCGTCCCGTTCCAAAGATACGTCATCTCTTCCGCGGGGCTGACGCCAACGGCGTCGACTAGGTCGATACCGAGTTCCTTAGATCTCTCCTCCCACTTCTGTATCTTGCGAGCGACGAACTGCTCGAACGGTAACGGCTTGGCTAGGAAGCGCTTCTTGCCTGCTACGCTGGGCGCTTTCCGGAAGAGCTCGTCTGTTTTCTTCTTGTGAAGCTGTATCTGTGACTCGTCCTTCTCCTTGCTGTGGAATGCAATGCGATAATTTTCTAGCTCCGCACACCCGGCGATGTAGTAGTACAGTGAGGGGCTCCACTCGTTGAGCTCGATGCAGCGAAGCCAGTTGTCACGCATGTCGGGGTAGTCGTGGATGAACATGGAGTTCAATGCCATCTCGAAGTTGTTGAGCGCCGCTACCTGGCGCATTTTTGACTTGGTGTTACCCTTCAGGATCTTGAGAGCCCCATGTAAGTCTCTGGCGTTTCCTAAGATTCGTGCTTCCTCGAACCGCCAGAGTCCGCTGTCCGGGTACCGCGAGCGCATCTGGGCAAGCAGTGCAGTGCATCTAGCCCTCGGATATCCGCCAAATGCGCCTTTCTCGACATCCTCTTCGGAGGGCAAGATGTCAGCAAAGCTCAGAAGGCCGTTGTAATAAGATAGTAGCATGAGCCCCGCCACAGCCCCGTTGATGTTGTCGAACTGAGAACTCTGCCAGAGCATATCCACACCGCGCTCGCGGTCACCTTTAAAGCCAATTATAGATAGTAGACGCGAGAAAGTGGGCGGGATTAGTGAGAGGAGAAGTAATAGAGCACCGAAGCACATGTTAACACCGCTGTGAACGAAAACGTCTACAGGATCTTTAAATATATCTGAGCCGGGACCACTGTGAAGCCCATTCCGCGATGATGGGCTCACTGGTGTGCCCGTATTTTGCGATACTGGCTTTGAGGTGGAGTTAGAATTTAAAGACAATTGACTCAGTTGGCTCTCGGGAACATTAGAACCCTTGGCAAGATGACCTCCATAATTCAAAGGGGTTTGTCCCCCCGAATGCGTCTCATCCGCGTCTACAAATTCGAGGTCAGTGTCGGTGTCGTCAGTCCCGTTATCGTTACTGCGTCCGCCAGGAGTTGAGCTTGAAGGCGAAGTAACCTGCTCTTTAGATGAACCTGGACGAAGACCCTTTTTCTTCAGGTAAGTTGTCTCCGCTTGCATAATCTCATCAAGTGTGATAAACGCTTTCCGCAGCTTATAAAAGCCTCTGAGGGCCTCGGACAGGCTCTCATGTAGGACGGCTATGATGGCAGACATGAGCTGGGAATCAGCGATGAGTAGTGAGTACTCGCTTCCTGGAGGATATATCCTATCCTGTCCAGGCTTAGCTTCCTTCTGAGCCCTCTTCAACTCGTTCCAGGCGCCATTCTCGCAGGCGACGAGACGAGTGCTCGCTTCGAGCATGATTTCTTTCTCGAAGCCTAGGATACTCCTCATGAAAGTACAGACGCCCAATCCAAGAAGATGAAAGGGTGAGTCACCCTTCCGTAGCCTTTCCTCGGCGCCGTCGATGTCGTCGTTCATAATTAGAGAAGTGCTGGCGATTGCTTCCTCCATGGCAGATATCCTACGAGCCTGAAGATCTGCTTGGGATGGCGTCGGGCTTGATTGGGGGGCGGAGCCTCGAAACCATGCCCCTATTCGACTCATGATGATGGGTTGGTTCAATTATTGGATATACGACCTCAAAGCGATGATAGCGCGGGCCTTGTCCAGACCACCAAAAGAATTCGACAAAAAAACCCACAGCCTTGCGGATGCTTCGTTTTTGAAGACTGACGGATCCAGTGTTATCCGCAAGTGCCGCAGGATAGGATTCTAATTTCTAGATGTCGTGGTATAAGATATAAACATGATATGATCCAAGGTTGTGAGAAGGTAGAAACAGGTAAAAACAAAGAGTTTAACTGGTAGCTCTTTTGAGAATAAAGGTCCGAAAAGCTTATGTAAAGTAAAATAGGACTTGTATACCAGGTATAAGTATACTTAGCTGCCTAGGTACCTAGGTAGGTACTAGGTAGGTAAGCACACAAGGTACGTATGCATGTATTGACTCGCGCGTCGGAGCTGAAACTCCTTTCCACCGAGTCACCTTTGATCTTTTTGACCCATTCAAGGGATCAAGGAAGAATTCTCGGGATGACGTCTTAAAGCCGGAAAGGAGCTGCGGCATATGTGGGTCTCCGCTGTAAGTAGATCGAGTATTGTTGTTGTTCTTTAGTATGCGATGGTCATATTTTATTTGGGTAGGTAATTATAGAAATGAGGTATGATAGAGAATATGGATATCGAAGATTATGGATATGAAAGGGTTTAAGTTTAAGTACCTAGGTAAGACAAGGTTCAGAGAAGTATCATAGATGGTAGGTTTAGTGTAGGTACCTGGTTGCAAGATAGAGTTAAGTTAGAAACCGGTAGCATTAAACCAGTCTACACTAGGTGATCTGAGTTAAATAGGAACGTTCCAGATCGCGGCTCAGACCACGAGGTAGGATCTCTCGGTCGGAAAGAAGGAGTCAACCTCTTAGAATGCCTTGACATTACAGAGTAAAAAGGAGATACCTGGTAATACCCAACCTCCATGTAAGCAAGTAATTAAGCAAGGGCTCACTGCCTTATGTACGAAATGTGCGAGGTACGATCCTATTTGTACGACGTGACTTTGTTGGGCCCATCCTGGCATCTGCCTGGGTCTGCACTTAATAAGGAACCTAAGCAAGATGATTGGCTGTCCGGAGATAAGCTTTACTTCCCGTAGATGCTTTTCGGAGCAATAAGGTTTCAACCGCCGACTTCCATTTAATTCTGGATATGCATTTAGGCTGGCATTACTAACATTTCGACTTTGACTTTGACTTTGACTTATGCAATAAGCGAGCTTATTAACGGTACGGATTACCTAATGCAACAAGGTTAGCAACATCAATCGTTCATCAGCTCAACTCAATCTTGGAAGCCTCGTCGTCTTTGCTACCTACCTGTTCCACACTCAGCCTCGTGGCAACCCACATCATCGACAAATAGAAAAACCTGTTACATCGAGCATCTGTCATATCTCTGTCACCGATCCACCTCATCGTCCATACGCATCACCAAACAACCCAAGTCCAACAGAATAAACCATCATCTAGATACCATACGCAAACCGCAATCATGGCCGCACCAACGAACAAGGCCAGCGACAAGCAGCCCGCGTCCGAAGCCGCCAAGCCCGAACAACCGCAGCAGCAGAAGTCCGCCGCGGCGCTAGAGGAAGACGACGAGTTTGAGGATTTCCCCGTTGAAGGTATGTCTGCTTTATTGCATCCGTTTCCCTCTCTTTCTCTCTTTCTCTCTTTCCCTTCTCCTACCCCCTCCTCTTACCATAACCCATGTGCCCATCTATACCCACACAACACGCAACGCAACCGCTAACCCACCCGCGCGACCAGACTGGCCAGCAGAAGAGACCGAAGCAGCAGCAGCCACGGCGGCGGCGGCGGCGGCGGGCAGCAACGGCACCGGGACGCAGCACCTGTGGGAGGAGAGCTGGGACGACGACGACACGTCCGATGACTTTTCCGCGCAGCTGAGGTACGTGATCCACTTCTTCCCTCCCGTTCCCTTTCTCTTTCTTTCCCCCAATCCCAACCCCGACCCCGATCCCATCCCACCCAACTAACCGCACCCCCCAACCCGCAGAGAAGAACTCAAGAAAGTCGAAGCCTCGAAGCGGAGATGAGGCGCCATTCCCCTCTCCAGCCCTCCGGCGCGCGCATGAAGGCCAATACCAAAGCCATCAGACCGGCGCCATACGATTAGGTTAGGCTAGGTTAGGCTAGGACACATGAGTGGATGGATGTGTACGGAGGGACGGATCGTACCTACCCACCCCCTCTCTAGCACTTCCGCAGCACAACACGAGGAGGGAGAACGGCAAGAGGCAGATGAGCAGGGCAAGAAGAATTCGATTAATACATAGACTGGCGGGGCATGGATATGTTTCGCGCATGACCTTAGAAGAAAAGGCGTACCGACAATGCTACGTATACGTATTCAGTGACTGTCTAGGACTACTATTGACTATCTGCTTGTGAAAATAGACATCGACACATCCTACACCTCTGTCTACAAATCACAAATTATAACCTACAATTATCTGCTGCCAATACTTAAATAATTGTCATGATATGATATGGTATATTGTACGTCTAATACATGTTACTGGTATTCAATAGTCGTCTAATTTTAGCTAGTGGATGTCGTAAACTCGGCATCAATATGTAACATAGCGTTAACAAGTTAAGGATGCCGCCCCAACCAGCATCTCGTGATTTACCTAACCTGCGACCCAAACCCGGTACCCCGTTCCAAGCAATGCTGTCCGGCGCTCATAGACGCACCGAGTTCTCCGATCTTCATTTGGTGCTGAGAGCAACCACGCCGGGTAGGGCCTTGCCCTCCAGCAGCTCCAGAGAAGCACCGCCGCCGGTCGAGACGTGCGAGCACTTGCTCTCGGCGCCGTACTTGGCGGCAACTGTGGCGGTGTCACCACCACCGATGATACCAATCTTACCAGCGCCTACAGCTGCCGTGAAGGCATCTAGGGTGGCCTTGGTGCCGTTGGCGAACTTCTCAAACTCGAAGACGCCTGGGGGACCGTTCCAAAGGATGGTCTGGGCGGAGTTAATTGCCTCCTGATATAGCTTGATCGACTCGGGGCCGCAGTCAAGACCCATCCAGCCGTCAGGGATACCCTCCTTGTCGGTAGCTGTGGCAGTGGTGGCATCCTTATCGAACTTGTCTGCTGTCACGTAGTCCACGGGTAAGACGACTTTCACGTTGTTCTTCTTGGCCTTCTCGATCAGCTGGCCAACATTCTTGGAGCCAGCTTCATCGAAAAGGGAGTTACCAATGCTAACACCCTCGAGGGTCTTCTTGAAGGTGAAAGCCATGCCGCCGCAGATGATAATGCTGTTAACCTTGTCCAATAGATTATCGATGAGCTGAATCTTATCGGAGACCTTGGCACCACCCAGAATAGCAAGAAAGGGGCGCTTTGGCGACTCAAGAGCTTGGGCGAAGTAGTCGAGCTCCTTCTTCATAAGGAAACCGGCGGCCTTCTGTGGTAGGTCAACGCCGACCATGGAAGAGTGAGCTCGGTGTGCGGTTCCGAAGGCGTCGTCTAGAGAAGTAACAGTTAGCTCCACTGACTGTAGCAGCGTCGAGCTGAGACAGAGACGGAAATGTATGGAATTCTTACTGATGAAGATATCACCAAGGGCAGTTAAGCCCTTGCGGAACTCATCGACCTTAGCCTTGTCTGCCTTGACCTTCTTGCCTGCGGCATCCTTGGAAGAACCTTCTTCCTCGGCGTGGAAGCGCAAGTTCTCCAGCAGAACGACTTGTCCATTTTCCGCCTTGTTTACAATAGCCTCTACCTCAGGGCCGACGGAGTCTGGTGCGAACTCGACGCTCTTTCCCAGGAGCTTCTCGAGTTCTGGAACTACGGGCTGTAGGCTGTACTTGGGGTTGACCTTGCCATCAGGACGGCCGAGGTGGGACATTAATACGACAGCTTTCGCGCCATTGTCGATGGCGTATTTGATGGTAGGGACGGCACCAGCGATACGTTGGTTGTTTGTAACATTGTTGTCAGCATCGAGCGGGACATTGAAGTCCACCTTTCGAGAGAACCCAGGTCAGTCTAGAGAATAAAGTGCGGTATATAATTTATTGTATAGTATTCTGAACAAACAAGAATCTCAGGTGGGCCGAGATTGATCACTTACTCGGATGAGCACTCTCTTGCCCTTTAGGTCAACGTCCGTGATGGACAGCTTGCTGGACAGAGACATTTTGACAGATGATAAGGTTTCAATTGATAATATGGTCTTAGGGAGAGGCTGACGAAGAAAAAAGTGTAAATTTCAAAGAAGATTTGCGGTATTTCAAGGACGATGATTTTCAGGATGTCCGTTATGAAAAAAAGGACGCAGTAGAAGGCGGCCGGACTAATATGGATGGGAGTATGAGCGTACTAATATTGGTACTAATACCTGGTAATACTATAATAATTGATGGAGGGGTAGCAACCTGGCAGCCTGGGCAGCTACACCAGAGTTTGGTGGGGTGAGGTCAACGAGCTTGACGGGTGACGTTTGCTGCTTCCAATCTACGGTCTGGTGGTTGCTAAGCCGCTAACCTTCAAGCATGTAACTGCGCTAGTGAATTTAGCGGGTTGATACTTGTGTGTTTCAGACTCACTGACTCGCTATAGGAGGGTTCCGTCCGGGACTACCTCGCTACAGCCGCAATTCTCCGTTGACCTAGATAGTGTATGTAGGTAGTGTAGTGCATGTATGTATAGGATATAGTTGATGTGATGATCGTGGGCCCATTCTTGCAATCCTGATTTCTGCCGAGTTATATCAAATCATAATTTCCAAGGCTGTGCTGTGCTGTATTTGGACTTAGGTAAGAAGCCCCTGGATTGGCCACTGATATCCTCTAATTGTTATGTACCTAGGTAGGCTGGGAAGTAGGCATTCCTGCTAGAGTATCATGGAATAATAAGACGGACCCTTGATACGCAGGTGAATAATGTGAATAATACTTCGGATTTCTTGCGTCTAAGTACAGGGCTACGCCAAGTTGTTGATCCTAAATCATCAACCAAAAAAGGAGAATGCGCCATCCCGTAATGTGTCGACCATGTTGATTAACAAATGAAAATGAAAACCGTGGTCTCTGACACCGCAACGCCTGCCGGCCGTTTTCCCAGGAAAAGTTTCCATGTAGCAAATGAAAAATCTAGCAATTTCATGCTAAGTACCTAGGTAGGTCAGGGTTTACCTAGAGGCGAATATTTGGGGAGTAGGGTGCTGTTTTCGGCTCGACGTCCTCGGAAGCATTTGTTAGGGAAAGATATGCCGTCCAGGCAATACCGATAGTAGAGACGAACGGCTACGACAGAGTGTTAGTAACAGAGCCACATGCCAATGTGTGAGTTATAGCGAAAGAAACTCACCAGCTGAAACTGAACCGGCATCAACCTGAAGTTGATGATTTGTACAAGAGGCCACACCATGAAGTTCGCCTTCAAAGTCGGAATGTACATGTCCCTAAGCTTGTGAGTAACGGCTCTGCGTCCACCCCCTTCTGCCACGGTCATGACTGTAAAGAAACATCCGATACCGAACGGCGCGAAAATCAGCTGGTCGAAAGCTACTCGCTTCATCGCCGGAACAAAGGCGCTTGTTTTCGTCATGGGGAAAGCTCGTGAAAGGAAACTAAACCACTTATATTGTAGAGGTGCCATCCCGAAACCGTAGGCCATGAATCTAGTCAGTCGCTCGAAGTCGAAGGGTGGAGGGAGACCCTTGGAGTCTGGAATCAGGTCTCGCTCGTTCCAAGTATTCTTGCGATCTAGATCATGTATTTCGATTGCTATAGTGTCGTCCTTGCTGACACCGCCAGGCTTCCGTAGCGCTCGTTCTCGGACGGATGTGATGGTCTGGGCTACGGTGTCGGCGATACCTCCGAGGACAGCGTTCGTCACCATCATGGTGAGGACTGAAATAACTAGTGTCAGCTTTGTGGGTAGCGGTATTAGGGTAAAGCTATAAGATAGAAAATGAATACCTGGTCGTTCATCGTAATAAGCGTTGAAACGCGACACCAAGCGCGCAACGATGGCCATTTCGATAAAGAAGATGACTGCATGAAGGAGAGGCTAGACGGATAGGCAAGCCAAGTCAGTTAAGCAGTAGAGCGGAATATATGAATGGTGACGTCTTGAGATTTAGATGATAAAAGTTGATAGTATTGATGCGGGCTGTGCTCGATGTTGGAAATGCAGGTCTGGTTTTTTCAGATAGACTACCTAGGTAGGCATGTAATTTTGTGTAGATTTCATTAACGTACAATGCGGTCGAAGATGAATTTGCTGTTGACGGCGCGAGAGAAGCGACGCCGGGTGAGTTCCCAAGTCATTTTGGAAAGAGTGGAAGGGACCCGACTTAGGAATTACCGGTAGACGAAAAGAAGCAAATGGAAAGGTGCTCGTCGGATCGGAGACCTTGAAAAATTGGGCTTTCACTCGAAGGGCTCGTGCTAAGATTGTACGATCGATGACGACAGATTGATGATTTTCCGATAAGAGACACGCCCACGCCCCACGGTTATGCGTTTTGGACCCGTTACCGCCGAAGACCAAGGTCGAAAACGGCTTGGCTCGAAAACCGTGAGAATCTGCGGGTCTCGGCGAGCAATTGTTGGTCCTCGATTGAACTATACCTAGTCCTGGTAGGTGTGAGGTTATCGATGGAATTCTAAAGGAAAAGAATTCTTAAGTTTGATTGAACTTGCCAGATTTAACGTTGGGGAAACTACACTACACTACACTAGAAACTACGGGTGCTGTTGCACTGCCTGATTATCAATTTCTAAGTCAAGTGACTTTAATAGCCGATCGGCACTTCCTCCGCTTTCACTACCTACCTAGGGTACGTAATATTTGTTTCTATTTTTTAATAAAAGGAGAAATAGCCAGCTACTAATTAACTTAATGGACTGCAATAAAATAAATTTAAAAAGGGGAAGTTGAAAAATATAAGAAACAGTGGTCTAAAAATACCTGGTACTACCTAGGTACTTAGAGTTAACCCATATTCCAATAAACTTCAGAACGTAACCACGACATGACGCTATTATAACTGCCTAAGCTCTCCTATTGGCTACTCGTCATTTAGTTGGAGAAACAGCGCCTAGGGAAGTGCTGTATCAAATTCATCTTCTAATATAGCTTCAGTGCTAATAATAGATATATACCTACCTAGGTACCTATATGTGTACAAAAATTGGGTCAAGTATACACAATTCTGGGGCCTGAGTGAGATCGTCTCGTCACGCCTTACCAAAAAAACCAAGTCAATTCGTGTTTACTTTTATGTCTTATAATATAGGTAATAATATAACTACCTAGCAGTATCTAAAAAGAATGAGGCTCCCGTAGGTAGTTATTAGGTAACATGTGTTCACTAAGCTAAAACTCCCAAATAAGTGAAATGCCAAGCAGACTCTGGCATGAACTGAACCTGACCGAGGTTTACATGGTTTAGCGATAGACTTCCATTGCTACTTCAAGTTACTTATTTAAACCTACCTAGGTACTTGAGTATTTCAAGAGTAAGTTAAAATCATACCTAGTCGAAGTTTGAATTTCTTTTCAGTTATGAAGAGGCGAAGAACAAGAAACAAGGGGATAAAAGGAGGCGTAAGTAAGAAGGAGAAAATAAAGGAAAAATAGGTATTTTAATCTACCGAATATATGGTACCGATCCGAATTAGAGGATTCATAATACCCGAAGAATAAACTAAACATCAAGGGATGCGGCCATGTGTAGAACTAAGCAATTTAAGCAGAGAAAGTTCCTCACCTTGTTAAATGAGTTGAGCCCATGAGATCACTCTTCGGTTACTGTTCGCAGTATCTAAGGGATATGACTCTAAAGATAATACTGTCCTCCCAATACTAGGAGATGGTATAACTCCTGTATAGATATCAAAATCACTTGTAATCTCAATATGCGGGTGGCAGTTTGTTTGCTATGTAATAATTATAACCTCTAGTGTGATGAAGAGCTTCTCTAGCACTGTTATCAGAAGTCGGACATAATTTCCTCAGATATAAGGTATCTTGTAGTACTCACCTAGGTAGCCACTTACTGCCCCTTATAATCCTAAACCCATCCAGATTTCCAAAGTTCGACTCTACCTAGGTACCCGCAACATCCTGGCTCGCGAGCAGTAGCAGCAGCTACAACACGCTGATCACCCAATAACCAAATATGGGTTTCAACAAGAAACGACTATACCTCGCTCTTTACCCCAGCGGAGCGAGGTCCGGGCATGAGGAAGTAAAGTAAGGAACTCTTTTTCCAACGTCCTTCTGTGCTGACTCCAACCTCTCTCCCTAGATATCATCTAGCTTTCCTTATCGGTCCCAAGATCGAAGACAAGACACAGGTTCCCGGTATGCGCTTTCACGTCAAGAATTCGCCATCGGGGGGGTGGGAATACGTGGAAGACGGACTGCCAGATGTGCAGTCGACCGTGCGTCTCCTCGTGCGCGTCGTTATCGCCAAGATCACCAATGAACGTCACCTTATCGAGGTCTTTCAAAACACTCCGGTTTGCCGAAATGACCCGACTTTCAGTTGCCAGTCGTGGGTCGTCGATGCTTTGTCGCGAATATCGAATAACCGTAAGGTCGTCGGTACATCACAGTTGGACTGGGATAAGATTCGAGAGCGGGCTCGCAGCTATGCGGCGGAGAAGACTGCGGCCGGCAGGTTTGAACACGGTCAAGACCTGACGAGGCCTAAGCCGACGTGGGATATGCTGCAGGATAGGGAAACCGTATCCCAGGAACCGTTTTATCTATTTGCAAGAGGGAGGATGAGAAACCCGAGACGTCGGAAGTTCTATATGTTATTGGCTGCACTGCCAGTATCTCTTAGTGATTTCCTATTCCTTTTATGATACCATGGGGTACATATATGTTTCTTGATATTTATCTACGGTTCAGCGAGTTTTGAACCTGATGTGGTATAATAGAGGTTATCCGAGGATATAACCTAGAGTTGTAAATAAAGGTGTAACTCCAAAACTTATATTTCTCCCCACCACCTCTGTCGCGTAGTCTCCGTTCTCAGATCTTCGGGAAATGATTCGAGGAACTTAGGGATAATGTCTTGCCAGTCTGGGATTAGCAAGTAGCAGGCAGAAGTATACTCCCAATAAGGGGGGTACCATCCCGCGATCTCCCAGTCAACAATACTGACTACTTGACTTCCGCGGACCAAGATGTTAAAGGGGTTGAGATCACCATGCGTAAACACGGGAGCCGACCACGGCCGGTCCTGCCTGGCCACCATCTCTTTGAAGTCCTCCCAGTCCTGATCGCTACGGCCAGTAAAGCCGTTAGGGAAATCTTCCAGCTCGAGTCCGCCGCGAAGCCAGGAATGAAAACCCCCGATTGTCCTGAACGGCCCGAACCTAGGCCAGGATCGAGTCATGCGAGGGTCGCATAATGAGCCGCCGATGCAGCTCTCTACTCCCGTTCCAGGAGGGGGTTGGATTGCTCTCAATTCTTGTATCATACGGCGTAGCTGCACTACGATGCTCTCACGATCTACGTCGGACAAAGCCGTCCAGACACTACCAACGGCATCCCCCTCAATGCGGTCCATAACGATGTACGCGCGATTCCTAAAGACGAAGGAACAATGTACCCGTGGTACAGGAATAGAAGTGTTCTTAGCGATGAACATCATGGTAGCAGCTTCAGTGAGATGTACAGAGAGTCCCGTCTTCACTATAAGCTGCTTAGAGATAGGCTGTAACCGACCGGTAGATCTGTATTTGTTAGACCACCGAGAAATCTTGAGAAAGACAAGTGTTGAGAGACGACGGCAAAACGTATCGTTGATGGCTAAATGCTTAGTGCCATCATGCTGGGTTCTAGTACGATCGATGGGTTGCTCGTACGTATTTGGCATCGTGACATGACTGACAATTGGAATGGTGTTCAAGGTAGATGTTCAAATGCATGTAAAGAAATAGTATTAAGGAATGGAAATGGTTTAATAGATTAAAATTGAACTATCCCTTAAGTAGTTAAACCTTTTAAACCGATATATTAATTAAATTATTTATTCATTAATCCGTCACTCCACCAACATTTCACTATTTGGTTGATTCAATACCTAAATATATACAATAAAAAGAATTACCTACCTAGGTAGGTACATATAGATTAATAAAGACTATAAAGATGGCTGACTTGCTTCAACCTCTTGTTACTACATTATTGAGTCCCTAGCATGGCGCCTACTTTCAAATGGGGTTTTACTAGGTAAGTAGTAAATGGGAAACCTGTTAGAGCTATCTTAACGTATATAGACTGCTTACAAATACCTACTGTGAGTCCTGGTGGGAAAAAAGGACCTTCCCGCTAAGGGGTTGTTGTAGATAGTTAAGGGGGCGGTAGAATTGAAGATATCCCGGATTGAATAAGTGAATGCCGGGGAACCGACCGGGAGCTGATGAAACATGTAGGTAATCTTTGGGTGAAGAAAAATGATCCGATATATATCACGGAATCATCCCCTTCTTAATTCGAAATAACCCCATTAACTACCTAGGTACCTAGGATAGGGGCCTATTCTAAGTGAAAACCATCCTTTGCCTAGGAAGGTCCATCAACTGCCAGAACCCTTTCACCTTATCCAGAACTCGGTAAGTGGATATATCTAAAGACGCAAACCTACCTCTCTCCGGATCTTTGCCTTTATTTCCTTCGCCTCCATTGTCGAAATCTATGCCAGTCCGGTGGCTTGAACCTTCACCCGATTCATTGTTTCCGGCCGGTAGCACCACAGGCTCAACCACCCAGCACACGCTCATGCTGCGGAAGTCTGAGTGAGGTAGCTTCTCCCATTCGGAGTTCCACGATGTTGCCACGAGGCATGCCCCCTCGACGTCAAATGTAGAGATGCGCTTGCGCACTTGCTGCTCTACTTCTCCTGGTAAAAGAGCCGTCTGTGCAAGATGTGCGACCCCAACTAGCACTGCCGGGTCAATTGGCCCTAGGTCATAATCCCTCGGCATCACATTACTCGCTAATAATTCTAATAGTTGCCGCGCCAGTTGGTTTTCTAGGATAGTTTTGGGTTTATCGCGCCTCCTCTCGGTGTTAGTGTCGCTGGCTAATTGCTTTCCTTTAGATGTTGGGCCCACTGAGCTTTCATCGTTTTCAGCTTGAGACGATTCTTCGAGAAGTTGGTTTAATCTAGCGCTTGGGAGGGGGGCAATGTCTATATGTTTAACTCTAAATTTTTGATGATAAAGAGAAATTTAACAGGCCTGAATTCTAGCGATGAGTTAAATAACCTCTTAACGAATAAATGTGGAAGCCACAACGAGCGAGAGGAAGGGGGATTTTCGATATAATAGTTGTCATTGGTAAGCTCGGGGCTTGCAAAGGGGCTGAAGCCCTTTATGCTGTTATACGAGGTATTACAACTATGGGATTATAAATAGGTAACTAGGTTAGGCAGGTTTCTGTAGAATCACTGAAGCGATTTTACACGTCACCGTAGTACCACTCACACTGGCGCTTACACCGGTGATAGAATACGTGGTGGCTGAGTTGTAGTTCTCGGGCTTCGAGTTGCACCAGCTCGAATCCGTACTACCAGTACTTGTCTATATTTACAATCAGTATAAATGGCCTTGGCACTGAATCTGGGGGTGAATCTGAGGACACGATCATGCTTGAAGATCTCAATAACGAGCACTTACAATTACAACATTTGAGAACGCGAGCTGACCGAAGTCCCAACTAACGTCATAACTAAGCATATGTTAGCACTCTATGTTGGAATGTGAATGGAACGTATCATTTCAGTACATACAGTTCGATAGCGAAGAGAACCTGGTTGAAGGACTTGCTTCCTGTCTCACGAGTACATTAGCGTTGCAATCTTAAGGACATGAATGTGTCAATAATCTTAAGGAAGCGACTCAAACCCACCTAAAGAGAAACTATCCGTCGCCGTGGCTCCGGTGGATTGACGAGTGAGAGTTGATGTCCAGGTAGAGCCGCTGCTGTCTAGCGTGTTCTTGAATGTGACCTTCTCGTTGGCGTATGTGTTGAAGCCGCCTCCCCATGGCAAGCTGGGATTCGAGCAGCACCATCCAGAACCAATCCACCATGTACCACTCCTGCCATCGAGCACATTCTGGTATACGCCGCTATTGTCAGTGGGCTGAAGACCCGGCCATAGATAGTACGTCGCGGCTCTCGGCAGAGCTGGGATCGCCATCTCCCCAGAGAAGGAAGTAAACTTCTGCCCGGATGCCGGATAGTACCGGAGGAAATACCATGATACCGCCGACGCACGTCCAGGGAAGGCCAAGAATGAGATAAGTAGGGTAGCTAACAACATCGTGCAGATAGAAATGCTAGGTTATATCCTAGATGCAAATGAGACTCAAAATGATTTACAAGATCGACAGAACCAAGAATTTCAAAGGACCGTATAAATGGTAAGATTTATACAATTCATCGTAGCATTATACTACGGTCTAGATATCTATCTTCATTAAGACGCTTTCCCACTTAACTAATTCCTTTAGTGATATGAACCCCCTGCGAGTTGTAGTCGCATTCACGCCGGCATACGATAAAACCGGACCGGTTATGGAAGGTGGGTTATTAACCAAACCTGTTATCGTAGTGATAGAGATACTACCGGGAAATTGTATAGTTATATCATCCCACCGGGTAGTATTTTTCCACGATTCAGCTTGGTTTAAATCTCATACCCTTGGAAAGGTCTGATTCATTACAACGCTTATCAGAACGACATAGGTTAGACACTTAGTTGAGATAATATCCGCAGAATTCACATGCTTACCTATGGAAATAATGGATAAATCGGGGCAATCTATAAAAGGTCAATGATGGGTTGCTATAAATGTGGTAAATCATCTCCTCGTAACCAGGTAGATGATATGTATTAAAACATAGAAATTGCATGTATGTTATAGTATAAGCTACACCAGACACACGAATGCTGAATTAATATTTACGAAAGGGACCTCGGGAATTATCTGGACTGGCTTTGCATTATGTACGCTCGCGTTCTCAGGTCGCATCGCAGTCCGAGTCCTCTGCTTCCGTAAATTCTTCTTGGAGGACTAGGTACCTTATATTTGCTTGTCTGTGCTTTCCCTTCGCAACTATGATACCCGGGTATCTGGTAAGTCTACCATCGTACAAGAAAGGGGATAATTGTGTGAAAATCGGTGATTTTTATAATATAAAAAACTTCTGGCAAACGCCCCTGGAAAGAGTAAGATCCGAAAAGGGGTAAGTAGGTCGATTTGCGTACCGCCACAATAATTGAATCCAACCAGAAGGACCACGGTACTGTTCCAACAACGATATTTAGGCAACTGTGGCATTGTCAAAGCCACCTAACTAAGGCGCCCCCATAGGCATTTTATCACAGCCACATCGAGGATCAGTTCTTACGAAATCCTACGAAGTCCTACGTATGGTATAAAATGTAAGAATACGAGTTAATATAATAGTAGTCAACCTAGGTCAGGTGACTCCAAACCAACACCCCTTTATATAGAAAATCAGATGTCAGATCGTACTCAAAGCCAGTAGCTATTGTTGTCCCTTTACAAAATATTCTCATAATGAAGATGCAACTCCTGAACATCACATGATATGCTACGGACAGCTTTATAAGGGTGAATCGAAATAGTGCTGAGAATATGTTGATCTGTCAGCATTATTCAATACACAAGCTTACACCGAACAACAAATATTGAATAATATACGTAATTATTTCTATTCTCGGTCTGAGGTCAGCGAAAACCATAAAGAGGAGTATGGTCACCTTGATCTTATCAATATTAGCCTCCCCCTGCATTAGGGAAGAAGCTGACGACATCATGAAACCGAAAACGGCTAAGTTCCTAGTTATTTTCAACTACACTCGTAGTTTACTCAGGTATGGATGGATGTAAGTCCATAACTACCTAGGTAGAAAGATAATAAGTAGAGTTTGGCAATATCGAGGTGAGTATCATTGTTAGGTACTTGAGGTAGCGAAATTGAAGTGGCAACTTTTAGAAGGTAACTTGTAGAAAATCAGGTAAAAGAAATTAACTATTGCTATCTATTAGCGTCTATTGCCATGGAATTTTCGTAAATACAATCCATGTTCACCACCCGGAACGCCCCCCCCCCCCGGCGGAAATCTGACAAATATTCCCCGGGCAGATATTAAGATCTAGTTAGTGGTATTTACCTAGGAACCTAGGTAAGAATGCTAGCCTCTCGGATCACGACCCAGTCGACTTGAGCGGTTTTCCAGCAGTATCTGCTGGGTCATCGCCCGATTCGGGCTGGTTGACATAAAAGTCCGGGCTATTATTCTCCACGCTCATCTTTGCTGCGTTGTAGCGTTTAAAGGCGCTCTCGACTAGGAGCCCAACTTCCTTCCGATTTCGTCCAATCACGCCCACTGCAAGCAGCGCCTCAGTTTCCTCGATCCAGTCCTGCAACCTTCTGAATCCGACACGATCCTTCTCTAGCCTCTGCGGTTGTCCGGAACCTTTGATCAGAGCTAGGATACCGGCCAAGACCGTGTTGACGGCGCCGAGAACAGTAATGAGCGTTTCGTACCGTCCGGAGTTGGGGCCGACAGCGGTCAACGCGGCGCCGATGACTATTTGGGCGAAGTAGCAGAGGTAGAGGAAGGCAGTAAGCAAAGCGTGTTGGTACCCCTTGGTATGCTGGGTTTGAATCACAGATTTGTATATACCAATCGCGGAGTTGCGTCCCTCTTCAAGCGTGCCACTATCAGCGGGCGCACGGCTATAGTTGATTCCTAAGGCCTTTCTGAATATAACAAGGTTTTCATCATTGGGACCGCGGATGGCGAGGCCGGCTGGTGCTCCCCAGGATAGATTGGTAACTGACTTTACGGGTACTGGGTCGACCGGTGTAGCATTAGCCGGGTTTGACTTCTGAGGTGAAGCGGGTGCTTTGGATGCTTTGGGTACTGAAGGTGCCCCTATTTGAGGAACAGATGTCTTTGATGACGGGGTGAGTAAGGGGGAGTGAACGTCTTTGACATCAGACATCTTTGGGCCTTTACGAGAATATCTGCTAAAAAGTAATTTTTGCTTGGTTTGAGGCTCAAGAACCGTAGTAGATCAATCTTCCAGATCATGAATACTCATGCTTAAGCCGAGGAGCAGCATATTCCTATTTATGTACAGTAGCCTTCGTATTCACAAGTTGGCCCCCGAGAAGTCTTCTGGGCGGTCTTACCAGACCAAAAGGTCACATTTGTTACATTATTGAGGCATCTAGTCATCTTTAGAACTTGACTAGGCATGATCAGTCTCACAAACTATTTTGATCACATAAGATAGAATCGGTATTGAATGCTGACACCACTACGAGAACCTCTTCGGAGACGAAATGGGAACTGATGACGTTGATCCTTTGGCGGTTCTACGCCGCAAAAGGTGAAATAAGTTACATGATAAACAGAATCTTACCAACAAGAAAATCTATCATCTCTAAGGCAACCACAAGGCTATAAGAATGAGTGAGATCCGATGACAAGCAGCCACCTCATGACGACTTCGGAGAGGACGATATGGAAGGAGGTTTCCGAGGGATCTCAACGTGACAATAACGTGCCACGATTTAGCCTCTCGTGTCAGTTGAAACTGGTCACCTTTCCCTCCAACTGCGCATATTTAAATGTCACACAGGGTATCAATTTTACCCGTAGGTAGTAGGTATGTATAACGTTGGTTCTACAGTCACGCGATAAATATGGATGGATTTATAGCCCCTTCCAAGCTTTATTTTTATACATATAACTACCCCCTTTTCATGTGCTAAGATGGCACGGTAAGCTGTTTTAAAACTTTACCTTGTCCTATTTATTTTGGCGCGGGATATTTATTAACTTAAAAGTAAGTACTTATATAAGAAGGTAGAGCCATGTTATAATTTAACTACTTTATGTTTAGTAATATTATTAACATAATATCACGACTGCAATTGAACATGTTAAGATTTCTTACCTTTATAATGGCCTCGGCGCCGGTCATAAGTACGTAACACAGCATCCCGATCCCGCGCAGTTTGCGGCCTTAAGAAACTAGGTACCTATTAATCGTTGGCCGGCCGTAATTATATTAGTAGCCTAGAAGTTGGCTCTATTACTCGGCTCGGCTTATGTTAGGCACTTGTGCCTGCTTCTGGCTTTGAATAGATGGAAATCTGTATAAGTACCTAGGTATAACAGAATTCATATCAGCTCCTGACAACGAACCAATTTCTCATGCTTCCTTCTTCGTCCCTTCCCACCTAACGAAATTCTTTGCATCCAGACCGAACAGATCTAACAGTCGTCCTGTCATTTGATCAACAATGTCGTCCACCGAAGAGGGCCTCGTGTAGAACCCAACGACGGGCGGTGCGACGATGGCACCTGCCTTAGTCACACCAAGCATGTTCCGTAGGTGTACCTCGCTGAATGGAGTCTCTCGGACGGCTAGGACGAGGCGACGACGCTCCTTGAGACAGACGTCGGCAGCGCGCGTGATGAGGTCGTCACAAATACCGGCGTTGACGGCGGCGAGTGTGCGCATTGAACACGGCGCGACGATCATGCCGTCGACGTGGTAGGAGCCGCTCGATATGGGAGCTGCGAGGTCGTGCGGGCTAGAGAAATAGTCCAGAGAATTAGTATGGAACTGTAACCAAGGCGTTATAGATAAGGAGAAGGGCACGGAAGCTCGCTCACCTGTACGAGTAGTCTGCTAGCGCCCGCACCGTTGCTATCGTGTAGTCTGTCTCCCATTTGATAGTCTCGCCGGCCCACTTGCTGATGATGACATGCGTCTCGACGTTGAGCCGGCGCAGAGTCTGCAGAAGCCGAATACCAATCTCTGCTCCCGTAGCCCCCGTGATGGCGAGAATGATCCTTTTCCTGTCTTGTGAAACACTATCTCCCATGTTCTCAATACGATTTATAGGACTTAGGCTTGCCTTGATGGTTCTGGGAGGTATCACAAGTAGACGGGTCGCAATTGATGTAAAACGTAGTATGAATGAGGTTAATTAAAGCAAGCTGCTACACTATCTTCTAGGGCATTTAGTTTCAATATATACCTAGGTAGGTAGTAATTATAATGAGTGGAAGTTCAGGGGTTTTCAGTTTGTGCTGTGTCCAAGTATGGCGGGGATTTTCGGACTCTTCGGGGCCTGTGGAAATTAACGGGCCATTCCCAGAAAGTGGCGAGGTCTTGCACAAATAATTAACGGAATTGAAAACTACCTCTATTCATTATGATAATATGGCTCTTGGGTAAGTCTTCCATATTATGACTTGTTCTGAGTTCCGAGACAGCCCGGTCTGCCAAACTCGGTAGGGTTCGGAGCTTTCGGGGGCCTCGGATCAGGGGGGCAGGAACCCAGAAGCACGATCCAACTACACCTCCGTATGTAAGAGACTCACGCTTAGCGAATATAAATATGAAGAATGAATCCTCACTCTTACTCAATAACCTCTACCAGAACTATCAGTTCAAGTCATCTGTTACTAGATTCTTCTAAGCAACCTCCAGTCTTCCATAAAACACTACAAGAAAATGTCATTTTCTACTTTGACGGCCGCTGTTAACCAGCAGGAACTCCCTCATCTGTGCTTCCGATCCTACCTACAAGCGCTCAAACATGACGGGGACATCGTTGAAATCAACACGGAGATCGATCCGCATCTCGAAGTCGGCGCCATCACCCGCAAAGCCCTCGAGGACCCAGAAAGGGCTCCGCTATTCAACAAGCTCAAGGGCCAAGATGAAAACGGCCTTTGGCGTATCCTAGGAGCCGTGAATGGGCTAAGGCCGGATCCCAAGCAGATGTTCGGCCGTGTAGCTAGACACATCGGTCTGCAGTCCACAGCATCCGCCAAGCAGATCATGGACAAGATTGTGGCAGCCAAGAACACTACCCCTATCCCCCCAAAGATCGTTGAGTCAGGTCCCTGCAAGGATTTACTCCTTACGCCGGACCAATTTGATCTGGAGAAGCTGCCATGTCCCCTGCTACATCAATCCGATGGCGGGAAGTATGTCGCGACGTACGGCATGCAGTGCTTCCAATCTCCAGACGGAAGCTGGACGAACTGGGCTATCGCGCGCGCCATGGTGCACGACCGCAACCATCTAGCCGGTCCCATACTTCCAGCTCAGCACATCGGTAAGATCCACGCCATGTGGAAGGACATCGGGAAGGACATGCCGGTAGCCATCGCATTCGGAGTTCCGCCTGCCGCCATCATGGCCGCAAGCATGCCAATGCCGGACGGCGTTTCCGAGTCCGAGTACGTAGGCTCGCTCGTCGGTGCACCAGTCGAGGTCATCAAGTGCGAGACCAACGACCTTTACGTCCCTGCGAACTCCGAGATCGTCTTTGAGGGGACTATTTCGGCCACCGAGACAGTGCCTGAGGGTCCCTTTGGCGAGATGCACGGGTGAGTCAGAACAGTCCCTTCCCCTACCCATGACATATCAGAGATACTAAATAATTATTCCTAAGATATCTCTTCCGTGGAGATGTGCAGAAGTGGGCCAAGTACACTATTAATATGATCACGCATCGGAAAGACGCCATCATGCCTATTTCTAACCCGGGTAGAATTACTGACGAGACTGTAAGTATTGGCCATGCATCCGGCATAACAAACCTCAGACAATTAGGTTAGGTACTAACGGAACGTAGCAAACCATGATCGGACCGCTTGCCGCAGCCGAAATCAGATATCTCCTAGTATCCAAAGGGTTTCCCATTAAGGAAGCATGGTCGCCATTCGAGGCGCAAGTCACATGGGTAGTCTTGCAAATTGACACGGAAAAGCTGCGCGCAATGAAGACAACGCCCAGGGAGTTCTCGCGCAAGATAGGCGACATCGTGTTCCGCGCTAAGTGCGGATTCATGATTCATCGTCTAGTACTCGTCGGCGACGACATTGATATCTACGACTTCAAGGACGTCGCGTGGGCTTTCTCCACCCGTTGCCGTCCTGGCCTCGATGAATATCTCTATGAAGACGTTCCGGGATACTTGTTGGTTCCATACATGGCCCACGGGAACGGCGACCCGTGGAAGGGCGGAAAAGTTGTCTCGGATGCCTTACTGACGGCGGAGTACACTACGGGCAAGACCTGGGACGCGGCTAGCTTCAAAGAGTCGTACCCGAAAGAGATTCAAGAGAAAGTACTGTCCCAGTGGGAGGCTTTAGGTTATATTTAAAAGATCTTAAGCATGTCGGCTGTTTTCTTTTTTTTAATCATTTATTTTAAATATAGGTAAATAAGAAACCTCGGTCACGATGCGAGTGTATCAAGACGTATCTATGACCGGTGCCATGCCATCTTATGATAACTATACAGCCGGCAGCGTCGACAATTTCTGGGATTTCATCATGACCTTCCACTCGACTCCACAATTTTCGAGTGGTTTATGGTGGCAGAGTGACCTCGATTTGAACAGGAGATTTGCTATTGTGTTGAAAAAATCCCGAGTTTAAAATTAAAAACATCAATAGACCTGTAATGGGAATAGGAGTACTTGCACAGTGCCACCAGCAGACCACTCTACTAAGTAGAGTGATAACGACAGAACCAGGCATGTACACATATATTTTATAACAACTTGGAAGCCAACAGTTCGTATTATATTGTATTATGACACCGCCTTTAACAAAGAGAAGACTTTCAATCTGGCTAGATCGGTTGTAACATGGCCATAATTCTATCTTGTCTGTGACTCACCCTAGCCTACTGTGTGAAGCACCGTAACAGATAGACAGATCCTGGACCAAAGGCGTGACACTTACCAAGGAAGCTTATCACTCTTCAAGTTGAAGAACTCACCAGACGTTTCCTCTCGGGTCGCTCCGTCAATCTACGCTGGGTGGTTAGCAAGGTACGAGATGTGAAGCCCATACAACTAACTATTTTCATCATACCCTCCACGCTCTCCTCGATGGTGTATGTAGCTTTCTCCAATCCCCACTCCTTGGCAATCCAATTCCCTGGTTCGGTTTGGACTAATCTAGACAGGATTCAGTTAGGACGGTTGTCGATTTATATGTGGGATCGCTTCTTACCCTGGTGTAAGCACCACAGCGACCAGCCATTCATTCGTGAAATGGATTGCACTACCCACCAGACCAATCAGCATGATAAAGTTTATTATATTCGCAGCGCAGGATTCGATCTTAAATCGGAGGGCAACCCAGGTAGGCGTCGAAGACAAGTAAGTGCTCACCGGGTAAGCCAGTTTAAAGAAGCTTTGGCTGCAGCATAGGAGGTGCCATCCCACGACCGAATCTTCCCCATGAGAGCAATAGAGCCGCCTCCCGTCGAGATAGACACCCATTTCGGATTTGAAGCTTTCTGCAGCAGGGGACGACATGCCTGGAAGAGCATGAGAGGGCCTACAGCGTTGACCTGATAGGTGGTCGTCATCTCTTGGGGAGTAACTCTGTCGAGCGGGGTGGTTGGAAGTGGGCTCCCGCCTGCATTGGCGATGACAATGTCCAAGTGCTCGATTCCCTCAGACTTGACCACCTGCAAGGCCTGCTGGGGGTCGGTTGGTGAGGTACTTTCGATCGTGACCAGCAGCAGCTTGGAACCATCGGCTGCGGGGAAAGCCTTCAGTTCCTCAACGCCCGGGGACGAGGCAGCACTTTCGCGAATACTGCCGATGACGATATGTCGCGGCCTTGAAAGATACGCTTTGGCAAAGCCGTTCCCAATGCCTGAGAGGATAATACCAAGTATTAGTACTAGACCATGATCATACTACACAAGTCAGGAAAGACGGTGAGATGGAGATGGAGCACGTACCGCGACTCACACCACTTATGAAAACCACAGTGGCCATGATAGACAGTTCGAATTCGAAAAATTGAGCAGTATGAACGCAACAAAAGAGAAAGCGTACTCGTTAACGGCATTATAACTCTAACACAGCTTGCTTGGTAATTCTGCAGTTAAATTACTAGCTCGGATGCAAGGGGCCAACTATTTCTTTACCTACCTTAGGTAACCCTCTTTTGTTAGATACCGGTAGGTAACAAAAGAGGTAATTATCGCCGCAATCTTTCTGCCTTGCTTCATAGTCTGCGACCAACAGCTCCCGTTTCAGCAGCCATCCACACCTCGGTCTTTGTCCACATCGTTCGTTCTCTCGCCACCAAAACAGCTACTGCAGTCAATAACTAAGCAGTCATATCTACCTACCTAGGTAGGTAAAGAAAGGCTTCAAACATCACGATTAGGTAGCAGGTGCGATCTGCTGCTACCTACGATGGCATCTCTGTCCAAGCTTGGGTCCTTGATAACCCAATTCTGGCCGCCCGCCCTACATTCACGGATGCCGACCTCACCGGGGTCTCTCAGGCCGGGAGAGTCTTTATAGTGACGGGAGGCAATGCAGGCATAGGCTACGAGCTGTGTAGAGTCCTGGTTGGCACTAGCGCGACCGTATACATAGCTACTCGATCCAAGGTGAGTCCGTTCGAATCGGGTGCTGGCGACACGCAGCAGGTCGTATCCGCCCTTGTTTATGCTGAACCAGATTGACTGACTCACCGACCCTACTTCGCAGGAGCGAGCCGAGGCGTCCATCCAATCGATCAAGTCATCGTACAAGGATCCAGGCGCTATGACGGGCCAGCTCAAGTTTCTACACCTAGATCTGAGCGACCTCAGCTCGGTCCGAGACGCGGCACGTCGCTTCGCGCAGGAGGAGAGCAAGCTCGACGTCCTCTGGAACAATGCGGGGATCGGCCCCAACGCTGTCGAGTACGGGGTGCGCACGGCGCAAGACGTGGAGCTCTTCATGGGGGTGCACTGCGTAGGCGCGCTGCTTCTCGCGGAGCTGCTGCTGCCCCAGCTCCGGGCCGCCGGCTCCTCGGAGGTTCCCTCGCGCGTGGTGTGGCTGACGAGCATCCTCGTGGATACGTCGGCGCCGCGGGATGGTGTCGACTTGGTCGTCTTGGAGACGGGCACACGTGACCAGACGACCAACTACGCGGCGTCCAAGGCGGGCGCGTGGGCGCTGGGGCGAGATTTCGGTCGCAGACACGCCTCGGACAACGTCATCAGCGTGGTGATGAACCCCGGCAACCTGGATGCCGGGTCGTTCAAGGGGACGCCGGGTTTCGCCATGTTCATGATGAGGATGCTGTGGCTGTAGAAGCCGGTATTTGGAGCGTACACGGAGCTCTTTGCCGGGTTGTCTCCTGAGGTCACGAGAGACACAAGCGGCAGGTATATCTTCCCGTGGGGTAGGTTGATTCCCGACAGTAGTGTCGTGCGTCAGGACGTTTTGAAGGCGGCCGAGTCGGAAGAGCTGGGCGGGCTCGGCTACGGCAAGAAGCTATGGGAGTGGTGTGAGACCAAATGGAAATCGGCTGAGTAACGTAACTCGGTGGAAGCATCGTCAATGAACAGCAGTGTAGGTAAATGTATATGTTTTTGATAGGTACCTTACCTGCATATATATATGGTAGATAGGACACCTGTACGGCGTAGGTACCTAGGTACTTAGGTATTAATAACGAGGAGTGGTATTTCCGTCCGCTTTTTGCTCCGCGCGTTTCACGGCCCCGCTATTTGTGTGACATTCAAATAAGGAAAGTGGGGTAGTGGGGTTTCGCCCAGAGTTACGGAGGTCCGGGGGGTACAGGGCGTTTTCTAATTTGTTGCGCACCATCAAACTCCATCGATCCAGCTTCAATACGAGAATACCAGAGTTAGTCACCTTACTAGTCCTCCTATTTCATCTCAATTCACCGAATTTGACCCTCGTGGCGATGTCAAACTAAGGTCACCTACAGATGAGTGCAATCTCTTGTCTAATAAACTCAATTCACCTCATTCATTCGATTGCCTCTTATCCGGGAATGAGGTTGACGATTCCTCGTTTGCGAAAGGCTCTGACATGATAAAGTCAGACACCCCCAAGGATGCGTCCCCTGAATCGAAAGATGGTAGCCATTCGGCCATGTTCCATAACCTATACCCGTCATTGGTCAGACAATAGCGCAATGGGGGTGGCAACCTTACTCAAACTGGTTGGTACAGTCGACCGATTCCAGTGGCAGTCTCGCTTCACTCCGTCGATCTGTCGAGCTTTCTGCTACCTGGATATTTACCAGACCTTCCAATGAGCTTTGCAGTACCGACTCCTGTTCCGCCGATGCTTTCAAGGTCCGTAAAGACTCTAATACCTTGTTTAATGAACCTGACAAAAGCCCGGCCGCTGTCGAGCCCGAATCCAGGCTATAGTCTTCTCTTTCCTGTTCGATGCTAGTAATCATTTGTTCTTGGAGCTTTTTGGTCTCTTCATTATACATAGTTTCCTTCGTCATGCTTAACAGAAGGACCGATACTAGTCCATTATGAACGAATGCCCATGATCGTCTGGCAAGAGTGCTTATAGTTCGTAAGCGCCAGTAGGCCCAGCCACTGCGACGTAGAGAATCGTGGAAACGTTCTAGCACATACCCATGATCAGCATCTCTGCCGTCAGGACTTGACTCGCTTGAGAGGAAAGGGCGGCAGACGGCTGAAATAACGAAATTTTTATGTAGGTCGAAGGCGTAGCACTCCTCGATCTCTTGTGTGGAGCTACAGAAATGCCGATCCTTCAGGTGTGACGAAACGGACTGCTCAATACGATCGATATTTTCTAAGATCAGCATCGGCTTGGGAGTCTGCGTAGTGCCTAGCCGAGATTCCAGGTGGAGAGCCCCAATATGGCAAAGCCAGCTCATCGCCTGACGATATGTCAACCCTCCGTTGGCATTCCCAGGGGTGAGAGCAGGTAAATCGTCCTCGAAATCCATGTCGCTACATAATAGGGGGCGACCAAGAGCCATAGAGAGCAACACCTCCTGTCGCACGATAGCAAGCCTGGCCGAGTCAACAGCTAAACCAGAGTAAGAGATAGTTGGGGCATACCGCAAGTGCACCGCATCTTCATCAGTTACGGACAATGAGTGAAATCCTGATTGTCGTTTGTGGATGGATAGACTCTGCGCAAGCCGTATCGTGGTCCCCACGAGAGCCCATGCTGCCTGAGGCTTCATATCATCTTGAAGTACATTCCCAAGTAGCAGAAGAGCTTGTATCGCCTCTTTATAAGGTCGAGCAAGATAATCGGTCTTTCCAAGCAATTCAAATGAAAGTTTTACTTGTCCAAGTTAGCATTCTAGTTCCAGGACATTGCATGCAGCCCTGCTTGTACTTACCGTGTTCTTGAGATAGTGAGACCCGCCTCTCCAAGGGCAACTCGGAGAACTGCGCTCCAGAGGCTAAAAGAGCATGTAGTAAGCAAAGCCATCGGGGGATCTTATCTACCTCTAATCCCACATCGGCCCCTGGGTTGTGTCTGAATTCGATGATGGCACATAGTCTCCTCTCCATTTGGTCAAGGTCGAGAGTAATCGAATGGAAAGGATAGAAACGGTGCCTGTAAGACTTGAAAAGAGCGTAAACGTCTTGCTCAACAGATAGGAAGTCGTTCAGGAACCCATCAAAATTCGCTGCCGTCGGTGGCAGGCTGGTACCTGGATGTTCATTCACGCCCAGGAGAGGTAAGACTCCCGTCTCGAATGCTGAGTTATCAGTAGGGACACTAGTGAGATTTGACAAAGGCTCTCGGGTGGGTGTCGTAAGTGAATTCGTAGGTAGAAGGTCAAGGTCAATTACTCCTTCGCAGCTTATGGACCCAAGCGATACCCCTGTGCTGATTGTATCGGCGGTAAAGTGAGCCGGGAGTGCACCTTCGCAAGCAATGCCGTCGACCTGGGGAGACTGTGGCATCACTAAGCTGTGCTCTATGCCGTGAAGTCGCGGTCGATACTCATGATAGCTGCACAGATCGGGATAGCCTCTCTTACTGCACGTTGAACACGGATACCCCCTATCGCATCTCACTTTCCTCTCTCGACATGGATCGCAGCTTCTGCGGTTTCGAGCCTCCTGGCGACTACGGAGAACATCTTTAAGGCCGCGACGAGGAGTACCCAATGCGCCTTTTGATGTCGAAGTCATAATTTTCCTGCATTTGACATATATCTCGTTTTGTAGTTGCTTACAAGGTGGTGAAGGAGGGTGAGATGAGGTTGTATTCTTTTAAGCGTTGCTGAGTAATCACACGGCTTCCTCGGATGGTTCCATTGGTAAAAAAAGGGGACCGCTCCAGCTCGTCAGGATAATTCCTCGGATCCCGTAGTACATAGCTGGGTGCCCCGACGCTTGGCCCACTGTATGGATGGAGAGGCCCGAATACTTCTTAATTAAGGTACCTATCGAATAATACCGGTCACATTTCACAGGCTTACTTAGGGGTAGTTTATACGTATTATGGTTACAGATAGGGGTTGATTAGATAATCAGGGGATAGCAAGGGTACCGTATAACACAGTATGACTAATACGGTTTAAATTTAATATAACGCCATCGACTATATTTTGGCATCCGAACTTCGACCTTCTCTCTTCACCATTCGACTTAGTGAAGTCGATCTGGATGGATTATGTCTTGGTGTATAAAGCTTATGAGTGAGGTAATACCCTTAAATATTCAATCGGTAACATCAACACTTACCTTACAATCGTATAGAAAACGCTATTCATAATCTAGTCGCTACTCGATACCTACCTATCCCAGCTAGGGTATTCATGCTGCAACCCTAACCTAACCCCAACCCCAACCCTACCCTTGGCTGCGCAACCTCTCTGGCTAATACCCGTGTAAGGATTCCCCACTAGGTAGATATCACAATAGGCACCGCAACAATATGCGGGTATCCAAGCCACTAGATACCGGGCGATGGTGTGTCGTCGACCCCTATTTACGCATGGTTACCTAGGTAAGAAGAACTTCACATCGGGCTTGCCACTTGCGAAGGCAATGCCACAGATGTAGATGAACCTTCTCACCGCGCCTCGAAGTCTGGCCATGTGCTGCCACCGGTACAAGGTGGAAGTTTTGGCATGCTCAGAGTCTGCCTAGGTATGATGATAGCTTCTCAATCTGTCTTCACGGGGATATGATACGATGTGAAGTACAGTTTGAGCTGCGATCCATCAGAACATCATGACTAGGGTAATTTCTGCTGGGGCTTAGCTTCATGGGATAGCATTGTCTCATTTCAGAACAGTCGCGAGAAATATAGGTAATTTTATTGTACAGAAAAGGTTCTTTAACATTTCATCACCGGTATTTCAAGCGCTCTCCAACTACATGTACCCCTATTTCCGAGGGTAACGCGTCATTTCGCCTCTTCACCTCTAAAGCTGCGTTTGACCCGGCCAAGTGCCGCGCTGGATACACCATTCTATCAGCGAAGCCAGTTCCGTCAACTCGGCCTCTTCTTGAGGAATGCCGTGTGCCCCGTGGTGCGTACAGATCTTCCTTATATAGGGGTCGCAGAGCCCCGCAAGTTGGATTGAAGTCGGAAACAAAGGGTCCTTCTCTCCCCATACGTGAACAGTCGGGATTCGTATCTTCAGTTCCAGAGGAAGTTTATTCAGATTCAGCCCGAAGCAGTCATCGGAGTTATACCCGGCTCGCCGTGCCTTCGCCGTGTGAGCCGGTAGCGGGCCGAGGGCTTGATCGCGCTGTAGCTTAGCCTGCGCTACCACGCTTTCTGCTTCGTTTGACACGGGCACCCCGAGCTCCTTTAGAATCTTCAGCGAAATGTTTCCGCTGATGAAAATAGCGAATCTGAATGCAGGCGGTAGCTCGTGGTCGTACCATTGCCGATATAGGAGGAAGCTGGAAACTAGAGTAGCGCCATGAGAGAACGCTACGACGCCGTCGTAAGGTCCATCCTTATCTAGCTTCTTTCCCAGCCACTTGCCAGCCTCACGAATGTTTTTGACTTCCTCGGTCTCATAGTACTTATAGTGACGTGATTGGTGAGACGATGAGTCTTTGGCCGACACACTTGAATATTGCAAGGGGCCATTGACGAAGTCAAATGAGATTTCTGTATTTAAGTGAATCAAATTTCGCAACAGAGATGCTATGAGGTAAGTGAGCGAGATGATTAACGCGACGGTGCATGGTGTGTACCTAATTGGGATTCGAATATATTTCCATTCTGCCCATCGTCATGTAGACAGAGTATCTTCATGATGGTGCCGAAAGCTAATGAAAATAGTGCTCAACCATAAATTGTTTAACAGCCTTGAAGTATCTTCATCGAAAAATTTCTATGGTCCGGATATCCGCTTCCTTCGGAGGTAGAGTCGGTTGGCTGCCGGAGGTCCGGTTCTCGTAAGCTCTTACCTAGGTACACCACTCACGGCCACTATCTTATATGATTTTCCACCGCAGATATATCTCACGGCAATAACCCATAAAATGGACTACCTAAACTTAGAACGCATTTCAAGCCGGGCGTATTGTAATAAATGATGGCGTATTCTTATTCCCAGAGCTTCCTAATTTCAAAACAGTTGCCAGTACTCACGACTTTGAACAAGAGACCACCGAAGATCATTCAGGTATTAGAATTTACCATCTTTATCATGCCTCATTATCCAAGAACCGCCCCAGGGCTGTGATTGCACAAGCTCTTAAGGCCAGACAGACAGGATACATGCCATCAGCAACTTGCAAGTTTGCGTCGGATAGCATTGTGATAAGTTGATTCAAGGTTCTGTCTGAAGCGCGGCATATTGTCGCTTGGATACCTAGGTAGCTTAGTAGAATTCCCTGGCCCCTTTTTTAGAACTTATTATTCTATTTACATTATAGCGTATGGGAATGTTTATATGACTCTTTGTGCTCACGCGCGGCGAGATTATTGATGTTCTCCTGAAATCGAAAGTTTTGCAGAATATTCTCCTTGAATGTAAGTGTCAAACACAGGATTAGATAAACCGAGTTATTAACCATGTTGCAACATCACGTCTCTACCCAATCTTTCCTCCCATGGGTCGCATCGCACTTCGCGATACCGTCCTTCCCGTCGGTAGCGGCTCGAACCACGAGGCACCTGTCCCCGCACCCAAAGGGACAAAGGTTGAAATCGGCTACCACGCACCCCATCGAAACCCTCAGGTCATTGGCGATGATCTGGAAGCGTTTACACCCGAGCGTTAGAATAGCATCAACCCCGGGCAATGGGAGTTCATGGGCTTCGGAGGAGGTAGCAGGTCATGCTTAGGGCGCCAGAAGAGTCTAGTTGAGGCGTCGTATGTCCTTTCCAGGATGTCAATTCACTTCGAGAAACTGCAGAGCAGAGACGATGAGGAGTGGGAAGGCGAGATGAAGTTAACCTGTAAAAGCGCGAATGGCTGCAAACCCTGTTTGAGGCGGGTAAATGATGCCTTGCCACATACAAGCAAGCTCCTTGGACGATGTTTCTCTCCATTCCGGCCCATGTAAGACCTAGGGTGGTACTGAATGATCCATCCGGCATCGTAGTGGCAAGGGGATTAAGCTGTGTGCCTGTCTTATCTGTTCGTACCTATATTAATGACAAAGATTCCAGTCCTAACCAAGTACCTAGGCCAGTAAACCAACCTAGAGCACACCACAGAAATGCAGTGTTTGTGGTCTACATCTTAAGGCTAGACCTATGCTTGTTTGAAACACCATAACCTCGACTCGAATATCGATTTAATTAAAAATATCGCAGTTGCCAAATGGTATCATTCATTCTCTTTTCCATCTACTCATTATACACCAAGCCCTGAGCCGACGCGGAAACGTCCTCGTCGCAGGCCTACTAGGTATTAGTACATATGTGGCAGCACGACTCGTGTCCCCCGCGACCTATTTACATACCTAGGTAGGCTAAGAGCCAGGCTGGCAGATAACATAGCCACCACCTATAGGCCGAGGTTCGTAGTATCCGAATAGCCCAAAGGCATTGCAAAGGAGGTTGGCTGTCATCAGAATCGTGACCTCACTTCCTCTTTCCCTTCCCATTCTTTCCTAGGTGCATGCATACTCGACTCTCCATTCTCAATCGTCTATTATTATCCACTAACCACCCCATGCAAACCGCCCCCTCACCTCCGCCCCGGAAGCCCGGGCACGCCGACGTACCTCTCCTCGCGCTCGGTGAGGAACATGACCTGGACCCAGAACTCCTTGAGGTCGGCGTCCCACCAAGTCCAATACCGATCCCCGGAGCGGTCGATCTCGCGGGCCTGGAGCTTGAACCCGCAGGTCTCGTAGGGCTCGGCCGCCACCAGCATGTACTGGAAGCTCTTGTCGGGGGGCTCCTCGACGCGCTGCTCGAACGCGCTCATGAACCGCACCTTGGGCGTGACGCCCTGGGCGATCTCCGGGTACTGCAGCTGGAACAGCAGGCCCTGCTGGCGCGTGACCTGGTCGCGCACCTTGGTGATCTTGTACCCGGGGCGTCCGATCTTGACGATGTTCCGGCGCACCATGCCGGCGCCGAAGCCGGCGCCCACGACGCCGACGGGCAGGCCGGTGTTGGGGTCGATCTGGCCCTTGCCCTCCTTCTGCTCGCGCGCGGCGCGGCGCGCCAGGTTGGTCTGGTGCTTCTTGCCCTGGGTGTGGGCCAGGTACGACCCGTCGTTCTGGTGCACCGTCAGGCACAGCCGGCACTCGAACGACCCCACGTGGTTCTTGAAGAAGTACGGGTCCTTGTCCAGGTCGATGGTCTCCAGCGCCAGCTTGCGCAGCCGCTCTCGCCGGTCCGCGTTCGTCGCGCTGTGCGACGCCACGCCGCCGCCGCCGAACTTGGAGCCCGCGCGGTTTTGGTAATCCATCTTTTGTTTTCTGTCTTCTGTTGTTTGTTTATTTTATTTTAAATCTTCTCGGTGTAGTTGGTGATCGGTAAGCCGAATTATTATGTGTTCGTCAGATTCCTTTGTTGCGTTGCGAGTCGGCGTGCGGGTAGAGTAGGAAGGTCGTTGATGTTGGATGTAGATATGAGAAGAAGAGTTGGAAAGGAAGAAGTGAAGGCTGAATTCAGTTACTAAATTGAAGTTTGTAGCTTGGGAGATTAGATAACTGATTTCCGACAGCCGACAGCAGCTGCCAAGATCTAGATACGTACCTGAGCACGGATAGTACATAGGTACCCAGACCTATACTCATATTTACGTAATCATTCCCCCTTTTCAACACGATAGTTACCTAGGTACAGTTCACATCAGATGAAAAGCACAAGAGTTCATTTTGAGATCAAAGGAGTTGATGGTCTATGTAACTAGTCTGCAGTTCCGTATCTTACCACGCATCTGTACTTATTGCTCATCCAGGGTAGCATGATAGCCTTACTGTCGTCGTTCCGACTCATTTCCTTCATAGCCGGCATCATTAGGCCTATCATCTGGTACGTCGCGTACCAAAAATTCATTGCAAGATACAAAAAAGCAGAATTGCCCCGTAGTTATTCACGGCAGGATATGTGATTAAACAGACCACGATGTCCTTTTCTCAAGATACAGCTCAACATTCCCCATGCGAGACTACCAGGTCTCGTTTCAACATTACTTCTGTGGCCTGTAGCTGAGGGTTATGCCAGATAATTCAGTGACACAAGTCACACAATTCGACAGCTTCTGAAGCTTCAGCCGTCTCGACTTAGGCTCTCCGAAATACAATCGAATTGACCTTGATGGAGCTGAATATTCAAGACCCAATGAGAAGCATACACGATTAACGGAAGTTGTTATCAAACCGCTTGAACGTGTACCCAATGAACGGCAGGCTCATTTCGGGAGATTCTTCGGTCTGCTTCCCGGTAGCGATAGCTTGGTTTCTCATAACCGTCGCGTTATCCGTCTGGTCGATCTCATCCGTCGGGAAGTAGGTTGTATCGGTGGCCGAGTTCAGCCGCGGTTCGAACGGAGCGCGAATGCGACGAAGGCTATCAAATTCGACGCCGCGGAAGAACGCGTGGACCTTGATTTCCTGCGCTCCGCTTCTTCCGAGTCGGACCTCGGTATTGCAGATGAGACTGAAGCTTAGTTAGTAGATATCGAGTTGACCTGGGATAGTAAACTCACCTCCGGATCAGGTGTTCGGCTTCGGCACCCAGCGTGATATCATCGGGGAAGTAGAGAGATTGTCGCCAGTTGACGATCTTGCGGTAGGTGTCGTGGCTATCCTCCGCGCAGAAAGGCGGCCAGCCGACAAGACACTCAAACATGATAGTACCCAATGACCACCAATCGCAGTCGAACGTGTAGCCGTGCCCGGTAAATATCTCTGGCGCGATGTAGTCGGGCGTTCCGACAGTGGAATACGCCATGAGTCTCCGAGACTTCCTCCAGTCATTGATTTGAGAACGATTGCTAACCGTCAGATTAATCTGGTCAAGAGCAACAGAGTTCCTATCCTTAGGCCGGCTAGACTTTCCCTGCAGGAGTTGTTGATAGTAGTTATTATCGTGAAGCTTGTGGAAACCAGTTGACAGACCAAAATCGGTAAGCTTCACGTGTCCGCCTCGGTCAAGAAGGATGTTGTCAGGTTTGATGTCACTACATATCGGTTAGTATCGGAACTTCGTGGTCTATAACTACAAAATACATACCGATGGATAAAGCCAAGTTTATGAACGGCTTCGATTGCCAACACGATCTCTGCAATGTAGAATCGGGTAATGTCCTCAGAGAAGATTTCGTACTTAATAAGCATCGTCATAAGGTCTCCGCCAGGCAAGAACTCCATTAGCATATACAGGAAGTTCGCATCTTGAAAGGTCGTAAAGAGCTTGACGACCCAAGGACTGTCGGACTCGGCCAAGATGTCTCGTTCGGCCCGAACGTGAGCTAATTGGTCCTTCTTGAACATCTCGGTCTTGATGAGGGACTTCATCGCGTAGACTTGGCCGTCGGCCTTCTTCTGGACCAGTTTGACTTCACCAAAGGCACCTTTTCCAATGATCTTAACTGTGTTATAATTCTCCGGCTTATCCTTGGTACGCAAGAATCGCAGGTAGCGTGCTTCCTTTTTGCCGCCATTCTGCCAGATCTGTTCTCGTCTTGACGAAGATTGATTGGCATCCCCGAGCTTCTGCTCCATCTCGCTCTGCCTATTCGTGATTGGGTTTATTAGCATTTTCTTCAATATGTCGACGACGGTAGCTTGCTTTAATAGATAACACGAGGGCCGGACAGAATAACCTACCTTAAGTTCCTCTCCCTAGCACGCTTGACGCTATCCTTGAAGAAATCAGCAGCTAATTGTGAGCACTTCTTCTGATTATTGTTCGAGTTCGTTCCATATTTTTCCGGGTTCCTCTCGGGCGCCGGCTGAAAGTCAGGATGTTGTCGAGAGGCGGGAGCGGGCATGGGAGCGTTCAGGTAGGCATAGGTTGGCTGCTGGCCGGAGGAACCCGCAGTTCGAGGTCGCTGGCCCTGGGAAGGACCCCGAGCGCCATAAGCATTACTTCGAGCAGCACCTCCTAGATTCTGGTGAGAGAATTGATGGGCCAGACCAACATTGGGATCATTAGTGCCCGGAGTGTTCGATCGAGGCTGGTAGGACGACGAAGATGAGCTTTGTGGGTTAACATAGTCGGCAGGAGCTTGATACTGGTTGGGCGCAAAGTAGTTGTTGGAGGAGGAGGCATAACCGGGGGGGTATTGCTGGGATCCTTGAGCTTGTTGAGTTGCCATATGCTGCTGAGAAGGTGGGAATACCGGCTGAGGAAAAGTCGAGGGCGTAGTAGGATATTGTCGGTCGGAGGGGGCAAGCCGCTCGCCATTGTTACCGAAGTTAAGGTAGAGACGATTATTTGGATCCATCTTGATCGCAAGTGCTTTACGATCTATGTGTTAAATGGCTTCCGAGGCGATGTTCTCGTGTCGTTAAATTCACGAAAGCGGCAGCAAGACGACGTTGAAGTTGGCTTGTGTTAAGTACAAAATACAGTGAAGGCGGAAGATGTTCGAATCGCAATTGGATATCGAAAAGTTGGGAAGAACAGCGAGGAAGTGCCTGTACTTGGCTAGATATCTAGTCGAGGTCGAGTTCTTCTGCTTCTCCGAGGTTCGATCGAAGTCAAGTCAAGTCAAGTTTGCCCGCACGAAGGAATCGAGGTGTCGAGGTGTCGAGGTGTCGAGGTGTCGAGGTCCGAGGTCTCGAGAACGCGAATGTTGACAAGTGACAAGTTGGTGAAAAAGACGGTAGCCGGTTAGGTGTGCCCAATTATAATTGCGGCCCGTAACGTAACGGTATTGGGTATTGGGTTTTGGGTATTGGGTCCTGTCCTGTCCTGGTCTGGGCTTGGTCTTGGTCTTGGTTTTTGGCACGCGATAGTGCGCCGCCGTTAACAGAGGGCAGAAATAGAGACAGGGACAGAGACAGAGGGGTACCACCAACGCCTAGGTCTCTTCTTTTTATTTTCCTTCTTTTCGCATCGATAGATATTTTAGAAACACTCGATCAGTACAATAACCTTTTTTTTTTCTCCCTAACCTGGTAGAAACGGCGGTAGGAAAGTTGTGAGAAGGGGGGAAACTCTTCGCAATTATATGAAGTTGTTCGATGGATCCCAACCGTCGGATGGAATAAAATACTACTGGTCAAGGTTATTCCCCAAACAGGGCAACAGGGCGGCAAGTGGGTGCGACGAAGCCCCTGAAAACATTGACTTCTACTGAATACCTCCTAAGTATTCTAGGTAGTAGTTGGCCAACCGCCCTAGGGAGGGGCGCGCTATCGACCTTTGATCGACTAATGATTAACCTTATCAGGTCTAGCCTGCCAAGCATTCGGGCGCTCCCTTGTTCAGGGTCAACGTGATTCGTTTGTTCCTTAAACCACGGTCACATGCATAACCATGGACACTTATGTAAGTAGCCGCTTAACACCTCTGGATTGTGAGGCTATGATTGCATATCCATTTGCAACTAATGTAGAGCTGTAAACTAAAAACTCGATCCCGACTTCCATCTTGGAAGTGGTATATCAGCCCATTTCTCTCCCCTCTCGCGTGCGATGTAAACATAGGTACATAGGTACCTAGATACCTAATACTTTTAAATAAGAGGATATCATTTATTTTTACCTTCGTCATCTTAGAGTTTAGCTTGTTGCACAGGAACACATTACACCACTGCTACCGGTAGGTATGACAGCTTAGAAGCGCTACCACTTATTTCACTTACATGTGATAGTAATGGTCGTATTCTATGTACCTAGGTAGGTAGGAGGCACCTAACCAAATAGCCAGAATATAAAAAATACACATCTAACCATTAACCTGAAAATGGTTCATCTAAATACCCTCTTAAGTAAGTATATTGAGATTGATTCCAGCATCTTCCCATAGCATTCTTTCCGCTATTACCTTCATACCTAGCAGAATAACAATTCCACTATAAGTATTTATCCTTTAGGTACATATACCCAAGTACATATGCACATAAGAAGTCACCTCAAGAGCTATTCTGATTGGGCGGGGATGCCAGAATTGGCAAATCTGAGGTGGGGCAGGAATCGCTGATAGGATCTACATAGATCCGGGCCGTCCAAATTTTGTTATCGGGGTGGGTGAACTTTAGTTTACCTAGGCCTACCCTCACCAAGAATACTAGGTAATTAATACAACTGCGACTTTCCTCACAGCGAGGGTTCCCTATCGGAGTCGTTGTGAAATTGCCAACATCCGGGCTAATCGAGTACTGTGATCCGAACAAAAACCAAGCTTGAGCGGGAAGTAGCGGAGGAACGAATCATCCGTCGAAGCCATAGCCATACTTCGGAGTGCGACAATTGCATCATGGCAGATCCGACGCCGCCTTCGGCTCAAGGAGCTGCGGCCACACCACCAGCTGGAGCTGTAAGTTAGAAGCAGTACCATGAACATTTGAACTATACAATTCAACCTGCTAACCTGCAACAGCCAGCAGTCGCCGGGGCATACAAAGCCCCGACCTCGAATCCCGCTTTTCGCATGATGGGCATTCCCAACCTGCCCAAGAAGCTGCCCTCCCGCAACTGGATGATCTTCTTCGCCGTCGCCGGCTCCCTCTCCGCCGCCATAATCTACGACAAGCGCGAGAAGAAGCGCGCGACGGCCCGCTGGGCCAAAGCCGTCTCCCACCTCGGCCGCGAACCCCTCTCCGACCCCACGCAGCTGCCGCGAAAGCTAACCGTCTTCCTCGAAAGCCCCCCGGGCGATGGTCTGCGCGTCGCACAAGACCACTACGCCGAATTCGTGAAGCCGGTGCTGGCCGCGTCGGGGCTGGATTGGGAATTCGTCCAGGGCAGGAAGCAGGGCGACATAAGAGCGGCGGTGGCTGAGAGGATACGAAGAACAAGACAGCCGGAAGCGGAGGGGCAAACTGCGGACGAGATAGTGCAAGAAGTGCGGAAAAGGAACGGCACGCCACAGTGGAATGGTACTCGGGGCGATATTATAATCGGACGGCACACATGGAAGGAGTATGTTCGAGGTTTACATGAAGGCTGGTTAGGACCGCTCGCCCCACCAGAATCACAAGTGAAGAAAGTCGAAGACGGAGGAGTTTCGGAGGGAAGCGAGGGAGAGAAGCAAGAACCGAAACCGGAAGAGGAGCCTGAAAAGAAGCCTGAGAGGCCACCGCAACCGCTCCCATACAACACCACAAACGACTATCCCACCTCCGCCCTCCCGATGCTTATACCCGCCGAGTTCTCGCCATCGTCTCCCATAGAATTCCCCCACATCCTCGGCTTCTCTAACACGCTCATACGGCTACGGCGATTCCTCAACCGCCGACGTCTAGCCGACGACATAGGCCGCGAGGTCGCAGCAGTGTGTCTCGCGGCGGCGCGCGAATACCGCGAAGACGCGGATATGACACGATGCGAGCAGCAGACCGCCCTCGAGCACGAGGAGAGGGACTGGGTCAAGTCGGTATGGAAAGAAGAGGAGAAGCCCAAGGACGACGAGAAGGATGGAGCCGCCTCCCCCGCCGTCCCTGCGGAGAGAATCTGGGCAAACCCTATGGTGCTGGATCCGCGGATCTCAATGCGCATGCGACGCTTCGAGGTCCAACCGGAAGAAGAGGCCCGCGCTAAGGAGATCGTCGTCCCGGAAGAGGAAGTCGAGGGTTGGATCAAGGGCAGCTTCCGAAGCCTCTACCGCTGGGCCGTCTCGAAACCCGAGCCCAATCCTGCGTGGCCCGACGAATAATCGCTGGTCGCCTAGGTAACCTTGCGGCCACCCGAGATCGGAACGTAAAATGTAATACTATAGATAGAAGGGGACCATCCATATTGCATACCTCGGCGGCACACACAATCTACCTGTACAACATCCCATAACACTCCGTATTGGGTATAAAAAGGCATGGGCATGGGCTAGGGAAAATCAAGGGGATGATGCTGGATATGGTGTATGTGCCATGAATTGCGAATCTTTGAGACAACGAACGACGTCGTAGCCGTATCTGCAAGTTATTAATCACACCTCTACTTCCAGAGCATGATTCTCGGATTGATATTCTTCCCATCTGTCAATTGCTCTATGTCGAGATATGTAACGTACCCCTTGTTTAGGCTGGGTGTCACCTGGCACGGTTGTAGAGTCAGTTAGCTGCGCGGTTTCATTGCATGATAGGAGCAAGCATCTTTTGATGCTAGAGAACTCACCCAAACAGTATACTACCCTAGGTTGTTCGGCGTTGCCATCGGACACAGCCTTCCTCACTCGACGCCGACTAATCAAGTGCCATGCCAGCTCGTAACCCAAGACTCCAACTAAGACCGAGGGTATAGTATAGTGCAGGACGCGCTAGTAAGCAGGTGCTAGAATGCCACGGCATGCGAACGGACCAAAAACAATGGTAGTTCACCAAGGCGAGCGCGAACTAATCGGCGTCATCCTCGTCGGAGCCGTAATCCACGAGGCCGAGCTTGGGCTTAGCTTTCTCCTGGGCTGCTGCTGCTGTCGCCGACGGAGTGGCTTTAGCGACCGAAATCGAGGAGTGGGAGCCGGCGTCTGCATTGACGACTGGCGTAGGCGTAGGCGTAGCAGTAGTCTTTGCCACGGACGCCTCCTCCCCCGGTTTTAGCTCCGCCCTTGTTTGTGCTGCGGGCGGCGCGGTAGCATCCCTCTCAAGCTCGCTAGTCCGCCTCTTGACGCCCTTGACAATGCTCTTGCCCTTGGCCTCCCTGTCGCCTCTCTTGCGCTTCTTGGGCCCGCCGCTCCACCCAACGACATCATCGCCAACATCAACAACCCCAACCCCAACAGCGCCACCGCCAACCCCATCATCGTCACCGCCTTCCTCGCCAGACCCAGCAGCCGCCCTCTGCGCCTCGCGGAACCTAGCCAGCCGCTCCTCGGTCTCGCGCCTGACCCGCTCCTCCTCCCCCTTCTGCTCGTCGCGCACGCCCTCGAGGAAGTCGATCTCGTCGTCGTCCAGCGCGCGGAACTGGTTGCGGATGCGGTTCTGCTCTTCGAACGCCGCCTGCTTCGCCGCTGTGCGTGCGTCAGCCAATCGCTTGTTAGCCTTGTTTCTCTCTCTCTCTCTCTCATCACTGTCTTTTCTATTTTCCGTCTTCTTTCTTTCCTTTCCAGGGCTGTCTTCCCAACCAGACCCCCGGCTACCCCTCCAGCCAGACAGACACAATACACAGCACGCAAACCTTTAAACCACAGAACCGACACAGCAAGAAGGGAAGACCACACCTTTATTAGCCTGCAAGACGTCGAACAAGCTCCTCTCGGCGCCGGCGCCGCCCTCGACCTGGGCCCTGCGCGCCTCCTCGCGCCGGCGGCGGTCGGCTTCGAGGTCGCGCTGGACGGCCTCCCACTCGATGTTCCTCTTGCCTGTTTCTCTCCCTCCTCCTACCCCTCCTCCTCCTCCCCTTCCCTCCTTATCCCCCTCTTTATCCCCTCCCTTATCTCCCGTATCTTCTCTACCCCATTGCGCGGTGCTCCGTGCTCTAGGGGGCTCGGCCGCTGGGGCGGGGGGCTGGGTCTCGCTGCCGACGAGGGTGCCGGCGGAGACGAAGCGCGAGGACATTGGTCGAGGTTTGGATCGGTATCGCTTGGTTGTGTGGGATGCAACGTGGTGGGTGTATATTATACAGGAAAAGGGAGGGTCAAGGGTGCGGTTTCACGTTCGATGATGTCGAGGTAGTGGTTGGTGATCGAATCATATGTTCGTAGCGGACCTTATGCATTTAGCTTATGTATTTAGCCAGGTAGGTAAAGCTAATAAATGCGATTATCGATAAGCTCCGTTGACCCCTGCCGACACCTAGGTACCTATGGTAGCAGCAGCTGACAGCACATGTCACATCCTATCACCAAGACAAAGACCAAGACCAAGACCAAAATACGATGCTGGAGGCACAAAGACAATTAATTAGGTATACAGCCAAAATCAAACACCTATCACGCCACCTACAGTAAAAATAACGAAGACAGTCATTCTTGTCAAGTTTGCACAGTTTAATATTTTTAGTCTAGGTTTATCGGATATATGTGTAGTAACAAGCCAGAAGAGAACCTCATCGGGCTGTCGACCTGGGTCCTCGTATGTTTAGGACGACCAACGGCCATGCAAACTTCAGACAGCCAAACCCCCCGTAATGTGGCTATGCGTGCGAAATGATAATCGCAAGAGATCACCCCTCTGCCCAACCCCCGAAGCCAGTAGAATCCGTAACCCCAACCTAGCCCTTTTTGCCTGGGTTGTAGTCATGGTAATCGTGAAAGAAAATTGATCGGATACGACCCATGTTGAGGGTCAAGAACAGTAAAAGAAAAATTGACAAACCCCCTTTCCCCCTCCTTAGCGCTATTAAGGCCAGTGCCCCGTTACCCCCTCCCCCTGATACACAAAATTTCCTTTTCCTTGCGAAGTTGAATAATAGAACCATCGTCTAGCAGCATCGAATACCGAGGACTGTCTCAAAGAACAGGCAATGATGGCTAGCGAGGACGAAGACAAGATTGTCAGCGACTTTTCGTCGAAGTCACAAAACGTGTGTAAACTCCAGTCGATATCGTACCAATCTAGAAAAGTAAAAACCCAATGTTGCAGATGCAAACGCAACGACCCCGATTTTTCGTCCCATTCCTAATGCTACCACCCAAGAGTGGTGCATGTACCCATTTTCTTTATTTCAAGCCAAAAAATAAATAGGAGAAACCCAATAACCACACTGAATGAGCCCTCAAACGTATTGGAAGACTTCGGCTTGAGATGAACCTAACGAAAGGAACAGGAACCATCCGAGATATAATCCCGGCATACCGAAGCCATCTAGAAAGGACTGCCCGAAACCAGACGAGCTGATGTGTCGTACCAGCGTCAAGTGAGGAATCGTGAATCGAATAAACGTAAAATATCGTGAGCGAATCGTGAAGCGCGAAGGCAGCTCCGATCCTAGCCATGGCGACCGCAAGTTGCGAGCCAGTGACAGGAGGGAAACGACCAACCGTCGACTCCGTAAAGCAGCGGAAAATGTGTTGCTTGTGAAGTGAGATCTATTGTCGGCGATGGAGTGGACCCCAATTTTAGAAGAGCGACTGGATGAGCACGCCGTCTGGGAAGTCCATCTCTTATTTTGTTTTTTATAACGCCAAATGGAGCCTTGACTTTTACCGCCGTCGCTATAGAAATGCGAGCCCAAATGAAACATGCCGTGATCTATTGCAAATGGAAAAATACCGAACCAACCGAAGATACCGAATCCAATAAACGCCATTATAATTACCCATGCAGAAAAGTCGTTAATAAAACAAAGGAAGCATCGCCTGTCAAGGCAGGAGATAATTACTAGCCATGAGGATTTGGTAGTCCTAGTTGATGCATCGATGGAACCGATTTCGATCGGCGAGACACGTGCGTGCGAAAGCGTTCTCGACAATATATCGATTTCGCGCGAATGGATTAAGATCGATCAAACAAACCAGAAGCACCCAGTAACTCCCACTTCAGTAACATGCTCCTGATGCTGATGGTTCGGAAACTCCGAGGGGTATCTGAACAACAAATTTATGTGCCTAACCATGCCGGAGAATGATGTCAGAGTAGACATTAAATGAAGTATTCCCAAATCATAACTCGGCTGAGCCATTACACTCAACCCCATCCTACCACGGATCGATGATACACTGAAATGCGTCATAATAAAAAAAGGGATTAACCCATAACAGCCTGGCTGTAACCATGCTGCGGGAAATAGGAGGCTGTCTTGTTGTGGAGCTGCGGCTTACATTGGGCGCAGCTGCAATCGGCAGCACTCGACTCCCAAGCACCCTGACCGAAGTGGCCGTGATAGGTCTGAGGGAAGTGGGATCCGTTTCTAGACCCGTAACCATGACCAGACGGCTTGTAATGTCTGTTGTAACCACCCTTAACAGCTTGGGAGAACCACTCATCATATGAGGCATTCACCGACGCGGCAGAGTTGAGATACTCAGGTGTACCGTACCCGGAATCCGGTGGAGTCAGAGGAGCCTGTGGTTGCGACCAAGCATTGGATGAAAACTGTGACTGCCACGAACCCTCCCGACCCCGATAAGCGCCGGTGCCAGGATGCGTGATTCTGGCACTCATGCTCAATCGTTCATGATCAACAATCTCCTCGTGAGTCCAGCCTTGGAAGGCAAGGGGATGATGTCGCACAGGTTCGGTGTGGATATTGGTGACGATAGGTGCCAGCCTCTCGCGCATAGCAAGCTGGGATTGCTGCTGCTGTTGGAGCTGGTGGAATTTCTTGTTCTCCTCCCATTCCTTCCAGTTCTTGAGCCAGGCGTTGTAGTCATGACTCTTGTCGAGGTTCACGTACAGAGACCATCCGATGTGTCTCAGCCACTCGTTTTCCATAGTGTTGAGCTCTGACACCGCGATTCCACTGACGTCTGACCAGGAGCGATTCTGAAATGTGTTGTCATCGAGGAACTTGCTACCAAGAAGAAGAGCGACAGTAAGCATCTTCCACATTTGACCCTCGTTGGGGGCAAACTGTCCGCTCTGGGTGAGCATGTTGACTCTCTTGGCCAAGTAATTCATTCCGAGGAGGATTGTCGTACTGGGAAGACGAGTGGAAGTGAGGATCTGATTGACAAACTTCCTGAATGCACCAGAGACTGACGACTTAGGGAGAATAACTCGGACCGCCATATCAGCCACGTACTCTGCCATCATTTCGGTCTCGTAATCGAGAACCGCGCATACTCCGCCCGGCATGATGGCGGTTGGTGGAGGGTCTCCGTCAAAGATCTACGGTGGACCTTTGTCGGAGTTCTGCTTCGAGCACGTAGAGAGACGGCGCAGTTGCGTGGAAATACCACTACACAACTGGCTGTGATTCCCAGGGCTGAAGAGACGGAGATGGTGTTCAGAGGGGGAGGTTATTAAGAACCCTATTGAGATGCTTGAGCCATGAATCGGTTGTCTCTATATTAGACAGGTCCGTTTAATATCAGAAAGGCGGTTTCCTGATCGGGGACAGACTTCTCAACAGGATGTCAGATCGATTTGAGGAGCCTGGATACTGAAGTTTGGCGTCGATAGAGCTTGTCTGATGTCAATGATGAGGATAATCAAAGAAAGATGAGCTGAACTTGTTGTAGGTAGGTGAAAAAATGCGAAGGCCGTCGATATTAGAAAAAGGAGCAATTAAGACCTCTAAAAACTGAAGCGATCAACGTTAGCAACTGAGCATAGTTATGTATGTGTATAACAATGGACAAAACCGGATGGGTAGGTTCTTTGGTGTTTAGCTGGACAAGTGTCGACTGGGACTAAGGGAATTGGGAAGTAATTGTTCAAGATTCTTCGGTTGAGAAACTAATGCCTTAGTGTAGACGAACGAATAAACAATGGATCAGTGGGCCAGGACTCTTTCTCCGATAGAAGTTCGAGATCAAAGCTCGACTAGATTAGAGGTTGCACGGTTTGCAAGTCCCATCCATGTCCATGTCCGTGTCTTTCAGATTATCTCAAAACAGTATGTGTGACCATCAAAATACTCGGAATTGTGTCGGGATGTGATGTAGAGTAGGACGGTATCGTGATGTTTAAGATGAAGCTAACAAGCCCAAACCAGAACAACAACAACGAGGTGAGCTTTTTAACAAAGGAATAGTTTGTACTTACTTCGTAGGAAGAATGTTGGCAGTGATGAGAACGCCTCTTAGAATGGAGGACCGCACTATTCGCGAACAAGTTTCGACGTGCAAGTCTAGTCGAGTTACACCGAGTCAACAGTCGTGGTAGTGTTCGCGTTGAACAGCAGGTCTGATAGTCGTGGATGTCGCTTCGTTTCGCCGTCACTCGTAGAGATGTTGATGTACACTTCTTAACTTATAGGTCGATGACGATGGATCTGGATCTGGATCTGGACCAGGAGCTGGATCCAATAGTGAGACCAGTTTGTTGCTTTCCAGCGCGAGTACGTTCTCCTACACAACAAAGTACAACTTCGTCGCGCCTCTCTCTTTTCTACTATTTCCAATGAATTGCAGTAACCTAAATCCTTACAACTCCGAGAATCGAAACTTCGGTCGAGGTCGATGTCGATTAGGTTGGCAAGCGACGGGATTGCAGGGTGTAAAGAAAAAAAAAGGAAAGTAAGAAAAAGAGGGAGACGGAGGTAGAAGCGGCAAAATGGTGGTGGTGAGGTAGAAGAGTGCGTTTGGGAGGTTGAAGGATGGGGGACGAGGATGATGAGAATTGGAAATGGCAAGTGATGCTAGATGTACATAGTAAATGGAGCCAGGCTTGAAAAAAAGGACGAGCCCACACACACACGCATACACACACGCATACACACACGCACTTAGTAGGTACCTACCTAGGTACAGATTAGTGTAGGTAGGTACTTACACCACACACCACACACCACACACCACACCTTAAGTAGGTACCTAGGTACACCATACACTACAAATACATAATACATGCATACGATGTACTTACATTACCTAGGTACCTTAGGTAGGTACACACGGCAGGCACACGGTACACATAATTCGCACAACTCAGACACCCCCGGCCATAGCAACTTCAACTGGGGAAAACCAAATCACCCAACCAGCATCCTCGCATCACCTAAGTGGGACGTTCTTTGACCGCTAGCGTTAACCCCGTAACCTTGTACCTACCTAAGTACCTATGTACACCAGACACGATGCTGTAAGGAAGTCCTTGAGCGGCGAGCGCGGGCAGGTGTGGAAAAAAAGAATTGGCGAGTGGCCACTGAAAGACAGTGGAAACAAGGGGGGCGTATACTAGGTCTTTGATTGGCTGAGGAGGAGACTAAGTTAGGAATAGGTGGCGGTCCAGGTTCTTTCAGTGGAGTAATTCCCTACCTAGGTACCTACACTACTTAAGTAGGTAAAGTCTAATACAGTTCAGGTAACTGCTGGAAAGTTTCGTCGTATGGATGGGATCCGTCAATCCATAATATGGGACTCATCCATATGGAACTCGGTACAAATACAACCTAGAGGCGCCTCACTAACATCCATCATTAATCATGAACACCTGGCCACCTGGCAAGTGGTGTGGAAAGCGCATCACACCAATCCAATACACTAATACGGCCGAAGTGCATAGTACTGTACCTGTGTAGGTATTGAAGCCCATCATATTAATAATTTCATACAAAGTCGTACCTCTAATACCTCCCACATACACCTAGGTACCTACATCATAAATTCGTCAACCCACCTCGACATGCAACCAAATGAGTAAGAACTTTTAATTGTGTACCTAAGCAGCTGGTAGGTATGGTCCTCAGGTATGGTATGGTCCTACAAATAGTACGAATGAACGAGTTTTAAAATTACTTACTTAGGTAGGTAAACAACGTGTTTTCCTTTTCGAGACGTTCCTAAATTCGTCCACCTTCCAAGAAGCTGCCAAGTGAATGATAGAAGTCTTTGTTTGTTTTCATTGGAAATTAAAATCCGTCTTCAAAAATCAGGGTCCTACCTATTTTAGTTCCGCTAGGATTCCCTACCAAGCCCATATAGGTACATGTAGTATGTACATACACTATGTATTTACATGTTTCTTATTTCATTTTTTGGGGGGAGGGGGGGGATGGTTGTCAAGCTACCTAGGTAGGTGGCGGCAGATGGCAATTCGGCCGAAGGGTCCCCATCGAAAACTCTCATTCGACCTTTAGCCTCGATTGATTAGCGCTTCATAGCTCATCATTACTTCTAGACTTTTCTAACGCGAGTTTGTCGACACTTTTAGTTCAAGATAGAAATTTTCATGTTATACAAAAATGTCGAATAAACACATACATCACCATAGTTCTCTCGAAATGTGGGCTTCTTTTTTTCTCATTTTTTCTCTTAGCTTTAAGTTACAGTTGAACCAAGTGAACATACATATTTTAAATAATGAAAGGGGCTAAACAAAACACTAACTAATATAGGTACAAAAGCGTCATCCTTACGCCTCATTTTACATGTACAGACATACAAGGGCTTCGCACTTACAACAGAATAAAGTTGAAACTCAAATCAATCAAAACTAGAGGTTCGATCAAATTTCTAGGGACTAAGTACTTTCGACTCTTAATGCGGAAACCTCGGCAATGTCTACTCTTTCTTTGAACGGTGACCCTTTTAATCAATATTTATTTATTTGGAAGTCACCTGTTTAGTTGAGGTTTTCATTTCGGAACCTTCGTCCTCTCTCCTTTGTTTTCACATGCGTTACATCAATCATCTGGGTAAAGGCCAGACCATTATGGTCGAAACGGGATTGTTTTTTCTCGCACGTGGGATTAAGAGGTACGGAGCTGTACGGACTACGCGGTCTTATTGTTCCAGCACTATCGGCAATACGACAACGGTTGGTTTATTACTATTTCTTCCACAATACCTACCTATTACGTGGTTCTTTGAAAGAAGCACAAGCCAGAGCAACCGCATTGATTTACTACGATACCTAATTGTAAGTATATACGCTATTGCATCCGAGAAGCTCATCAAAGGAAATATCAAGCACAAAGGTTTATGTTGGTTTGACGGGGTATTGCAATAAACAGATAAAATAAGAACGCGATGTGATTGGTCAATATTATGTGTGTATTAAAAGAAAGGAAAGTAAGTATGTAAGCTACGAACTAACTTAAATAGGTTAGTGGCCAAGCCAACTGGTCCGTGCTTATTGCTGCGCAAGTATGTAAGCAAGGCACGTGTGTACTACCTTGCCAACAATTTATCATAAGGCTTGTCTACTTATTTAGTTTCATTGCTACTCATGTTACTAACCTACCTAGGTAAATAAACAAGTTCGATATGTACTTAACATAGTAAGGATAACCCCAGGATCTACTTAAATAGGCGTGTTATTATCCAGTTTAAAAAGCTGGAGTTTTTAAGATCAAGGGCCTTAGAAAGTAACAAGGACAACATGCCCCATCTCTCCACCTCCAAGGCTCTCAGGCTCCAGGGCTCCAGGGCTTCAGGGCTAAGCCTTCTAGTTGGGACGGTGCAATAAATGTCCTGTGCGTCGCAGGTGTTGGATATCGTACAATTGTAGTAAATGAGCTGCCATAATACCTACTGCCATATCACTGCAGGAAGCATAATGACGGTTTCATTAACAAGCGGACGAGCAATGATGTTCGATAGCTTGCTACCATTCAAAAGCGACTAATGACATATCTCCGACCACACCAAGGTAGGTACATAATATGAAAACTTCAAAGAGATGAAAACTTCACAGAATCTGGAGAATGATATTATGTACCTAAGTACTTATGTACAGGTGAAATGTTAAGATCACCCCATTGGATGTTTAGCTGGAATAATGTCTAGCCGAGCAACGTTTATGTGGACCTCCCACCCTCGGCGGCCCTAGCAACGAAATAATGGATCTTCTATTATGTATGTGCTACGTATTCAGGTACCGGATCCGATAATTTAATACCTAGCCCACCCTGCCTGCCCAGTGCTCAGTGCCCACCGCAGCTACCACCGGTAACTAGCGTATCATAATCGCCACCGTGCAGCCATAAAATTCATAAGAACAACTGGGGTCCTACCTAATGTGGTGTAGATATATAACATAACCACCCCTTTAAGCTAACCCCTTAAATTCTTTAAATTCTCCTGGTAGAGTTAGATTAGCAATATCGAGGAATCGAAGAAACTCGGAACAACTGAGGGATTTTTAACTGAAGCGTCATCGCCTAAGCACCTTGGCAGCTTAGTCTCGGTCCGCAACCCTCACGTTGTATTATCCGTATTATCCACCGCGACGTCTGATCGTTACAATCACGTCTGCACCTGGGAGTGTTCAGGATGGATGGATGTATGTGCATACACTGCTAGGTTTGCTTCGTTACCAAGTATGAACCGCGATTGGTATTCGGATTTTCGATCCCATTTTTATTCCAACTTCTCTGCCTCTTTAACACTTCATCGATGGGTACCTCATGTTCACTCGTACGTTTGAGTTGTATTTTTTTCTTTTTTTCTTAAAATTTTTTTTCTTCCAGCCGGATTCTCTTAGATCCAAAGCCCAACAAATCGGATCACCACATTTTCATAATCCCTTACCCCTTACTTCGTACCAGTTGCTACACTTAACGTTGCCATACGTCACCTCCACATGAATTATCTCCCCTACAATTAGAATTATCCCTACAGTTAGAATTATGTCAGCTTTCCTAAAAACGGCTTATGTATGTACACGTACATTCGATCGATGTCTTTCGATGATCAAACAACCAACGTAGCTACGTAGCCGCTTATTATCGAGAACGAGCTACCGCCATCCTTCGCAACCCAGCCTCGTTAGTGGAGTACCTAAGGCAAATATGTCCACCGGTTGCTCACTATATCGGTTATCGATCTAACCAATTACGTCAAAAACAATATCAAGAACTAAATAGTCGTCAGGCGGATCACTTGCCCTGCGCCTGGCGAGACTTCGGATGAGAATTGCTGCTATGAATACCTATCCCCTACCTAACCCCCTACCTAGACCCCTACTCTCTCTGCTCTTGCAACTTCCATACATAGTAGTAGTAGTAGTATGTACTATTAGCTAGCTTAAGGTACCTAGCAGCCTAAGAAGGTAAGCTAGGCGACCGAATCGGATTATCAGACATCCAAGGGCATTAAACGGTTCCGTGCCGCACTTATACACACTTATACACAAGTATTACAAGTATTACATACCTAGTACAAACCTCCGCAGGATCATGGCAACCCGTTCCTCGATAGCTATCAGCAACCACTGACTGGCAACTGCAGACATACGTAAGTCGGCCTGCAAAATCTGGGAGCTCTACCATCCTACTGGCAAGCTTTGATAGCCTGTAAAGTCAACACCGCAGGTTTCCAAGAGAAATATTGTCCTTCTATTATGTGGGTTACGTCCCAACCCCCACTCCACATGCAGCCGCCGCCGGTTCATCAATATCCCTTCTACGTGGGGAATGGCTGAGTCGTACGAAAAAGGCCAGACGCTGCTTTGCGGTAAGTAACTCCATAGTGCTAAGTAGAGATAGAAAGAGAATTTTAGGAAGCTCAAGAAAGATTTAGACTAGTCCATCGTGTCTTTCAACCCCTCAACCCCTCTTTTACTTCCCAGTCGAAGAATTTTTCTTTTGCATGAGTCCGTCTCTGCAGTAGTGACCTTTTCAACCATGAAAGCGGGAGGGTCAACGAGCAACACGCATGTAGCATGCCTAGGAGTTCCGTGGCTTCGGTCGCGTGGGAAAGGCCCGTCTTGACCGACCCTAATATCCACCAACGCAGCCCACGCGACCGTTTTAGAAATCGTTATCATGTATTACGGTTACGGAGCTGCCGGCCAAAATCTGAAAGTAACATTGGAGTCGCCAATCGACATTGTTGAACATGGGGAATTGTAAAGTGATATAATTTCACGGTAGGGAATCCCTACGTACGAAGATATCGGAGTCCGTAACCCCATCGCTGTCGACGGCTCTCGAGCATTAGTATTCATCGGAAGGCCACCACAGTACATCCAGACAGTATCTATTACAAGATATCTTATTCGTAGTCGATTAGTCTTATGTAGTTAGATTCGTTCCAGGCAGGTACATACATTAGATACTCATAAGTGTCTGGCATCTTCCACGTGCTCGTGTCTCTAACATCGCAGACAGAACGGGAAGCTGACAGTAATGTCATACCACTGTATCGGAATAGTCATCAAATATCTTACGTATGCCGACCTACCTAGGTAGTGTAGTCGTTGGGAACCTCGATCGATAATCTCAATAGTGTAGTGTAGTGTAGGTAGAAGCATCATGCAACCTTATGACACCCAAATACCTCATTCGGTAACCTACTCACTTAGTGTTGGGTTGATTTATTCGGCTCGTGCCATCGGGCAACGTCAAGAGTGAAGACTACTGTGCATGGTTTAGAAAAATGGTTTGATAAGGTAACCGAGGAGCAGTAGAATGCAGCACTGGATAGAAACGTTTCTAGCGGTGTGAGCAGGCCTCGGAATATGAGTGGAAGCCTTCGCAACCCCTCACGATCAAGTCTCCGCATCTGAGCGTATATGCGGTAGCTCTACACTAGAAACCCTGACTCCGCAGTCCTGCAGAATCCAAACCACCCATCTACGATACTTGCGCGGTCGGGAAGAAACGCAGGCACCAGCCTACTCGAGCGGAGGCAGGTAAATATGTACATATGCATCTTCTAGTGTAGAGGCCGGCGTCCATACAAATTTGGTTATCCCATCACGATCCACCGTATGCAATGGCTTCTAGAGGATACCTAGGAGATGAGGCACCTACACTATGTAGTTGTAAGCACGACGTTCTGCCAACGCTCCTCGTGTGAGAGCCGTGGCATTATTTGGCTCCTGTCCGAACTTAGCATGCCTTCTTGCCGCCGTTGATCTGGCCTGATATGTCTACCAGCAAATCTAGTTCCCCCACTGACTCACGAGGCCCATCGCCACTTACCGAAATCTGTCACCCACAGGAGCCCGGCCAGTTAACGGTACAATAGGCAGATGGTTATGCCGGCCTCTGCCCGTCCTGACGGGTACCCTCCATTCCTAATTCCAAATGGGCGGTACGCCTTCCAGGACCGGCCGCTCTGGCGGATCTTCCAGAATGAGACATATTGTACTGTATGTAGGTATGCCTAGTCGGTCTTATATCTCTAAGATCCCATAGGCTACCTAGATAGAAAATAGCAATACCTATCATTAAATTCAGACCGCTCGTCCGCAACGCTACCACAGCGCTGTAGACACGAAGCATTTTGATACGACCAGCAAGCCAATACGATTCTTCAGAGGAAGAGGACCGATACGGAAAGGGCCGTTCGAGAAAATTGCTTAGCACTTAAAACTCTTTCCTGTCATGCCCGCGGCCAGATGCGGGTTTTCCGGGATAAAGTTAGAAATATATCTACCTACATACCTAACATACATACCTACACTACACATGTGTGTAAAGAGCTTGCATTAGTGTCGCCCAAAAACCCTCGCCTCGCGATCAGCACTTGCAGCAAACGCACCCCGAAAGCCAGGCGAGGCACCTCCGCACTACGGGCTGAAAGGTTTATTCTCATTGCTCCATCCAGATCCTACATACCTCCCTAGACGAGCGGCAAAACCTGTCACCACGCATTAGGCTAGCTGACCAAGCCAGAATTGTATTGCACTTGCGGTTGCTTCTTGGCCGTTGTCGCATCCGATTTCCCGATTTCCGCGATAGGATATTCGTACTGTCCATCCTCCCTTGCCCCAGAGGAAGAATCTAAAAGTCCTAACTTTAGACACGACATGAGAAGCCCCCCTTGAATCTTATGGCGCTGTAAAATCCAAGCGCGGAAAGCAAAGGATTAAATACATACGGTCACTGGAACGGACGGCATGGATATCAGAGAATCCCATCCTGGGCTGTACACCCTGACGCTATGTATGTATCTAGCGTAGCAGGGGCCTACCGCATCATCAACATCATCAGTAACGATCCCAACTCCGTTAGAAATGTGCTTACGCGCAGATCGGACGCGGCGGGATGATCACCTGTGGGTTTTTTACGCCCCGCCGAGCCTCCTATGCGCTCATCCACGGCCTACTCTTCGCCTCTCCCGAATTCGAGCCTTTTTATTTTATTTTTTATTTTACTAGTGCCCAAGTTAGCAAAAAGGAAGAAAAAATCCAGCCACTAACCGTAGGGCTTAACGTCCGATGACGTTAGGTAACCCAACAGTTCCTTTCAGGATTTCTAGCGTTAGATGGATAATTTTCTTCTTTTTTTCTTCAAATGTTTTCCTCACCTAACCATTTCTCCTCTTCTGAGGGGTTTCACATGCAATGAGGGCAGGATAAAGGGGGGTCCGGATTGTTGGAAACGGTCTTCCCTCCTCCCTCCTCCCCCAGAATCCAAGGGCCAGCAAATCCATGATGCAATGATACCCAAAGCAGAGACACTACCCACTGTAGGAGAGAACACATGGTAACGTTGTCGACATCGGCGGAGAACCATGCCTTTTTACCATTAATAAAAAAAGGGAAAAATAGTAATTAATTCCTCCGCGAGCTTTCCCCACACGCTCACCCGCCCACTAGGAGTTGAGCGGTTCGTCTTTTTTTCTTCCTCGGCTTTTTACGACGCGAGTTTCCGGGTGAAGGCAAAGACAGCATCCACTGAAATCTCGTGTTGCGTCCTTACGTGAGCTCTTTGGATCCGCGCGGCCTTCGGGAGTCTCACTCATAGAATGGATGACTGGGTAGAATAGGTGAGACGCAGTGCCACCACCGCCACAGGGCTTGAGCCTCTAGGTGAACGTATTCCGTAGATAGCAGAATGTCGCGATGATTGGGATGGTTTCTGGCTCTAGGAAGCGTTAAGAAATTACTCATGCTGATTTCGATATCACCATAGCATAGTTCTGCCTAGAACAGACCAGCTTCACGTCAGAGTTGAGCAGAAGGTGAGTCTAGAGTTCCCATGTTGCCTAAAAGATGTGAGGCGCACCTAGGTATGTCCCACAGCCCATACGATACAGCTTAAAGTAGTGACCATTTTGTTAATCTCTCAATGATGGTACATGTATTCCTTGATTACCTAAAACCAGTCTGTTTGATTATTGTGCTGTGTTCCGAATAAAAGATATCGAAAATACAAGACAAATGAAAATACGCTGAAATAGCAACCATTCCAATATATGCACCTCCTTGGATATGCTCTGGGATATGTTACATCTACTTACGCAATAATAGATATCTCGTCCTTTGAAACCTCCTTTCGTGACCTATGGCGCCACACCACGAAGTAATACCACATTCCGAGCGTCAATAGAGTTGCTACCACCGTCACTAAGATATATATCCAGAGATATTGTGAAACAGTTCCATCATTGTCAGGGACCCAGTTGAAAAACTGCATCGAGAATACGCTCTGTTAATAGGGGTGGTAGTTAGTTGACTGACAGCAAGTCGTCTAAATGGGAGGGAAGAGAGGGTGGGAGTGAGACCTACAGCGAAGAACGTGCCTGGGAGGAACACCATAGACACTATAGAGATAGTCCGCATGTATTTTGAATCTCGCCCTGTTGCTAGGGCTATCTCAACGTTTGTCTCCTCGTGGGACTGTGGATCTCATGTCAGTACTCGCGAAAAAGGGGTATCTAAGTTGAAATCAAATAGTGAAAATGGCTTCTATGCTTTCCAAGATTGGTAAGATAGTAAAGCCGGCATTGAAAGCCAGAGATAAGTAGCAAAAAGGGGTAAGCCGAACCCATTGCGTAGCCATTGCCATCCCATCGATCCGCATAGTACACTCTCGGATCTTATCTTCGTATTCCTCGATGATGACTTGAAGGCGGTCGTTGACCTTAGCACCGATTTTCCTCATCTCACTCTTACGGGCCTCATCTTCGTTGCTAAAACTATTCGCAAATTCTTTGCAGATCTTCTGTCTTTTGAAACATAACCGCATTTCTGATCCAGTCCCGTCTTCGCTCATTTCCCTAAGCCTTCTTTCTTCGAATGCGACGGCATAAGCGGCCCTAATCCCATTTGTACTACACCTATCAATTTGAATATCGGGGAAAATAGGGTCATTTAGTTGATGAGAGGAGTTTGCCTGTGGGGATTCGCAATTCCCAATCTCGAAGTATTTTTGTCTGCATGATTCAAATATAGTATCCCTAAGCTCATCGGCGTGTCTAGTCATCTTGACTAGCTGTTCATTCCAGGTGATGAGGCCATTCCTTAGGTATGTCGTATCAAGCCACTGCGACCGTTTGTCTCTGTTCCTCCTCTCACTTTCAGGACCATCTATCTGCTGTTCGACAGAGGGCAGGTAGTCGAGTTCGAAGATCTTCTCTTCGATATCATCCATATAATTCTCAACTATCTTGATATGCCTATTCCTTTCAAGCTCAGCGAAGATGCCGGGTAAGAGCAGGGGATAGCTAGCCGCTTCACCTGCAGATGATAACCGCCTGATAATCTCGTCTTCGATCGAGATCGGACATCCGAATAGGACGGCGTATGTCAACCCAGAGTGCGGGAAGTGAGTAGCTGTCAGAGCTAGATCCATTTCCCAAGCATTCGTGGATCGACAATTATAAACTACATTATTTTTATGAGCCTATATTCAATTTGTTTTTTTGAGGAAATCAGGTTCAGTCACCGTAGGCAGGATGTGTTGGCTCTCCCGGCAACCCCATTTGGAGCTCCGCGCGAGAGAAAATAGGCACATCGGATCTGTTCACAACTCGTGCTATCGAGCCGTGCAAGCATAACCTCTCCGATATTAACTTGAAAGTATCTTTTGAGAACGGGAGCGTTCTAGCACTACGCCGCCCGCTCAAGGCTGATTGGAGTCCCTTTTCAGCATTCGGAGTACCCCCAACTTGAATGGGAAACGCCGCCGCTCTATCTGACTTTGAGAACTCTTTCTCGTAACCGTTGAGGTCATCTTGTATCGTCGGGACTTGTTGACCTGTTCTCCTCGCGAGTCTGTAGTCTTGTTTAGTATCTTACTACTCTGGCTCAGAGACCAGTGCTTACATCAGTACCAACCCCGACGCTCCGCTGTCTGGTGTTGGCAATTTCTTGTTCTAGTTAGCATGGTCTTGTACGGCCAGAAAAACCAGTTGACTGCATACCTTCGTTAACCATTCTTCCCAGTCCTCATCTACCTCGAGTGATTTGACACTAACCTCCTACAGTCAATGTATGAGAATATATTAATGCTAGAGAGACGAGAGCGATTCTTGCTGAATGTTACCTACCTTTTCGGGTCCTTCCAACCTCACCACTTTGGTCTTCTTGCGTTCGTATTTGAACACGTTTTTAAGATCTATTTCACTTATACCGAGATTCTCCCTCGGCCAGTCCATATTTTCTATTCCTCTTTACTAAGGTTGATTATTGTTATCCCTTTCTCGTCTCCATTAGTGTAGCAAAGCCGAATAAGACGAGGAAACATAGTGAATACCTGGCAGTGGCGCTGGATCAGTAATTTTACTGCTCAGCCCCAAGGCTGATTATCGTGAGTGGTTTCAGCCCCCTTGCAAGGGTTCGAGACCTACATGTATAACCATACCGCTGCATATGAGCGCAGCCTACCTACCTAAAAGAAGGGCGTTAGAGTAATTGCACCATGTGCGAGAATTATAGTAAGAACACTGGCTTACACTGTGAAGTGATTATCCCTCAATTACCTAATCAGCATTAATACTCCATGAGCTAACCGAGATGATTACTTTAAGGGATAGTACTTATACAGTGTAAGACTGTGTTATTGTTACAGTTCTCGCACATGGTGCAATTATTCTGACGCTATTCTCTAGATGACTGACCATACAGCCTGCATACCTACCAAGGTAGACCCTACTACAGGCCTTTATGTTTCACTACATATATTTTTACTGGGCAGAATCCTCGTTTGGAAGTCGTGTTGGCAACACCAGCGTCTTGATGCCGTGGCCATAATTAATCTAGCAGAAGACTCGTCGTCGAGCTGGTTTAACAATGGCCTCTGAGGGCCCCTTCGTCTACGTGTAGCCACTCGACTGAGTGGTCGAGCCATGCACTATTTCTACCTACATTTACACTCTTACTGGTTCTCTCAATGCCACTTCAAAGGTCATCGCCATCGGAATTCGGAAGTAATGTGTCACGGCGCCATCGAGTTTTTATTTCTCCAATAACCAATGGCTAAGCACATGTTAGGCGACCTGCAGGGCGTTCTTGGGGGGCATATTTGTACTTTTTATTTTATTTTACTCATCGTTATTTAGTAAATCTCCCTGTTAGCGGCTCGGTACTTGAAAAAAATTGTCCACATCTGCGATAGGCTTAATATTCACGGAATAGATCTACCTCAGAACCCCCCCCTTTACATATTAGTTATTTGAAGATCTAGACTCTGTTTAACTATAACCATGGCAGCCGTTTCTATCTTTCGGGCGCGATACACCGACGAAACCTCACTCTACGGGCACTTGAGGAGAATATTCCCGGCTGGGACAATCGAGATCCGCGTATGTTATGAGACTACCATCGGTCTCTTTTATAGAGAGGGATACTAAAAACCCATCGTCCAGTTTCAACGAGGCAGATTTTATTGCACAGTTCCGCGATCCTTGACATCGGTAAGAGGGAATTGCTTATGATCACTGAGGGTTAGCCTAATCTGACATAATAATTCAGGGAGAGACCAATGACATCGAGCTGAGACTGCAGAACGACCACTACGAAGCGCAGTGACATACATAAACTGCAGTTTTAAATTTGTGCTTCTATCTCTACATTTCTTTCATTCTCGACGGGCTATGGTTTTATTATCGGGTTTCATGCTGGATGCTTTCTAATTTGACCAATACATCGAGGAGACGAGTAAAATTTAACCTTTCATGGAGGCAATAGGGGAGTTGCGGCATTCGCATGGTGAGATTAGGGGATATTAGTTCGAAAAGAATGTATTGAGACATGATATCTTAACATAAAAGGGAATGCTCATGGATTTTCATTATATGGCTGCCCCTCATGTCGGGGTGATTCACGTGAAGTTCATTCTCCTGCTAGTCCCGAGGCGGTTCAGCTCGCTGCGTGAGGCCTCTGACCTCTCTGACCGAGACACGGGATCTCCTAATATTATTCGCGGCGGCGTCGTTCAGGGGCCCTTCGGCGATCGCGGGCGCTTGGCGGGTCAACGGGGAAATGGAGTAGGGTGTTGCGTGAAGGCAGTAAGCCTTGGCATTGCCACCTCGGCAGCGGTTATAAAATCTCTCTACAGAAGGGAGTAGCTTCGTAGTTCTTGCTCTTTTGCTCACGTTGGTCTCCACGATCAACATCTTCTTTTCAATCAGATCTAGGAAGTCATGGACGAACTGAGTGCAGTTTTCATGGCTATGCAACTTGTCAAACCACTGTTCCATCGGTCAGTTAGCAAGGGGATGTAGCTATACGTCGGCGAGGCTCATATGAAGACGTACCCTTTTTACTGATTCCTTGATCATACATCCGTGGGTTCCATCTTCCGTCATCACGACTTCGAAGTAAATAGGTATATTGCGCCCGTCGATATACGGTGTTATTCGCTCATTTTCGAATTGCACCCTTAGATCCTCGCCGCCGAGAAACCAGATCAACAGGTCGAGGAAGAGACAACCAAGAGTCCAGATATCAAAAGCTCTGCTGATTTGACCCCCTTCCATATCACATTCAGGCGGCCTGTAGCTTGGTGTTGTTGCAATCTTATGGTTTGGAATATCCGACCTGCTCCAGTCGTGGTGCACGGAACCTTGGCCGAAGTCTGAGAGGACGAGGTTTGCTTTCCCTTCCTGGGATCTGAACACAAGGATATTTTCGGCTTTAATGTCACCATGCCGGCCGGATAACCTGTCATTTACGCGTAGGTTGTCAGATCCAGGAGGGAAGTGGATCATATGGACCGCTTGCATGATTTTGAAGCACTGCTCGGACAGCCATTGAGCCGTTTCGAGCCCAGGAGCTGGATTATTCCTTTCAAAATATCTCCCAAGGTCACATTCCGCCCATGGGAATAGGAGATAGTAATGACCTCCATGCTTGAAAGTTGTCATGACAGTCACGATATGTGGATGCACACCGCCGTCAAACCTTTGAAGCATGAGCACCTCTCTTCTAAAGTCATCCTCAATCTTGCGATGGTCTACATCGAAGAGCTTCTTGAGTGCAAATGGACCTTCGGGTCTTGGTAGCTGATATAAAAAGTAATTATAAATGAGCCACAGAAACGCCAGTATATTCTTACGGGGAGGCTACTTACCGGCCCGAAAACTCCGCGGAAGTTGTGACACTTCGAATGTATCTCGACATACTTGACCTCGCCGTAGCCCCCTGCCTCCGTAACAGGCGTGATGCGGGTTCTAGTCCCTAAATAATTCGGATCCTGGCTATTACTCCTGGGCGAGGAACTCTTGATGAATGGGAGAACAACTTGGGCGTCGAAGTCCGTATGTTTTCCATATGATAAGAATGGGACACTAGTCCTCCATTGCCATATGCTGAAGTCGTCCATGTAGCGACGTTTCTCCCACCCCCTCATACACGATAGAATACTATTATCAAATGAAACGGTGGGTATTGCCTCGTCACAAATACCCTCGTCGATGAACTGGAATATGTCTGGTCCCTTATCAGCTAGGACCAGGGTCGAAAAGAGTCGGATATATGTCCTGCGCTCGGCCGCTGTCGAATCATTCTTATGCTGGTCATCAAGGCAGATGAGCTTGAGGTAATGGTCGATATTCGTGTGGCGTGGTTTATAGTCTGCTTTAATAGCATCCCCGAGGAACCTTTGGAGAGGCGTTCGGACTCTTGAAGCTGTGAGTAAGCTTCGAAGACAGTGCAGGGTTAGGAAGTTCTTATGCGGCCCCTCGGGATGTTTATTCAATCGATCGCGAAGGAGGTCGTCAAGTGAATGGTTTGAGACGAGATCGAGCTTAGAAGAAGGAAACTCTCGTAAAGGAAGTGTTATAGTCTTTTCGTTTTCAGGGGCGGTGAGCCTGAGCTCTGGTGTGGGCTGAGCCATAGTTCAGGGGATGTAGGTTCTTGACGGTTAGAACGTGGGCTGTTTCCGCTAGGGGTTTTTATTACTCCTGTATGCTCTATGAAACCCCATAGAGACCGAATAGATGATTTGGGCAAGTAGATCTTTCGAATATGAATATTTTAAGAAGGCTGCATATTGTAAAGGGGCCCCGCCATCGTAAGAAATTTTATCGAGCCTCGTTTAGTAGGCAGGATATAGCAACCTAGGCTGATGGTTGCCTTGTTTCTAGGCACATCATTATACTCGGGGCGCGCCCACAAGCTGGGAGCCTCGTCTCTTAATAAACATGCCTTTGGCAATATGACGATGATCGGCAAACTTGGTGGGAAATCGCGCAAGGCTTGAATTGTTAATGCAAGCCACATGCAGGTAAGAAGCCTTCTGAGACTTATTGCAGTCATCTATCTACCTACCTACCTAGGTAGGTATATAAGGTATGTAGAAGAGTATAGCCTCGATGCTGTTACACAATTAATATAATCCCTACCATTAATAATAGTAAATACAGTGAAGCTTTTAGGGGTATCAAGTCTAAGTCAAACATTAGGAAGAAACAACTCCGTTACATGCTCATTTATCCTCCTTTAGGTTTCAAGAAAAACAAAGAATTGACCCTATCCATTTCAACAATCGTTGCCACTTTGGAGTAGGTTGCTCCTCATATATAGTTGTGCCATCCGCTTGGTTTTCGTCTTCAAGCTTTGCGTGTGGTGGCGAATGCCGTCGAGAACCACCGGTTGGCCGGGGTGCCTCATCATACGTTGTGTGTTGGCTAGAGGCTCTTTCCTGGTCACTTGATGCACCTCCCCTGGTCTCATTATTTGGCTGAAGAAGGATGCTATTTTCTGGTGTGGGAAGGGTAGCTGTGCTATCCGCGTTGATTTGGCTGTTTGCAGACGATGGAATCTGTGGCTGTCGAAAATCGGCTGACAACCCTTGCCGTTCCGGAAGCTGTAGCTCGTCTGTTATAACTACCGGAAGCGGAGCGGTTGGCATATGCTGTATGTGAATTCCATGAGAACTGACAATTGGCGGCGATTGGGCCTCGATTAGTGTACCACCCGGTATTTGAGCATCGGAGCGATGAGGGTCGGAGTTCTGCTGATTATCCTGACAATGAATGGAGTTATGAGAGGATGCTATGATTTCGGCTTCCGCTATTTGATCATGGCAGTTGCTCATTGCCCTTGCATTATCATTGCTACTAATTGTCTGAGAGAGACATTCTGACATCTCCTCTGAGAAATCCATTGTGGCTGTATCGTAAATCTGGTGAGGGTCGGAGTCATTCCTCTTCTTCTTGCGCTGGCAGTGGGCGCTCTCGTAGCAGTAGTCCTTGTCAATCTTGCATTTATTATACAAGGCATCTAATCTTTCAGCGATATCCTCGCATTTGTACCGATTATCGGGTCTAATACGTAGCATATGATCCGATATTAGATCTAGAAATTCGTGTATGAATTGGGAGCATCCCTCGGTTGCGTGAAGCTTGTTGATCCACTGCAGAAGTTAGTACGACTTTCAAACGTGAAAAGGAGAAGGGTATGCTAACGATAACTACTTGGAATTTGAGACTGGCATCGTACTTCGAATCAGATCCCTTTGCCAAGTTGAAGAAGTGGTCCTCTTTAATGGCGTAACTATCGTCGCGGGTAAGCGAGGAGCTTTCAGCAGCCCTCTCCTTTGAGAACTCATCGACACCCTTGTCCCACCCATGGAGATACCACACCAAGAACTCCAAATACACACACGCCAGGGCCCAGATATCCCATAATTGAGAGGGGGATTTCTTTAAATCATATTCCGGTGCCCGGTAAGTTTTAGAGATGAATAGACCACCCCTATCTGTCATGTTGCTGGACACATCTCGGTGCCAACGGGTTAGGCCGAAGTCAGATATCTTCAATATGCCGATTCCGGATGGATCGTTATCGACAGATTCTTTGAACCAAAGTATATTCTCGGGCTTGATGTCGCCATGCCTCCCCTTCTTTACTTCACTTGGTCTTAGTGAAGACTTTTCAAATTCATTATTATGAATCATTCTTAGCCCCTCTGCGGTACCTCTACACTGGCCCGCAATCCATAGCAAGAGCTCATATTTGCGAACAGGCATTGGATCTTGCTTCCAGAACTGGATAAGATTCCCGTCCGCCCACGGGAATATTAGATGGTAATACCTACCATCGAGCTGTCCGCCATGGAAGTATGTTGCAAAGAGCTTTATCAAGTGTGGGTGACCGCTGTTGCTGAATCGTTTCAAAGATTCAACTTCGGAGTCAAATTGCTCTTTACTTGTGGGTACCAACTCTTTAATGGCAAAGTCATTTGGCTGAGTCCAGTCAGTATACTGCTATTTATCTACCGCACCTATGTAGGTACATGAATAGGTTGGGGAATAATGAACTTACCTGATCTTTTACTGACTTGCTTAGTGTGTAATGGGACTTATGTATCTTGACACGGAAGACTTGACCTTGCCCACCTTGTAGGGCTGGATCATGTCCCCTGTCAAGATCGATGAATGGGAGGGTAATGCGTTGATGAAGGTCATAGAATATGACCCTTCCCTCGGCCATATTGAAGATTGGTGATAGCATGAACCACTGATAGCGGTCGAAGCTCTCCGCGTTACGCTTCGTCCATCCGTCCAAACATCTGGTCACATATGGGCTGCTATTTCCATTGGGATTGCGCATCCATCTGTTTTTATCGTCTTGCACAAAGGGAAGATCCTTGTCCCATAGCCTTTCGCGGATGAATGATGCGATTTTCGTCTGCTCGTCGAGGAGAACTAATATAGCGAAAATCTTCTTTCGGGACGTGAATGCCCTCTTTTTCGTGCCGTGGTCGATGTAGTCAAATGTCCGGGTATCCCAGATTTCTTTGAGCCACCTCTCCGGATTCCTATCTTTTGGTAACCAAGACTGAATCTCTCTCCGGACATTTTCTCGTGTGACAATCGCGTCGAAATCGTCGATTGGGATGAATTTCTGGCCATTTTGTCCAGGATATTCCCGAGTGGCGTTCCACAGCTGGTCTTCTAGCGTCTTGTCGCGGTCTCCCACGAATGGAATATCAGCAAATTCAGGATCGAGATCTTGAGAATTAACTCCCGTGCCAATTGCTGCGAGTAATTCATCTTTATTCTCGGTAGAATATGCATCTGTATCAGATGGAAGATGGTTCAGCGTACTCTCAAGATGCGCACTTTCGCCGCGGTCAAGACAGGTACTGCTGTGCCCGGCTTCGGATGTCCCCGAAGGATTTTGTACAAAATCCTTGAGATCCTCATTGCCTGCCCCGTGTCTTGAACCTCCAGCGTGATTGATGATCAACTCTGGGAGAGGGTTCCTCCATCCTGATGCTCCATCTAAGTTTCCCGGGCGTTGTGACTCTAGTACCTATGAGTCACCATCGGTCAATAAATGTTGGATATAAATATTAGTGTTGGAGGAGGGCAAATCGTACAGAAGAGACTGGCGAGTCACAATGTCTGTCATCCTGCGATACCAATTAGTCTCGATCCTTGTGTACGAGTAAACACGGGTTATGCTTACCGATAATACATTCATGTTCCACTCGCTTGTCCTGATATGACTGGAAAGAGGGTTACCTTTGCTTTAATTTCATTTATTAGCAGAGATACCGCACATCATAACAACATAAGAAGTAATTAGTGCTAAAGAGATGAATTTCACGTCTAATGTCACATCCATTCTTCTTGAATCCATGGCAGCTCAGTAATAAAGTACCAATCTCATATACTGAGGCTCTTCTTTAGCCCCTCCTTTTTCCTGAAGAGTGCCTAACCCGAGGTATCGTGGCAAAGTGACTGGCTGAGAGCTCCGCCCCCTTGCAACACTAATGTGGTACCTGCAGTTCTTACAAAGGATTCCCAGCCGCCGGGGACTACATACACATGCATACGTAGGTGGTCACACAAGTAATATTATCTATAAAATAGGCGAATAATTAGACGATGGCTTGTAGGCCACCTGCCTCTTTCAGTGTTACAGTGGCGGACATGACGCTTGGGGCCTTATTTCGGGCATATCGGTGGCAACTAATGGGGGTTTTGGATCATGGAAAGAGAAAAAAGGTCGAGGTCGCCCCGTGTTTCTTTCCCGCGCAATAGTATCTTAACCAAGGACTAGCTATCATCTTTTGAATCCTTAGTGTCCAGACCTCCTTTTCTTAGTTTGACCCGCGATATGAAGTAAATCAAACTAGGCCCATTTGATGAAACGCTGCTTACTGACCATATTTGTAGTACTTTATCAGACGCGTCAAGCAAAATTTCCATGCCGCAAGAGGGTGAAAGTTCACAACATCTCTCGCCGAACGATCGCCAACTTATCCCAAGCCAGTACATCGACCCCGCAAAGCTGATCCGCAAGTTGAATGAGAAATTTGGAGAAGGCACCTATCAGGTCGAGGTTTGTCGGCTTTACCATTCCATTCACATATCCTTGTCACTGACTTAGAATCTTCTGGTGTTGAAGATGAGGCATAATCAGTACATGATCAATGCTAAGGAAAATCTCACTGAAGTAAATCTACTTTTCTGTTCTTTTGCGCATACAACATCTAACTTGATGCAGGTCGATATTAAAGCTTGTCAATATTGATGACAGTAGATGGTAGTGAATTGAGATACATATATTCATAGAACCGGTTTTCCTTTTACATCACTGCTCTCTTTTCCATATTATTGTCGCATAGAAAGGAATACCAATATCAGAGACGAGATCAAGTTCTTGGGAGATTGAAGTTCGTGATTAATTAGTTACAGTTACAGTGGGCATAAGCGATTTGTGGCGTGCAGCTAGACTTGCTAACGTTAAGTCTGATATGTTCATTGCTGATTGAGTAGGGAAAAAATGCCCTGCCATTGCCTACAAGGGGTCATAAGACGATTTCTACACTTTATCACGAGATGTAACGATGAATTTAAGTCCTTTCAGCCAACATTTGGTACACACCATGGTTAGTACCTACCTACCTACCTGGGTAGGTAGGTAATCTATTTGATATGTTTCGGCGCGAAAAAAATATGGAACGAGTAAGCACCCGGCTTATTTATATATGAATATGCAACATCTTACAAATTAGTGAAACTGTTCGTGCCCGTGGGCGGTACCTGGAGGACCCGTATCATCCCATACGACTTAAACACCAGCCTTTGGGGCTCATCATTACTAACTACCTACCTAGGTAGGTATGGTGATGAACCCTCTATAGCCCCAAGATTAGGTATATTCAGGGGATGGCCTGTAGTCAGGTTCTTGAACGGCCTGCCCTTTGTATAATTCAAGTGAAACTGCCCCCGCCCCCAACCCCATATGGTCCTCAATGATGGCCTTAGTATGGCAAGGCACACTAATCTTATTGCTCTTGGAATGGTGGTGGAATTATTGGTCTCGGACGCCCCTAATGTTACATAAATTTAGCCAACTACTCAGCCAGCCATATTACGGCTGATAAGCTGACCACTCTTAGAAATTGGGAATCAACGCCCAATGACCAATCATTTCACATCCTCGTGTAATTCACCAACAGACACACACACATGAGTTTTAGTGAATCCTGAATTCCAAGTAAAGGAATTGCAAGACAAAGGCCCTGAGGCTATGTCAAACCAGAGCACCTACATTACCGGTTTGCTTAGGTAGGCGCCCTCTCGGTGAACATATCTCGATAAAGGTGTATTAGGATCATATGGTGTAGTTTTAGGTGAAGGCTGATGCACGTCGGTATGCCCCCATAGGAATCCGACAGCTGAGACAATTTGGGGTCGGTACCCTTTAGGTACATTCTAGATCTAAGAGAGTAAATAAATACCGAGGCTTAGAATGGGTGGCTTTTAGGCACCCTTCCTGGTTTCGCTCCGCTGTAACACTTAGATATTGATAACTTGTCGCATACCTGTCCTTATTATTTCATTATTTCAAATATTGCGCAGATGGACGTAGCTACGAAGCCCATGATCTTCAGAGACGATGAAGCAGAAGGATTGAAGATCCATACCATGATTCACTCGAAGTATGTCCCAAACTCAAAAGGACTCAGCATTATCCTCCTCCAAGAGCTTGGAAAAGGAGAATTCGAGGTGGAAGTATGTCTACTCCCTAGAATTGCTAAGAGATGAAACAATGCTAACGAAATGGCAGATGCGGCATAATATCTATGACATTAAGTCTAGAACGGAACTGAACCAAGTGAGTGTCTTATCCTGAGGAATTATGCGTTGTAGATACCTATATTAGGCGAGTCGAGACTGACGAAGTTGAATTATTAGTGTACGATCAAGAAGATTTGCGAATTATCGAGGTCAATACGAACGCCAATATAACATCATTTAAACCAACGTGTACAATTATTATCTGCCTTATTCCAAATTGGCTTTGGAATACTATAAGGGTGAGGGACAGATGTTCCAAAAGTCGCTCGATGGGGTACTGAGGGGAATCAATAACCACCGAATCGTTGGAAAAGATGTACGATATAAGCGATGATGTATTTCCTTTTACAACTTGTACGAGTAAGGGTTAAGTTCCAAGGTCATGATGTTAGATTGTGTTAGTATTGTGTATTATTTAGAGTAAATATCGATATATTTGCGAGATAATTAGGTAACCAGAGAAATAATACGACCCATAAGTTTTGATTATAGCACAAAGTGAAAGTTAGGGAAAGGGGGCTCTTTAGTATTATCTATATTGTCTCCACTGTTATCTCCCGACAATGTAATACCCCTTTTCACACTTGCTATAACTGGCCGCTTGACAAGATATCGCTGTCAGTAATTAGTTTATGGGACATATCCCCTTGTAATGAGGTCATTTTCCACCTCTAAGGTACCTAGGTATATTCATTTAATCCACGTTATTACCGTATATTTGGTACCCAATCATAAGCCGTTCTTCAACTACAAATGACATTTCGCCGCACTAATCCAACCTCAACTATTATGTAACTCGAGTGTTAACATATAAACTTATGGAAAGTTTCCATCTATGAATTCCAATTACAATTAAGTTAAGAGTGAAGTCATATTACAGTTAATTTTCTTGATACGATAACAATCGTGTCTTGACAATCACATTACCCCTGAAAGTGTAGTATATCCCTTGACGAATTAACGAGTGGTTAAGTAAACGTTAAACACCTCAAATACAAGATTATGTTCCTCTAATAGGTATATAAGGTACTTTATATTACTAATAGCCCTTTAATGCTTACAACCAAGAGGATTGGAATGTAAACTTGTACCTTAGAAAGCATGCTACGGCGTTAAATATAAATCCCGAAAACCATCCAATTTCTCCGACCTTGTCACCGATATTTATGACGTATTATCATGTAATCAAGAGTATTACCTAGCTGCCGATGAGAATTTTTGGTGGGGTGTAACACTACCTCACTAAGGTATTAGTGACGCTAGAGGTTTAGCTGCCTCGTATATCTCGTAGTATTTGCGGCGATAAGGGAGGACTAAGGGTTTAAGTCAGTGGAGATTTAATCGCGTCATGACCTGTAGGCTAATAAACTACCTAGGTAGGCAAGGTGTCATTGTATTCAACGTATTTAACTGAAATTTACCGAGTTTTCGATTTCCTTTTCCCCTCATGTTTCGTTTATTCCGCAGATTTCCGGCTGTTCCCTCAAGAAGCCAACTACAACACACGAGAAGAATTGTCACCATGCCCGTCGTCAAGTCTACCTATGATCCTAAGGATATGCAGTTTCGACACCTGGGACCCACGGGTCTCAAGGTGAGCGTGCTGTCCTTGGGTGGATGGCTAACATATGGAGGTACCGAAAAGGGCGAGATCGTGAAGAAATGTCTCGAAGCAGCCCGGAACCACGGTATCAACACTTTCGACACGGCAGAGAGCTATGCCAACGGAGAGTCCGAGGTCGAGATGGGCCAGGCCTTGAAAGAGCTTGGATGGCCTCGTGACGAGTATGTCCTCAATACCAAGATTTTCTTCGGCACTGGTCGAAAGGAGCCCAATACCCGTGGTCTCAGCAGAAAGCATATTGTCGAGGGCCTGAAGAGCTCGCTCGATCGCCTACAGCAGCCATACGTTGACGTTGTATTCGCCCACCGCCCCGACTTTGCTACTCCCATGAAAGAGATCGTAGAGGGATTCACTCAAGTCATCCGAAACCTCAACCTAGCTTACTACTGGGGAACCTCTGAGTGGACCGCAGCTCAGATCCTGGAGGCTACCCAGATTGCAGAGCGATATAACCTCATCGCTCCGGTAGTCGAACAGCCCCAGTACAACGCCTTCCACCGCCAGCGCTTCGAGGTTGAGTACGCACCAATCTTTGATCAGTTCCAGTATGGCACCACTATCTGGTCGCCGCTAGCTTCCGGACTTTTGACCGGAAAGTACAATAACGGCATTCCCGAAGGATCCCGCTTCGCCAATCACGGTGAATTCTTCAATACCACCATCAAGTCACTGCAAACCGAGGAGGGCAAGGTAAAGCTCGAAAAGGTCAAGAAATTGGCGGCAATTGCTGAGCGTCTTGGTGGAAATACTGCCTCGCTGGCGTTAGCGTGGACACTCAAGAACCCGAATGTCAGCACCGTGATTCTCGGCGCCACGAAGGTTGAGCAGATTGAGGATAATGTAAAGGCTGTCAAATTGATCGAGAAGTTGACTCCTGATGTGATGGCGGAGATTGAAAAGATCCTCGACAATGCCCCTACCCAACCCCCGAAGTTTGGACGCGAGAGATAGAAAGTTTTAAAGAACATATTTAACCCAGTAAATTTAAGAAACATCTTAATTTCCAAAATTCAACACAGTTATACTAATTACTCTCACTTATTGCGGGATATGTGAGAGTACAAGAAACCGTGCCATGAAAAGGGGCTTTACAAAAAGCTACCTAAAGGTTAAGGTTAAGCGTTCTAAAATAAGCTGCATAGGTACCTGGTAACAAACTTATGATCTCGTAATGCAATCATCGATTCCATGTAGTAACCTACCTGGTTAGGTGAGTTTGGCTCTTAAGATGAATCCATTATATTCATTAATATACCTACCTAGGGGTCTAATAATAACTTATTAGTGGGCGTTAGTTTGATGGTTATACCTACAGAATATTCATATACAGATCTAATCTAATCTATCTACTCTCATACAGTTCGTCGAATCTAAGCTTTATTCGTGGTATCAGGTTTGAAAAATCCGCTCGGTCCGTACCATGTACCATTAACAAAGTGATTCCAATAAACATAAGGCTAAGTAAGGTGTAGTCAGTAAACGGCCAACTCAATAAGGGGCTTATCATGTTACTTACGAAGAAATCCTTCTTCAAATGGTAGAACAAGCGACTAGGCGACTCCTGGCCTCCAAGGATATTTGCAAAGGTCTCCTTGGGTACGCCGCCGTATTTGAATTCGCAAAGCATGAGTTCGTTGTGGCCAGTGAGCAGCGGACAGCTTGCGTACCCATCATATGAAGCCTTGAGCTCTTTGCCTCCCATAGCAGTCAATAGGTTGTCTACTAGGACTGGGGCTTGCGATGTGATAGCTGCTGCGGTTTTGCTGTTCGGGAGACTGGATGCGTCGCCAAGAGAGAAAACGTTCTTGAATTTCGAATGTTGAGTGGTGGATTTATCAACATCGACCCAGCCTGTTGCATCGGCTGTGAGGAAGTAAGGTTAGTCGTCTTTGACTTCATTCAAATGAAACCTCTCTTGTAAGAGCAAACTCACCTAGCTCTGATTTAGCGACCCAGTCCCACGGCTTTTGTGGCGGCACAACGTCTATTAACATCAATCAGCAACGATCCCGTGTCCGGATAGGGGCTAAACTAGCCGTGGAGATGTACTTACGAAGAAAACCAAACTCCCTCTCTACAAGCGCTCCCTTAGCACCATCCGCTAGATTTTTAAAAGTCGCAACCTTGCTTTTCGGGTCCACCTTAACGAGGTTATGTTGGAAGAGACCCTCGACATTGCGCTGCTTGCGCAAATCCTCGAGGACCTGCGAGTATTTCGGGACGGCAAACATAGCTACACGAAAGTTAACACATGGAATCCTTTTAATGGGCCTATTGGTTATCTTACAAGGACCGCCCGTTGCGAAAGTTATATCGATGTTGTCTCGCACACCATCTCGCTTCCATTGCGAGAGAGCCATCCACATGACCTTCTGAGGTGCACCAGCGCACTTTATTATGCCTGCGGGCTGGGTGAAGATAGCTGGCCCCTTTTTGAAAGCTTGGATATTCTTCCAGACTTGTTCGACTGTCTTCTCCGAATAAATGGATGAGACCTGGCTGGCAGGGTCTTGTAGAGCTTGCTCAAGGCCTGATACGCCAGAGAAGTTTGTCTCGAGGCCAGGCGCAACAACCAGGTAGTCATAGGATACATCAACTCCTTCCGTGGTCTTGATGGCGTCGTTTGCGGGGTCAAAAGTAGACACGCCCAGGGGATAGTGCTTCACACCCTTCGGAATCACGGTAGACATTGGTCTATGCATATCCTCAAGGGCCCTCAGGCCCGAACCGACGAGTGTCCATCCAGGCTGTCCCAACGTTAGCAACTCGGGAGTTACCTATACCTGCTAACAAATCCAAAGGAGACTCGCCTGGTAGTGGTGCGTTTGCGCAGGGTCTAGGATAGCAATATCCTTGTTCTCAAGTTCCGTGCTTCTTTGCAACTGAGCAGCAACAGTCACGCCGGCGGTCCCTCCTCCAACAATCACGACACGATGGTGGGCCTTCGCTGGTATTGAGGTCGCGTAGGTTCTCCTCAACCCCCTCGCCGGAGCTCTAACGAGTGGACGAAGCACGGAGACACCCGCCATGTCTCAGAGTATGCTCAAATGAGGTCTTCGATTGGGCAACACGAAACTGAAAATCTGCATATTTGTTACTTATTGATCATAAGTTTCGATCATAAGTTTTATTTAATCTACACTAATGAATAGGAAGAAACCGTGGTCACGTGAAATCACGCAATATTAGTTTATGCAAAAATTGCCTATTTGCTTAAAACCTGACCAATCAGGTTTAACTAAGTGTTGAATAAAGTTGCATTAACTTATATCGGTAGTCTTGCATAATTATTTAACAAAGTTGTACATAATATAACTGTATAAGTGTTTATAAGAACTCATTAAATTTTACAGTGGTAGGTTCATAATTTACAAGAATTAGTTTGCTATTATCTATCGTTATTAATATAATATAAGAATTGGTACATTTTAAAAGTCGTTAAATTTGCGCCGAGGCTTCAAGGCATATAGGTGACTGTTGAGAATATAATAGTCGAAGTGAACAGCAGGGAAAAGAGGCTTATTGGTACCTACCTAGGTAGGTAATTATTATAATTAGAATACAACACTAACATTATGATTAATCCTTAGAAACCTTCTGTCTCTTCATATACAGTTGAAGCCTTCCAACTGAATCATCGCCGAGTTGATATTGTCTCCACTTTTACCCCTGACTCGAGAGCAGATGGAAAATTTGAAGTTATAAACATTCACGTTAGTCTTATCTAATGGTATCAATAAGTTAGAAATAGCAAAGGTTACAATTGAACCAAATACTGGTATTTAATAATGAAGATTTATCCAATGGCGAATACGTGTGTATATAAAAGTTAAACGAGTGTGCAATGAGGTTATGAAAAACGCACTTATAAAAATCTTAATCATGAAAACAACATCCCCTTACATCGACCATGTTATGGGTACAAAGGTTTCCCCCAAATTGTAAGAAAATAAAATTCGTTAGCATCACATCGTAACCATAAACACACCATCCATATGCCGTCTAAACCCCTTGTTCGTGTGATTGTGTGACGAGAGCACGGCTCCCCACTGACAGAGAATCACAGCTCCTATCTCCTACTGTCAAGCCCAATCACAAGGCTTCTCTCCAGGAGTGTACCGAAACTAATAGCAAAATCCAAAAGAGTACAAATATAACGAGTGGGCGAATGAAATTGCTTCGTCGCTGTTCGTCGTTGAATCAAATAACACAGTTGCTTTGTAACCCCATTTTCAACGGCATCTGGCGTATACCTGGCTCCACTGCAGTCTTCCGGGAGCGCGAATGGTGAAACAATTGTGTCGCATCTGTGAAATAAGTTACCAAGTTAATCACAGCTGAAGTTTGGTGACATGTCTGTCGATTGATCTAGCAGGTCTGCGGGCGAGCATGATGATGGCCCCGTCGACTAGTAGATGGGTGGGTGCCTTGATCTTTACCTACCTCGACCTCGTAGTTCCCATTCCCATACTCATCGTTCAGCAATAGCACGAGATGCATTGGGTCTCGAACGTGCCGGCTATCGATGAGCTGCGTCTGTATCGGAGACGTGCTCCGCGCGAGCTGGGGAGCCTTCCGGTCTGTGTCGTGGTAGATCATTTGGTGGTTGTTGTTGCGGATTTCAGCCATGGAGATGAAGTGAACTTAATTCGATTTAGTGGTCAGAGTTGGGACTTATGTAGGTATTTTGAGCCCTTTAAGATGTGCTGGTATAACCTGGTATGAAATGATTCCAACCTACCGAGTAGGTAAGATGGATGAAGCTGACAGCAGGCTCGGCATTTATACTAATCAGTAGTAAGCTTAGGGCCGTAGAGCCTTACCCAACGTCTGCCTAGGGCGTTCTTGTATACTTTCAGCTCTGGGCAGGAAAACATATACAGAAAACAAGGATTGCAGATTGCCATGTTAATTATTCATCAATGCTTTTTTGATGATGTGCTGCTACTTTGGTGTTGTCGATAGTTAACAATGCTAGTTCTATTCTGATTGGACGGAGTCGAAGTCGTGTCACAATTTTACGACCTTCTATCGCGTCCTGACCTAAATACAGGCCTAGTATATAAACACCACTGTGGCGTATGAAGCTACCAACTTGTCGATTTGTCCGTTTCTCACTTAGATAGATCCCCTTAGGCATGTCTCACTTTGTTGGACTTGGGGTGAAAAAAGGGTTTCAGGTTCCCAGCAACCAAGGTCCAAAGAGGGCAACGCCTTGGGCATATATCACAATTTCGGGTAGGAATCGGAGCATTATCGTACTACCTTTTATACGAGTCCAAGGGTCTTCAAATAGGTCAAGCTTACACCAATCTGGGCCACCCGTAGCAACAGCATTGCAGAATCACAAGCCATGGCCAATAAAGACAAGTCCAACATGTTGATTAGTAGCGGTATCCCTTCGCATCATAGGAAGGTGTCAAATCGGCAAGTAAATGAAGCCAACGCCCACGGCGAAGTAGTGCAAGCCTTTCCCTGACTAACTGACACATGAGCAGAATCTGTGGTATCAGCTCGATAACGCCCCGTTACTCCTTTTCGCAACCTATAACGCCTCAACTTCATTCATGTACACAGCAAGGCCACGGTTGCGTTGGCATAAACAGTAAAACCCCGTCCACCCGCAGCTTCTTTTCCAACACTCTTCTCTAGAGATTGGTCATCCAGTGGAGTTAATGTGAAAATGAGTGCGCATTTGTCATTCGCACATCACGAGTAGATATTTGACAAAAGCATTGTGTCCTATACCAATGTCCCTTTAACAATAGTTAAGATCTCGGATAGAGCATCATCTACGTCGTCCTGCTATAGGGAACGATGGCAGCATCAATGATAGGCTGTCTTCGATGCGTCATAGTCGACTCCGGACCCCATTTGGCCTTCCAGGCGTTCTCGTGTTCTAGAGCCTTGTCAAACGCCTCTCGGCATTCTGGCGGGAGCTCTTCCAAGATCTCTTGCGACACAGCTCCGAGTCCCTGGAAGTCTCTCAAGAAACTAGGTACTTCACGCTTCTCGTACACAGCGGCTGAAAGACCGGCGGGAGGAGTTTCCATGTGGGTATCGATAACTTTGAAGTTACGTGGGATCTTTGGGTCTAACGGAGGAAAGCGGGTGCTGCCAGTCGGAGCGGACGAATCTACAACCTGTTCAAATCTCGCATGTGTCGGTTGCATGCTTGCGGGAAATTGCAGCGTGTTAGTGTGCACGTTGTAGACACCGGATAGATTCTGGCGTCGGATAGCACCGATCTCGGCATTGAAACGACTAGGTAAAATGTTGGTTAGTTGCGAGTGAAGATGTGACGATAAACAAATGCGCAATATACCTTGCTTCACGGGCGTGCTCGAGTTGCCAGTTGGTGTCAGTGATATTGACACGCCTCTTCTTGATATCCACCTTGCCGTTTTGCGTGGGGATAGACGGCGCTCCTGAGTGATAGACTGCGCTCGCACCATGCCAAGCGACGTATTGATTCTTGTTGTACTCTTCACCTTCAACGAATTTGTCGTTCGGGTCGGCGAGCTCGCCCTCCACGACGCCCTCAGCTCGGGCCTTGGCAACTTCGTAATCGTCAATGATTCGCTTGCCGCCTACGATGATCAACGCGCCAAACTCTCGGAATACCGATCGGGCGGTAACAATTCCTATGGCACGGCCCTTGTAGGAATGAGGGATGATCTCACGCTCGATCATGTCGCGCTTTTCGTCATCGTCCACAATGATCTTATAAAGTCGCTTGTGCTTCGTGAAAAAAAGGTAGGAATCTCTGAATCCCACGCAGCGGGCGGGTTCCGTCGACAGCATGTACAGGCGATCACCACGCCCGGCAACGGTGAATGTTCGGCAGCGGTATGCGCGACCTTCTTGTAGATGTCCAAACTTATCTACCTTGGTCTCACCTTCGGGGTCCTCCGGTAACGCGACCTCGTCGTCGACAATATCCACCATGTTGCCCTCCTTGTCGATAGTCTGTTGGGTCGGTTGATACGAGGCACCCTTTCGACCACCTCTTCCCCTCCAGCCTCCACGACCGCGTCGTCGGGGAGGGTCGTTCGGATCACGTTGGGGAGTCTCGAGTGGTAGAGAATCCCAGTCAGGCGGTCGGTTCTTGGGAGGACGACCAAGGCGTCTTCGTCGGATGACAGGCTGCGGGGGAGGAGATGGTGATTTGGCGGATGGGATATCGGAATCCTGATTTTCATCAGGTTCTGCACCAGAATCCTCCTCATTGTCTTGTTCCTCAGGCGCTGCTTGCTGCTCGGGATCGGAACCATCGATATCAGGCATGGGCTCATCCTCGATCTCCTTAAGAACCCTCGGCGTGCTCTCTAAACAATGAATGGACATATTAGAAAGGTGCTCATGGAATGCGACAAATTCGCGGGCGCGAGAGATGAGGATATCAATAGCGGTTGCGACAAAAGATGAAAGTTGGAACCGATAATAAAAATAATAATAAAATGATAATAAACCTACCAAGCTTTGCTGCCGCCCGCTTGGCGGCAGCACGACCAGGACGTCGAGGCATCTTGAGGATTACGATTGTTGACAAGGCAGAAGGGATGATGACGGTAGTTAAGGATGACGATGATGGAAATGGAAGGGTCCAGATTTATATTGCAAGTGTAGATTCAGATTCAGATTCAGATGTGTAAGATGCGCTCACAGTGAACGACGAGGCTTGGACAGTTCCAAGGTTGGAGGAAGAGAGAAGTGCGACTAGTAACGCTACGGTACCTAGAAAAAATTACTAAAGGTCGTGGGTAGTAGATACTTAGGTACTTTACATAGTAGGTACCTTAGGTACGTATCCAGGTACATGAAATGTCGGCAAGTCGGCAAGTCGGCAACAAGAGTTCCACTACATATTAACGTTCGCACACGTGACTAAGAAAATATACGCGCTCTATTACTAGGTAGGTAGATAGCCAAGTTCGACTTTTCGCATATCACGTACAATGGCACGTGTGCACGTGATAATAAGACATACATTCCATCTTTCTCGACTAAGGCCCGCTCTAATCCGTAGCATCGTCTAGTATCATTCCTTGCTTTGTATCCAGCATATGACCCCATATTCCCTCCATGTCGAACAGTTCCATTTCTACCTTGACCCTTCGATTGTTCTGTCGCAGGTTTTCCTCAAACGCTTTTACCCACTCCTGCTTAGCCCCAATCAGTTCTAGGGTTTTCAGATTCCTAACTTTAGCTAGAATCGAAAGCAAAGGCTCAATGTTGTCCTCAATCGAGATGGTAGGGTTAAAGGGAAAATGAACCATTTCCTTCCAGTTGATCTCGACTACTCGTAGCTTCGGCGAATGATCGACGACGTGCTCTATTATCTTGTGCAATAACGTAGGCCTCGTCGTGAGATCATCGAAGTCCACTGTGAGCTTTCTGACCCATTTTAGCTTAGGCTTGTTGACCGCCTTGAGGTACAGCGACACATCATCACCACCGCTACAGTCGTCGAATCCGATGCAGAGGTGCTGATGTATCCACTGTTCAGATTCGTCCTTAATTCTCCTGCATAACTGGAGAATCACTGGGGTGTCAAAAGAGCGATCCGTTAGCATCGCCCCAAAATCCTCGCAGCCTCTAGGGAATCCCTCCTCGAGTAATTTCATATAGAAAGGCTGACAGCATCGGTAGATCATTTCTCGCAGCTCTAAAGGTAGCCGGAAGAACGGAGATTGGTCCTGGAGGTAGTCCGTGGTGTCGTAGTCCATGGTGTTGATAACTTAATCGATTTGGCGGAACTGGCTAAGATTGGGTTTTCTGGCCGTAATTCGGATGTAAGAATGAGTGTGTAGATGTTTATATTAGGGCAGCTATAATTTATACCTAGGTAAGGAATTGAAAAACTAATCTACCCTACCTCAGGTAGGTAATTATATACATTCTTAAGTTGGTCGCACCATCCTCTCGTTGTCCCCTTTCGGCCTTTGACTACCTTGGTACTTAGGCAGGCTAGAGGTATTGTACTGTGAGTCAATGACCTTCTGGCCCAGAATAACAATAGCTTTTGTTTGTTCCAGTCTCTTTATAAGTTAACCTAGGTCTTATGATAACTGCTCCACTAAAATTCAATACCTAATTACTATAAATTAAGGTACTAACCCATTAAGCTAACAATGTATTACAGTATATAAAAACCTTACTTTACGCGGCTTTTGCCCAGGAGCAGATGTGCGAAACTTTTGGCTACAACCTTCGTACCGTTTGATAACCTGATACAGCAATACGCTGAGCTATGATTGGTTGAGATCCTAGGTGCTAGCTAAGTTAGACTAATCCATAGTTGCACTAAACCTTGGAGCCATTTCTATTATTAGTATTATTTAGTATTTCAGAGAATAATAGTGGTAGGGTGGATAACAGGAAGGGAACTTTAGAAATCTCTATCATAATACCTAACTCATGTTCGTCGCAATATGGATGCAATTAAAAGGTTATGTCGCGGGCCGAGGTATTGCACGGGCCACCTTAGTCAGCTGAACACTTATATAGTTCGCCACAGGGAGAGCTTCTCTCTCTTCCTTTAATCGATCATACCTTTCAATATGCACGTGCTTCAGGTACCATTATTAGCTATGACAGGTTATTATATTCTACTTTAATAGCTTTAATACTCTTGCCTTGATATAAGAAGCCGCTAGCACTGAAATCAGTCTTCAGTGAAACTACGTTCATGTAACATGTGATTAGGTATTATTCAAAAAAAAACCTTCCCCTATCATGTAAGAGGTTACACACTGATTCAATTTACCTACACAATATAATCTCGTATGCCGTAAATTTCATTATTATCAAAGTTTGTCTCTAATCTAATTAGCCAAATTTCCAACTCAACCCTTCTTAATATCCGGTCGTCCTTTCTCCTCCCCTTTCTATCTCCCCTATATCCTATGCGGTTTCTCAGAAGGTAGGCCGGTAAGTACCTCACCACAGTTCTCATTGTGTACAACATCCACAATTAACATACAGACATCATTTACCAGTAATTGATCAGCTTAGGTATTAGTTTATTGACTTTTAGCTTCATGATTACCTACCTACCTAAGTAGGTAAGTAAGTAACCAATCAGCTCACTTGGTAGCAGTGTTAGTCTAGCTGGGAATTTTACACCTCTAGGTTGTATTACTTTAATGTCTTTAACTCCATTGGATTGAATAAGTACATCTATTGTCTTAGAAGTATAGTTATTCCGTTTGTTCACTTTCAGTCTTACCTTATCATAGTTAACCCCCCCTATTTCCATACAAACTCCATCGCAGGTATTAGTAGGTACCTACTTTTCTATGAACATAGGTGGCTACCCAGGTAATTACGCAACCCACCAAAAACCCAGGCTAGGTAGGTGCTTATGTTATGCTAGGAGGTAAGTAAGGTTCGATGCTAATAAACTATCTCGGGTAATCGTAATCGTAGGCCTTATCGCCGTACCTTCCCTATTTCTGAATCTTTCCGGCGAACCTTCTTCGTGAATCCCATGTTTATCCATATAACACCTTGCACCTGCCTCCATCGGATCCGAAGTACTATGTACCTTCTCCACAATACCCGATTTTCGGCATCCGCATTCTCGGAATACAGTTCTGTACAACTGTTTGATCGAGCCATTAATCCATAGTTGTGACTCATTGCCTAGTGGTGATTTCCTAGGTAATATTAGGTAGGCTATCATTGACCAGGTGAGTATGTGAATCGAAAGATTTCACCTGAGTCAATTTCGTCATAGTCTCTAGTATTCTTATATGAACCTGATAGTCACCTCCCTTCCTTCATCCGTAATAATCACTCCTCCTTCATCCGTATTCACCTCCTCAATCATATCAAGACACTCTTTCACCTATATATTATCAGTCAATATATTCTTTGACATCAGTGTTTTTCATCAACATGGCTAACTGGAATCTCGTGGTTTCCCGCCGGAGCGTGTCTTCAAGGCGTATCTCGAGGCGTATCTTAAGGCGTGTACCAAGGCGTGTATCACTATCTTCCTAGTATGTCCATTCAAGTTTCTCCACCTCTATACTTCAACTCTGAAGGCAGAAGGAACTATTCCAAAGTGATAGTAAGTAGATACGTCGCTACCTGTTCTCATTCTCATTCTCCTTCCGTTTAATTAATTTTTTCAACCTAGGGCTTGCCCTTCCATCCTATTTTCCTTCTCACACCATTTTTCTGCACAAAACTTATCATAACCAATATTTCTACAATAAAATCTTACCACGCCCTACACGCCCTACACGCCCAAGATCACTCACAATTTAATCTCGTTCATCTATTCAATCGGCATCATCATCTTTTACTACTACTTCCTCTTCTTTTACTACCACCTCATCTCCTACTCTACAAACATCGTTATCATGACTCAATCTTGAAGCAGACCACCAACTTCATTATCCACTCAGAATAGCACATCATCACTTTAATGTCATAGATGTAGTCTTACTCAATGGGTACATCGGCATAATTAGACTGATATTGCCGATGTGAGTGGCAGACGGTGCTTGATCCCATCTATACCTCTTAGACTTACCTTCGACAAGCTTCGACGAAGGCTCGTCCACAGTTGTTGAAGCAACATCCCACTACTCTTGTGTGAAGTCACCATCAGGAGTGAAGATCATAACCTTTAGATGAGATCAGACCCTAAAAAGATAACAAGGCAAATATTGTCAACTGTTTGCCTAACCCAAGCATCCTAACCCTGAGCAATTCACCTCCGCTGGTAAGCAGACACTGTCTCCCATTAAGAATAGGTGTGCTGAACAAGTTAAAGGTCAGGTCGACATGACCAATTAATACACCCTCACACATTCTTCTCATTAATTTCTCTACATTCCACTCACTCAGTTCAAGTTCAAGCAAGTAGATGTATTGGAGTATCTCTCCGAGACAACACATACCACAACTACCTCATACGTTATGGATGTCGGGATCGACGAATAGGTAGGTACCTACAATACCTTATCGTAAAGTGCAGAGACAACTCGGAAGTATCAAGTCTTAGGGTGAATCCATTCATTGGGACGCCGGTACTATCGACAAGGTGACGATGGAGTTGACAGATGGTAAGGACCTATGTCTTGAGGATGTTACGATCGGCTAATAGGCAATAGAAGTCATATGTGATTGCCGAGTGTCTGGGCCGAAAACACTCAATCAATAAGTGATTACGATCTACAACAAGCTCAACTCAGCCGGATTTGCAGTTGGTGGTGACTTCCCCAGACGGCGCACACATCACATTCGATGATTACCTTGACTACTTCACAGAACGGCAGGAAGCTGGGAGAGGACAATTACTTGCACACAGAAACAAAGATCAAAAACGAATTGATCACATAAAAGTGTTTGACCCCCTCCTTCTATGTCCATTCACCCTCCTATTTCTTCATGGGACCCGTGATCAGACATTCATCACTTTGACATGTCAGGAGTTAGTACCCCTGATAGATGTTGACGATGATGATGATGTTTATCGTCATGTTTACGTCCTCCAGACGTAAACAAGATGTAGGCCTTGGGTAAAAGGCTGCTTGACATACCAAATCGGATATGATTCGTCATGGAAGAGAACGGTTTATGGGTATGACCCTAGTGAGTTCACTCCAAACTTATTGTTGCCATTCTCAAAACTCAGTTTGGTTAACCTTTTATATGTAGATTGCGTCCATAAACCTGAGTTCTCCTCACATCATAGGTGGTGTGAAACCTTTCTCGGCTGCCACGTGGTTGGCGACATAGGCCGATATGGAATCCTCCTCCGAAACTAAGACCTTGCAACACGCCTTCCAGCACCTCACTATGTCAAACGATACGTCAGCTCTGCGAAAGCACTCTGACTATCCTACGGACTAAGGACGTACGCTGATATGCAATATTAGCTACTCCGTACATAGTCTTCACGTCCTCCGGGCGTAAATGATTTCATTATCATCATTCCAGCACCTCACCACAATTAATGAAACCGAAGAGTCTAAATATAGATACCCTAAGAGCATTTTACGACTTTATTAGTTTGGAATGTTGTCGCCATAACTTGTCACTTCAGTCTAACTTCAATCCGATATCGTCAGCTCCCCCAGTACCACTCTCATCAGTACAGAGAGCTAGGACTATACGGCATAGCAGATGCAAGCTACGCCGGGGATGCGGCAACGGACAGATCCGCAGCAGGGATGATCTTTATGATGGCCGGCAGACCATTACAGTCGTCATCCAAACTACAACCTGTCGTGGCAAGATGCTCCGGCGTAGCTACATACATTTGCCTTGGCTATTTTCCGTTACCACTGCCGTTGGACGGCGGCGCAGCAAAGTCCTGGAGTGATGATACGGCAGTAAGTAAGTATAAGCGTCACATCCGTAAGGACTACCGTTATATTTGCCGGGAGACGAGGATGGTAACCTCACTATTGTAAGTCAACACCAAATCGAATACGGCAGACGGCCTTACCAAGCTGCTCGATCCAGCAGCACATAGAACAACTATGAAGTTGATACGGATGGAAAGGTTTTGAAGGAAGAAAGAGTGCATCCCAAGACGCCACTAGCTATTTCTTAGGAATGAGCTACCTTGATTACACTATCACCATACACTCTACCATTTCACGGCAGTGCTATTCCCTCCGTCCAGCGAGTGCAATAGAAGGAAACGACATTCGGGTTCTTTCATCGTCGCGCCTACGCCTTTACCCTACACTCTTTCTCGCCCTAGGTTGCTACAAGGTATTGAAAACCTTCAACAAAGGCCCTCGATATTACGGACACCACTTGAAGTTTTCACCACACACAGTCGTCACGACGGCAAATAATCCCAATGTCGCCGAACAGGTGTGAAGTGCCAAGCATCCAAACGTCCATATGGCGGCGAGGATGATGATGATTGTGTCTACGTCCGGAGGACGTATGCAGCTTTCTATAGTAACATACATCATGGCGTATGGCTAAGCATAGGACGTCTAGAGTACCCTGAAGGGCAGAGCTAGAGTGCCGCCAGACATAATATGGCGGCAAGGAACTCGCCATGGCTTCCAGCCAGACCGCATTATAACAAGATGCAATCCGGCGGGAAAAGCTCTTCTGCCTTTCATCACCATCTGTACCGGCGACCACGGTTGATTAAGTACGTACACCTCACGTGGGTAATATTAAGCGGGCCCAACAACAGCTTGCAGATCAATCTGGGGTGATAATTCCCTCTAATAGACCATTTCATTTTCTACCGAGGCCAACAGAGAGCCGCGAGAGGTAATATTCAAGAAAAAACCTCCCTTGAGCAATGGCGTTGCTGGGACTTAGTTCTAATTTGTCAACTTCGACTCCTACTCGGGTTTGATTGACTGGACTTCAGCGACCTCATTCATCGGGGAGGAACCAATGTGGCACGGCGGACATACATAAGGAGGTTTAGTCCTAACTAGAATCCTTAGTAACATCAGAAGTGAGGCAAGGTACCTGGACGGTGTTCATTTCAACCCCTAGCCTACCCAAATAGAGGCTACATTGAGAGTTCAGAAGGATGAATTCGCATCCGTGAGAGCCCGCATCGGCGGGAATGGACTTCAACTACCAGTGATACCGAATTAAGATGACGACGCCAACCCATCTGATGATGACGACACCGGCGACAATGAAGAGCTGGGCGGCAAGGAAGAGACCTGTATCACAACGGCAGGCATCCATACCTAGGTACTAATATTCCCTATACCACCGCCGTCCTATGCGCCGATGTACGTCGATGTGGTAGATTAGATAGCCTCGTATGGTCTTCAAGTCCTCCGGATATAAACGCATCCATCATTCCTAAGGCAACAACACATGATGTGAACAGGAAGCATGGCTGTATCACTTCGAGACATCTAGTCTTATTACAGCCAGGACGTCGGTGCGACGGTATAGGGAGTAACCTACCTAGATATTGCTACGGGGTATTCGTCAGTGCTGAAGCATTCGGCAGTGAACTGCAGTACAGGGGTGTGGTGTTGCATGTTCTATGAAATTATACCGGGCCGTATGAAGTCAACAGATCAATAAGTGGACTGGACGATGTGGGTAAGCCTCTGTAGGCGGACAAGGTGTAGGCTGACAAGGAAACAACACAGACGTGTATTCCTAGATAGGTACCTAGGTAGTTATCTGCACACAACTGATTGCAAGGGGACGTGCAGACAGCTGCCAGTTAAGGGGATAGGCAACAATGGACATACCTTAAATTCCAGTTATTAATCTCGTCATTCAGCAAAACTATTGTGATTCTTAACCAGCATGTGATCTGTGACATACGCAAGTCGACAACGTGACAGTGAAGATAGTCTAGCCTAGTAAGATACGCATGTTTAGCTTCATCCCCTTAAGACCCATAACATGAATATAATCCAAAAAACACACCCACAATGCCAAACCCTAGTCAAACGCACCAAAAGGATAGCATATGTGAAGATCAAAGCCACAAGTATAAAACGACAACCCAGCACGTCAGCCAAACACGCAGGACCCCGACAGAGATGGTCCCATCTCGGCTCCAGGTCCAGCACTTATGGTATGACATAGCACGATGGTGCTGCGCGGCACATGGAGCTTATAGCAGCAGCTAGGTATGAGTTGAGCGGAACGACATCCCATATTTAATAGAGGCTAGCTAGTAGGTCGGTAGCAGATAGATTTGCGGGGGACGAAGGATATACCTTATCAGCAGAGGCCCGGGCGATAAGGAGATGTAACTTTACTGGACGAGCTTCGACTCACCTATCGTCTCTTTGTGGGGAAGATTGGCGTCGCGTACCTATACTATGTATGTACGCGCCGGGTCTATCTTGGAGCTAATGGGAAATATCTACTTACCTAACCTATATACGTGATCTATCTGATAGGGGGGGATCATGGATCGACATACCGCAGTGCCTCGCTATCTCCTGACTCGCTAACCTTATCTCCTCAGCCGGCGCTAGTGACGCGGCCGAGAACGGTCGTAGGCAAGGAGTAGTCTTGGTTGATATTACGCCTCAAGGCCGAGATATCTCCCATCCTAGACGTTGCCGTCCAATGCTCTTAATTGGATAGTCATCTTTTATCTCCCAAAGCGCTGCGAAGCCTCACGAATTTCCCCGCAAGTACCGAATAGGGCAGCGAGAGGCTATTCCTTTTTCCCGGTTTGATTGGGTATGGGATACCACATGTAGTAATAATGGTGAGCGACCGTGAAAGACTTCTTCGCACTTCGGGAAATACCTATTACGGTCTGGCCATTCCCAAGTCATCTTCATCGTCGTGCCAAGTGTGCATGGCCGAGAACGGTGCAAGGGATCAAGCGTCCGGTTCTATATCTTGCATATCTAAATAGTCAGCTCGAAGGTTAAACCTTCAATTCCGATACTCCCAAGTTAGCGCTCGGAGGGAAATTGGTTATCTCCAATTACCTTGAAGGAAAACAGAACGCACCTCAGCATTGTAGTGAGAAGGTTACCACGATGCTTGAGTGGGCGGGAGACCAAATTTCCAAGCGCGCCGGCCAGGCGTACGAGGAGCTTCATGAATCGGGCCGTGGTTGTGCTTCCGTGATCAAGGCGTATGGAAGCAGGCTCTCCTCCCAGGGACATTTCGGGACACCCGCATACGCAGCTGCCCTCGTACTTCTGGTACTCTCCACGATAGTGGCGTATGTCGTTCGGAGACGAAACCTCAGCAATGTTAGGCGTCCATCTACACCCACCACTCCGGTGCTTGAGAAAGGCACGTCGAGGAGCACCACAGTGAAAAACCCAGGTCGAGAATGGGGCAAGTGGATTCCATCCGACTTCAGCCTGCCCAAGCCAAACGCATACCCGGACTGGTCGGTCGAGCACACAAAGCCCCTCCCGTACCGACCATTCCGGTACGGCCCCAAGTATAACGTGACCATGGGCCTGCGGACGTTAAAGCATGAGGACTGGATCGAGCTGGACAACCACTACCCGCGGTACCACGCCGACAAGGCCCAGCGGATAAAGGAGCGCGGGCACAAGTGCTGCAGGACGGCGCCCGAGGCCTACCCCGCCGCCATCGAGCTCCTCGAAGACCTAGTCGACTACCTGCCGGCGCGGTACCCGTCGCTGTACAAGCGCACGGCCGTCGGCATCGACAACCTCTGGTCGGGAGAGAGCTTCGACATCGTGACGCAGCCGCTCCCCGAAGACCCGATGCAGATCTGCGCGCGGCTGGTGCAAGACGACCTAGCCATCATGATCGAGAGGCCGGACAGCCAGTACTACCTCCTGGCGGGGGCGGTGCTGCTGGCGGGGTTCTGGCGGCTGGAGGACAAGTACGGGATGCGGCTATCGGAGATCCACACGTCGGGGGAGGTGCCGCAGTACGAGGAGAGGCTGGAGAAGGGCATGATGAACTTCTTCCGGCGGCTCAAGCCGGAGGAGATGGTGGCGCGCAACAACTACTTCATGCAGGTGGACGACGCGCTGGGGTGGTCGTGGAGCATCGGGTCGGAGGACTCGGCCCACGTCAGCTGGAACACGGCGGAGAAGAACCGCGCGATTGAGCACCACTACTTCCGGTCCGAGAGGCAGTCTCTGCGGCGGCTGCCCAAGAGCGGGGGCGTCGTGTTCACCATCCGCACCTACTTCCTGCCCATCACGGAGATCGTGAAGGAGGACTACGTGCCGGGGCGGCTGGCGAGCGCGGTGAGGAGCTGGGGCGACGATGTGAGCCGGTATAAGGGGAAGGAGAGGTACGGGGAGGTGCTGCTGGAGTATCTGGATCAGAAACACCAGGAGCAGGTTGAGAGGGGGTTGGATCTCAGTCGTGAGGAAGAGGTTCGGGCTTATCCTTTTTAATCGAGAACCGAGGGATGAGGGTATTTGTCTAGGTACCCAGGTCCCTCGAGTAGGAAGCATTTATTTGTATGCATTTGAGAATATGTGAAGAATGTTTGGTTAGATTTTAATTGTTTATAATTAAAATAGAGCATTTATGTTGTACTTGTTGACATTGATATATGGGTGTAAGTATGTAATGTCATTAATAAGTGGTGAAGATATTAAGGGGTGAGGATGCTGTGTAAGATCCCTTTTGTATAATATCGAAGCTTATGTAAGATATGCATTAACCCAGGTATATTTATTACTCGATGCCACAAATGACAGCATGTCGCAAAACTTTGGAAGTCGCACTGTCGGAACAACGCAAGCCACAGCCGCATCCTACAGCTAACAGCTACCTACCTAGGTGCCTACCATCTGCCTAAGAGGTACCTAGGTACCTTTATATCTACCTGCACCTGGGTCCTGTAATGCTGTAATGCTGTAATGCTTCCACCACCATCATCATTATCTCGCTACTGTAGCCACAACCTTTCTCCGTCACTGACACCGTCGAACTCGACAACAGCCATGTCCAATTAACTCTTTCTCTCCTACCCACGATATAACATATACCATCGAGAAAGAAACACAACCCCTACCGAATGGAACCAGCGCAAGTTACGCCAGGCTCTTTGAGCTGGCGCCTGAGCTCACATCCCATCACCTTGCTGACCTTCCTCTCATTCCGCATCTGTAAGTTTTAATTATACTATCTACCTACTCACAGTCCGTACTCGGCACCTAGGTATTATAGCATATACTCCGCAGACACAGCTGCTGACATCTCCATCCGCCCGCCCGCAGCCTCCCTCCTCGTCTACCTCTTCGGCGTCATCTTCACCGACAACATGGTGCTCATCTTCATCGTCACGATCCTGCTGCTGGCGGCCGACTTCTACTACCTCAAGAACATCGCGGGGCGGCGGCTCGTCGGGCTGCGCTGGTGGAACGAGGTCGACCCGTCCTCGGGCGACAGCCGCTGGGTGTTCGAGAGCAGCGACCCTGCCACGCGCCAGATCAACCCTACCGACAGCCGCTTCTTCTGGCTCGCCATCTACGCCCAGCCCGTGCTGTGGGTAGCCCTCGCCATACTGGCCCTCGTGAGGATGAAGTTCATGTGGTTGCCTCTCGTCGGTACGTTCTCCGCATCGCCCACATATATATATATATATATATATACCTCCATACATCCATATATATATCCACCCTTTGCCTCATAACACGAGAAACCGGAGAGAAGCCGAAGCTAACATACAACCCCCAACACAGCCATTGCCATCACCCTGACCATAACCAACACCCTCGCCTTCTCGCGCTGCGACAAGTTCAGCCAAGCCTCCAACCTCGCCGGCAGCGCCCTGTACTCGGGCAACCTCGCCGGGAGCCTCGCCAGCAACATGGTCGGCCGGCTCTTCACCTTCGGGCGCTAGTAACCAAAGCTCACCACCCCTCCAGAATCAAAAAGGAGCTATGTGGCGAAGTTTAATCAAGTCTTGTCGTGCTGGTACTATTATCAAATCAATCAAAAGGGGAAAAGGGGGGAGGGATTTACCTAGGTACTTGAAAGGCTCCGAAGCTTTGGGAACTACGGATGATGGGCCGGTGTTCTATTCCCCGCTGCGTGCATTGTATTTTGTGTCTGCGATTGATTGCTATAGCCTGGCGGCGTCGGGACTAGAGCCCGCTGTAATACTACGATATGTATGACCTAATGAACCGCGCGAGTTTGAATGCGTTTTCAGGGGGTGCTTATAAGTGCCGCCCTTGTTTCGTATGCTAAGGCTATGTGAGAGCCTCGGATAGCGATATATTTGACGGTGATGGCTTGCGTGATAGGGGTCGAAGTGAATCACGTCGATATCTTACCAGGTAGGTAGCCATTGCATACGCACCTACTTCACCTAGAACCACTGTAACATTACCTAGGTACCGTAATACGAAGAGCAGGCTCAACTCTCGCTCCTTCACAACCTCCAGATTTCTACAGATATCGAATATGCAAGCACGTGATTAGGTAACACATCGATATATTCGCATGCGACACGGCGACATCGACATCCCAAAGCCGACCTTATACACACCTACCAGCCTATCTATAGACAGGTAAGTATAAAACCCAGCAAAGTCATTTATGCATACAAGCTGGCCAGGTCTGAAGTCTACTAACCTACTATTTTCCCATCCCTATTTTCCCATCCTTATTAAGACCAGTCTGGTAAGGATTTCACCAGATAATATCCATACCGCATCGTACGCCCAACCCAGCTTGATTCAGTGCATTTAAGTCCAGGTCAGTGCCTAGGTCAGTGCTACGAGGTACATCAAACATCTCACACCATCACCCGCAACAACAACACGTAAAATGTAACATGTAGAATGTCGTTCCTCACTAATTGGGGTAGGGTAGACAAAAGGATGTAACGAATGTGCAATGCAAAATGATATATACGCATAAGGGGGTAGTCTTCTCTCTCACGCTCTCTCGCTCGCCCACCTACTCACTCTCACCCACTCACTGCACCTACACACCCACCCATACACCACCTACATAAAGATTAATACTACGCTATAAGAACTCGACTCGACTCGCATCGAATCCCGCAAAACTCCAACACCGCCGGCTTCAAAGCACCGCGAACAAGAAAAAGAACCCTTCCCCCCCCCAGGCACACGCACAGGCACGGACCAGATCACGGCTGTTGCCCTGCGCGGCTGCCCCTGCCCGCGTCCTCGATGGCGGCGTCCAGGTGGCGCTCCTCCTCCTCGAGCCTGCGGATCTCGGAGTCGGTCATGCCCTCCTCGATCAGGTGCGCGTAGCGGGACTGCTGGGGCGGCGCGGTGCTGGCGTGGTCCAGCGACGCGAGGTCCGTCTCGCTGTTTGACGCGAACGCGGCGCCGCCCGAGGGCGAGGCTCCGCGGTCCGAGTACGGCGGCACGCCGCTCCTGCGCGCCGGGTCGTGCAGCCGCCCGCCGTCGTCGGGGTACGCTGACTGTGGCGACGACTCCGATATCCCGATCGCCTCCTTGTCGAGCACCATGGCGTGCGTGCCCGAGCCCGAGCCCGCCGCGTAGTCCGACCCGCTGCGGACGCGGCTGCGCTTGGCCCGGCGGCGGAAGAAAAAGAACCACGCGATGAACGCGATGAGGAGGAGACCCGCGACGGAGCACGCCACCGCGATGCCGGCTATGGCGCCGGTGTTCAGCCCGCCTCCGCCGCTAGACGCTGCCGCTATCGACGCGGTTGATGTTGCGGCGGCGGAGCCAGTGGTTGCAACTGTGCTATCGGGGTCGGTCCCGGAGCCATCGATCTCTTCCTCCAGCGCCGGCCTTGAATTTAAGTTCGTTGCTTGAATGGCGTTAGCCGCGACTACGGAATTACCCTCAAGGTAGACCGCTATCAGTTGGCTATAGCTTGTGCCACTAGAACTAGAGGTTTTCCACTTGAATTCATAATATAAAGGCTTTCCGATATTGCTGCCATATGTCCTGATCATATCGATTCCCAATTTGAGAGTTAGAGTCTCCTCAGTTACTATCAGAACTCGTCAGTATTTCGGCTTATAATTATTAGCACTTTTATTCAATGATAAGCATACTTTGAAAGGTATCTGGAGGCAAATTTGACGGGAGGTCATCCCTCCGTCCTGATGACATTTCGCCCGGGGGAAAAGCCCTCCTCTTAGCTGGCGAAGCCGAAGAACCATTCGATTCTCCCATCGCAATGGTGGTGTTGTCCTCATATCGCCTCAGGTTAATTGAGGTAACGGTCAACTCCCGAATACCTGGCCCCTTTCCGTAGGTTATAACAACGTCAGGCGAGCCTAACCTATAAATTGGCGGCGTCGGAAGAGGCTGTATTTGCAGTACTGCGTTCGTCGATGAACCTGTCGTCCCCGTCCCAATCTCGGCAAACATTGCTCCATGACTAGCCGAATCGGCATCCTCCGCCATCACCAATCCTGATAAACAGGCTAGGATCCCGAATGTCGAGACATCGAACCGCATTGTTGTGCGAGCAAATGCCAGGTTGTCGTCGTCGTCGGTAAAACTCCCAGAAGCCCAAACACATCCAAACCTTAGCACATATCCGATTCCGAAAGGTATCCCAGCCAAGCACACTCGATTTCGTGTGTCTGCGTATGGAAACTTGGTCGAAAAACACCAAGCAAGGCCGAAAACGAAGAAGAAATGAAGAAAATGAGAGAATACCTATTGCGGGCGTGAGAGGAAAGAAGGGGAAATAGCGAGAAGCAGGGGGTAGTCGTTAGCCCGGCCTGTCAGCTTCTCAGCTTGTACCCGATAGGGAATGAGATGAGAGGTGCGCCGTCGATGCGGGTCCGTGTACTATATTGTCGCAAGTGCGCGCCAACCAGGCCAGCGTGCGGTAAGCCACGGAGTCGGGCTGCGCCTCTAACTAGGTAGCGGAGAGGATGGATGGCACCATCAGCAATCTATCAGCCTATGGAGATCAACACCAACCCATAAAAGCATCCGTGCCTCCACGCCTTCTATTCGAAGACATACAGCACAGTAACTGTAATGTAGGTAGCCCTAATAATGGCGGAACCCCCGTTTTGCCCCGGCCTTTACGTAGACGACTGGTGAGTGATACTGAAAGGAACCATGCTGATGGTTTAAAATCGCTACTATGTACTTAGCCATGGTTATGTGCGAACGGATTTACTGGCGAGCCTGGGGCCTTTCTCGGTGAATGCTCGAGGACTACATATTATTGGATATCTTAAGCTTATGATGCTATGCGGTACCATGGTGCATGCGTGTGTGGTCTCGGCCAAATTCCACGATAGTAAACGAGAATGCACCCCGAAGTAGGGTAAAGCCTTGAGGGTGATGTACATTATGCGAATGGTCGTATTATCGCAGTAACGTTTTTGCCAAGTTGGTATACAAATGGCCTGTAATCGCAGCAATGTAATACCACGTCGACGTAGGGCTGTCGACTGCACATCCGGTAGCCCTACCATCTACTGAACAATAGACAATAGTGCTTCACTATGAAGGAGCATAACGGACAGGTACTATTAGTGAGTACCTAGGTAGATAAATGGAACTTTTGAAAATCGAGATAGGATCAAAACCCTGAACGATAATGACAGTTGTAATTGGTTCAGCCCCTTGCTGACAACGTCGCTTGTGTTGATGACAAGGTACGTGAAGCAGTTAAAGGTGAAGGGTTCTAGATCCTTTCAACCAGGGTCGATTATACACTATTATGTACATAGTAGATGGATACTTCCTAGCAGCCGTTGGTCTGAGAGTCTACTGTGTATGCTAGGTAGCTAGGCAGACTAGTGTAGGATGAACTTCGAATACCTACTTACTTGATCAAAGCTGAAAAATCTTGACGTCGTAGGGCGCGAATGAAGATTTCGACTCGATAGAGGATGTAAGAGGGGATACAAGAGGATACTCTAAATGTTTCAGAGCCTCTTGCCACGGACCATCTGTATTTTATTTAATATGGCTTCCTACCTGCTTGCCTGGAAGCCTGGATACGATGTTCTGCGTCAATTTGATTATGGAGGAAAAAGATGAAAAAGATGGAAATAATAGCCCAGACGGGAACGATCCGTCGTGTATGTCAGACGAAATAAAACTGGGGCTCTGCCGGAAAAAGGAAAAGACCCATGGATTGGACTGCGGCTGATCACACCTTTCCGTACTTAGTAAGGTTTAGTGTCCTAGCACCTTGCCAAGGGGCCAAAACTAGCCCCAACTAACCGTACCGAGGCTTCGAAGTAACCTTCTTTTGCGACAGTACCTTAGGTACTTAAGTACATAATACAGCGGTATTACTTAAGCATCTACGAATGCTCAGGTGGATTGCGATAAAAATAGAAACCACCTACACACCTAACCTAGGGTAACCTAGTGTAGATACCGGAATACATAATAACGCCCCGCGCCCTGTACGAGGGTATTATTATTGGATGCCACATCTTTTTTGTCCTTCCTCAAATCGATGATATTATTAAATATCTCATCTAGGTGTGTACATAGCTAGGTTATAGAGCTGGGTTGTACATAGCTGGGTGTGACAAGAACAGAACAAGCGATATTCGAGCCGCGTGGTATTAATCTTCAATTCACCTTTTTCGACTCAATACCTAAAATATATTATATTTAGACATTGTCATCACATTTTTTCTAACGCACCTTACATACCTCCTTAGGCAGTTACATTGATATAGGTATATGTATATTACCCATATTATCCTTTAACCCTCTAGCATAACAAAATGGAGACCTTTTATCGCATATTACACGTATATTCCTCATATTGTTATACGACGTCCGCATGCGGCATTTGCCGGCCCCGCCGATCTTGGTGATGCTTAGGTTTATATCACGAGACAGAGCCTCGTTATTCATATACCGAGATCGAAAGAAGGATGTTCCGAAGTACGAGATAGCCTTACGGGAATACCACCGAGAGGCGATGCCCATTAGACGTCGTGTTAAGTTCTATGTGTGCCATTTTAGTTCTAATAATGATTTTTTCTTAGGATTTTGCGATCCCTAATTGAGGCTATCTTGCATTTAACGACATATCACTAAGATGATATACAAATTTACGTTCAAGACTACCTTCACAACCTTGGTCTTTATGAGATATCATAAATACCTTATGATATATTTCTTCTTAAACTATAAGCTTAAAAATATGTGATTAACGTTGCTCGAACATACAATCCAGCTGTTTAATAGCCAATTGGATTGCCAGTGCAGTTACGCATTATTCAAGCACTGAAGTTAAATCACCAACCACGGGTATTACACGTAACATGAAATACAATTCCATCCTTAATAACCTTTAACCTAAAATAGAAGAGAGCGCAGTGATTCAAGGATATATCACCCCTATCATGAACCGATTTATTTGCAACATAATATCCTTATATCAATATACCTTTGCACTGGACACAGTTCATAGGTCTCATGTTTTAAGTGACATTGGTCCTCGATTATCATTAAAGGTTAAACTACAACGCGCTACTCATATTATCTCTGAACGCGGAAGGGTCAAATAGGGAGGGCTTCAAACAAGACGAACCACCATTGGCGACAATTTATCCAGGTAATGAAAGGATCATATCATTATTTAAGGTAGTTGAAAAGTCATGTTTCCACTCGAAAGGTAAAACAACACGGAAGAAAGGTCCTCTTCATTTAACTATGTGAATTGTAGCTACTGCCTTCGGGGCCGGTAAACAGTAACGGCAGGATCAGTAGCTAGATCTACAGGTCTAGTTAAGAAGTAGTTATAAATAGCAATTGACATTACATTAGCCAGCTAGAAGACAGACTAGTTTGATTATTCCCCTTGAATCATAGTATTGGCGTACACGCCTCTTGTATTTGCTTAGGTTATAGTACTACGTGCTAAACCTTTCACGGTAGCTTAGCTCGTTTCTTATGTCAGGCGACACTCCAGCTCTGCCCTTAGGGGTACTCTGGACGTCCTTTGCGTTATAAAACGCTTAGATGTATGTAGCTTTAGATAGATGCATACGTCCTCCCTGACGCAAACAAACTCATCATCATCATCATCACGGTAGCTTAGCATTGACAGGTGTGTACCTCGGTACTTTAGACTTGACGGGGGTAAAGCTGCAATAGCGCAATTTCTATGTCTTTTCCTGCGTGTGGGAGATGACTAGTCTAGATGAATATCGATTTAAGTTAGTAATAAATCAAGATTACTTAAGGTAGGTGATTGAACCGGAGTTTAAGGTAAGGTGGTGATGTGAAAGCGATAAATAATTTGGATAGTTGATTATCGCCTTTAGGAAAAGGAACAATTATGAACTATGGTGCTGTCCATAATCGATGCGAGGTTGTCGTGAATTCACCTAATAGTACCTAGAGGTAGGTAGACATTATTTGTGTTAAGAGGAAACAATGAAACTAGGTACCTATAATATTCATAAATCACCTTTAATCCGTTGGACTAAAACTCCAGGTTAAACAGTCAACAGAAATACTAAAGTTACTATTATCATACCTAGTTAACTTAGAGTTCAAGAAAACCAATCGTTCTCTGGTGACATTTGTTCTCACGCCCTCCCCTTTTCTTACCTTCGACATCTTGAATTTAACAAGTCCCTCTCATCATATTATGACTCCACTAATTCATTTATGTGATAGACATACTGGCTCCTAACATAAGGCTTAAAGACTAACCAGCATTGCTCTCGTTAACCTTAGTTGTCTTGCTGGTCTAAGAGTTAGGGATAGGGGTTGATGCTCTTGTCTTGTTCCAGATCTTCTAATTAATATTTGTACAGAGCTAGTTATGTGAGTCTCACCTGTGAGAATCAAGAGAGCGAACTTCATATCCTCAATTTATCTTATATAAGGATATAAGGTCAAAACTTAAGTCTATCGAAGGAGCTTTAGGAATTGCTGAGTCTCTAACCTACCTAGGGATATACTTAATTAAATTTGTATCATAGCTCTGTACCAGTTACCTTCCTGGTAATGATATCCTTTCTTAGGATACTTATATTATCCCCTATACATTTAAGATAATATCAGGGGACATGATAGCTGTGATAAGGGTAATAGAGCTTGGAACTGTAGTTTAATTTTGAATAATAATTCTCTATGGTCTTAAGGTCTTTGCCTTTCTTTTCTTTTTATAAAGTGAGGCGTAATGATTTATATATATATAATTTAAATATTTTTTAAACGTTATTAACGCTTTCTTAATCTTATTAATTTAGTTTTATATATATTAATTAAGTTTTTTAATTAATTTTATTTAATAATTTTATTTTATAGGTTTTAATATATTTTATATTTATTAATTTATATATATATATTAATTATATTTTATTTTATAAAGTTTATTCGTATAGTATTAAATTTTTTTTAATATTTATTTTTAAATATATTATATAATTATAAAATCGTAAAGTTTATTAATATATTATTTATAAAATAATTTAATTATTATTTTTACTTTTTTATTAAATATATATTTATAAAGTTTTTAAGTTTAATGTTTTTTAATTAATTAATTTTTTTATTTTATAAGATATTTTATTTTACTTTAATTTTTAATAAAGTTTATTATTTATTTTATTTAATAATTTTTAAACTTTATCGGGGTTATTATACGTAAAATTTAATTAAGATTAAAAAGTTTTTAATTATTAACGTAATAAAATTTAATAAATAAAATATAAAATAAGTTATATATATATATATTTTTAAGAAAAATAAGTTTTATTATAATAAGGAAAATTATTTATTAAATTTTAAAAAAGCTTAAAAAAATTTTATTTAATTTTTTAACGAAACGTTTAATTTTAATATTTTTTACGTTTAATATTACGAGTTAATTTATTTTAAAAATTAAGATATTTTTATATTATTTAATATATATATAATTTATTTTTAAAATTACGTAAAATATTTATAAAAAATTATAATTAATATAAAAAAGGTAAATTATATTAATAAAAAAAATATTATTATAAGTAAATTTTATAATTATAAATAAATTTTTTTAATTATTTATTTTATAATTAATAAAAGTTTTAAGATAAACTTTTAAAATTTAATTAAAGTGTTTTATTTATTTATTAATTTAAGAAAATCTTTTTAAATATAAAACGTAAATTTAAAATCTTTATTAAAAATAATATTTAAAGGTATATTATGTAATTTTTAATATTATTTAATAAAAAAATTTATTTTATTTTAAAAGAAATAAAGTATAATATATTAAAGAATAAATTTATTATTATTTAAATAAAATTATAATCGTTTAATAAAAGAAAGTTAATAATAAAAAAATTTATTATTATTAATTAAAAATATTTATATAAAATATAATAAGGGATTTTATTTTATTAATATTTTAAATAATACTTTTAATGTTTAATTATTAAAAGTTTTAAGTAATTAATTTTAAGGTTTTATTTATTCTTATATATTTAACGATAAAAGTATTATATTTAATAGAAAAAATTTCTTTTTAAAATTTCGTAAGTATTTAAAAAAAGAATTTTAATATAAAATGTTATTTTATAAAATAACGTTTTTAAAAGGATTTTTAATTTATATAATATATTTTAAATTATTAATAATTACTTTTTTTAATTATTTAATAAAGTTAAAAGTTTAATTAAGTGTAATAAAATTATAAAGTTTTTTTAATATAACGAGGATAATTATTAAAAAAGCGAATAAAGTTTTTTAAAAGTATAAAAAATATTTATTTTATAAGATTAATTTTATAAGTTAATATTATAATAATTTTAAAAGAATATTAGTTTTATTATTTTATTTATTTAATTAATAATTAATAATAAATTAATATAATAAAAGTTTTTATATTTATTAAGTTTAATATTAATTTAAAATTTTAATTATTATAAAGTAAGTTAAGTTTTAATAATTTAAATAAATTTTAATTTAATATTAATATTATTTTTTAAATAAGTTTATTATAGTTAATAATTCTTTATTATAAATTTTATAATTTATTTTTATTAATATAAATTTACGAAAATAATAAGTTATAAGTTTAAGTTTATTTTTTTAATTTTTTTAAAAAAAAACAACGTTAATGGTATAATTTAAAGTATTAATTTTAATATAAGTTTATTTTAAAAAATTAAAATAAATTATAATAAAGGTTTAAATAAAACGAAACTTAAGTTTTTTAAAGGATTTGTTTATTTTTTTAATTTTTTTTAATTTTTTATTTACGTTAATAATTAGTTTTATTATTTTCAAGAATTTTTTTATAAATTATTAATAAAAGTTTACGAAGTCGATAAATTATTAAATTTTTTTTAATAATTTAAACGTTTTTTAATTATTAATGTAATTAATTTTATTTTATATTATTAAGATATTATTAATTTTAATAATATAATTAAGGAAATTTTTTTTTTAAATTTTATAAAAGTATTTTTACGAGTTAATTATAAGGTGGTATTTTATAAATTTTTTTATAATGTTTATATAAATAAAAGAATTATATTTATATCGAAAAGTTATTTTTTAATTATTTTTTTTTAATTTTAATAAGGTAAAATTTTAATTTAAAATCGATTTTAATAAATTATTTTATAATTTAAATATTAAAGGTATAAAATATTAAATAAAAATAATAATATTATTTAAATTTTTATAATTTATTATAAGTTAATAAAAGTTTTAAAGATTTAATTTATTTATAAATATTATAAATATTATATAAAATAAAATTAATTATTAAATATTTCGTTTAATTATGGTTTTAACGTATCGAATTTTTATTTATTTATAATATAAAAAGATTCTTAAAAAAGCGTTTTTTCTTTTTAAAAATTAATAATATAATTTTATAATTAATAATTTAAGAAACGTTATTTTACTTTCTTTATTATAATATATATAAATTTATAAAATTCCTTAAAAACGTTTTTTAACGTTTTATTTATTTTAATATTTTTTATTATCGTTATGTTAATTAATTTTCCCGGGTTATATAAAGTAGAATTAATATAATATTTCCGATAATAAAAAAAGTTTATAAGTTTATAAATTTCCATTTATTATTATAATATAATAATATTATATTCGTTATTTAAAACGTTTAACTCGAAGTTAATTTTAAAGAAATAGTTTTTTTAATAATAAAAAATAAAAAGATTAATATAATAATATTTTATAAAAAGAATTTAAATTAAATTAAAAGTTAATATAAGTTATATATATTATTTTTTAATAATTAATAACTTTTATTTCTTTATTTTAAAAAAAGATATTATTAAAATTAAACTTTTTAAATTTAATAATATTTATATTTAATGTTTTTTTTATTATATATTAATATTATATTAATAATAAGTTTATATTTTAAAGTTAATTTTAAATAAAACAATTCTCGTAAAGTTATATTTATTCGTAATTTTTTTTTAATAAAAATATAAATTAAATATTATTATTTTAAGATCGTTTTATAAAAAAAACTTTATTTAAATTTAATAATAAATCTTTATTATTAACGTTTTTTTAATAAAATAAAATAAAATTAATAATTATCGCGTTTATAACGTTAATAAGATTTTTTTTAATTTATATTTATTTAATTAATTTCTTTTAAAATATTTTTATTATTAAATTAAACCTTATTTTTTTAATTTAATCTTAACTTACTTTTATTTTTAAATTTATCGTTATTTCTTAAAAATTAATTTTAACTTAAATTAAAATGATTTTCTTTTCCGCGGTTAATTTAACTTAACTTTAAAAACCTTTAAATTAAAATAAGCCTTTTTTTTCTTAAAATACCGGGATTAATTAACATATTTTCATATATTTAACTTATTTTTTAAATAATAATAAAAAAATCTTTATTTAAATTTAAAAATCTTTTTTTTAAGTTACGATACTTTTTTAAAAAATAATAATATATATTATTTAAATATTAAAATCTTTTACGTTATTAATATTATAATTATATTTTTTAAATAATAACGATTTAATTTAATTAATATAATAAAAATCTTTAAGAAAACTTTTTATATACGTTTTTAAATATATTTTAACTTTTATTTATTAAGTTTAAAACTTTAAAAGGTTTTTATTATTATTTAAAAACGTAAAATTACCTCGGGATAATTTTTTAAAAAAGTTTTTAAGTAATTTAAAGTTTTAAAATTAATTATTAAAATCGGAATTACTTAAATTATTATTAAATATTCTAGTAATTTTTTTAAAAGAAATTTTTCTTTTATTATTTTTAAATATAAAATGGTTAACTTTAATAAAATTAAATTATACTTAAACCTTTTTAATTATTCTTTTAATTTAAACTCGTAAAAGAAATTATAAAAAAAAAGTTTTTTATTCGAACTTTCGAATTAAAATATTTAATAAATAATAATTTAAAATATATTAAGTTTTTTTAATCGAAAAAACTTAGTTTAATTAACATTTTTAATATAACATATTTTTTAATATTTTTTAAAATAAAATTAATATTAATTAATTTATTAAAAACGGTTTAAATATAAACCTTTAAATTATTAAATTAACGGTAAATTTTTACGTTAATATATGTAAAATTCATATATTTTTTTCTAAAAAAATCATTAATTTAAGATTTTTTAATATAAATTTAATTTATTAATAATTTTTTATTAAGTTTAATTATTTTATATATATTAAATAATTACGTTTTAAATTTATTTATTAATATTATATTAATTAAATTAAATTAAATTATATTATATTAATTTTAAATCTAATTTTTATTAATAATTTAATTACTCGTATTAATAATAATAAATATTTAAATAATATAATAATTATCGTATATTTTTTAATAAAACTTAATAAATTATATGAAAAAATTATTAAAATTAACTTTAATATTATTAATATTAAAAACGTTTTATATAATTATTTTATAATTTTAAAAGTTATAAAAAATTCTAATATTATCGTTATTAAATTAAAATAATTTAAGAAAAAAAAAATCTTAAAATAATATATTTTTTATTTTAAATATCTTAATAAAAAACTATATATTAAAATATTATTTAATTTTAATAAGTTTTTATAAACGGCGATTTTCTTTAAATTTACTTTTAACTTTAAGATTTTATAAAAAAAATATTATTAAAAACTTAAAAAATTATTTATCGTTTAATAAAAAAAACAATTTAAGGTTTTATAAATTAATAAATAATAAAGTTAAAATATAAATACTTAACTTAAATATTTACGAAATAATAAAATATAAAATTTCCTTTATAATTATAATAACGTACGTAATAATAAAATTAATAAATAATATTAATATAATATACTTTAATAAAAACCTTCGTTAAATAAATTAATTACTTATAAATAATTAAAATAAAAGAATTTTTAAAAAAAGATTTTTTTTTTTCGAAAAATACGTGCTTTTTTAAAAATAAAATCTTCTTAAAAAATAAAGAATTATTTATAATAAAAGCAATAAAACTTAAAACTATAATTTAATTTTAAATAATAATTCTTTATAGTTTTAAGGTTTTTACCTTTTTTTTTTATAAAATAAAATATAATAACTTATATATATATAATTTAAATATTTTTTTAAACGTTATTAACGCTTTTTTAATCTTATTAATTTAGTTTTATATATATTAATTAAATCTTTTAATTAATCTTATTTAATAACTTTATTTTATAAGTTTTAATATATCTCGTATTTATTAACTTATATACATATATTAATCATACTCTGCTTCGTGAAGCCTATCCGTATGACAATAGCTGTGTCACGAGGCAGACCTAATAACAATGTTTCTGCATAAGGAGCTTTAATCCTATCTAAATTGGATCGTGGTTTTTCCATCCTGTCTTGTGTGTATTCCTTCCCACGAGCGGACATACTTCCAACCGGCCGAACCCCCGTTAGGTCTATCCCTCGATAAATTAGGCTTCTGACGACTTGAGACTTAGAGGACTCCCTAGGGGTAGACTCTCGAGCGTCAAGTTTATATAAAGGGGAGCTTCGCTTTCCTATTTAGATCATCAAAGGGGCTGCGGATTAATGATAGCACCATACACACTCGCCCCCATATCCTCTCACTTTGTCGGACAGTCAAAACCTAGGTAGGGGTCTCTCCATATCCTGACAGACAATCTCTTGAAAGGTCAGAGCCCTACTAGTAAATTTCACAGTTGAAGTAGTAGTTCTAAGTGCGAATTGGGGTTTTGAGCACGGAGAACAGTAAGGAGTCCCTGAACGCAAAGTTGTTATTGCTTAGTAACAGTCTGGTTATCTGACCACCATATGATTGCAAAATTACCTAGGTATCTAGTAAGATTTGAAATGGGGATAGTATCTATTCATTGTCTGTTACTTTTAACTCTAAGATATAGTTAAGGCTCTTGATAAAGTAGTACACGTTAATGGAAGTTAATTTACGTCCGTCAGCAACTACACCCATATCCTTAGGGTCCGTGTGATAGGGACCAACTTGACCTATGTCCTCACGCTTACGACCGTAGCTTAGATCCATAGTCTTAGCTGGCACAATGATTGCCGTATTGGCATGCCTTGCAACACTTGAATTATTAACAGCAGGAAAAAATGCAGCGGAACTTCAAGAATAGGATAAGAAGTTCCTGGATTGATGTAGCCATTACTAAGGGCACGTATTGTCTAAATAGTAAGAAGTTTAATTATCAAGTTAGTAATGCTTATCTTGGAAATTAAGTAAAATTTTATCAATGTTACCTAGTTGCTAATATGGTTAAGCTGCTGATTATATCTTGTATCACGTCTAAGAAGACTAATGGTGGTTGGAGCCCCAGGTTTAATCATCGTGAGATTTTAGGGACAGGTAGGTTTAATAATTGTTATAAACAGACCCTGCCTAGAAACCTAATGTACGGATTAAGTTGTATACGTATAATACATAGGTACTTGATATTTACCTAGGTACTTAAATGAAAATGCCAACTGGTTGGCGAAGCAGAGCTGGAATTCGTTAAGGTATAAAGACGAGGTCAGTATAAAATGTCTCAGATTTGCGCGAGATCTGTCACCACCAAGGTGTAAGGATTATTCCAGATAGCGTACCGTCCTAATAGATACGAGGTATTAAAGCAAGCATTCTCTGCTGCTAAATGAAGTCTAGACTGGCCGGAAGTGCCGTACCTACTCCTTTTTAAGACCTGCCGCAACTAAGCCTGCTGTGTTCTGCGAACTCCAACCACCCTCATAACCACATTCCGAAAACGACCTCTTTGCCATACCCCCATGCGGGGCCATATGCCGGGATAAGATCAGATCTCTCGTACTAAGAAGCTTATCAAGCCATCACGGCGGCACGCATAACTCGAATGTGACTCTCCTGCCGAATGTAGCTTAGACGATGTAGTACTTGAAGAGGATGAGCGGGAGATCACCCCGGACTTGGCAAGTCAATGCATCCCCAGTGGATTGAAGCTTAGATTACGAGAAAGTCAGTGCCATTGGTATGCATTGGTATGTAACGGTAACATGGTTGGCTGGTCTGGCATAGCACGCCATTGCAATATGTAAGGGGTTATATACTCACTGCTACTGTATTATTTATTTATTTATTAATTTACTCCCAGTTCCCCTCACGAAGCGATCGAGAAGGAATCATTCGTTCGCTCCTCACCTTCATTCTCAAAGGGGGAAACAGAAAACAACGCTCCCGTGTAAGCCTGCGAGAACTCTCACCATGCGCTCCCTCCTCATGTTCTTCGCCTCGGCCGCCACGGCCAAGGTGATGGACAGTCTTCCCTCCGTCCCTAAAGGCTGGACGGAAGTTCGCCAAGCGTCTCCGGACGACTCCGTCGTTTTGCGCCTTGGTCTCCCGCAGCAGCACGCGATCGCGTTGGAGCAGGCGGTGCTTGAGATCTCGACTCCGGGACATCCTAACTATGGCTTACATATGTCGCGCGACCAAGTGCGGGCTTACACAGCGCCGACGGAGCAATCCGTTTCGTCGGTTGTCAACTGGCTATCCGGGAGCGGTGTTAAGTCGTCGGTCAACAACGATTGGATCACATTCACCACAAGCGTGAAGACTGCCAATGATCTGCTCAGCGCCAACTTTGCCTGGTATCAATATGAAAAGGGCGGCACTCCTCAGCTGCGGACGTTGTCCTATAGCGTCCCTGACGAGCTCGCCGGAAACATTGACCTGATCCAACCGACGACCAGGTTTGGCCAGCTCGGTGCCAAGAGGTCGACCATTTTTGAGATGCAGCGCCTCGATCCCGAGGAGGAAGATGCCATAAAGACAAATATCGCGATCCAGGCTGCTGACTGTAACCCTTCGAGGATTACACCCGCGTGCCTTAAGTCGCTGTACAACATCAAGTACACCGCGTCGCCTGAAGGAAACTTGGTTGCCTTTAGCTCCTACCTAGAGGAGTATGCCCGATACTCCGACCTCCAGTCTTTTGAGAGACAATACTTGCCGGCGGCTAGTGGTCAGAACTTCACCGTCCAGCTGGTCAATGGAGGTCTGAACGACCAGTCCAGCAGTGATGACAGCGGTATGTCGCAGTCCTTGTCGAGGGTTGCTAAGCAAAACTGTTACTAAACTTCTAAACAGGAGAGGCCAATCTTGACGTGCAATATGTGCTAGCCGTCAGCAGCCCTGTTCCAATTGTTGAATACAGCACTGGCGGTCGTGGGTAAGTACCTAAATGATGAACAGACCTGATTATAGATAGAACTAACTAAAGATTCAAGACCCCTTGTGCCTACACACGACGAACCTGGTCCCTCGTCGAACGAGCCTTACTTGGAGTTCTTAACGTACCTCCTCGACCAAGACGATTCAGCTTTGCCTCAGACGCTCTCAACTTCTTACGGAGAGGAGGAACAATCGGTGCCGGCAGACTACGCCCTAAAAGTCTGCAATTTGTACATGCAGCTGGGGGCTCGTGGCGTTAGCGTTCTGTTCTCGTCGGGCGACTCCGGCCCCGGCGATTCGTGCATCAGAGAATCTGACCAGGCGCCGTACTTCCAGCCATCCTTCCCTGCCGGTTGCCCGTATGTGACCGCCGTTGGCGCTACTTACAATGTCGCACCCGAGCAGGGTGTAAGCTTCTCAAGCGGTGGTTTCAGCTCACTTCACGCCCAGCCGGCGTGGCAGGCGACCGCCGTTAATGCATACCTGAAATCTATCGGCAGCACCTATTCGCCGTACTTCAACGCATCCAACAGAGGCTTCCCCGATGTTGCGGCCCAAGGAAGCCGCTTCATAGTCATCGACAAGGGCGGCTCTGCTCTGCTGTCAGGTACGAGCGCCTCGAGTCCGGTCTTCGCCGGAGTTGTCGCTCTCCTGAACGCCGCCCGAAAGAGCCAAGGCCAGCCGCCGTTAGGATTCCTCAACCCGTGGCTGTACAACAACAGCGCTGCCCTGATCGACATAACGTCGGGCTACGGAAGTGGCTGCTCGGGCAACTCTGCCTTCAGAAACGGCGCGAGATGGAACGCTACCGCAGGGTGGGATCCGGTCACGGGTTTGGGAACTCCTGATTTTGGAAAATTGCTCGCCGCCGCTGCTCCGGGAGTGGAGAACGCGTAGAGTGTATAAGACGTTCTTGAATAGTGGCAGACTTCCGGAGTCAGTTTTGGAGGCCATGTAAATATGTACTTATAAGCCAACTTCATAAGGAAATATGACTAGACAGTAGAATATATTCACAACGACTATGAAATCAAACCAGGGATTAACTGGAAATACGACAATGATAACAAACAGGGGTTCGAGTGAGAGAAATTCATTGCCATGGAATAATGACATTGCGGTCGTCAAGGCACAGCTCCAACTCTCGAAGTCTAACTAGTTGGCACCGTACGGGCCATATCCAGTTAGCAGAGGCGTAGGCGCGCACGATGTATGTGTCTAGGAGGTTCGTAGTTTCATGATCGATAAGACTGTAGAGGAGCGCTGTGATGATAAGCTTGGGGGCTGTAATATAAATCACAAGTAGAAGCCAGTGTTGAATATTAGCTCTGGGTGTTTTCGATTGAGGAGCGGGTTACTTGTAAACGGGGACCAACCTTCTTAGTGTACATACTGACAACTGACAACAAGGTGGCTAAACCATAGCTCAAATCTGCCAGAGTATCCCAAGTCGTACTGCCTCACCCATCTTAACAGGTAGACCTGCTCACAAAAGACACCTGCCGACAACACGACGCCGACCGCAAGCGTAACGAGGAGGGTAGGACTGCCGACCTGCTAGCGGAGACGCGATATCGGAATTTCAATCCGAGTTTGAATCTACCGGGGTTAGGCAGTGCTGCATTCTTTAGACAGGTAACTATTCAAAGCCAAGGATTATATGCCTCGACGCATCGTTCTGGAACTCATGGTACAGCCACTATGGTCTAGGATCTTCATCTTAGGCCTCAAGATATAGGATTGCCAAGAGCCAATCGGAACTAAAGTTGAGTAAGACGTTTAAGCATTGGTAGGTGGATCATCTGCTCGTCTACCTTCCTGAAGAGTTCGCACGGAGGATGCCCACTGAGGGGCTGGGAAGGATGAGAGGGTCAAATATCACGAAAGGAATGAATGGTGTTGCTTACCTACTATATTATATACTAGGGAAATATGGTGGATAAATAAACGATATTCTGCAATCATCGTGTGAGGCCATCCATCATTATCATCACCTATCACCACTCCTCCCTCATTTTCGGCACTTTCGGATACAACACGAAAATCGCACAAAATCCATGCTGGTGCTGCAGCATAAAGAGATCACGTGAGAGTTATCCTGGTACCTAGATAAAGGAGCACGGCATAATGGGGACAAAAAGGAACCAATTCTCATCTATTGATGGGTAAATCTACCTAAATCTACCTGACCTGTACTTTATAACAAGATTCTAAACAGACTTTACCTGGCATGCACCGTTTATCCTGAACGTTGAGTCAAATCATCTTCTAATCCCAGTTCCCAGATCCCATGCTGACGGTGGCATTGTCTACATCCCTCTGCATGTCGTCGATGTTCCAAGGCTCGTACTTGTAGCCAGGCGGGTAGTTCGGCGGCACCGTGTCGACCTGGTCGAAAGGAATGCCTTTCCTAATGGTGTCGACCATCTTCTCGTAGTTGTCATAGGCGTACTGCTCGGGATCGTGCTTGAAGATCCAGCTCGGCAGCTTGGGCTGCGCCAGCTTCGGGTTGACCTTCACCTTTCGCCAGTCGGGGTGCTGGAGCAGCTCGGCGTTGGAGAACCCCATCTTCTGCGCGCACGAGCAGCGGATGAAGCGGAAGCGTACGTGCGTCTGGACGGCCTCGCGCAGGTTTTGCTTGCCTCCCAGCTGAAGGCAGGTGGCCAGCGAGACGGCGTCCTCGATCGCTTGCGTCGCACCGTTGCCGGACGCGGGCAGGAAGGAATGCGCAGCGTCGCCGAGGAGCACCACGCGGGCACCCGGGGAGGTCCAAGACGGCTGCGGGTTGCGCCAGAACAGCTCGAAGTTGATGATTGTCTTGGGCGGTGTCACCTTGACGAGCTCCTTGATCCTTGGGTCCCACGGGTAGGGGCCTAACCCTTTGTCCATGTTGTTCAGGACATCGTCAGACTCGATTGTGTGAGTCCAGCTCTCTTCCTCGGAGCCGGTAACCTGCCCCTTGATTAGCATACTCGATTAGGGAATAGCTGAGCGATGCTCACGTCGTGGTTCATGATCCACACACAAGTCTCTCGGCGAATTAAGACCATTGCATATGTTCCTGGACTAGAGGTTCGAGACAATTAGCTGAGAGACATTGAAAATAGGGATTTTCGCGGCTATATGCAATAGATGCGCCACTTACCCAAGCCATGTCCTAACTATTGGCTCGTCCCTGTTCTCGCCTCCCATCTTTAGGAAATCTCTCAGCTGAGGGTTCTTATCTAAATGATGAATCGGGAAGGCTGCGCGCCACATCGCCCTACCGGCGCTCATCGCCCTGACCTGTCCGCCTACCAGCTTTTGGCACTTGGAGCCGACACCGTCCGCGGCGATTACAACGTCGGCCTCGAACTTGTCGCCTTTCTCCGTTATGACACCTGCCTTTTGGCGTGACTCGTCTTCGTAATAGTCGACGACGCGCTGGCCGAAGTTGATCTTGATCCCCTGCCTCTCCATCTCGTTCAGATACATCCGGTAGATGAGCGGGCGCATCTGAAAAGCGCCCGGCGGAGTGTTTGGGTCCATGCCTTCTTGACGCAGGCGCTCTGAAACCTTCAGCGGCGTGATGACTCGTTCGCCATCGTGCTTGAAGGTCTCAATCCATGCGTTGTTCATGGATATCAAGTCATACTCTCTCGAAAGATTTGGCCAGTGTCGAAAGAACCTGGTGGCACTGTGGCCCATGAAGTACATGTCTCCTAGATGCGGCAGGAGAAGTGTCATTATCTCGGCTTATATTGCATGAGGCGCGTTGCATTGATTCAAGCCACATACCTGCGGTATTGATGTCATCATGGCGTTCGAGAACTCGCACGTTATGACCCTTGCGCACACATTCAATGGACGCTGTTAGTCCTGCAAGCCCCGTACCAACAATAAGGACATCGATACCCGACGGCGGGTACGTTCCCACCGGTTTGCAGTTGCTATCATGAAGGGAGCCCATCTCGTTTCCAGTTAGACTTGAGACTTAGTAGCTTCGGTTCTATGAGGCCAAGAAGATGAGCAAGATGGTTGGTGGACGAGTGACTAGGGTGAACATTGATCGCTAAGCTGACTAGGTCGCTTCAACAAATAACACCACGTTACTCATAATATAAAGGAACGGGAACGCCAGTCGTACCGGACTACCGGGTGTCACTTTGAAGATCGCACATGCTTTTGACGCCAGTCGGCCGTGCGAGTCTGCCGTCATTACCTGCGGCTGATGTGTCTGTACCAACCCTCCCATCCTGCTCGGGCCCGAAGAGCATTCCTGTCCACATAAGCGCGAGCCTCCTGGAACAGCCATTGGCTTGTTCGATTTTGACATTCGCCGGTACCCCAAATCTTACGTTGCCAGTCTCCTACCTACGGCGAGCATATCCAACCTCTCATACGCCTTAAATATCAGAAATCCTACCGGTCCAGATGCATATCAAAACATCGTACCTATAATGGAGACATTTAACGACATCCGGCATCCTGCAGGCGCCGTCACGGGCATATATGGACCGGCTTCGTCCCTCAGCCTGTGAAGCCAACATCCGACTAGTCTCGTTAGATTCGTATCGGAAGGGAGAGGAGCTCCCTATGGGTGGAGTACAAACCGGCGAGAGAGGTCTTAGCCACAGCCACCCACGACCACAGAACATAAAACGTCTTTGCCTATTGGGCTGAGACGTCTGGGCTTTAGAGTTATACCAGAAAGCCTGGGTTGGACTGCTTCCTTAGTCCGGCATTAGCTCTTAGGGCGGCTCAAGCCTCGAGGGGACCACATGCTAGGTAGCAGGCAGCAAGGCACGGGCAATCGTTGCTAGGTCTGACCGTTCCGATCGTCCACCTACTTCTCTCGAGCCGTAATGACATCTCGACGCCTCCAGGGACTTTTGGCCTGGCATCTTGCATGCATGTGGGTACCTACCCCCTACACGCGGGAAGGTATGCAATATATCGATAGTTTGAGAGGATGTGCTCATATACATCCCATCTTAGAGAGTCATTAATATCCACCACATTTCAGTCGCATAGTTCGATCGTTAGGGCATTTGAGACTGCCGTCTCTCCATCTACATACAGCTTAGATTGCTCAGAGTCGGATGCTTAAATTGCCGGAAGGAAACATTCTGCGCCTTAGCCCGTAGAGTCGTGCCATATTGCAACCCTCTCAGGGTAGACAAGCTGTAAGTGAGGGTTCGTAGCACAGCATTGCGCCTCGATTATATCGTTGCCTACATAGGCAGATTCGAGATATCCGGACTTACCTTGCCGGACTTGATCTATTTGATCTATTTGCACATCTATACGACGTATCTCGGGTGGCTTTTTTCAGCCCATCGACCCTTGCCATCCTGGCAATGGATCATTGTTAGTCAACGCTGCCAAGCTAGGCGGGTACCTAGGTCTTAGGAGATCTGAGGGCTGCTCTGCATGAGCTGTTTCGGACTCCAGGCACCTGAAATGTATTCTTAGAACTGCCTTAGCCGTTCTAGAAAAATATGAACTTAAAAAGCATAAATACGCAAGCAGGGCTGGCTACGATAGGATCTAATGCCCGAAGAGACTTCGATGTGAGACTAGGAAGTGGACGCCCGATCGAGCCTGGACGCATCGAACCACCGCCCTCGAATGCCGAGCGACCCTTATCATTACCACCGTCGACAGAAGTTACCGCAAGCAGACGTATCATTGAGTGGTTTGGTACTACAGTAGGTAGTTTAAATCATATGATAGCCCTACGATACTTTCGACCCGGGAGTGTGTGTCATTGTCACTCCGTCCCGTAACCATTCCTCAGATTTGCTTTTGACGCGTTTGCATATACATACGATTCTATTCACCCACAGCGGTTGATCATGCAACTGTTCACATCCGCGGTCCTCTGTGCCGCCCTAGTCGGCTTTGTCGCCTTCCACCTGTATAAGCTGTACAAGGAGATAAACCACCCGGGCAAAATCCCCGGTCCGGCCCTGCTGCCGTACATTGGCCGTATACATGATCTTCCTATCCAGTACATGTGGCTGAAGTTCAAGGAGTGGTCAGATCAGTACGCCGGTACGAATGGGTTCTACTTCACGGAGATGCTCGGGGCCAAGTTCCTCATCGTCTCCGACGAGAAGGTGGCCGAGGAATTATTGGTGAAGCGAGCGAAGAATAACTCGGATAGACCGATGATCAGGTCGCTATTCGACTCGAAGAGCACTCATGGATCGATGGAGTACCTCCCGCTGATGGGGAGAAACCGTGAGTACCTAACGAGATCTCCTATCTTCGCTCTTTAGTAACACGCGAGTCAGAGTACTGGGCCCGACAGCGCAAATTCACTCACTCGTACCTGATGGATGCAAGTAACTCCCAATACAACGGTGTGATGTATCACGAAGCGAAGCGCTGGCTCGCCCGGCTCATCGAGAACCCCGACGATTTCCAGTTCTCCTTGGAGGACATGTCGGCCAAGATCATGTGCCAACTGGCGTGGGACGACGTCGACATAAGCGAGCAGACCACGGCAGACGCATGGGGCCTTTTAAGACAGATGTCGCCGGCCGGGCCCATCACCAACGTTTTGACTCCGCTTTGGCATCTGCCTATGTTCCTAAACCCCTGGAAGATCGCCGAGCGCAAGCGACACGACAGACAGCAGGAGATGTGGATGAACCGCCTACAGAACACGCGCGAGAAGATGGCCAAGGGTCAGCAAAGAGACTGCATCACTCGCAAGTATCTCGAAAAGGGGGAGAAGCGCTCGAACATGTCCGGCGATTACGAGGCCTCCTGCGTGATAGGGATGATGGCTCTCGTCGGCATCTTCACGGTAGCCGGTCCTCTATCGTACTGGTTAGTATCCATGATACACCATCCGAAGTGGCAAGCGGCGGTGCAGAAGGAAGTCGACGAGGCTTGCGAGGGGCGACTACCGACTCTCGACGATACGCCCAATCTGCCAATTCTCCGAGCTTGCATAAAGGAAACGTTGCGATGGAAGCCTAACGTACCATCCGGTTAGTTCATACCGAACATCTTGTTGATTGATACGTGACTAACGGGCAGCTTCAAGGAGTCGCGCATGAGATGGAGGCGGACGATGAATTCCGGGGGTACTTCCTCCCCAAGGGAACGAGGATCCTCCCTCTTGATTGGTATGTGTATAATATTCATATTGTTAATCTACCTACTCTACTAGATACTAATACCCAGCAGGGCATTCCTTCGCAATCCTCAGAAGTACCCCGACCCGGAAAACTTCCGCCCCGAGCGCTGGCTGGAATCCGGGTGGCCGACGTACCAGGAGCCCCTGACCACTTATCCAAACATCAAGGGCATGACTTCGTTCGGCTGGGGCCAGCGTCAATGCTTAGGACAGACGCTCACGCAGGACGAACTAATAGTAGCGTGCGCCGCGCTCAGCTGGTGCTTCAACCTTAAGGCCAAGAAGGACCCGATTACCGGAAACGAGCTGCCGGTTCCGCTGGACAAGTCAAATTCTCTCTTAATTATCAAGCCCGATCCTTTCGAGATGGCATTTGAGCCCAGAAGTCAGGCTCGCAAGGAGGAGGCGCTACGTCTTTGGGCCGAATCTAGTGAGACGTACGAGCGAGAAAAGGAGGAGTTCCTGAAAGGCGCGGAGAAGAGTGTCGGGAAGATGGAGATTGTATAGGGTAGACTGCGTAATGAAAGAATGAAACATTGGTGGCGGGTCAAGTAAGGGATAGAAGGGGATAGGAGGGATCTAGGTAGACGGTTGGGTTACGGTCGTTGCAATACCAACTAGACTTACGCATGGATAATGTTACCTAAGGTGGTGGGTAATGTTAAAAGTTCCAACCACGATTCTATTATGGATAAAGATTAGGTAGTTAGCCATAGGTACCTAGGTAGCCATATATTACAAACTTGATCAAGTCACAGATATAGGCCCACTCATGAAGTGAAGCTATTCATAACCAATCCGCCGTCGAACATGTCGAATCTAGATTACACAAAATATGATTAGGCATTAACACACCTAATATGACTTGAACACATGTGATATTATATTAATAAGATGACCCGTTGGTCCGGTCGGATAGTTACAGTTACACCTATAAGGCCAACAAAGCGGCTCGGTGGCCGTCTCTGCTGGACACCTTGAAATGTAGCGTCGACGGAGCAACGGCCTCTACTCCAACCGATGTCAGACTGGCTGAGTAATGACGGCAGTTTATTATTCGTAATCGATATGACGGCGGGCCAAAGAGGCCAATGCCGTAAGATATTGACGTGTTTACCGACGCAAGCTTCGGCACTTATACGACTTAGGCTCTCGGCACCGACGTGGAAAAGCTTGCGTGACGGTAAGCACTGTCCTACCTATACGCACATACGCATATACGCACAAAGAGTTCGACTGATCATTCCCTACCTAGCCTAGATAGGTAATAAGCTTCCATGGCCAGTGGCTCGTCGAGGCGTTTCATTGTCGTACCACTAAGTCGCGGATTGTACGGCCTTAAACGATGAGCGAAGGGTTCCGACTTACGCGAGGTTCCGCTCGAAGCGCAAACAAGGTGACGTTTACAGATAGAGCATCGATCCGGATGACATATCATCAACATATAAGTATATTGCCTGTGAATTCTACATGTGCCTGAGAAGATCATCCAAAACATCGAGATACCATCATACCTAGCTCTCTTTATCACCACAAATAGAAACGAAAGACAAAAAAGGGTCGATATATCGCGATCATTAAATATGTCTATCATCCCCGCCGAGGCAGTCCTAGGGACCACTATTGCTTTTTCCTTCATCCTGTTTGGTTAGTAGAATGCAAGATCGGAATTATTAGACCAAGCCAGACGAGACTATTGCTAAATATCTCGAAATAGGAAATGCCATCACCCAATCATTCATGGGCGGGCCCGCATTGCTCGTCGACTTCCCGCCGCCAACGTCGCCAGACCATGCGGCTCGCGCCCGGCTGCTTGGCCGCCAGTGGCCTGTATTTTGGGTCGTGGGCAACCAATTCTTCAGACCCATCAGCACGCTGGGAATCTTCGGCTACGCCTACACATCTTATGTAGCCTCGACCCAGGGGCCGGACGGCAGGCTAGGCGACTGGAGGCTGTACGCTGTCTCGGCGCTATGCCATATTATCACGGTCGTGCATTCTGCAGCGAACATGCAGCCGATCAACGCGAAGATTGACGCCCTGCGCGAGCCTAAAGGCAGGTCTGACCCTAAGGAGGCTGAGAACTACGTTCGGAAATGGATCAAGTACAACACCGTACGCCTCGTCACCCCCGTTGTCGCTGGCTCGCTGGCTCTATTCCAGCTGTTGAAACAACACTAGAGAGGACAATCACTTTTTCCAACGTCGGGGGTGGGTGTAAAACTATCTCCCTATCCACACCGCACTCCTCTCTCTCTACCCATATCATGGGTCATAAAAAAATTAGCACTCGTTCAAAGCTCTCTAAGTTTCGAGTCGGGATGGGAGTTGGGTGTTATTAGAACTTTGTTTCGCGACTCGATACCTGTACATGCCTCCTACCTACCTACCTACCTACCTATTACATAGATTGAGGTGCATAATAAAACATACGTATGTACATCAACTGAAATACACTTGATCTCCGTAGAGTATACTAGGTTGGTGAATGAACCGAGCACTTGTACTATAATTACCGAGCGCCTATCTATTAAGTTCGAATGCAAAGAGTCGGGCATCTAAATGGAGCTTATTTTATATGCAAGCAAAGCCCCCCCTGAGGCAAGCCATGAACCTCGACGTTGACGGCCATAGTTCGAAATGGTGTCTCGGACTTCCCCCCCTTAAACCTAGAAGACCACACCCTGAGCCAAATACAACAAGACTATCACAGCAATGATCTGAGCAAGCCCCAATCCTAACAATAACGTCATCGGCTTAGAGCCAGCCGGTTCGTCGTCGTCCTCTTTGTTCCTCTTCCACCGGCGAGCGTCCAAGCCATTGCATCCAAAATTATCCGGTGCGTGCTTCCAAGCCATCTCCAACGCCTTTGCGCTGTCCACGAACTCTACAACGCTAACGACTTGGGTTCCATCCGGGGATAGCCGGATCATCATAACGCACTCGTTTGTCCAGTTCCCGGCCCCGCCCTTGAGTATCCCTTGCATCTGTGCGTGAACCACGGCCATGTTTGCTGGCCCGTCGTCGATGATCGACTTCGGAACCATCCTGAATTCGTCGAATATGCTAAAGATCCCGGCCGCGTGCTGGGCGAACGCCTCCCTGTCGCGGGGCTTCATGCCCAGGCTTTCTGGCAGCACCTGGTGCTGGAAGTCTAGCGACAGGTTCCCGAGGAGATGCGGGACTGAGAGGCTCCCGTAGCCGTCCAGTAGCGCATGGATCGTGCAGAGTCGGCGGGCGCGGACCTCGTCCATTGCGACGGCCGAGAGGGCGTGCTCGACTCGAGCGACGTAGAGTATGAGGCGCAAAGTTGGGCGCAAGGTACTATACCTACCGCCCTTAAGGCGATCGTCGACGGCTACCTATGTTGACCAAAGTGATACAGGCAGGGAATGTGAGACATCGGACGGGAACGGATCTAATAAATCCATAAAAAATCTTCCGCATGTCCCCAAACAGGCCAATACCGTCTTACGAGGCGTTCGTCGTGCATGTAGGTTTAGACTGGGCCTCGCCCGAAAGGTTCGACTCGGCATGGTATTCCATGGGCCACCCTGGCCCGAATTCACCGAAAGGGGGTGTCAAGGGGCACTGGGCCGGCCAAACTTTGATATGGGAACGTTAACGTACCTAATGCAGACGCGATTGCTCTCAGACGATGGTCTAAATAGGGAACCCTACATTATTACTTCACCTCCCTAGGTAGCACAGCTAGACACAGGCATCGCCAACTTGACGATAATTTACCATGACATCCAAAGTCCTTCTAATCACAGGCGCTACGGGAAAGCAAGGAGGCGCAGTGATCGAAGCACTCCTCAGCCAGAGCCCCAACGAATTCACGATCCTCGCCATCACACGGGACGCCAATAGCTCCAGCGCCAAGCGGCTCGCCCAGAAGTCGACCTCGATCAAGCTCGTGGAGGGAAATCTAGACGATGTCCCCGGCCTCTTCCAAGAAGCTCGAAAAGCTCATTCGCAACCTATATGGGGCGTCTACTCGGTCCAGATCTCGGTAGGGAAAGGTGTGACTCTCGAAAGCGAAGTCGCCCAGGGCAAGGCGCTCATCGACGAGTCCATCGGGTCCGGCATCAAGCACTTTGTGTACAGCAGCGTCGAGCGCGGCGGCGACGAAGCATCGTGGGAGAACCCGACCCCGATTCCTCACTTCCAGAGCAAGCACCACATCGAGCGACACCTCCGCGATGCCACGGGCCAGGGAAAGCCGGGCGCAAGCATGAACTGGACGGTCCTGCGCCCGGTCGCGTTCATGGACAACTTGGCCCCCGGGCTCCCGACCAAGGTCTTCCTGGCCGCGCTGCACAACCACGTGGGGAACAAACCTCTGCAGTGGGTCGCCACGTCTGACATCGGTGTCTTTGCCGCAAAGGCGTTCGCCGACCCCGAGCGCTGGAATGGGAGGGCCGTCGGGCTCGCAGGCGACCAGCTGAGCTGGGAACAGCTCAACGCCTCCTTCACCAAGGCGACGGGATCCCCGGCTCCGGTGAGCTACTGGTTCTTAGGGAGCGTCCTGACGTACATGGTCGGCGAGCTATCCTTGATGATCGGCTGGTTCGCGAGCGACGGCTACAAGGCAGACGTGGCGGCTCGGCGCAAGGAGCACCCCGGGATGTTGACGATGGAGAGCTGGCTGGTTGAGGAGAGCCCGTTCGACAAGACGCGTCGCTCGTGAGGGACAAGGAGATCTGCGACTTGCGATGGACAGATGGGTGAGGCATAACGATATGTCAAAGTAATTGATGCTATGAATTCAGAATGCCGATTGCAATACGAGTACTCTATAATAATACAGGGAGGAGTCTGAATGTCGTAAGAATAAAAGCTATGACCTAGGTATCCAGCTGATCGACCAATTTACTCATAAGATAATATAATGAACTTAGTACATCTGAATACGAATAATAATAATAACAATAACGACCACCGATTCTTATACATCGCTGGCTACATAAGCCACAATTCCAGCTACCTACCATTGATTCACTAGAAGTGCCTTCTAGGTTAGGATAGTGAAGACTTGCGAGCCGTCATTGGCACACGGGGCGGAGTCAAGCCGACCGTCTCCAGACACGATACAAGTCGCATTGCGTTCGCTCTCCGGCGCGAAGACCAGACTTGTTCCGCCAGTAAAAGGAACCAACTGACCATTGTTCGTCTCGCCCTCTGCCTTATGTTAGTATTAGGTCATGGTTTCGAGAAGGATGATTACAGACCTCCTGCTGCCCGTCCTCCGCATGAGAAAAGCGTCACCGTATCGCCGGCCTGACGCCGCCCGTCGAAGCTAATACAGCCATTCGTCTAAAGCAATGTCAGAAGAAGAAGAAAAGCAATCGTACGGTTTAACCTGAAGATGTGGATATAACTAGTGTCGCTTACCAGACTGCTTACGATCAGGGCCGAGTCCTGGGCGTTATTGTGTTTCCCCGCCGTGATGACATCGAACTTCTCGTTGGGGGTTCCGGCACATGTAACCAAAGAAACCGGGATCAGATTCTCCCGGAAGTCTCCGGCGGTGGGGTCGATGAACAGGCACTCGCCGTTGGGAGCCTGTATGCTGACGGAAGTGAAAGCGCGCGTCGCCGTATCATCTCGCTGTTGCGACTCCGCTACGGCTGTAGGTTGAAGCACGCCTCCCGCACGGGATACGGGCACAGACTCGGTAGGATTCGGTATTCCTCCGGCTGCTGCATCAGTCGTTGCTGCCGGTGAAGAAGAAGTATCTGACGTGGGTGGTGTTGGCGCTTGGCTTGAAATTGCCGTAGCAGAGAAAGTCGTCGTCGCTTGAGTGCCGGTTGGACTGACTGGAACATCTGTTTCGGTTGATGTGCTGCCACCAGCGGCTGGAGAACCGCCAAACGTAAACTGCTGGTTAGAGTCCCCAGCAGCGCAAGGCGCAACATCAACGACATTCCCCTTAACGGTGAAGCACGACTGCAAGTCGTTCTCAGGCGTAAATGCGAGCGACCCAGTACTTCCGTTGAAAGGGAAGAGTTGAGAATCGGTGACTTGACCACCGCCGTCGGCGCGACCCCCACAGCTAAACAGGATGACTTGATTCCCACTTGCACGGCGTGGATCGAAGTTGAAACAGGCATTTGTCTAAAGGCCTCTTAGGATACGGCATGTTCAGCGGGGTGGCGAATACTAACCAGAGTGCTCACAACAAGCATCGAGCCCTCAACATTATTATGCTTGCCGGCTGTGATGACGTCCCATGCCTGTCCGTCGGTGCTATCGCACTCGGCCACTTGTATCGGAGTGAGGTTTGCTCGGAAGTCCCCCGACAACTCGTCGACGAATAAACACTGGTTATCAGAGGTCTATATCATAATATTAATATCAGGTGTTCTTCGACTGGTCAAGATAGTCTCACCCGTATTTGCACCCCGGAGAAAGCTTTTGTTGCTGTGTTATCTGGTTGCTGAGCCTCCGCGAAGGCCGCCTGGTCAAGTTCTGTTACGGCCCTTCGGAACAAAGTCCGAGACACAATTGGCGATGCAGTCACAAACGACTGTAAGCTAAGAAGGGTGAGGATAGAAAAATACATTGTGACCAGCAGCTAAAAATTCAAGGAATTTATTTAAAGATAGTTTAATCTTCCCTGAATACGATCAGAACAGTTTATACAGCTCAGCGAAGAGAACTTGAATAGTAAGAATACGGAACGAATGGAAGGTCCTGCGCGGCAGGGTTGAGAATGGAAGAGAACTAGGTATTCAAAAAAATCACTCTGTCAAAGACTCAACGACAGTACTATAAGCAAGGAACTAGGTAAACAACATCTTGAAGCTTCACCGAGGATGTCATAGTTATAAGTTTACTGCGCCGCATCGTGAGCTCATTATTCATGCGAACTTCTCGGTATCGCGAGAAGAAGAAGCTGTCAAGGAGCTCGCGGGCTTCCTTTTTTTAAATGAAGAGTTTCGTCAAGTTTCATGGCGGCTCCCTCGGAGCCTTCGATATTTCCGCGGCTCTCTTCGCGCCGCGAGCCCGAATGGATATTCGACGACTTTACATGTTTAAGCGACAGTGGCCTGCAATGCTACAGAAAAGGGGGAGAAGAGGATGAAAGGGGATGTCTGCAATCTCAGGGCCAAACAAATTCGATGAAACAATGCCTGACACAAAGCAACGATTGCCGCTGGGATTGGAGATCGTTCTAGCTTCTTTCTCATAGGCGCCCGCTTGAGACGATTCCCGGTTGGCTGTTCTCTATCTGGCCAAGTCGCTTAGAAGCCCCAGCTGCAGAGCTGGAAACGCCCCTGCAGAACATCATTGATCGCTACCAGGACAGCAATTCAACCAGAGCTTCATCTGATCCTACCAAACATAGGATGGATCGTTGAAACATTTAATATGGCCTAGGTAGGAACTTGTTAAATGATCAACTCTTCTCATTCACTCTTATGACAGCAATTACAGGAACTCGACATCCAGGGCTCTCTCATTACGTACCTACCTAGGGATGACGGTGTACCGTCCGTTCTAATTAATAGTTGTTATCAAGTCAATGTCCATTGGTGTCTCAACAGTCACTATTCTAAAGCCGACCAGGTCAAACAATATTAATTATACTTACGATGGCAGACCATTCTTACCCCTATGTACCTACCTAGGTAAGTAAGCATCCGTTTATGTCTACATAATTTAGGAGGACTTTTTACCAGCAGCGTTTGAATAGGATGGTCTTGATTCTAACGATCTACTTATTCCATTACCTCACATGCATAGGTCATCGTAAAGATCCAAGTTTAGGCCTTGGTCTGTTCCAAGTCATTCGTATTTCATCCTCAACGTCAAACCCTAGGTCTTGCACACTACCAAATTAGAACCCATAGATCTAAAACGTTATCAATTTATCTACCTACCTAGGTAGGTATACTACCTAGTACTAGTCAACTTCAAGAAGACCTTGTTTCTTTAGTTGCGAATTTGTTAGTGTTTATTGTGTTAGCCTCAAGTAGGCCTCAACTTGTCCACGGTAATGAATCATGAGAACCCCGCTCTTAATGTTCTAGAAATCTATCGACGAACATGAATATCCATGTACTAGCAGTTCAACCGACATCTAATACGAACAACGAACTAGACAGACAGACAACCAGTCCAGTTACAGTAGGTAATTACTTTGTCCTCGCGATATCCGGTATCACATCATGTCGGGCTGGAATGGTGAAGAACCAGGACCAAGTGAATACGGCTTCAGCTCCTGGATTAGGCAATTACGTGATTTTTGCGCAATATTGTCGGTACAATTAAGCTGGTTGGCACCCTTGACACGATGCTATCTTCTGGGTAGCAATGCCGAGCAGGGGGTGGCGGCGGTGATGGCGTCTAGTGCGGGGATTAAGAGCGCTTACATGATCTCTTCGTATAAGGAAGTTGGAAGCTATACCAGGTGCTAAAGATAAGTTAATAACTAAAGAGCTCCATTCCTAATTGGCTACTAGGTAATAGGTCTTCGATTCTTCAGCTACGCAATCAGACTACCAATGCTACCTTCCAAATAGAAGTCAAAACAAGCTTCACCAGACACCCATCACGCAGCCTTGATAGCCAGGCCCCGACCCCAGAAGGCTTGTGTAGACCGCTAAGCTTTTTGAGATCTCAATTCCGCATGATGCCCCCCCTGCCATAGCGCAGACAAGCTTTCCATCGCGACCTTCTGCATTTGGTTTAAAATCGTGGAAGGCGAGGCAGCTCAGCACCATACAAGCCTTTAGTAATCGAACAATGGCGCAACCGTCGGACTGGCTATCGCCGGGATGAACGCGAAATCGTCGATTCTTGTGTTAGCTCCGACCCCAGCTCACCTTTCGGGTGGGTTCCGCATCCACATCACGACTCCGGCCTCTGCGAGCTGTACCCACTAGACGCTAGGGGCTCAGTCCAAGTTGAGAAGGTAGTCTATCATCATTGCTAGAGGCACTTCGACTCGCTACACCAACACGAACATGTGACGATAACGGATGCATGAACGTTACCCTTTGTTCCTGACTGAATGTCAAAGGCGAGATGCGCCAGTTGGTTATAAATATGGCTGTTCCGCTCCGCTGTCGATGAGGTTAAGTTGCAACTCAGAGCATTCGTCCAGACCACACTCGCCGACGACCCAAAGCCCCTAGCTCAAAATGCCTTCTCTCTCGGAAACCTTGGTGCTAGTCACAGCAGCCCTCTCCTTCGCCTCGGCGGCTCCCGTCGAGGAGAAAGAGGGTCACAGCTTCACAGTTCACCAGGTCCGCAACCCGAAGCACGTCAAGAACGGCGCCCTCGCCCTGGCGAAGGCGTACCGCAAGTTCGGCGCTCCGTTTCCGGAATATCTCACCAGCGCTCTAAACCTGACTGCCGCGAACGCCAAGCGGGCCTCCACTGGCAGCGCGGTTACGACGCCCGAGGACTATGACGTCGAGTACCTTACGCCCGTGAGCATCGGCACTCCGGCGCAGACGCTCAATTTGGACTTCGACACCGGGTCGGCCGATCTGTGGGTCTTCAGCACCGAGCTTGCTTCGAAATACCAGACCGGCCACAGCGTGTACAGCCCATCCAAGAGCAGTACTTCCAAGAAGCTGTCCGGGTATTCTTGGGACATCTCGTACGGAGATGGCAGCGGCGCTTCGGGTGACGTGTACACCGATGTCGTCAACATCGGGGGGGTGTCGTTCGCATCCCAGGCCGTCGAGGCCGCCAATACGATCTCCACAGAATTCACAGAAGATACCGCAAACGACGGACTCGTGGGGTTGGCGTTCAGCAGCATCAACACGGTCTCTCCGAGCTCTCAGAAGACCTTCTTCGATAACGTGAAGTCTTCGCTAACCTCGCCTCTGTTTGCGGCTGATTTGAAGCATGGCGCTGGTAAGTCTCTCCAGTCTAGTTAGATACTTCTATGAAACTTATCATATATTTTAGCTGGCTCGTACGACTTCGGCTTCGCCGACAGCTCCAAGTACACGGGCTCTATCACGTACACTTCCGTGAGCACGTCGCAGGGCTTCTGGCAATTCACAGCCAGTAGCTACCTGGTCGGCAGCACTTCGTACAGCACCAAGGTCAGCGGTATTGCTGACACGGGCACGACGCTGCTCCTCCTTCCCGATGCAGTCGTCAAGAACTACTACAGCAAGGTGTCGGGCTCGCAGAACTCGGACACGTACGGCGGCTACGTGTTCCCCTGCAGTGCGACTCTGCCCACCTTTACCTATGTCGTCGGCACTAAGAGCATCGTCATCCCAGCTTCTTATTTGAACTACGCGCCTGTGACGGACGGGTCGTCTACCTGCTACGGCGGACTTCAGTCAAGCAGCGGTATCGGGATTAACATCTATGGCGATATCGCACTGAAGGCGGCCTATGTCGTTTTCAATGGGGCATCGACGCCGCAGCTAGGATTCGCTACCAAGGCAACCTAATCCTGTGATTTGATATAAAAAAACTGGGTTGGAGTTTGAATTCTTGAGTCGTGAAGCTGGGACCCTTGGACGTAATCTGTTGGTTCGGACGGCAAAGCGGGCAGAAAACGCTTAGATCATGGGTTGACGGAATGCTAGATAGGATTTGAATGAATACACTTTTAGTGATTTTCACCATGAACCTGATCTTTATTTCCGTGAGTTCATGCTTGTAGGAGACTCTGTTGTACCTATAGTCTTGTTTCGTTGTAAGTCATGTTTCTCTGGACATCAATATGTGAGGATGTCTGTTGCTTAAGACATAGCCTTGTCCTTGGTAGGATGCATATCGACCTCTCCTGACCTTCCCAACGTTATCCAGGTTTATGCGTCCAAACCCGGACCACGGGGTGTGTATGGCTAATCCTTATGGAATCTTTTCGAAAACAGTCAACACTGCCCTAGGGGCATAGACAAATAGTCTGGTGCTTGTAGATAAAGAAGCCGAGGAACCTGTCTCGACCCTCCAAACAGAACTCGACATCCAGTCCAAGGAAATTCTGAGCCTTAGCTCGGAAGCGGTGGTCCATTTTTCATATTGCTTGCCACTATTTCCTAGACAAGGCTCCATTTATCTTTCTCTTCCTGTCAACGACATTCGATTTTGGCTTTGCTCTATCCGCTACATAGACGGGAAACGCGCTCGAGTTTGCGACCGAGAATGGCCGGAGTGGTTTTCTAATTTGCCCGGGAAAGATCTCCAAGCTCTACAACGGCTCGCTTTCGGGGCTTCAGCTATCTTCTGTGTCGCACTTTCGAGCTGGGCTAGGAGGTCCAATAACAATGTTTTTGACGATATCGACGTCTCCTCATACCAAATAGTTACTGCGTCTTCTCAAGTTTAGCTTCTGTGACAACAACCATCGAGGAAAATCTTGCCCAACGTGCTCACTGCTGACGTCGGCATAATGCCCAAAGCTGGGCCACTAAACAATAAACAACAATTCTTACACAACCGCCAATGCCAAAAGTTATGTCTAAAAGAAATGAGGACTTTAGATGAATGATATTACTCTTATAACCACGTACCTACCTAGGTACCTAAGTAGGTAGGTAAGTTTATTTCCTTGAGATATGATTGTGCTTTATAAATGTGTACAGGTCTAAGTTGAAGGTTGTACGGCGGAAGATGACTAAATTGCAGCGAAAATGTACCTAGGTACCTAGGAGATAGCTGCTGCAGTTTATCAATGTGGTACAGAGGCCCACTACCTAGGTTACCTCTTTTTACCTTTCCGTACCTGCCGTGCCTGCCGTACCTGCCGTACGTACTCACAAGCTTCAGCAGGCTAAATTGGCTAGGTGCAACTCGGGGGATTCCCCCTGGTCGAGATGCGTTAGGTACCTTCCAGCTATACCTTGCCACCTACCTACCTAGGTAGGTACCTACCGGTATAGGTGCGGCTATATCGTCAAGTGCTATGGACCTCTTCTCCGCAGCTGTTCTTGGGACTTCCTTGGGACCTCCTTGGGACCTTCTGCAACCGACTATCAAAACTCGTACATCCATGAATTACATTGCTCACACGAGCTAGGCTAAAGCTTATTGTTCTAGATCTACCTACTACATATCTACTATGTAGTATGTACATCTTCCAATGCGAGGGTGAGGCCTTGGAACCTACCTAATCGGGAAGATGCATAGTTCATCCGTCACGACGCTATCACCACCTGGGTAACAATGAACATACCTAGGTACCTAGGTAGGTTCCGGTATCTCAACTACCTTAGGTAGGTACCCAGGTAGGTGTGCGATTGCATCAGTCAGGTGTCACCGCAACTTTATATTTTAAATATATTGAATGAAAATATAAAGTTCTGTTCTCGCATCTTATCTTCCAGTCCTTCATTGACAATTGCTTTCCCCTCTCTCGCAGTTGTCATCATGAAGTTTCTTCAGCACCTTCTCCTGGTCGCCCCCTTGACCGTCGCCCTACGACTTGATAGGCGGGGTAAAGTCGTGTACGATGGCTACAAGATCTTCCGTGTAGCATCGGGAGATGATGTTGCTGCTTTCGAGGCCCGTCTAGAGTCTCTCGAAGCTATTGATCTTACCCACAACCATGGCCACGTGGAAGAGGAGCACTTCGATATTGCCATCCCGCCCGAGAAACTCTCTGCATTCGAAGCCCTGAACTTCACCTCTGAGGTGTTGAGTGAGGATCTAGGAGCTGATATTGCTCTTGAGGGAGACCTTGCTGAATATCCCGGTAGGCTGTACCAATTTTCAATGTGTATACGGAGACGTATCCTAACGGCATCTAGAGGAGCGTCAACTCAGCGCAGCTGCCCTGCCAAGCTTATCGTGGTTCAGTGCGTACCATGCGTACGCCGATCACTTGACCTTTTTGAAAGACATACAGTCTTCGTTTTCCTCTAATTCGGAGCTCATCACGGCCGGGAAGTCCTTCGAAGGCCGCGATATCCAGGGCATTCATCTCTGGGGAAGAGGGGGCAAGGACTCGAAGCCTGCTATCATCTGGCACGGCAACGTCCATGCTCGCGAGTGGATTTCTTCAAAGGTAGAGAAGGATCATATGATAAACTAATATCCGCTTCCAATACTAACTCATAACTCCAGGTCGTTGAATACCTCACATACCAATTGGTCGCCAACTACAACAATGATACAACTATAAAGGGCTTCCTCGATAGCTACGATTTCTACATCCTGCCCATTGTTAACCCCGACGGTGAGTTGAACCAGTTTCATCATTTTAAATATTGGCTAATCTCCAATAGGATTTCTCTTCACACAAACCAGCAACCGTCTGTGGCGTAAAAACCGACAGACACGATCAGGCACTACTGCCATAGGTACAGATGTCAACCGGAACTGGCCCTACAAGTGGAATGGCGAGGGATCTTCTACCAGCCCCGGCTCAGGTTAGTCAACTTCTAATGCCATTATTTGCTTGGTGAACACTTGCTGACTGAGCATTCTGAAAATAGAAACGTGAGTATCCAACAATAACCTAATGTGTTGCCATGCTCGTAGCCGATAACAATTCCGGCTGCTTCCTAGTACTTGGCGAATGAAGTACTTGATATGGAAAAGAGGGTAAATGCTAACCGGATTCCGTATAGGTACCGTGGCGTCGCGGCCGGTGACACTCCCGAGAACACTGGGATTCGAAGTAAGATCCAGTTTTAGTCTCAACATGACAAGATTTGCTAATTTCGTATAGCCTTGGGTGACCAGCTGACTGCTAAGAAGGGCATCAAGCTGTACATTGACTGGCACAGCTATGGCCAATATATCCTAACGTAAGTTCAAGTCTTGACATCCCTGATATCAACAGGCTTCACATGTCCCAATCGGTTTGCCTGCTGCAACCCCCCTTTTCTTCTGAGACGTCGTACGGCTTCAACGAGCCCAGCTATTAACATGAACCTTACAGACCTTACGGCTACTCGTGTACGGCGGCGGCGGCGAACCAAGCCAAGCAAGACACGTTAGCTAAGAACCTTGCTGCCGCTTTCGCGAAGACATACGGCACGCAATTCACTGCCGGTCCAACCTGTGCTACCTTATACGCTACTGCCGGTGGTAGCAATGACTATGTGACCGACATCAACAAGGCAGAGTACGGGTAAGTGGAATATCCTGTCGTTTCTGGCGATACAATGTTATCCCGAGTATGTGCTAACCCACACCAATATTAGATGGGCTATTGAGCTCCGAGACACTGGCCGCAACGGGTTCACATTACCCGCTGACCAGATCTTGCCAACTGGCATCGAGATCTGGGAAGGAATTAAGTATCTTCTCGCGAATTTCTGAACATTTTGTTCGAGTTTATGGTCTGAACCATAATGATGATCATTTAGAGGAGTGGTCGATTCGAGGGATGGACCATTAAACTATTAGCGTTACTAAGCCTCGTCTTTGTTCCATTTAAGCTAAAAATCACTATCGAGAGGAATTAATCATCGTAACACTACCTACCCAAATAGTCAGCGATTCTAGTGATTCACTTAGCTGCAGTTGCTGTTAGCATGAATCATTAATCTACCTAACCTAGGCAATTCATCGTCAAGTCCCCTGGTGTGTTTAACGAGAAAAGTGTGGTGATACGCAAGCCAGTAATATTCAAGTGGTGCACAATCTTTGGTTTTTCTTTTATAACCGTTTGTATGGGGTTTGACTACGCATTGACGGTGCTATCTTATTCAGCTCGTCTCTTTCTGCGTTGTTGAACTCGTCGGCCGCGGCTCTTCCTTTACAGTCCACTCATGCTTTATCGAAATCGATCCCATCTCGAGCGCAATATCCCCCATACCACCGAACCCCTGAAAAGGTATAGGAGATTTCGCTATGGATGCCCGGTATCCGACGTCCTCCGGCCGCAGTCGTGTTTCGGAGGAGTCATCGTTGAGCTGCTTAAAACGCCGAGCGCTGTTTTTCCTCGCTATGGCGTCGACGGATGGACTGTTGAAGGTCGCCGTGCCGTCGCGCGTATACCGACCGCCGAAAAGAGGACGCAGGATAATTATGCACGATAGCGTCACGGCGATGCAGGGCTCGAGCGCACTGAACAACACGGTATGCGGTATTGACCATGTCACGTCGTTAAAGTCGATCGTAGTCATCATGTCGATTCGTATTATGCTGATGACGCAGGTCCTATTACGAAATTGTATGTCAGAAAGGTGCGCAAAACCACCACGAGTTAGAACCCGCAACACTTACAATATCCCTACGCTGAAGGTTGCGGATAGTAGCAACCGTTTCCGCCATGACAGCTCCAGCTTTAGAAGGAAAGGTAGTGGCATAATGAGGAGGATCAGGTCAGAAACCATGCTGAGGACTCCCGTTACGATCCATGACACCATAGCATTCCCGCATGTTCCTCCGTCGATTGACTTGTCCCAGTTAAATGCGAAAGGCTGGCATATGAGAAAGGCACTAAATATAGCAGCCAAAGCCCTTTTATTCCGTTTTGTTAGCTCCTACTCGGCAAGACTCACAAGGAGCGGGACATTCAAGAGATGAGAACTCATTGTCTCGCGGGCACATACCATAAGATGATCAGCACATAGGTAGCCCTGGCCGTTACGATGAAGGACTGGACCAGGAATATTTTTGAGAATAGGTGGATGATGGATATCCTGCAGAGACTAAGGCTGACTGCCCATAATACTTGGATGGCTACTAGATGCTACGTATCGCCGCAGGTGTCAGTACGCTCTTAAACTGGAAACCTTTATGGCATTAGTAGGGTGGCATACCTGAAGAAATAACGTCGAACCAGATGCAACACCGAATCTGCTCTTTATATCCTCGACATGGAAACCTACTCCGCCCACAAGAACCGCTATCGAACATCATAGGTTAGCCATCGAATATGAACCCTCCTAGTATGGCCGGGAAGACACGAACATGAGATGCAGACGCCTTGATAGAAGACAGTGAAAAACTAGGACATGACGTTAGCTACTATCGACGGGAAAAGTCCTCGCCGCAATCTCGGTGGGGACGGCGCTTTGCCAACATACACACGATGCAATGATCAAGTAGTCGCTTGTGTCGAGCGTTCTATTCGCCTTATGCCGAGCCAAGACGCGCAGACCAACGACCGCTGCGGGCAGGAGGCTAAACACTATTCCGCAGATCAAGATGGCCCTCTGCCCGTGGGTCTCGATAGGGAAGATGAATGGCATCGCGCCTGCAGAGCATCCGGAATGGCTGAGCAGAGGATCGAGGCTGCGCTGCTGGGCGGAACGTAGAATCGGCAGGACGGTATTATGGCGGCAATCATCGAACAATTCATCGAAAGCAGAGACGAGAAACTGATGGCCGACGAGTCCGTACCTTGCCTAGGTTTACATAAGTGCGGCTACCCTCACTTGCAAGCCCTGTCGCGATGACCTATAACAAGCGATAATGGTATATATGTCGTACCAGGAGCCCGGCAGGGGCTGTCTGTCTTGGAGCGAACTAGGAGTTCGAGGCATGAGTTCAACGGATAGATACCTAACCATGTCCGCTGAGCGCCTTCAAGGATACGACTACCTAGGTATGTAGCCTGCGTTTCCAATATGACTGCAATTTAATCCTATGTATGTGAGCACTAGATACTATAATGGCGTCAACCAGAAAGAAGCCCAACTCGTCAATTCATCATCCTCGAATACACTAATGAGGACGACCTTCACAGCAGCGGTTACGGAATAGCCCCCGCGAAATATGTGTGTAATACTATGTAGGTAATAGTATTCATAGCATCGAAGCGGCCATGAAGCAACGGAAAATTTTCGTCGCATTGGCCCATGTGCTAACCGGGTTCGTCTACACGTGTAGGAGAAACGCATCGGCAAGCTAGGGTGTCGGTTCCCCTGAAGCGGGCCTCCAAGGGTATAAATGGTGATCTCGACCTGTCAAGGTCTGGTCGAGGACCCTTTTCCCCCACTGCAGAGATGAAGAATCCAGCCTGAAGACGACCCGAGCAAGGCCTTTATTTCACGACCAGAGTCATCGGCACTTAACCGACGAAATCGTCTCACCCCGACATCAGACCCTCATTTCAGGTTGTTCGGTACCGTTTGATTGAACCAGATTTCGTAAGACGCTGCGTGTTTGACTGTTGTTGATAATATCCCCAGATCTGACTCTTAGGAAATATAGCTATTAACTATCGTCAAAAGTTACCTAGGAATTCTTCCAGAAGCTAAGCGAAGAAATATTTAAAGAGAGAATATGCATGGGAATTCCCGTAAAGCCCGGGTCAGCCCCTTTTTTAAGGGCATCCCTTACCCCTTATCATAGCACATATAGTGTATGTAGCTAAGGCTGTCGTCATGGAATGCTTTAATTCGTACATACATTCGTCTAGACCCAAACATCATCCACCGTGGCCTGGCATTGATTAGCATATCAATCTCCAATCATTCACAGTAACCCGCTGTAAACGCATTTGGGCGTATGGGGCTCTTCCGGTAGCGATGTAACGCACGGAATTATCTAAATACAACACGATGCTACATCGCTCGCACTAAAATTGTATGCTAGCTGAATATGTAGAACATTCTCCTTCACTGGCTTCCAAGTAATCTACTATGCTGCTATGGGGTGTGGTGTAATAGTGTATGTTCAGCATCCCCAGGCTAACGTGGATATCATCCATTATTTACGTGGAGGTGCTGCCAATGCCATACATTCACTCCACTTGTATGGGCCGGGCCACGGCCACCAGGCAACGCACTAGTGTATTAACATGATCATCTCATGTGAAGCAATCAACGGCCGGCGATAATGTAAATCCACAGCTTGCACTAACGTATCTAGAGCTAGTGCAGAGCACGCCAATACATAGGTAGGAAACTAGTCACTACATAGTAGCCAAAACTTGGCTCGAGCTAATTATTACCGTGTAATCAAGTCGCAGAGCAATTACGGAATTAACCTTTATCACCACTGCTACGACGAAGACGCTGATAACTGCTATTACATAGTGTAGCCACTAGGCTGCTTTATGCGAACCATGGCAAGCGGGACGAGGAGGAAGTCTTGGTTCCGTCATCGCCCTCACGCGAGCACATACCTACACTATGTAGGTAAGGAGGGGAGTGGATATCAGATCTCATCTCTCGATACCGTAGTTTCATATTTATGTGAGCTTGCCCCAGATGGTTGTCTTGACAGCTACCTACCTACCTAATTACATTGGACTCTGGAGCAGTCGTGCTCGAGCACGGAGTATCCCCTGCCACTCGTCTATCAGTCAAGTCTGCAAGACCGCGCGTTTGTATGTTTCGGCGCTTGCTAAGAATGGCCTAAGGTCATGCAAGAACGAGGGAAAAGACAGATTAGGTAGGTAATAACTAGAAGAATCATAAAACGACTTGAGTGATTATAATGGCTGTATGAGTGCTGGTGTGCATACCTACTCTTGGGCTAGATATGTAAATAGGGGCCTGATGACGATAGATATACCATCTGCACTATGTATATACATAGAGTTGAGATAACTATACGGTACACTACACCACTCTAAGATCATCCTCGATGAGACCCCACGGACAACAGAATTCGGGCCGCGATTAGACACGACATCCGCGAAAGCCGGTCGAGCTCGGCGTCACAAAGCGTCACATTGGACCCGCGCTGTCTCCAGGCCTCGTCGTATGAGCGTCGAGACAGGGCTGCCGCCGAGACTAGGGACTATGCCATGAGCCACTATACTAGTTACATATGTACCGCCTCGAGCTCTCCTCATCTCTAGTATACTGCATAGGTAGGTAGGTATGCAGGAGAGAAGCAGCAGAGACTAGTAGGACCAATCGGATGAGAGCCTGGAAGGTATACATTTGTTGCGTAATGGACCACCACACTGGGCTGCTTATACTATGCGCTATAGTACTATGTATACAGCTCCTATTTCTAACTCGAATGGCACCTCCATAAAACTAGGTAGTCTTTATAGCCCCGCAGATAGAGAAATATAAAAAGGTAGGTATTATCCTCAGTTAGACTTTTCGTATAGTAACGAGCAGACTTAGCATACCTTAGGTAGGCATTTACCTAGGCGAGGAGGTTTCCTTACCACATCCAGTGGTCGAGTTGATACGAGGCAGTAGAACGACTAGATCACATGTTCTATACATACCTATGCACACATTCTCCTTTTTAAACCAGTGTCTATTAACGTAGACAGGAGTTCGACCGAGTTTACTCCCCCAAGCACTAGCTCGAATACATAGCGGCATGGTAGATGAACACAGTCTTGTGCTTGGTCGATAGTCGAAGCAAAGTAGAACCTAGGTAGGTTTGACGTAAACTTCCACGGGTTGAAAATGTAATATTTTCTTCAATAACGGCTAAGTTTCGTCAATGTAGCGTTATAGTAGGTAGGTAGGTATATTCCGACCTAGATGTGTCGTTCGTTTCAAGAAGCTATACGTACCTACCTATGTACCTAGGTACGTATGCAAATGCGGTCCGGTAGGTATTTTCAGGAGAGACACTTATTGAACTATAGGTCAGAGTGCCGCACACGTATTTATACTCCCTACCTACCTACATACATACATACCACCAGCAAGATATATCAGGCTTAAGAAGAGCTAGTCCGGAGGCATGTCGAATTGCCCTAACCATATCTTAAACGCACCATTCCTCCATCCCAAAAGGCAGCTATAGTGTAAATGTAAGAAGTAATAACCATTTTGTTCTCACGGGAAAAGGCTCCACCTCTAGATCGGCGGCTAGTTGCAGTGTAGTGTATAATATAGTATTAGTAAATAAATTAATAACCCCGGATTTAGGCCAGTGTAGGGTACGGGCCAGTGCATATATCGTCGCCAGAATGCACACTGTCTTCCCCTTCAGGAATCAGATATGCCGTCCGGCCAATCAGAAGCAGCATCAGCATGTCGGTATTTTAGCTACACTTCTTGCGAGCATCGACTACCTAGCACAACCTTCACTACGAACGACCTCAAGTAGCTGTGGAATATTCATTTTAGAATTTATGTCTGGTAATACCTAACCCTGCTACATCGCTGAATATCACGCCTAAGAGACGCTGCATCTAGAATAAAACATATACATTTCGCTGTGGTTGGTTCTTATAGGAGCTGTATGTGATATCTAGTATCATCACCTTCGCGGGCCGGGAAGGTTGGTGAGCTACTACATCTGATATCATCGACCCTTGCTTCCATTGTCCGATATGGCAAGCAGGTGATTGTCCGAAGGCGATCGAGTCGGGATGCGAACCCGATCTGGCGCGACCTTGGAGGCGTCGAAGAAAACTGCCGCTACCACGCTTCTTAAGGCGAAGACGGGTGATGAGACCCCCTTGCCGTAATCCGCATTTACCAAGCCTGGAGCCGTCTCGAAGGAATTAGTAATACTGCTCACTTGCCTTACGCCTGACTGGAAGCCATGAAACAGAAACCGAAACTGGCCCTTTTTTCTTTCTTTCCCTCGCCGTCGCAGTCAAGAGTGCCACCAGAAGCATTGCATCGCAGTGCAAATCATACGCAAATTAGGCCCTTCCCTATAAACGCCAATATACCTATAACCTAATGAAACTTCGCTTCTGTTTGAGTCCGTCTTTCCCACCACGGGAACAGCTGTCGTCGTCGTCGCTTGCCGAGGATAACTACCCCGGAATATAGCAGCATTCCGTCTTCGCCAAGGCTGTGGCGGCTAATACAAGGACGTTAGAGGTCGTCCTACATAACGGCTCCGTCCAGCATAGGTCCGCCCATCTCCATATTGTCCATGGGAACATCCATGCCAGTTCCTCGAGTGTCCATGTTGGACAAATGGCCTTCGACGGAGCCGATGTGGGAGTCCATGGTGTCGAGCCTCTTCTCGATGTTGACCAGCCGCTGCTCAATGCGATCGAAGGCTTGAGTTATCTCGTGACTCATGCGGTCCATCTTATTCGTCAGGCTTCTTATGCTCTGCGCGGTCGGTGTGTTCTCCTGGCCCGGGTTGCCGCTCTGGACTCGTGGCTCGTGGTTGTGTTGGTCACATTGGACCTGGAATCGCCATTGGTTCTGTAACTGGACCTCACATACGGCCTTAGCTCTCCAAGGGCAGTCGACCTTCCTCGTGCTCGGGTTGCGCTTCTTCGCAGTGCTGTTGTATTTCACACCGCCACGATCACAGACCAGGTCGTACCGCGTAGGCTTGTGGTCGCGGTAATTGCTAGCCCGAAGCTTGACAATTCCGAAGCCTTGGTCCTTGGCGACTCGCTGGATGGAACCAATGAGCTCCTCGAAGGTGCCGAAGATGGCCTCGGGGGGGGAGCGAAGAGAGCCGGGTGGAGCGGCATCGCTGGTGGTCATGGTCACCGGGGTCACCGGGGCTGTCGTCGGGCCCGGGCGCGGAGTGTTCAAGGCGCTCGAGTTACCGTTGACGACGACGCCCGCGGCGACCGCACGGTGGTGGGGGGTCTGTTGGAAAGAAATGTTTGCGGCTGCCGACAGACGATCGAAGGAAGAAGGGGGGAGAGATAGGGGTGGTAAAAGATGGAAGAACGAGAAGTGAGGCTATCTCCAGACTTGACTTGTACTTCGGGCTGGTCGGTGGGGTAGATTGCCGGGTGCACCTGTCGGCTCACCGTGTGAGTTCGTTGAGCGTTGACGCAGAGATTGCTGCGGTAGGACAGTGGGAAGAGTTGAATTGGAGACGAAGATCGGGAACGGGAACGCGCAGAAAAGAAATTGGTTGGTGGGTAAGGTTGGATGAATGGGGTGGGATGGGGATTTGGGAGGGGGGATTGAGTGGACACTATGGAGGTAGGAGGTAGGAGGTAGGTAGAAATTGAAAACCGGACACTGCCCGGTGGACGGTGGACGGTGGACGCTGCCTAAAATAATAATACCTAGTAAACTTTACTTACCTGAGGCTGGGGCTGGGGCTGGGGATGGGGTTTGGCTTGAGATTGTCGCTGAGGCTGGGATGAAAGGTGGGTACCCGCCGCCACAGACTCCGGGGTCGGTCGGGAAAACTCCGGCAGACGTGTGCTGTTGTCGAACTGTTGTTGCTGCACGTCAAAGGAATTGTACATTGGAATTCGAATTGGAAGTTGCTGCCACTGCGGGGGTATGTGCAACAGAGGCTGGTACTGGTTCTGGTGCTGGTTCTGGTGATGTAACGGTAACTGTAACTGTGGCTGTGGCTTCTCTAGAGGCTGAGCCGAATAGGGTTCATTAGCATTAGTCTTACCCTGCTGTTGAATAACGATCCAGTCATTAACCTCTTTATTAATAGTGTCCTTTACCATTGCCCCGAAAGATATCTCATCAAGAGACATCTCAGATCAGGTGAACACCGTCGGCCGATAATTCAAACCCCAGTTTGATCTTCAATAAAAATTGAAAGACTCGATTGAATAAAGATTAGTGCAAGTTACCTTGATTGAAGTCGAGAGGCGAAATGGCTGCTCACTTGGGTCAGTCGAGGGTTGGTGCTCTTAGCGGGTTGGGTCAAGGCAAGGAGGGAACAGTAAATTTGGATGAAGAGCAATTGGAATTAAATATGAAGCAGCTGAACCTCCTGCACGTCAAGGTACGCAATACCTTAATTTCCCCCCTCGCCTTTAAGGTGAAAACTCACGCGCATTGTCCATATGATTACATCACTGCCACTGCTGTTGACTAACACCCGACTGGCTAACAGTGCCGAGAGCTGCGAACGACTATTCAGCGCATGTTAGAGGCTATCCCTAATGACACTACTCGTAAGGATGACTCCGCTCTCCGCTTCTCATATCTGCTTCATTTTGCCCCTCAGCCTTGCTGACAAACAAATAGCAAAAGACGTGTATGAGATCTTTGCCAAGTCAGCAACCGCCGCTAGGGATCAGATCAAGGACTTCGGTACATTATACAACAGCGAGGAGAGCAAGAAGGTCCTCGACCAGGCTAAGAAGAGCCGCGATGCAAACCCCAAGGGGATCAAACCTTGGCGCGCCAGAGACCATCCTGACTGGCTGGACCTTGCTCGATAGGTCTTTTCGACTCCCTAATCAACGGGACGAGGTACCAGGAAGGAGTTAGGGGGGTATATGGATTGTTAAGATCCTAATAGTTTATTACGTCTTTACTAGTGATTCGGCATCACGCTGGCGTATCGGAGTTATTATGGTCATGGTTATAAAGACGGCTACATGGACTTCACAGGATTCACACAATACCACCAGGAGGCATCAATACGGGAGGAGGCTTTTCTTCAGCATTGTTTCATATTAGCTGCCTACCTAAGGTACCTAGGTCAGCTTCAATGAAGTTAATTAAGCAACCGATATTCACATCGTAACCTTAGTGTTTCAGTGCTACCTATGGTATGTGAACATATATTTTCCTCGTATGTGTACCTATCTAGAGGATAGCACTATAAGCTTTAGAGGCAGAAAGATGTTAAGATGTTCCAAAATGTGCCCCTTTCCGAACCCTTAAAGGATAGTGGATAGCAGGCAAGTAACGTCCCAAATCCTGTTTACATAAAAACATTATGATGTTTCCAGAAACTAAACTTGAAACTTAGGTTTTGCTAATATTTGTAAGAAAAGTTAGTGGTGTGTTTGCTACGAGAAAAAAACCCTATGAAGATACAAGTCCTTGATGTTTGGATGGAACAAGGTTGAGGCTCGAGTTCTAAAGATTATGTAATCGTTGATCTTGGAGCCCCAGGTATGCAGTTGAGTACTATACTGTGAGTGATGTAGCGCTACTTCCTCAGGCACCTTAAGCTTGGGATAAATGAAAGTATGAAAGTATCAGTACCTGGCCCGGTACCTACCGGGCTAATCCTGACTCAGGATTCCTGAGTCATTCGTGATACCTAGGTACTTAGGTAGGTACGTTGCACTAGTGTAAATCGGTTCACCCCCTCGACCCCACATGCACCAAAAATTCGTTTGATTTTCCAAAAAAAGTGTGTGCACCTTTCACCTTTTTATTTTCAATTTTGCCCCTCCAAGTTCAACTTCCTTTGCCTTTTTCTAGGACTTGCGCGCATCCCATCCCAGTTCATCGCATTCTGGCGACGTGCTGTTGTTCTTCTGTTCTTGTTATCTGCCCAATCAACTTATTCGAAAAGGAGATCACCGAACAATATGTCTCGATTTTTCCGCAGCGGCGACGACAGCTCGTCCGAGAGCAGTTCCGAGGAGGAGGAGCTCTACTCTGAAGGGGAGGAAGAAGCGGAAGGAAAGGAGGAAGAGTCCGAGGAGGAAGATGAAGACGAGGATGAGGAGGAGTCCGAAGAAGGATCCAGCAGCGACGAAGAAGGTGGTAAAAAATCCGGTGCTGCTCGTTTCTTACGTGGTGATTCTTCCGAGAGTGAAGAGAGCGACGATGACACTCCTAAAACCCTGAAGAGCGCCAAGGACAAGCAGATCGCCGACCTCGAATCCATAATCGATACGATCGAGAAGCGCCAGAGGATCAGTGATTGGGGTGCCGTTTCTGTTGGTAAGTTCGATTTGATTTAATACGGATGTTAAGTGCGCCATGCTGATTTCCACCGCGCAGAGTTCGACAAACTCAACAGGCAGGCCGTCAAGATTTCCGAACGCGGCCGGACGCCGAAGCTCTACATCAAGGCTATCGTGGAGCTGGAGGATGCGATGAACGAGACAATCTCGAAGCAGAAGGTCACCCCCAAGAAGATGAACGCCACGAGCGCCCGTGGTCTTAATGCTGTCAAGCAAAAGATCAAGAAGCTCAAACAGGACTACCAGACACAAGTTGACTCGTACAGGGAGGACCCTCTTGATTTCCTCGCTTCAGATGAAGAAGAAGAGATCCCCGTCCCAAAGGTTAAGAAGCCTAAGGCCGAAGACTTCATCGACCAAATCGATGACGATCAAGAAGGCTTTTCCACCGTCGGCAAAGGTGGCAGGACGCTCCAATTCACCCCGGAGAGTATCTTCAAGCACCTCCGAGGAATCATGGAGTCTCGTGGCAAGAAGAACACGGATCGTGTCGAGCAGATCAAGATCATGGAGAAGCTCCACGAGGTTTCCGCCACTCCTTACCAACGAATCAAGGTTCTTCTGACTATAGTCTCCGCAAGATTCGACCTTGGCTCCGGTGGATCGGCATCCATGCCTCTGGAGCACTGGAAGTCTGCCGAAAAGGAGATATCAGTCTTGTTCGAGGTGCTCGAGTCGAACCGAGAGTACATCGTGATCGAGAATGCAGAGGAATGGGATGACGACGAGAAGCCGCCCACGTTGCAGCCGGGCGAGAAGTACATCAAGATCCCTGGAAGCATCGTATCGTACGTAGAGCGGCTCGACGACGAGCTTACCCGATCTTTACAGAGTATCGACCCCCATACTTCCGAGTACATCGAGCGACTTACCGATGAGGGTTCGCTGTACAATGTCATCTTCCGCGGCCTCCTCTACTATGAAAACCTCACCAAAGACGAGTCTCTGCAGACTCCCCAGGATAGCTTGAACCGCATCGTAATGCGCAGATTGGAACATGTCTACTTCAAGCCTTCCCAGGTTGTCAAGATCCTCGAGGAGAATGCTTGGAAACCAGTGCCTTCGGACGTTGAATCCTCCATCACCCCTCGAGGAAGCATCACGGACGCTACCAATCTCCTTAACGTCCTCTGCAACTACTTGTTCGTCAACAGCGAGGGCATCATTCGCGCCCGTGCGATGCTTTGTCAGATATACTTCCTCGCCCTACACGACGAGTACTACAAGGCTCGAGACATGATGCTCATGTCTCACTTGCAGGAGACGATTGGCAGTTTCGACGTTCAGACACAGATCCTCTACAACCGGACGCTAGTCCAAGTTGGCCTGTGCGCCTTCCGGAAGGGTCTGGTGTACGAGGCACAGAACACGCTGCAGGAGATCTGCGGTAGCGGCCGGCAGAAGGAATTGTTGGCTCAGGGCGTCATGATACAACGATTTGCTCAGGTCTCTCCCGAGCAAGAACGTCTAGAGAAGCAAAGACAACTGCCCTTCCACATGCACATCAACCTCGAGCTTCTAGAGTGTGTCTACCTGACTTGCAGCATGCTGCTCGAGATCCCGTTGCTCGCCCAAACCGGTTCGTCGCCGGATATCAAGAAGCGGGTCATCAGTAAGACATACCGACGCATGCTAGAGTACCACGAGAGGCAAATCTTCACCGGGCCTCCGGAGAACACCCGTGACCACGTCATGCAAGCTTCTCGAGCCCTAGCTGCTGGCGAATGGAAGAAGGCTACCAACTTCGTCCACAGCATCAAGATCTGGGATCTGATGCCGAACACGGAGGAGATCAAAGGCATGCTGGCAAAGCAGATCCAAGAGGAAGGCCTACGAACATACCTGTTCACCTATGCTCCGTTCTACGACACTCTCGCCGTATCCGCCCTCTCGTCCATGTTCGAGCTCGAGGACCGCAAGGTCGCCGCCATCGTGAGCAAGATGATCAGCCACGAGGAGCTAGCTGCTGCTCTCGACCAGGTCACATCGACGGTCATCTTCCGGAAGGGCGTGGAACTTTCTCGCCTCCAGAGCCTGGCGCTCACCCTGTCGGACAAGGCGGCTCAGCTCATCGAGACCAACGAGCGTACGCTCGAGCAACGCACGCAAGGCACGGCTAACGCCTTCGACAGGAGAGGGGGGCAGAACCAGCGAGGAGGCCGAGGCGGTGGGCAGCGAGGCGGCCGGGGCGGCCCGAGGGGCGGTGGGACTGGTCAAAGACAAGCCGGCGGCACACAGTTTACTGGAGGTGTTCTGAGCGGCGCAGTCCGAGGCTGAACGACTCCCGGAGCACGGGTTTTTGTGTTCCACTTTCTCTCATTTGTATTTAATGCATATGGCTGGGGTTGACTTTTGATGAAAACACCTCGGCATGGGACTAGCAAGGCCGCCGGTGATGAGGTTCACTTATGGTGGTTACGTAGCTATGGCTATAAAGAATTGATTTCGTTTTTTTACAAAGATGCTTTGAATTAGGTGATGATTCGCTCGGCCTGTTGATTACATGGCTGAGAGTTATTATATGATATTTATCTGCTCTTGACGTGGTGAGTTCCTCCCAATGATGGATTAGAGGAGTTGTTCTTGGGACATGCCACAACTTGTTGCCTTAAAATCCGAGTATAAGTTTAGCATGCCTAATGCGAAGCCGCGAAAGGGACAAGAAGAGCTACCATTACTGTGTTGGTCAAAGTTTAGTGTCTTTCTCGACTAGCTGGATGTAAATCTGCCGAGCTGTTGGCCTATTACGAAAGTAATATCCCCTGATATGGGGATTTCCTGGGAGTATTTATGGATATCGATAAGCAAGGATCAAAATATGTAGCCAAACAGCCAATCACCACAAAGATAATGCTAAGTATTAATGTAGCAGTGTAGAGCCAGAGACGGCGATTTCTTGTTTGAAAGAATTTCTGCTTTCTAATCGCTGACTTATTGGACATAGCTCGCCACTAGTTAGCATACGATGCCTGGGTTACCTACCTACCTAAGGTATATAAATGCCTAGCGACAATGTCTCCAAATATATTTGACGAGGAGGAGTAGTAGTAATAATCGACTTCCCCTAACCGCCCAACTGCCCATGATCCTCCGACGCATAACCACAGGTGCCGGATCTCGCCTCGTCGCAAACTCCCCCCCTCTACGACCTACCGCTATTATCTCTCCGCGACTGTCCGCAGCTACTAGGACTCACTCTCGGGCGCTAACATATTTCCGCCGTCGGGTTTATACAGCTCCCCTCGCATCCGCCTCACGCCCGAGCGCCGCGCGCCGCATCCACGTGAACGCCGTCGACATGTCGCCCACCGGCGCAGCATCTTCGGCGACCGACCCCGCAGACGAGCACGCCGAAGCGAGCAGCTCCGCGGCTTCTTCTTCTAGCGGGTCGAAAGAGCCTACCACGGCTGTAAAACAGGAGCAGGAGCAAGGGAGAGAGGGAGAACAGGCACAGCAGGAAGAAGAAAAAGAAGCAAAAGAAGAGGAGGAGAAGAAGAAGCTCCCGCCCTTAAAGGGCGCCGAGTTCAGGGCCTACAACCGGCTGGCGGAGCACATGGACGCGTTCCACGCGCACTTCCGCACGGAGTGGAACGCGCTGTGGGCGACGGCCTGCGCGGGGAACAGCAGCAGCAAGAACAAGAGGCCGCGGGGCGGGCGGTCGGTGGTCAGCGACGGGCTGGCGTTCGTGTCGCAGCTGGAGACGCACCACAGCATCGAGGAGACGTACATCTTCCCGATCCTGGCGCGGCGGATGCCGGAGTTCCAGACCACCGGCGGGGGCGGCAAGGAAGCGGCGGAGCTGCTGCAGCAGCACCGCGACATCCACCGCGGCATGGAGGGCATGCGGAGCTACCTCAGGGGCTGCCGCGACGGCGAGCGCGAGCTGGACTTGGAGGTGCTGAAGGCGCAGATGCAGGGCTGGGGCGCGGTGCTGTGGCGCCATCTCGATCAGGAGGTTGCGACGCTGGGCGCGGAGAATATGCGCAGGTATTGGAGTGTGGAGGAGGTGAGGAGGATACCGATGTAGGAAGGTGATGGAGGGTGCTGGAGATGGGAGGGGAAGCTCTGGTTACCTACCTAGGTACCTAGGGTAAGTAGAGGTCGATATAATATCAACGTTGGAAGAGGGTAACCGCCAAGGTAGAATAGTAGCATGGTTGATGCTACGGCTTATAGACTTACAGGTTTATATAATGAGGTTCAGACTACCGGTATTATACTTGATGAGGACCTAGTTAGTTGCTTTCCTCGCCAGATCACAATTGGTATTCTACGAAACTAAGTTCTTTGAATATTGAAGATCAAATAATGTACCGTGTAGAATGTCGAAATAATAAACGGAATAGGGGTATGAATCTAGGGGAAGATACCAGGTAGGTACCCCGCCTAGATTCTAAATGGAAGCTGCCTATGGCGCCATAGGTGCCTATTACAGGAGCTATCCACGTTAGATAAGGAGCTTTTAGCCGAAATACCAAGAGACTTCTGTTTCTATCTTCTACATCCATCGATATATCTCATCCTCACATCCATCTTTTAACATTCATATTCTAACCTTTAAATTGTAGTGTCGTGCTTTAGCGAAATCGTTCATGAGTTCGTAATAGACCTGATTCGATGCGCTATTTGCGCTCGAGAAATATAATATAGAATTGTCTTTTCACAGGTAATCATTATGGAGAAATCCTCTCTCCCAACTGATCGAATTCTAGATTCACAACCACAGCTTGGACGACCGTGGCCGAAAGTGCTCGCTGTCATAGGCTTGGTCGGTCTGGTTACTTGGTTTAACAACCTTCCAAGCCTGTCGTATGGAGGATTTCGTGAACAGTATTATGACATTCTCACGAGCGGCGCCGTCCGACATTGCTCTAGACGGTCTGGATCACCATACGGCCAGTTCCCACTCCCTGACGATCCGTTCCGCTTCATTCCTTGCACGAACGCGACCCTACCTCCCGCTCTCGACGACTCCGACCCGGGGCAAACCTGGGCGAGCTTGTTCGACCCGAATCCTGACCATTGGAGCTGGGGAAATGTGACAACCGAACAGGACGTGTATGATCACGATCCATATGCTGGCCGGGGAGTCTATTTGTGTGGCTACCTCGATGTTCCCCTAGACTACACCAACGAATCTGAGTCTCGTATTGTTCGGCTTGCCGTGACTAAATATCAGGTTTCTGGCCTCGCCCAGGTTGATGCCGCGACTCTCGATGCCCATGCTAGACCCTCTGCTGGAAAAAGGAGTGAGCGCACGATCGTCATCGAGCCAGGTGGGCCAGGAGGGAGTGGCACGTCATACGCCTGGAGAGCCGCACAGGATATCACGAAGAGGCTAAGCGATGGAAAGTTCGACGTCTTAGGCTGGGATCCGCGTGGTGTTAACACGACATCGCCTTCCATAGCATGCTTCCCCTACGATGCCGACCGAGATCGCTGGGCCATGCTAACAGGGCAGTACCGTGAAGTGTCCGGGTCTCCTGAGGCCCAGCTCGAACTCGCTGACGCCATGAACAATGCAACTTTCCGCGCGTGTCGGGAGATGCACGGCGACCTTGCGCGGTTTGTCGGCACCGCTTTCGTCGCTCGCGATATGGAGGAGATCCGCAAAGCTCTCGGCGAAGATGAGTTGACGGGCTACCTCGTCAGCTATGGCACCGGAATCGGCCAAACTTGGGCCAATATGTTCCCGGACAGCGTGGGCCGCGTGATCCTCGACGGAACCGAATATGTTCGAGATCATCGTCTCTTAGGTGGCTTTGGATGGACTGCGCTAGACAATGTTACCGATGCCTGGCATGATGGTTTCCTTGGTGAATGTCTCAATGCTGGCCCGAAATACTGCGCTCTAGCACAACCGAGGGATTCTGAAATCGTGTCCGTACAGGACCTAGAGATTCGGATGAAAAAGCTGGTGGTTTCGCTGAGCCAACGACCCGTCGCGGGTTATCTCGAATCCAGTGGCCCATCGATCGTCACGTACTCCGCGCTAGTCGCTGCTATCTATAGTTCCTTGTATAATTCCAATAGTTGGCCTGCCCTCGCACAGATGCTGTACGAGCTAGAAGCCGGCAACTCAACTTTGGCGATAGCCTTCCTCGATCATTCGGAATGGGAGTACGATCCTACGCTGCCGTCTGCGCCCTCCCCTAAACCATCGACCGACGAACTCGGTTCCCTAGTCATCTGCGCAGACTCCTACGATGCTCCCTTGCCGCCGGACGGTCTCGTTTGGTGGCAATCTCTTTGGGCTAATATGACGACTCAAGCTTGGATCTCAGGTAATTCGCGATTCTTCAACGTATTCCCTTGCCGACACTTCAACACCTATTGGCCTCAGCCTGCCGAGGTGTATCGAGGAGACCTAAACCACACGCTTAAGAATCCAGTCCTACTGATAGCGGAGACGTACGACCCCGCAACTCCTCTACGGAACGGGAGAAGGCTTCTAGCTGAAATGGGAAAGAATGCGAGGTTGATCGTACATCACGGCTACGGACATTCGTCTAGAGATAAGTCCAGTTGCACGGACTCTGTCGCGAAAGCATTCATATTGAGTGGCACTGTGCCTGAAGAGCAAGAGACACCTTGTTTTGCAGACGAGAAGCCATACCTCTATGGCATCAACTCGACGAACGTCCACACCCAGGATGGTACGGTCAAGGACCCCATCCAAGCATGGCGGGAACATATCCAGGAGCTGGCATTTTGGAATCCCAGGCTCCTTCCTAGAAGGTGATTTTAATCCGAAGACCGAACAGGTAGAATAATATCCTTATGGTGATTTTCGATGTTGCGCATTGTTTTAGTAAGAGGTCGGTATCATAGATGGCCTGAAAGAAACCAGGTGACCTTGAGTACTATTATCATCTTATGCCCTAAATCCTGAAGGCATGGTAAAATCTTGCTGCCCTTTAGTCTAGTCTGTTTATGTCTAGGAAGCAGGCGTTCTTAAGCAAAGCTCACAAGAGAGCGAGGAGAAATGGTGGCTCATCATGTGTTATTATTTACAATTACATATGTAGGTGCTCCTGACGAAACGAGGGGAGATTTTTATACGACTCCAACCCAGGTTACCCCTATCGTCACAGTCTTCTCGTCTTCTCCTTTCACTCAAACTCGCTCAACTAGGCGTTCCAACATCCACTTCCCAACCCATTTTCACGTTCACTGCGGCATCACAACCTCCGTCTCGCCACCAAGCGCGTACCGCGCACTCGCAACCATGAACTTCTTCCAAAGCCGCAGCTCCTCCTCGTCCCGCGGCGCATAGATCATCACGAAGCCCCACGGCATCAAGCTCCCGACCCCGCTCATGCGATGGCGCTCGGCCCAGCCGGCCGCGATGGCCTCCGCGGCGTCCACCAGGCTCAGCACCAGGTGCGTGCTGCCCTCGCCGTGCGGGTGCGCGAACTCGCCGTTCAGCCGCTTGACCTCGTCGCGCAGCGCGATCCCGTCGGCCACCCACACGCTGTTGAACTTGGGGCCCTCCAGGTTCGACGGCTTGACCTGGACGAGCGTGGGGTTGGCGCGCGCTAGTTCGTACAGGAAGGCGTCCTGCCGGTCGCGCATCCCCGCCTCGCCCTGCTGCGTGGTCTGCCGGTGCGGCCCCACGTACCCCGGGACCGAGGGCCGCTCCCCCGCGCGCGCCGGCACCGCCTCCCCGCCCAGGAACGACCGCAGGACCAACGGCCCGTGCTGTCTGCACAGCCGCGCCGAGTCGTACGGCGCGGGCTCGCGCACGTCGCTCCGCGCGATGGGGCTCGCGGCCGCTTGGAAGAAGTACCCGAAGACGTTGAGGGGCAGCCCGTTGGGGCCCAGCGCGTACCATTCCCGGTAGTCGGCCAGCACGCGCGTGAGCACCGGGATGCTGATGCTGATGCCGATGGCCGCGGCGGCGATGAGAGTTCGGTGCTGTCGGAATAGCGAGAGCGCGGACGATAGCGCGGGCGAGGAGGCGAGTTTGGGGAGGTCCATTGTGGTTGGGATTGGCGCGGCGGTGGTGATGGTGATGGTGGTTGGTTTTGATGAGAGGTTTGTTGGTGGTAGTGGTGGGGAAAGAGGTAGGTAGGTACCTTCTATGATGTTCAGAAGGATGAGTGAGTGAGTGAATGGCTTGATGGTAATACAGCTAAAAAGGCGAGGTACCGAAGGATCATCTAGCTCCTTGCAGAAAGCGAAGAGCGGTTGCACATGGAGGGTTTCCGCGCCTATATATACCTACCTAAGGTCCATCACGTCCTAGACCATCGTAAGTCATGCAACCTAGACACGCAGTGGCACGCCAGGGTAGCGATAGCGATGATCTGGGAAGGAAACGTCACTGTGTCATGGCTCACTCGGGACCGTGCCGTAGGCATCAACCACGGCGCTTTTTTTCTTCCTCTAATAATCCGGAAAGAAAGGCGAGCTGCCCATAGGCTGGGTTGGTTAGGTCGGTTTTGCCGCACACCTGAAGCACCGGTTGGAGGGCGGGCGTGTCTCGGCTCGGAGACATCGGAAACATCGGGCGCCACCACGCGTTTCTGCATCCCTTGGGAGGTCTGGCTGGTGCATATGACATATGACAGGATCTAATCTTATCAATCCTTGCTTCCAATGGCTGTCGATCGTAGGTTCTCGTATGTTTTGTTTTGTTTTGTGTCGTCTCGTCTTGATGGCGGGATGGTCCGGCGTGCTTTGTGCTGAGCTCTATGGTGGGTGGGACTTTGGGTATGGAGATATATCGCCGTGCGGTTTCAGAATATACCTACTTACTTGCTTACTTGCTTACTTACTTAGGATTGCTAGGTACGCGGGCTACAGGTCTTAATACATAGAATTAGATACCTAGGGGCATGTATGCGTCTATCTACTGTCTAGGACAGTTATGGAAACGCTAGTGGGTACGGCCCCAGCTAGAGGCGAACCTGTTAGAATACTTGAGGTACCTAGGTAGGTAAATACAAGTTATCCCCGTATCAGGCTTGCAAAATAAAATGCAAGTAGTATCGTTTATATGGAGGTTCTTCGGGATAGCACTCTTGTTGAATCTAGCCTTGGTTTAAGCTGCTTCTCGTAGTTTACTGTTATGAAGTCCTTGAGGATGTAGTGTATATCTAGTTCACTGATATTAACGAAAACCCGGATTTCAGAGACATCATCGTATTTCCACGGCGTTCAATCATAGCTACATAAAACCTTCCATTCATATCCCATCCCATCCCGAGACATCCTGTAAGATGCTCTACCTATCCTGTTCCATCTCCCACCAATCCGCAATAACTCCATCCACATCCAAAGTCCATCCATATCCAAAGCCAATAAATACCAACCTAATCCAGCCAATACGGATCCAACGCCTCGAGAAACTCCAGGTCGACATTGACGAAGCTCTTCCAGAGGTCGATCTCGCGGTGCCACGGCTTCGTCTGGATGGCGAAGGTGACGGCGGTGACGTACCTCAGCAGGTCGGCCTCGTCGCGGCCCATGACCAGGATGACCTCGTTGCGGTGGACGACGCGGTCGCCGACGGCGAGCTGGTCCTTCAGCAGGTCCAGCCGCATCTTCATCGTGTTGTACATGCTCCACTCGCTGATGGGCATGTCCTTCGGGATGAACTTCCAGATCCAGGACCGCGCCGCGCCGTCCAGGAACGCCGTCGCCTGCCGGTTCCAGCCGCCCAGCATCGCCGGGTAGAAGTGCGGCGCCGACCACACGCGCAGGATGGCGAATCTCGGGCTGCTGCTGCTGCTGCTGTCATCGCCGCCGCCGTGCTCGGACGCGAAGACCCGCGCGAGAGGCAGGAAGACGGGCCACTGGTCGGGGGTGACGAAGCCCGGGATGTGCGCCGGGTACTGCACCGCCTTCTGGCGGTCGGCGTAGTCCATGAACAGGTCGAGCCGGCCCGGGCGGTGGGGCTCCTCGTTGGCGACGGCGAAGCCGGGGACGACGAGAGGGTCGTTCTGGAGGTACGCCGGGGCGATGATGCCGGCGAGGTACACTGCAGAGGGAGGTCAGCAAAGGGAGTAGATGTAGGTGTAATGGCGGAGAGGATTGGACTTGCGCTTTGCCAGGATGGGACGGATGGCGATGCTCCATTTCATGGGGAAGATGTCCGCGTGGTATTTGTGGTTCGTCTTGGCGTCCTTGATCACCGCCTCCCACTCGCTCCAGAACTCCTTGGGCCGGAACTTGAAGCTGTTCCTCGTGCGGCAGTCCGGGAGCGTCTTCGAGCGCTCGCGCGGCTTGAGGATTACGGAGTCCTTGTATTCGCTGCCCTCTTTCGATTCGAAGAAGCCTGTCACGGGTTTGCACTGCTCGAGGTCGGGGAAGAAGATGGCCATTTGAGCGAAGGCTTTGACGACGTCCTGGGTGATGAACGGGTGCGGCCACCCTGCCCGCCCCTCGTGGGTGTAGGTCTTGTAGTCCGTCCTGAGCCCGAGCCAGTCTATTATATCGACCAAGAACCAGACCCAGTCCGTCGACCCGCCAGTCTGGTGGGACCCTAGGACGCCGCCGAGGATCTTACAAGTCTCCGCGTACTTCTCCTGCGCCCCGGGCTCCAGATCTCCGGCGTGGAATGCCTCGATGAAGGCTATATACGGTATTTAGGAATTGACATCGTAAAGGGGCAGTGGGTTCAACTTACCGGAACCACGGTCCCTTTCCATGATCATAATTCTGTCGGCTTCCTTTAGTTGAGACTCCACGCCGTAGAGGCTGTTGATGCCGCCGCGGATTGCTTCGGACGATTCGCTCAGAAGCCCGACTCGGCGGAGCAGTCGTTTCCTCTCGCTGCTGATGTGTTTATGGTTGATCATCGCGATGGCGTCTTCCCATATCTGGGGCAGGCTCCAGTGGGACACAATCCGCTTGTCCTCGTCGTCGCTGTCGAGCTCAGGATCGGTACTCCAGTCCTCGTCGTCGTCGGCCTCGGGGAGTTGCGACAGATCCTTATCCCGCTTGCTAAGCTTCCTAGCTCCTTCGGCGAGGACGTTGATCATCGTCGTGGGCGTCGTCTCCAAGCGAGTGACAGAGTTGCTGACCTCCCTGAAGGGGACGTTCCGATTCGGCGAGATCAGTTCGTCGGAGAAAAGAATCAGGTCCTCCGCGGCGTCGGCTTCGTTATAGAACATATACGGCGAGGACTTCGTATGTGCTTCGCCATCTGTCTCGAGGACTGTCTTATTTATCATGTCTGTAATGAAGAATGTGTTAGACGGATGGTTGACGTCGTCCCATAGGCTGGAAACCTGCTCTCCGGGCTGGATGGAGCGGACGCGCATCGTGTCCTTGTCCCTGGTCAGACCGCGTAGGAAGGGTTCCCTATGCGCATATATATCGAGAGGCTTAGTGACCCTCCAGGCTTTACGAAGTTCCTGGATCGTGTTAGCATCTGCATATCTTGCATATCTGCGATTATCATACCGTAACAACTATGTTGTATAAGAGAAGGGCGTCGTTGCAAGGAACAAAGTCCCATAGCCAGACCTCGTAGTAGTCTTCGAAACCTAGGCGCCACTTCCGGAGTATGTCCACCATGTCGAAGTAGTCGGGGCCGACCTCGAGCAGGATCTCCCACTCTTTCTTAGAAGCACGGCCAAGCCCTTCCTTGTGCCGCATTGTCCATAAATTGTCATGTTCGGGGGCAGTAATTATCTTTCCCGTCTTGCCGTCTCGTACAAGAAGCAGCAATTCGCCAGTGCGCATGGAGCAGTATTGGAGAAACCGGCGGGTTACTGAGTCGTTTCGCCTCATGTGGCCAACGACGATGTTCCTGGCTTCGACAATGTTGTGCTGTCGTCGATGTTGGCTTCGGGCGCCAACTTGGAGGTAATGGCTATGCTTCTTGGCCTCCAAGTCCTTGAAATAGGGGAAGAAACCCTAGTTCACAGTTAGAATCTTATTTCAATGGTATAAAAAAACGAGTTAGGCAAATTGATATTTGGCAGTATCGTGTGTTAAGGTGCAGAAACATGTGCCAACGGGAAGATGATCAGGACCTACAAGTTCATGAAGTTGATGCGTGAGCCTGTCACTGCCCCAGGAAACCCAATTCGAGACAGGGAAGTACTGCCAGACGGTGAGGAAGTTCAGCTGCGAGAACTCATCCCAGTTTCTACAGAGCTGGACGGCATGCTTCAAGTCGCAGTCCTTCGCCATGACAGAGAACTGAAGCCAGCCGTCTCGCGACATGGAATTCTCGCTCGAGTAATTCCAAATATTCTTGCCGCATATCTGGACTTTCATCTTCCCTTGCCGGCGAGACTTCTTGCCGAAGTTCTTCTTATACTTCGCCAGGCCCCCTTCGCTTTTGATGAGTTTCTGGCGCTGCGCGAGCATGTTCGTCATGAACCAGTCGGGGTCTTGAAGGTAGCCATATCTATGTTCTTGTAGTATGACATCCTCGAAGGACTCTTCCTCGGGTACGTCTCCCTCGTCCTTTTCGGCCTCAGGCTCGTCCCCCCTGATAAGATCCGCACAAGCATCTCGGATATCTTGGAGGCTAGGCTGCTCCACTTTGAGACAAAGGTCTCGAAGGTCCGATTCGGCTATCTCCGGGTCTCTAAGAAACTCTTCCACGCTTGAAGCCCTCACAGCTGCTGGGAGCAGTGAGGCGTGCGACAGTAAGAGTCGGCAGAACAAGAGCAACTTGATCTCCTTTATATCTTTCGTGAGAGAGTCGATCTCTTCGTCTGCTAACGGGGCCGTCTTTAAATGTGTACCATGAGGAAACTCCAAAGTCCCAACTAGAATCGGGCCCTCGATGTCATCATAGTTCTTTTCGACACCTTCCTTAAGGCGCTTTCGCATTTCAGTCTCGGTCTCGATGTTGCTTTTGTCCGGCCCGGGAAGTTCATCCGACGCCTGCTCGTCGTCATCTAGCATTTCTATAATTCGGCTCTGGCCCGTCCGCCGGCTCTGGTATGAGCTAGCATTCTTGGATGTGATCTTGTTCGATGCACTTGCAGCTTTTGGAGCTTTGGACTTTGGCTTCTTAGATTTCTTAGGTTGCTTGTCCTCGGATACCGCAAGTTTCTCCACGCCGGCAGATAATCCGGATGCCGCATCGGCTTTCTGGGCAGAGATTTCATTCTCCTCGGTGTCGACGAGAACCTCCATCCACAAGAAGTGCTTAATGAGATCAACGAATCGGCTACGTTCATCCTCAATGACATCTTCGATAGGATCCCACATTTCCGCGTCGTCTTCGCTATCCAGCGACGCAGACCTACGCTCCTGGTAGGCTGCTTCGAGGTAGGCATCCTGCCGTTGCTTCTCCTCTTTCTCGCGCTGGGTCCGCAAGCGAGTCTGCATCTTTTTCCAGTGCCGCTTCATCATGGCCGCCTCCAGCTTGACCTTCTTGGACTCCTTCTCGCGCGTTGTTTCTTCCTCCTGCTGCACCTCGCGGATCCATTTATACCATTTCTCTTTCTCGTAAAGAACTTGGGCAGTGCGGGTCTCGAGCTTCTCGAGAGCGCGGAAGACGATATGACGCCGGCTAGAAAGAGTGTCCAGATAGGCCTGGTGGCCGTAGTCCATCTGGAGCGGGTAGAAGTGCTTATGGTGAAGCTTCCTGGCATCAATTACTTGACCCAGCAGCACATACTCTTGGTAGAGATGAGCATGTATCTCTCGCAATGACGTCTCATCCTTGACATCTTCGAATGTCTCGTTAGCCAGCGGGACCTTAGCTGCCCGCAGGTAAGGTGGCGCGTTCTCTGACAGAGCATCCAGTTTGGTATTTCGCCTCTTGTAACCTATATAGAGGCCGTGGCACTGCTTGCCGTGGAATCTGCAGAACAGGTTCTCCCATGTTGTTGCAACAGTAGTACACGGTTGACCATCAGACAAGTTCACCGCCTATTGCTTCATCAGATCGAGCGTCCAGATAGGAATAAGAGTGGTTCACTAACCTGGCATATTGGATCTTGGGATGCCATTATGATCGAGTGAGATGCCAACGATCCATCTAGGAATCAAGTCAAATCTTAGCCCAGATACCTACTTACCTAGGTAGATGATTACGAATATTTGTCTATTTGCCCAGGTGGTTATCATACCATAAGGCGTGAAAAGTTGTGAAGAAAAGTCTCAGGGGTAATAACTCGCTAAGTCCATTTATGGGGCCGCTCAAGTGCCTGATAGTGGTCCTTGCAGCACGCTAAATAACGCCTTAACCAAACGAATAGCGGCCAGTAAAGTACCTACAGTAAGCCCTAGCAGCCCTAGGTGCTTTAGTATCTTATCCTCTTTTCCCCTCGTATAAATCATACCTCTTTATATGCCCTATGATCTCCAGATTCATTAGGGAGTTATATATTAAGTCCCTGTTAAGCTATCTACAGGTAGTTATCATCATAACCCTCACAATCCTCACAATCGAATCCTTGCCGGGTACCAGAAAACCTGTGAGTTAGTGGCTCATTGCTGCCGTCAAGTTTCGGATTCAAAAGTGGTATTCCTGATTGGATGAGTAATTAGGCGTCAATAACGCCTAAACGTGGGCTCAGAACCTGATATACCTAGGGGTATGGTTGGATGATTCTTTGTTGGCATTTCGTAGGTCTCGGATACATGATTGCCCAAGAACGAAAATATCGTTGTCAACAGTCATAAGTTGCTATAATGGATCATAGCCATACCAGCGAGTTAGGTATAACCTGACAACCCCTTTGGCTCGCTACTGATGGTACGCCGAGGTCGGATATCAGGCTGAGTATCCTAGAAGATTCATCGTATAATAGTACATAACATTATAAGGAACTCAGACAACGAGCCCCTTATACCTATTGTCTTCCAACCCCAGCGAATAGTGAGGCACTGTGCTCGATATCGGTCTTCGGATACAGCCCTATATGTACGTGAATAGATATTCCCTGTGATACCTACCTAGGTAGATCAGTACCTCTTGGGGGTTTGCTTAACCCTTTATATCACAGCGATTTTTAGCAGCACTGTTGGTATAAGATATCAGTAGTGGTGTTGGTAGGCTGGCAGGTTATTGAAATAAGCCCATACCAGCGTTAGGTTCGGTCTCTCACCGCTAACTGGGTATATCGCAGCTGAAAACTCCGAAGATACATCTTTAGAGCCCGTCATTTCGGACAATCTGTAAGTTGGGTAAGGCAAAAGTTGTCGGGACCGGGAATGGCTTGATGAGGTCGATATTTTCAAACGGTCTCCCTGACTTATATGGCTCCTTCGAAGGCCGTTTGTTCGACTAAGTAGGAAATTTTAATAACCCCAAATAAAGACATGGTCCCATATCGTTGCATCGTGGCATTGTGGTCGAAAATAATTGTCTCCATAGAGTTATACTCGGATGAATCGTTTGCTTGCGTTATGTAACCGAGAAGCACTGGCTGCCTCTGCATAGTGGCTTCGGCAACAGGGGTCATTCTGCAGAATCGCACACCGATGGGGGTAGGGGGGCATAAACGCCGAACTCTGCATACCTATAACATCACGATTGACAGTCTAGAGTGGCTTGTGAAGGCGGGAGCTATTGGTTATGGCGCGGCACAATAGGAAAAGGAGGCCAGGCGGCCAGGCGATGTACAGACTGCCTACCTGGCACCTATTGGTCTTCTTCTCTTGCCCTTCTATCACGTCAAATATGATATCTCGTAGGCTTTCAATATATACGTAGTAGCATTCATAAGCCATTGTTTGCTAGAAATCTATATACAGCAGGTATAACGAATGTGACAATATTTACAACTACCCATTGCCCCCCTATTGATATGTACAGTTCCCCCCCAAAATCAGTACGCGTAAAACTATGCCGTTAAATCATTTCAACCATTGGTGTGACAACCGGTTGAACAGGTGAAGGGTATCTATGGCCTTCCTCATCACTAACCTTGTCCAGTCCGGGGAAAACGACGATGTGATTGGGTCTCACGCCGCCTTCGAAGCGGTATCGATACTCAGAAGACTGGGACAATAGGAGATAGCCCAAAGTAGCACACTCGACTATCACTTCTCTCAGATGGTTTTCCTGCTCGTACCTGTCTTGGCGATCGCCCGATACGAAAGGCTCGAGGAAGCCGTTCAGAGCCACAGCAAGCTGCTGCGCTACGTGAGTGCTGACTTCTTCCGATGGAGCCAGTGGTGTTCGATCACTCCTGTTCGGGTGAAGCAGAAAAGCAGACAGCTGCCGCCATTGAGTGAGAGCAGTATCGACGGCTGTAATCGTATAGTAATTAGTGCCCGTGGCAGTAATAGATGATTCATCTTCCTCACCTGCTGAGCTTCCTCTGTAGTTTTCCGTAGCCGGTATTAGGGAAACAAATGCAGAAACCGGCTGCGGGAGTAGAGAAAGATAGGAAGCTCCATTGAGAGTGACGCTGGCAAACGTAACTCTGGCGATAACATGCTGAATGGCACTATGTCGAGTCTTTGGATCCAGCGCTAAAGATGCGAGTTTTGCGGCCGGCATCGTGCTACTCTGGTCCAGTCCGAGTTGAATCAGTGCCGTAGAGAGCGTATCTATGCTGCTGGAAACTGGTAGAGTGTGGTAGCTATTTTCAACATGCTGCTGCAACAGATGGCCTAGAGAGTTCATCTCTGTGCTGATTTCAGTATCTGGGGTCGATTCTAAGAGGAATTGGTCTAGCTGCAGTCTGTCCGTCGGGAAAGGGCTTGAGTAAGGAGTTCGTAATGGCTTCTCCTGGCTGTCATATGAAGCCACATGATGTCTAGCTTTCGAATCTTGAGATTTTGGCCTCCGGAAAAAGAGAAAGCCTGCGATGACGCCGAGGATTGCTCCGGCGGCAGTACAGCCTACAGCAATTCCAGCAGTAGCCCCAGTTGAAAGTCCCGAATTACTACTACTTGTTCCGACTAACTGAGCGTGATTCGTAGACGACGATGCCTGGCTCGAAAATGTACCCGCAGGTGTGTCCGAGGTCGAGCTCCCCGTAGTGGACGAAGAGGTGGTTAGAGAAGAGGGACGGGTGAAAGCATTCCAGTATTCCGTCTGAAAGACATATGCGGTCTGCTCTGGTGCTCTCGTGTATACGTCGACAGCTTCGTAAGAAGTCCCCGTTTGGATCGCTGTCGAAACCGTTGTCGAAGAGACGAGCGGTGCCGTCTCCATGCTGTCAGGCAAAAAGGTTTGAAGAGTCTAAAGCCCATTTGACCTGGTAGCAGGGGAGATAAATCCCCAGTGCTGTCCGACTGGTGTTTGTAATGCATGGAAATACACTTCAACGGTGACACGAGAAGCTCAGCCCCGATCACAATAGAACATAGAGCACAGGGACGGCATATTCGTACGAGCATGAAGAGGACGATCGTCTACTAATGTATCTACCAACTTACATTCCACCTTCCATCTATACGAAAGAGGAGCACGCCAGGATCGCACCCTAGTACGACTATTTCATCTTTAGGATTGGCCTGATGTCAAAAAGCTGGGGTAGGTTGTTGGAGATACTATGGTAATTCATTTACTCGAGAAGAAGAATTAAAATAGAAGAATTACTGAACCTTCCAAAGCCGGAAATCTCACGTCACATCCCACCTCTTGCCGTTCTAAGTACTGATTGCCTTTAGTAGTACTGATTGCCCTTTTGAGCCGGGTGCGGGTGTTCCTTCGATGCTGGTTGGTTAGTAAGATTGTGCACCATGGAGGAGTATAACGGAAGAGGTGATGATCAGTGCCCAGGTGGTCATCCGCCTTCGCTTCCAGCGGTGTAAATTTCAATGCTGGGGGCCGCGACTATACTCGGCTTAACCACTCATAATAGTACACATCGTTGCCGTAAGAGTAACTAGCAGCTAACAAACATATCACATTTCAATCTCGTTCGTTGCTTGCTGTGGTGCCACCGTCGACGGGCCGTCTTCGTCATCTCCCCAAGACGTCTACCGACAGTACTACCGAAGCAGTACAAACCAACTGTACGTACTTTGGAAGACCCGAAACCCCAATCTCCGTCCCTTGGATCGTTTAATTTACGTCGTAACCAGCTCCTTGCTTTCTAGACTAGTTCGACGGACAAGAATAGAAACTGCTGAGGCTGAGACAGACCCATGAGATGAGCTGACTTCATGAGCTAACGTGTGAGCCCAACTCCCACGTCCTCCTGGTCCTCTAGGATCTGACCCTGAGAGCTTCAGCTAAATAATAAGGCGAGAGCTGTCGAAAGATAAAATATTAAACCCAACCAACCAGGTACATAGCCCTGCTGCGTTCTCCACAAAGACAGATCCCGGGTTACAGATTCAACTACTTGGCACCATAAAAGGACAAGGGATTATTCTAATTCCGTCCTGCATGTCTCCATGAGGCTGTTGGATGGAATCATCATTTATCTGTGAAACAGAAGTAGCATAATAACCAAGATTAGGTCCCTGTTATGACTGGCTAGGCTTAGGAACCCACGTCGGCGGCACATATCTAATTTATTCACCTCTAAGTAATCCGTAAATCATGTACCTCACTTCGCTTTCTGACTCATCATGACAAGCGAACGACCCGACATACTGGTAGCTATTGATTTAGGAACGACCTACACAGGTAAGCAGCAGCATCATATGACATTTGCCATCCACAATACAGAGACCAATGCTCATCGTGCGTGAAAGGCGTCGCCTGGGCACGCCCTCAGCGGAATCAAGTCCTGCAGAGTCCCATCCAGATCATACACAATTGGCCCGGTAGTTCCGCCAAGAACGAGCAGAAAGTCCATACCTGTCTCGTCTACAACGACGACGGCAGCCTGTCCTCGTGGGGCTGCCTATGCGAGGATGAGGACCCGCTAGAGAAGAAGAAGCAGGAGTTCTTCAAAATCTTCCTCGACAAGAAGGCGTTGGAGGATGCGCACCGGCAAGGCATCGGCCAGGCTCCGGCATCCGTCGGCGAGGCGCAGAAACTAACCTCGGACTACATGCGCGAGCTCTACGCGCACGTGAAATCCACAGTCGAGCTGCATACGGGTATCAGTCACGTCGGCTGGCGAGGATTAGTTGTGGAGTTCATCTTCAGCGTGCCGACGACGTGGAGGAGCCAGGAGACCATCAACGCGTTCAAGCAATGCATCGAGGACGCGGGGTTCGGCGTGGAGGGCCCGCACCACACCGCCGCGGTGGAGCTAACGGAGTCCGAAGCGGCAGCCGTCGGGACGATCAAGAACTCCGCCGTGGCCTTCCAGACGGGTGATATCTTCTTGTCCGTCGACGCGGGAGGGGGGACCACGGACCTCGCTCTGATGCAGGTTGTCGAGGCGCGGGAGCCGTTTCCGGCACTGTCTCAGCTGAACCAGGTCGACGGCATCGGGATCGGCTCGACGCTGATCGACCACGCCTTCGTATCGATGGTGAACAGCCGCCTCGGCGAATTCCCCGATTTGTTGCGGCAGCTGCCTCCTAACTGCGCCGAGAGCCTCGTCAAGAGCGAGAGGTACCGGACAGCGAAGCACAAGTTCGGAGAGCGGGTCTACCAGTCGACTTGCTATAAGCTGACGCTAGACGGCGTTCCTTTCAACCTTAGCCATAGCCAAGCGAGGATCGAGCTCGGCAGGCTAGTGGTTTCATGGTATCTTGATTCCGAACATCACCATATGAGACGAATTCGAATCTGACGATCTTCGAAATAGGGAAGAGATGCAGTCCCTCTTCGACCCGCATGTCGAGAGCATCATGAAGAAGATACACGAGCAGCTCAACTGGATGCTGGCTAACGGTGTGAACCGACCCGTAGTAAGTCTGTATGCCAGCGTGACTACACGAGTGCCTGTACGCTGACGTGTCAACCCCATACAGAGCTACATGATCCTATCCGGCGGGCTTGGAAGCTCGAGATACGTGCGCGACCGTATCCAGCACGAGATGATGACGAGCCTCCACCCTTACGCGCACCAAGTCAAAGTCCTGCAGGCTCCCGATCCGCAGCTGGTCGTCGTCAAAGGCCTGCTGCTAGATCGACTGCAAAAGCTGGACTCCGGTCTCGCCCCCGTCATAGTAAACAGGGTAGCGCGAGCGAGCTACGGTGTCGTCTGCAAGACTAAGTATAATCCAGCAATACACCTCGAGGAGGAGATCAAGACGGATCTTTACGACGGGGAGCAATACGCCATGGGTCAGATCGACTGGCTTATTAAGAAGGTGTGTACTCTGGTTCCCAGCTTCTCTCAACTCGACATGTTCTAAGCTACCTAGGGCGATCCCGTAAGCACGAATGTCCCTATTAGCACGACTTACACGAAGAAAGTAGATCCGAAGGACTCAAATCGCACATGGGAGTCTATTGTCATGATCTCGGATCTCGACCCTCATTTGCTACCGCATAGTATGAGTCAAGGTGAGCTAGCCATAGTCATAGTCATAACCATAACCCCTTTCTCAAAGTCGCCAGACCGAATCTCAGGCTGACCCGTCTCGGCAGAAGGGGCAAAGCAGCTCTGCGTGGTGAAGAGCGATCTCACGGGGGTAAGCCAGAGCGAGATGATCATGAAGCGCAAGTCGAGACGGCTGTTTTTCCAAGGCAGGAAATTCTACCTCTGCACTTTCGAGGTCCGGGCCGTCGTTGCCCCCGCGGAGCTGAGGTTCGAGCTGTGGTTCGCCGGGCAGAAGTTCTCCGGGAACCATGAACCTATCAAGATAACCTGGGATAACGAGGGATCTAAGGTAGGGGGGAGGTAGCAGTCGAGCATAGGCATCGTCTTAAAATAATAATATAATTTGGAACCGTCATCCGGGCTGGCACCAATATCTGCCATCTACATGGTTGTGCGTATGTACATATGTGATATGTATGGTTCGAAGGAATCCTACCCTGCTGTCCCTTGCAAAAGGCACAGCAGAATTTGACCGCCTGATCATCAGGTGCGATTCTTGTGTGCGGGGAAGATATGCTGGAGCATGGGCATCGTCGCATCTTGGGGATGTTTCTGATCTGCATGGTAGTCTGTCTTAAACATCACGAGTCTAACTACCTAGGTAGGTAGGGAGCCTCTATCGTAGGAGTGGGTATTCTAGTCTAACATTTCTCGGCACGCTATCCACGGAAGAGATACACATCATGTGATATGGAATAAGGTCAACGAAGATCTTAGGCTTATGATTCTCTTCTCTGGCTTTACTCGGTATCGGAGGTACGCTTGGGGTGTAAACAAATACTTAGAAGGGAAACGTCTCTAATATTCACGAGACAGCAAACACCGCTTCGACGAAAAGCTAATAACTGATGACGATGGAATACATTCTTATTTGTGTCAATTTAGTACACATAGTTCATGATATCCCCAATCGATTCGACAACCAACTGTCCTCATGACAGTGAAATATACATGGCTCAGTAAGCCGGCCGATTCATCATATCGTGGATCTTTTCTCTCATGGTTGTGCTACTCCGGCGACGCTGTTGGGGATGATCGACCTTGTTAATGACATGACAGTCGCCGCTTGAAGGATGACGAGTGGTGCCGATACGATTGGTTCGGCCTGATCAGCAGGATCAGTATTTATGAGCTAGCTTCCATCTAGGACATTTTTTGAATGCTCACACACGAAGTCACCCCTTCCTGCGTCGTCGATGACAGCCTGGTACTTCTCCTTAGCTAGAAGAAAGGCTTTGGACATCTCGGGCTTGCTTTCACGGATTGCTGGTTACTTCGTTATGGTTGGTAATGTGATATTCGAGTACGTAGATGTTGCTTTGAACCTAATAGTCCTTGAGATCGAAACCTTTAAGCTCATTGGCATAAGAGCCCATAAGCCCTTGTCTATATATAAGAGAATGTGTCCGCCATGTGATATGAGTTTGACCCCTCACAATGATATCAGCTGGTTGGATGTTAAAACCTTCCATCTAAGGGATCGACATTGTCCGACTTCATCTAGAAAGGCAATTGGTTATTGCTTAGAAATGACCGCCCAATGATGGAATACATAGGTGAGAACAAAGGTCGGCATGGGACGGTCGGATTGGCTAGCACTTATGAAGGCTAGGGAGAACTATGGGTATAAAGGATATAGCCTCACATCTAGACCGATCGGTTCCTAGGTAGATTTATTTAACAATTCAAACCGAGAACCTCAACGATAAATTTTGAGATGCCTCTACTACTCACTGTCTATTGTCATCCTAACAGCAGTCGAAGACCTGGAAGCTTTCCCGGCCGTGTTTGTAAATAATGAAATATCCGGGGGCTGGGCATCTACCGGTGTAATATTGATATGAAGGATGCACACCTGGGTGAAGTGCTGCGTGACCCCGCGATTCATATCCAATCATAAACATGGAGGTTGCTGGCATGGATGTACAGCTCCTGAATCCGGGGAGTTCTCAAGCCTGGCGCAATCAACATACAGTACCTAGGTACCTGGCTGTTATATGCAGAACTCGAGTCTCGAAGATGGGAAATATCATGAGCCGGATGTTGTATCGTAGACCTTCGCCAAAGTTTCCATAGCCTTGCTTCGCCGTAGCGTTGCGGTGTTCAAGATGTATATATCCAATGGTGGGAGAACTAACGTCAGCAAACTTTTACTTTTTATAGAACAACATTGGCCCTTGAGAACCTTAAAGTAAGGGATACGGCTGAAGTCTCACTGATATCATCTCATAAGGATGTGCACATTAAGCTCAAGGTTTTCTTTAAACGATGTGCGAATAGCCTCATATTGACGATATGTACCTGGTAGATAAAAATTAAAACATTAAAGTTCCAATTAGGACTGAAAAGCTTGGAAGTTTAGCCACCTAAATTAAGCACTAAGAATACGATCTAGGCTATGCCGTATCTGGATAAATTAAATACTTTAGTAGGTATTTTCTTTAATTCACAAAGAGCGAGTAGAATGGGGTCCAACCATCCAGCCGGCCAATCCCTGCCACTAGCGAACACGAGCACGGTCCACATTCATTATTATTATGTACTAGTGTAGGTACATAGTACATAGCACATATTATTAGTGTATGTACGTACCTACGTACCGCTTAGCGGGAAACCCAGTCTTGTCTCACCCTTTTTTTCCATAGCAACGATGCGCATCTTCCAGCCAACTTTCCAACTTCCAACCTCCAAACTCCAACCATCTTTCAGCCCAGACCAGACGTTTGGCCGAGCAACGAAGCCAAACACAAAGACAGGTTTTATCCACTCCGGTCTCTGGTCATGTCATAGTACATACAGTACACTTTTAATAGTCATTCGTTTCAGAATCCATACATGTACTCCCGTTAATAATAACTAATTCTTCTACCATACCCGTACCCGTGCCCGTGCCCGTACGAAGTACCACACCTTACTTTCGCTTTTCCTCTTTGCCTCTTTTTCGTCCGGGCTCGGTCAGCTCTGACCAGTTCTTCACGACAGATCCCTCCCGTCGGATAATTACAACTACCGTATATCTCGTCTGCATCATTCGCTATAACCTACCGTGTATCAGTCCCCCGCCCGTCTCTCTCGTAATCCCATCACGACCATCCGAAATCCAGCTGTCGCCCGTCGGTCGCTGACAAGATGGGCGGCTTCGGTGACTTCACAGATATCTGCCACACGGCACCTTTGCCGTTGTGTCCCTCCGTCGGTCCCATCACCTCCATCTCAAGCGGCGTCGGCGTCGAGACCGATTGCTTTGCGCGAAATATCGAGTTGGCCAACACTATTATATTCCAGGGCGCGTCGAGCTTCATGCACATCATTGGTCTGGTCATGACTGTATTTATGATATTACATATCCGAGGCAAATTCACCGCCGTTGGTGAGTAGAATAATGCTACAACTCGTCGAGTGATCCGATTAATATTCTAACCCACGCGTGCTTGTAGGTCGCAAGGAGATCCTAGCCTTCTTTTACTTCTATATGCTCCTCTCGTTCATCTCCCTCTGCGTCGACGCCGGTGTCGTCCCTCCCGGCTCCGAGCCTTATCCCTATTTTGTTGCGATACAGTCCGGCCTCACGTCTGCGCTGATCACCTCGCTGCTGATCAATGGATTTGTGGGCTTTCAACTCTACGAAGACGGCACTCCCCTGTCTGTATGGATGCTTCGGCTCAGCTCGGTCGCCGCCTTTGTCATCTCGTTCCTGGTATCGCTGGCTACTTTTAAGTCATGGGCTGGTATGGGTCCGGCGAACACCGTAGGCCTATTCACGGTGCTGTACCTCCTCAACGGTGTACAGCTCGTTATCTACGTGGCGTTGCAGATCCTGCTCGTCTCTCGGACTTTGGAAGACCGCTGGCCGTTGGGAGACATTGCTTTCGGTCTCTTCTTTTTTATCGTGGGCCAGGTCATATTATATGCGCTCAGCTCCACGATCTGCCAGGCGACAAGTCACTACGTGGATGGGTTGTTCTTCGCAACGACTTGTAATCTACTGGCTGTCATGATGGTGTACAAGGTAGGCTTTGTTCACATTTCCATCTTAGACATGGGAGCTATTCTAATCGTATATTTATAGTATTGGGATTCGATCACCAAAGAAGACCTCGAGTTCTCCGTCGGCACTCGGATGAATAACTGGGAAGTGAAAGAACTCCTTCCCGAAGAGGAGCGTCGTGCGACTGTGTACATGGACGACTCCTACGGCCACAATACTAGCCCTTACGAACACTCTTCCTCGCCCTCAGGAAACCGAATGTCCCGCTACTAGTTGCCTGGAATTGCGGAATCTTCACAGAGCGAGGAGGAAGAGAGCGAAAAGGGGGAGGTTGTCTCCTACGAGATGGTCTGAAACGTTGGTACGTGGGCTGCATTTGCGAGGCGTCTTGGGCTTTTTTTGGGAGAACTCATGCGGTTCTTATGGAAGAAATAGATTAACCTATTCAATATTAAGGTATTGGCACCAACAGCGATTGCTTTTTGGAGGGGTTTGCATGCTCGGGAAAAGGGGGTGATGAAGTTCGAGAGCAGCAGCGACGGAAGTCGGTTAATATCTATCTATGCTGTATATACTATGTACCTAGTTAGCACGAATATGTAAATGGTAATGAGCCCATAATGTGCTTATTGGGAGTGATAATTGTCTTTCAACAGCTCAAGTAATAGCTATTAAGTACTATGAAGCTATTCAGTTCTCCGTTAACAGAGGCATACCCGTACTAGTCTACAGTAATGTTCATAGAGTCCCTTTCCGCTTCTATCGTGAGATGCCCTTAAAACCCCCACGTTCCCGTAGGTAATCCTATTAATACATATGTACTATATCGAGGATTGCAATGACGTAGAATGCTTCATTGGGGACCCTTGATACACTATATATATGTGTACCCAGGTTTCAGACGCCGCTGCGGGGGTTGGCTGTCTCACGCAAGTTCCCATGTCGTCATATCCGCCCTCGCAAGGAATGCAGTACTCTCCTATCCTCTCGGCACGCGTGCTTATTAGGTATAGCCCCTCGCTTACAGGTACTAGGTAGACTAGGCAGACTAGCTGGACTAGCTGCGAGAGGTGGCGAATCGTCGTGATAATTTCGGTGGGAAACGGCGCGACCAACGATGTCTGGACCTCGCTAGATGCTATAGGTGAAGGTGGTAGTGGTGCCGTTGCCGTTGCAGTTTTGCTCAAAGTGATCCTCGTTCGTTTGCCATAGCGATAGGCTAGGTAGACTTGGTCGTGATATATATGTCGCCTTCGACTAACGCCTAGGCCTAGGTCCGTTCAGTCGCCGTCGTCGCCGAAGCTGAGCTTGATCTTCTTCGCCTTCTTCTTGCCCTGCTTCGCGCCGTCTTTCGGGGCTTGGGAGGCGGCGTGCGGGGGGTGTTTCTTTTTCTTCGAGGAGGATAGATTGTCAGTCTTCGCTCGAGGTGCAGCCTTAGTCGCGTTCCTGTCCCCGTCGTCGTCGTTTTCCTCGCCGCCGCCAATGACACGGCCCACCTTGCGCTTCTTCCCCGCCCCGATGACGGCTACGTTCTCCCTCTCCTTCCCCTTCTCCTTCTCTTGTCGGCTATCCGCATCCCCGCCATCCTTGCCGTCTACATCCCCACTCCCAATCCCCGTCTCGGCAGGCACATCGACATCAGCGTCGGCATCGGCAGCAGACGGGAAAGCGACGACGTTCCCGGCCTCGTCGACGACGAGCGGCGCGTCCTCGGCCTCCTCGCTCGCGGACCGCACCCGCGCCGCGCGCCGCCGCGCCGCGAGGATCGGGTCCGGCGAGTCGGAGTTCCGATTCTGCTGCTGCTGGCCCCGGAGCGCGGCCAGGAAGGGCGGCAGCTCGCTCGAGTACGCGAGGTTCTTGGACGTGATTTTCGGGTGCGCGGACATGGCGGGTTAGTTGCGCATTTGGGTTGTGGTTCGTTTGGGGTTGGTGCTGGTTTTGGGGATGTAGGTAGGTAGGTGGGAGTAGAAGGTAGGAGGTAGGAGGTAGGAGGTAGGTATGTATTTAAGTCGTTTCTTTGGGATACCGAGGTATATGTGTACTATGTAGGAGGAAGGAAGAAGGAAGAAGGAGGAAGGAGGAAGGAGCTAGGTTCCTGAGCTACGATGGATGGATGTCTTCGGAGGAATCTGCGGACGACGGCTTGGTGCGGGTATAAATGGGGCCGATTAGGGCGTATGTCCCACTGCAACTTCAATGGGCCAATACTATCCTGTTAACAACTTCATAATCATAGAACATCGACCTCTCCTCCATCTATATAGATGTTAACCGGTTAGATTATTCTATCACCTTATCTATATCGTTTAATATTCAATATACAGTTCTATTAAGTCAATAGACTCTTATTCTAGTTATTCAATTGCCTCGCCAGTTTAACCGCTCTTATAGATTCAAGAACCAGATCTATACGTGGTTGTGGCCTAGCATCTAGACATACCTTAAAGCTTCCATACAACGGCATGATAATATTCTCGCAGTACTGCTTAAGAAATTCATCGTCATTGCATGGACACTTTTGTGCAGCCGCATAATCCAAGTCGTGACCCTCTCACCCAGTCTAGAAGAACTTAAATGATATGACATGAAGAAACGAGACATTAGCCAGAGACTGATTCATTTTGCACTGCTCTAGGAATTGGTACGACCACTACATTTGAATGGTGCTATACAAGTATACAGCGAATAAGCACAGCAGCAGCAGCAGCAGATGTATACATAAACTACCTAGGTAAGCATCGCTCAACTTCTTATTCGACGTTTAGCAGCCTCCTTGAACTTTTACGTACCTAGGTACGTACGAGCGAGGGAGATAGAAAGTCTAACGAGAACCCGCCAACTTCTAGCCCACCCTATATCTCCCCCCCCCCCCCGAGGTGGACCTACCTACTACCATATGCCTGCCCGCCGTTCCGCCTAGGCCGTCTTCTTCAACACGAAGATCTCGCCCTGGGCCTGGTTGTCGGAGCTGATGAACAGCCGCTCGCCAGCGGCGTCCCAGGCGAGGCCGGCGAGACGCCAGCACGTGCTCATAGTCAGGGACGGCGAGTTGCAGCCGCCGGGGTTCTGGGAGCCGATGATGTTCTTGTAGGCGGTCTTGCTGTCGGCCGCGGCCACGGGCTCGTAGGTGCCGTCCGCGTTCTGCTTGAAGGGCACCTCGGCCACGAAGTAGCCCTGCGCCGGCTGCCGGTTCCAGCTGCCGTGGAAGGTGATGTACAGGTTCTTGCCCGCCGGGTCGAACACGTTGGTGATGGGCGCCATGTGCGCCGGGAACGACAGCCGCGGCGGGTTGGACTTGCCCTGGCACGAGGCGTCGTTGAACGTCGTGTTAGGCGACACCACGAACTGCGAGCCCGTCTTCAGCGCCGTGTTGTCTTTGAAGTTGGACGGCTCCCACACCGTGAAGCAGGTCGGGTAGCCGAACCAGTTGTTCGCCAGCGGCTTCTCGGGGTCGCCGACTAAAAAATGGGTCAGCTTTCGGACGGGACGGTTCTGCTCTGGATGTCAAAATCCCCCTCGGATTCCTCGGCGGACTTACGGTAGTTCAGCTCCTCGGCAGGGTTGTCGATGTGAATGTCCGTCGCCTGGCCGTTAACTGTTCTCCTGAAGTCGTCTCCGCTGTTCTCGGCACCCCACACGTGGCCGTTCGGGTCGAAGGCCAGCGCGATTTCGTTGCGTAGACCGTAGCCCAGCACGGTGCCCTGGCTGTTGAACGAGTAACCGCTGGCGGGTGCCTTGCTCATGTCGAAGACCTTCACGATCGCACGGCCGACGCTCGGGTCGATGGTCGGGTTGTCCCAATTTGCGTTGGAACCAACCGAGACGATGATCAGATTCGGGTTCTTGGGAGAAACGACCACAGTTCGTGTGGAGTGAATACCCTGACCAATGCCGGTGATGATGGTCTTCTGGCCCGTCAGCGTTAACGCGGCCGCGTCGTAGGCCCACGACCAGGCAGTCGTCTGGGAGCTGGCGTAGAGGGTCTTGCCGTCGGGCGTGAGGCTGAGGCCGTGGTTGAGACCCGAGCTCTGCACGAGGGTCTTGGTGCTGTTGATGCATCCATCCGCGCCGAAGGTGTGGACCGAAATGCCAGAACTGGCTTGCAGCACCAGCATGTTGCCGAGGGGGTCAAAGATGATAGTCCGCGGCTGGCGGAGACCGCTGGCGATCTTGGTGACCTGCCAGCCGGCGTCGAGGGTATAGGGGTACCGGGCCGCAGCCACGCCGGAGCAGGTGGTCGGGAACGGGACCGACGGGGCATTCTGCGACAGAGCTGGCGGGCTCGTCGTCAGCACTTGCTCCGGTACTACAGGCAACGAAACTACTCACCTTGGCCCAGCAGGGCAGCTACCGCCGAAAACGACGTCAGAAAACGCATGTTGATGTCTAATCTATGGCAATTATGAAACTAAGTAGCTATCCTTAATCACCTAGCGGGGCGCGAAGTCTTTTGAAAGAGCTACGACAGAGTGGGCTGCAGAGGAAGCATCATGTTATATAGCAACATATCTATCTACCTACCTACAACCCGCCTCCCCGAACCCACTTCTGATGATGCAAGCATGCTCCGTGGGAGACCATCTCGAATGCGGAGTGTCCACGAACCGGTATTCTTGGCGCTTTCGAGTAATTAACAGAGCATGGGATCTCGAGATAGTCCCCCAAGGGAGGCGGGAACTGATTGGGCAGACCGGTGACAGGTCGATCTCCTTTAGGCAATGGCGATCAAGATTTCCTCCTACGGTAGCGATGATACCATGTCGGCTCGAGCTAAAGGTTATTTTAATTATGAAGATGATAGAATAAGGTGTAGTTGTTTTCGGTCTGCGGAGGCAGATGTTTTATTGATGTAATTAGGCGGAAAGACAAAATACGACTCTAAGACTCAAGTCTCGCCTGGGGTCCCCGCAGGCATTGATCTCGTGCCGGCAGATAGCAGAGAACTAGCTTCAGCAGTTTAACCAATGGCTAAGACAGGAGAAGAAAAGTAAATTCAGACGTCATTGGCAAATAGGAGATACTACCTCAAGGGTATGCAATATAGGGAGGGACAACCAAGATAGCTTCGTAAGCCTCGATGATATATCCTCGAAGACGAGATACTCTAAATATGCGGCAACCTCACCATACCCCCCACGAGGACATTCTCTGTTGGGTATTCTTTATAAATAGGCCAAGTGAGGAGTTGCAGTTAATATGGGGAAACGGTCAGCTAAAAGTCTTTCGGGTCTCGCGGCACCTCTAAGTGAGAAACGTATGCTGATATCGCAGTATCGCAGTTCTTGAAGTCTGCTTTTGAAAAGCATCTCCAGAAGATGAGTATCGTAAAACGAACATCGCTCCTAATGGCGCTTCATATTCGGCAGAATGTGATAAAGTATGTCATACTTATAACTGAATAACGAAGGTGTTTAGGAGTTGTTCAGGAGGAGTCTGGTGTACCAAGACATGATTCTCCTGAGGTAGACACGATCGTCGAAGTATGGCAAACATAGGTACTCTTTATGAATCGTAACAATAATTAATCCATAGTCGAATAAGACAATGTGTCTCAAACAAGAGGAATAAATCGATTTGCATGCGGTAGCCCTGGCGTCGACTTTATAGGGCGGCTGTTCGCGCGGCCGCTTTTTGACTTTTAGTGTCATCTCTTGAAATAGATGCCGAAGAGAGCATTTTCCTGGCAGTATTAACATGAATTCGGGAGAAGCTAGATTAAACAAGGCAATTTATGCTTGATAAATACTGAATCGCTCATCTTCGGTAGTCATCTTCGATGCATTCAAGTCGGGGGCGCGGCTTTAAGAAGTGACTTCGAAAGCAATGAGAACCCTTTTTTTAAGCTCATAATATGTCCTGACGATCATGGCGGTGGATAGTAATGAAATAATCACATGGAGAGTAAATCATATATATTCCATATTGATTCCCGACTGTTCCAGAACATTGATCTGTTGAGGGTTTGATTCTGGCCCTAAATCTAGGTAGGTATTTCTGGTGTCAGCCACATAAGCTGATAAGCTGATAAGTTAAGCCTCATAGGATCGGAAAAAAGTAATGGCCGTGGTGGGGCTCTCAGCCTCTGCTGGCAGCACAGGAACTTTTGTGGTTCTGTACCTAGGCTGAACTCTTTTGTTTCAAACTTGATTGGCCACGAGCCCCTTGTCCAAGCATCAAGTCCAATCATAATTCGCCATCGCCTGTCAAACTTAATTGTTAAAGTCACCAAAACAATTCCTACCTATGTACCAAATTGTATCAATTCCTACCTACCAGGTACTTAGGTAACTACCTAACCTGAAAAAAGAGTCCTAACCTAAGGTTTTTCTTCTTACTGTACTCCCGTACCCCTTCGTCTCATCTCAATTTTTGATCTCGTATCCATTATTCTATTATCTGTTCTCCCAATTCATCTTCTGCCGAAACCCCCCTTTTTTTTATTCACACCTTGGCAACTTTTCGCGTGTTGGCTCGTGAATTGTCGCCATTCAGCATCATCGGCGGCTCCAATGCAGTCGTTTTTACGATCTGGTAGATTGATACGATAAAGTTGGACTCGACTCGTTGACGGGTTGAGCGACGCCCACGCCCAGAACATAGAGTGTCTGACGCGTATGCGTATGTGTATGCGTATTGGATCACTATCTATCTTTCTATCCCTCCACCATCTTACTATTTTACAACCACGCGGTCTTATTAACTGGTCTACATAACTTTCAGAAGCCCGACCGCGAACACTAACGTCGCCATCGAAACTCTCCAAGGCAGTTAGTCCCTTGGGTCGCTCGCTACTTTACGTAGTTCACTAAGACGATTTAATCACACGGATAGACGCGGATGGTTCAATAGAATAATCAATATTACGACAACAAAAAAACATAATCATCAACTACCTAGCTCGACAACCACATCAGAATTCAAGCCACCTCTACCACTACCGCTACCGCTTGGAAGGACGTCGCTAGAGCCCCGTTATGGATCTGCTTCGGCGCGCTTACAGGCGTGTGCCCGTGGCCATGGGCGCTCCACAACTTCCTACCACGGGCGAGAAGAGACCTCCGCTAAACAGGCTGACGTCGAGGCTCGCCTTTTTCAGAAGACCCCTCAGATTAAAAGGCAATTCTAGTATATCCGTCCCGCTGGGTGTGGTCGTTTTATTCCCATGCATTGTTGTTGTCCTTATCCTAGTCTTGTTCGTCAGGCACCCAAGTTCTCCTGGTAGGATATTGATGCCTGCTGGTGCGCCTCCAGCTATTCGGTACGTGTTTCTTGTTCTTCGGTCTTTCTATTTTCGGTCTCACTATTCACATTCTCTAACTATCGTGTGCTTGTCAACAGAAAAATTAGCGAAGAACATGACAAAGTATTTGTCACCGGCTGTCTCGAGCCCGACACCACCAAGCCGCGAGCGAACGGCGCATTTGTCGTCCTTGCTCGAAATAAGGAATTGGAAGGTGTCATCCAGTCTGTCAAGTCTATCGAGCGACATTTCAACCGATGGTACCATTACCCCTATGTCTTCTTGAATGATGGAGACTTCGACCAGACATTCAAGGATGTCATTCGCAACTACACCTCCGCCCCCGTCGAGTTTGGCAAGGTTGGCGCCGAGATGTGGGGATACCCAGACTGGATCGACCCCAAAGTCGCAAAGGAGGGCATTGCAAAGCAAGGAGACGCCGCAGTCATGTACGGTGGTCTTGAGAGTTACCATGCCATGTGCCGCTTCTACTCTGGGTAATTACTACTGAATAGAACACAAATCCCGAATATTTGCTAATGCGACTCAGATTCTTCTACGACCATCCCCTTCTCGCCAAATACGAGTGGTACTGGCGCTTGGAGCCCGAGATCAAGTACTTCTGCGACATTACCTAGTATGTTCAACCTATCTAATATGTACTGTCCTTCTTGCTAACCTCGATCTTTAGTGACCCATTCCTCGCGATGATCGAGTCCAACAAGACTTATGGTTTCACCATCGCCGTGAAGGAGCTTCGAGAAACCGTCCCCAACATCTTCCGTTATGCTGCTGCTTACAAGCGTCTGAACAACATCACGTCTCAGGGGCTTTGGGAGATGTTTGTCGAGCCCAAGCCAGAGAAGTCAGCACCTGAGGATGACCCCAACTACAAGCCACCTCTACCCGAGGAGATCCTTCGAAGCGACCCTGGCCGCATGAACTTGCCCGAGATAGATCCCGAGGCCATGGAGGGCGAGAGCTATAACATGTGCCATTTCTGGTCCAACTTCGAAATCGCAAAGCTTAGCTGGTTCCGAAGCCCAGAGTACCAGGCTTTCTTCGAGATGATGGACCGCAGCGGCGGTTTTTGGATGGAACGGGTAGGTAACCTGAAATGTTCGAGTCGGAATCGGGTTGCTAATTATATACTAGTGGGGTGATGCTCCCATCCATTCTCTTGCTGCTGGTATTCTGCTAGCTCCTCGCGACATCCACTACTTCCGGGATTTCGGCTACCGACATACCACCATTCAGCATTGCCCAGCAAACGCTCCCGCCCGCCAGCTTCCGCGCGAACCTTTCCTCGAGAAAACGACGACCGAGGAGAGGAAGCGAATCGAAGAGGACGAGTACTGGGACCAATGGGATCCCGAAAAGGAGAACGGTGTCGGCTGCCGTTGCCGTTGCGATACCGACATTGTGGATGTGGAGGGCAAGGACGGATCGTGTCTGGCTGAATGGGTCGATGTAGCGGGAGGATGGGCCAGCCCGTAGTGAGGGATCGTCGGCTTCAGGCAAATTCTCTCGACGGCCCCTGGCACAGCAACTACGGTTGGATACCCAATTTCTTCTGGTGGCCTTGTTACGGGGCGTTACTCGGTACCACAGAATAATGATGGAACGACATTTGTATTTGGTCTAAATCTGCTCCTCGTCACTTTTATCCACATAGGGACGCCCATAAATGACGTGGAACTTGGGTTTCGGAGAACGGGGCGTAGCTAAGGCCGAAGGAAGTGCAGCATTTTGCGTCATGGGGTTATATCGTCCCGGAACTTGGTACGGCTTGGTGTTTTTGCCATAGAAGCAGGGCGTCGCGAACATAGAGACACGGCTCGATAGGGTTTTATCGGTTACGGCCTTAAGCCACGGGGTGGTAAGCACAATAATTCAGCATGTAGAAGGGCCTGCTCCTTCGTGGCCCGGCCGTGTTGGCATAGTATAATGGATTTGATATCAATGGTATATAATATTCTCGTATTCTTATGTGACTCGTAGTTCTTGTCTTGGTCCCCTGCTCTCTAGCCGGGTGTGCGTGCTGCGAAGGTCGTGTATGTGTACCAGGATTGAGCCGAGCATAGGGTTGGGCGAGGACTGGAGTATTATATCACGCCAGCCTCTTCCGTAGTCGTGATAGATGGACCCGGACCCTATGTTGTAGCTGCTCTGCAATTGCTCTATTTATTTCGTTTTGCTGTATGCTCGGATTTGGCCGAGAGGAGCTGGTTATATGTTGCCTCTGCCGCCTACCTTCAACTCGCATCTGTCAACTGCCATATTTCCCCATCTGCTATCGCTCATCACGCAATGTCTACCTACGACGCCCTCGTCGGGGAATCTTCGCCAATAATCGGAAACCAATCCTGCGTACAGGACTGGGTCTGGCCGGTACTGAGACCGACGTGGCGCTTGCAGAAGAGGAGTCGGCAGATGCAGGAAGAGGTTCAGGAAACGCTGTAAATCGGGGTTTGATAGTTTTAGGGGGGTTTGAGGACGCGTTGGGAGGATCTGATGATATAATGCTAGGTACTAGTAAGACTATATTGTATGTTTTCGTCGGTGGGATTTGGGACTTGGTGATGGGACTACGTATAAGTTGAAAGACTGCGAGGATATGTCGGGATCTCGAGACTTTGGGGAGGTAGGTATGTAGGTGTTAACTGTGAAGCTGTGGCTAGCTATTCGCCTCTTCACCTCATGGCGTTTACGTCGGGGGTCTTATGTGGTATAGTGATGTGGTTGTAATACCTGCTACTGCTCATTACCTACCTAGGTATGTATTCATATACCCCAAATAGGAGAGCTGGATACCAAGAGCTAATGACTGCTGTTCACCTCTAACCAGTATACTAAGGTGTATTTCCGCTTCACGCTTGGCTAGGCACCTAGGGTATAGATGAATCTTATCGTAGCTCCCACACTCGCTAAATCTCGAGGTACTCGTATTGAGAACTTGCTGGTTGAGCAACTGGTATAACTGGATTTTCTATGTTTGAGTATCTAGGTAGAGACATGGACGTCTGATTCTGTGTAAGCAAGTCTAGCACAAGTGTCGGTATATGAAAATGATATGTAACGAATTAACAATATCTCTATTCCAAATATATTAGTTAGCCGGGAGTGACCGTGTTAGATGTAAATGATGTGGCTAGGAGCGAACTGCATTCTTGATATCTATCTTGAACCACGTGTCTAAGGAAGGACTCGCGATCTTGTAGCCAGCAATAGCATATCTGTTGGCAGGCGGCTGGCATCTCACAAGGCACATCTAGGTTAGTCAGTTAGCCGGCCGAGGAGTTGAGAACGCCGCCGCAAATTTATACTCGTGAAATAAGTATTGTAATAGATTAGGTACCATCTCATTTCATAGACTGAATAAACAAAATATGCCGGAAAACCTAATGCCTCAGCCTTCTAATCTTCAGTGTAAACCACCGACTACCTGGTATAATCCGAGCATAGATCCCTAGCCATCTCGATGCCGGACTGTGTATACCGGACTAGATCGAAGCATACGATCACACAGGTGTGGGCGACATTTTCAAGGCAAGGAGTTTGCAAAATACATGATGTTACCATCCATCGTCCTCCTTCCTGGGTAGCTACGCCCTTGCTTTCTAACTTACTTGAAGGGTTTCACTCCGGCGTGTTCCTTAGGTTAGTTCTCTACCTAGATAGTTTTGGCATATGAATACACCACCATCCTGCCACACATAAAATATAGGTTAGACCTCACTAAGGACAAATCCGCCTCGAGCTATTACGCAGATAGCAGAAGGCTCGTGGACTTAGAGGGAAAGGGCAGAGGCAAAAGTCTGAAGTCTAAAAGGTTGTGCGTTAAGGAACATTGTCGTAGGAGATCAGGTCTAGGAAATACATCACTTTCGTTTTATCTTAACATAGAGCCAGCATAGCTCAATGCTACCATTTGTGCTTCAGATTCGAACGGGCCAACCTAGACGTCTCGTTACAAGTAGGGGGAACCGCTCTTAAAACTCGATACAAAGGGGAGATGCTTTGAGATGATGTATGAAAACTATTAAGTTTGTAATTTAACGTGGTTATACCTATTCAAGTTGCTTAATATCACTCTACGATGTGCTGGCACGGCAATATGTGTGCTATCTTCCTACGTAGAGATGTGACCAAGACGATACTTTCAAACATAATGAGATCCTGACCCGTAAGTAGAGTGCCGTGTACTTAACAACTGCTTAAGTTGTCTGCAAAGGGAAAGACTTTAAGTCGTATCGATGCGGTGTATATTGTTTTATGTCGTCTTGACTTTTATGTTTGTTCAACACATGTACTTATTATGCAGCATATAAACTACCGTGGCCTGGGACGGGTAGAACTGATGTTTAAATCGGTCGACCAGATGCCCCAGTATGCCGAGAACGGATGTGTCCAGCTTCGACCGACTTTATTGATGCATTCCTATCGACTGTAAATGACATTGATGGATTTGCGGCGTGTACTATCTAACAAGGAGCGCTTGGAGCCTTGGATAATACATCGAAGATTGAACCGCGGTAGGTCTTGACATACCATCGCTATCAACCAATCGTGTAGAGATTATCGATATTCGCCAAGGAGCAGAGCTTCGACACACCTGCACACCTGCACTGCGGCGCAGACGTTTGCCGGGTTACTACAGTAGGCCACAATATCAACACATCTTCCAAACCTTTCGACTCGCTTTCTGTTCGGGTTCCATCGGTTGCGCCTCGATGTTAATTAAGATACGAAGTGCTGCAGGGTCCGGACGCGAGAACCCCCCATAGCAGCAGGCTTGGGGAAACAATGATGTACAATACAAAGCTGTCAACGGGGCCTGGGTGCTAAGCTTGGCCGAAAGGACATCATTCTCAAATGCTGGAAAGGGTAGCTTTCGAAAATGGATAGCAGGTTAGCATGCTGGACCTCCTCGCCGGCTATGTGAGCATGGATATAGTACAGTTAGTTATCTTGGGGGTGATACGAGGAGCGAGGAGCATGTGGCGAACGGTGCCAAGATGTCATCAGTACGAGACCAATAGGAAAGAGGATACAACTGGCGAGAAGAGCTACGGTATCGTCGCGATCCTCGCATGGCCCCCAACGCTACTACTATTAGATATTCCTCTCGCGGCCCGGGGGTCCTTGATGCTGCCTCCGACAGAGATAATACCCACCAACCACATTCCGCAGCATGATTGCTATTGGGGACAGCATGGTGGAGAGCCACTTTGCGCCGCGCGGGCTAGCGTCAGGTGTCGGTGAAAGAAGGAAAAGAAGAAAAATTGAGAGGAAAAAAAAAAAAAGCCTCAACGGCTTCAAGAGCTTCCTCGCACGCTAATTAGGTGGGACACGATATACTAGGTAGGTAGACGATGTAAGATGGCGAACTGATGATTACAATATCCATATCAAGGGGAATGAATGGCTTAGGTAGTATTGTAGGAGCTCGCGATGCAAGCCGGGATCAAGGAAGCTGACACATTTCGCAAGGACGACGAGGCGGCAACGTCATTGAAGAAAAGGGGACACGATGGTGCCTACATACATACATGGCAGGTATTAAAAAAAGAGAGACGGGACGCTGACTGATGGCTACCTAGGTAGTGTAGACTGGAAAACGCGGCGAAGTACACGTCGGCTCGGCAGGATACCATCCTACTATGCAGGGAAGCGACAGGCATCTCTGACCGTTCAAGCAAGACTCGACACCGTCAGTGCTTGACGCTACGAGGAAGCAGGAAGCAAAGGCGAAGAGGAGACGAATGTATTACCGGATATAACTCGTAGCCGCGACGCATCTAACGTTAGGGGAAGGGGAAGGGGGATTGGAGAAAAGAAAAGAAAAAAATATGTAAAAAAAACATACCCCGAAAAAGAGAGGTACAACGCCGATCAGAAAGGACAGACAGACACCCGTTCGCCAGGGAAGCACGAAACTTCGGTATGGGTGCCAACGCTACTAATCTATCTAGAGGATGATACTATGTACTGTAGTGCTAGGTAGTGTAGAGGCTTCGGGAAGCCTTGCGTCGTGTTCGGGCAGTAGGCGAGCGAGCATCTATTCCACGCCGCGGAACCGTCCAGACTTTCACACATCAGAGCAGACGGCGACACCATTCGCGCTATTCTCCACAGCATATCCCGTCATATCCGGTTATGGAGAAGGCTACTGGAGAATCCAGTCCGTACCTAAGGCCGTGGCTAGCACAGGATCTATGTACCTACACTAGGTAGCATGTATGTTTATATGTAGCACATATGAGCTGAGCTGAGATGACGAAGCACCTGCTATGCCGTAAAAGATTTGGAACACGATTCAAGGGCCTGAACATCAAGTAGGTACCCATCCACTAGGTACCTAGTGCAGTGCACAGGTAGGGAGGCAAGGAGAGGGGGAGGGGTAGGGGAGGGAAATGGGTTTTGTGTGATCCGCTCATCAGACATAATTACGACCAGTTCGGGCTGGGCGGTTCGGGAGTGGACACCAAATGGGAAAGATGATCGGTGACGACGTGAGGAAGCCCGCCCTGGAGCGCCACCACTGCTGTCGTAGTGTAGTGTAGAAGCAGGCATCAACTCCTGCCACCAAGGAAAAAGGCTATTTCGTGACCGCTTACCATACCTACATAGGTAGCATGAGACGTAAGAAAGGGGGAGGGGTCAAGGAGAAAGAAAGAAAGAAAGAAAAAGAACGACATAAGCTAGTAGGTAATCGTATTCTGGACCACGGGACGAAAGCCTATTTCCAGGGAGGCGGTTTCGCGCCGTGTTAATAATGGCAATATATACGCAATGACGGTTTTACCGAGTGGCTTTTTCAGTTCCTCTCAGGGTTTGAGCAGAAGTCGTTGGGTGGGGATCGAAGCAATCAATGGGAACCAACAATCCAGCTCGGAGAGTGTGTGTATGTTGTGTACGTCCTGAGTCCTGGATGATGTTCTCGTGCGTATATCACTATATGGTATGGAGCACGATGGGTGATTCGAATGCGGCAGGCCAACTTGATCCCCCATCACCGTTCCCCAGGCTAACTAGCTCGGGATGAGGATGGGGATGGGGATGGCATAATATGTGCATATAATACATTACATTACATACCAGTCAGTCAGTCAGTCAGTCAGTTAATCGGTCAGTCAAATGTGTCTGGGATCTGGGATCTGGGATCGGGGATCCAAGTTAGGTTGAAGAGACGAGAAACGTATGACTCTTAATATGCGTCGTCGTCGTCGTCGAAGCTAGAGCATGTATGTATGTACCATGTGAAGATCGAGAAAAGCGAGAGATGCCTTGTCTCGTCCGTTGGAACTTGAACCGACGAATGATGCACGGTTCGGAAACGAGGTCGTGCAGGGAAGAGACCCAAGGCCCGTCCGTTCGATTGCGCACTACACTAGTGTACTATAATATAAATTATTTGACGCAGAGCCTTGGGTACGAAACTTTGCACGTTGAGAAGGGGGAATTTTGGGTGAAAATCGACTGCCGTGGAGAGAGCCTATTCTGGGAAGGAGAAGGAGAGGGAGACTCGAGAGTATTACCTGTTCCTTGCACATTAAGACTCATAAGAAAAAAGAACAAGACGGCGCTTACTCCCTCCTTGTGGCATTAGCGGATAACGGGTTCGATGGCCATGAGGCTAGCTTCTAAGGGTTTATCAGTCATCTACGTAGCGGGTCTTCGTGTTATTTTATTTTATTTTTTCTTATTTATATACGCCCCTGAGGTGATTATATACAGTAAAACGAGCTGAGCTTCTGATACTGTATGTAGGTAAGCTTGAGTATTACATACGTGTAGTGTAGTATGTAGTGTAGTAGCGAGAAAACAGATCCTATTAAACCGATAATATTCTTACAAGCCCATGTCTTCGCTGTCTCGCATCCATATCATACATACAACTCAACTAACTCTATGCGATGCTCATAACCTCCACGGTTGACAAGGCTTGGTTCAATTTCGGCCCACTGTCCACAAGAACACCTTCGCTATTACAGCTTAATCGACATGGTGCCAGTGGTCGATAGTAATTCCGATCTCCCACCACCTTCATGGGTATACCTATTTCGTCCGCATGTGCGTTGATGCTCGCGGTAACAGGTGACAGGGTGGTAAGAATAAAAGAACAAAAATGAAAATAAAATAAAGAAAAATGGTTGCGGTCACAGGAGTCGCATTCCACCGGTTGCTGCGGACCGGCCAAACACGACGGTATACCGGAATGCAATCATCATGTTCAATCGAAAAGATCGCCAAAAGAGATACCTTGCTGCTATGTAGTGCCATCATGCTACTAAGACCCGTCATCACGGGAAAATATCCTAACTAACAGCTGTGTTGGTGATTTGGCGCGGAACTTGATTGTAAAACCAATCCGGCCTCTACCAAGCCAAGGGCTCCTCGTGTGGCATGACGGCCGGATTCCTCGCTCAGCGGTTAAGATCTACACTAGTCGGCTCTTTTAGATGTGGCGGCTGACTCGAGAGTGAACCTCGAAATACCTCATTACATTAGTCCGGAACGGGCGACAGAGGTCCGCTGCAGTGCAGGCATGTCTGGCCTTATCAAGACACTTCCTATTTACGGTACCATAGTGGTCGGCTTGACGAGGTTAAACCTAAGTAGTATAGTAGGTAGTAATAGTCTCGTGCTAAAGCTGGCTGTACGCACGCCGCTTGGGACGATGGAAGGGGGGAATTTCGGAAATACATACTATTAGCATGTAGTAATGACTCGTAGTGAGCACCGAGCGCCGACATGATGCGGTCTAGCTCTCTGAAAAATTTCCACAAGTTGATGATGGCCCTCGCATCCAATGGGATGCCGGCGGCTTAGACTTGATACTATTAGCAGCAGGGTTCCCGGTTGCAATGTGCATGCTAAAGTCTTTGGAGGAGTGGCACGCGGTGCAGCCACAATTATTACTTCCCCTTGCGCTTATGGTAATTCCCTACACTGAGGTGGAATGCCACTGCGACGGCAAATTGGGTTACGTTTCATTTGACCATTACTCTCCGGCTTGGGTGGAGGGAGGGGGGAGGATGTGATGGGCACTTCTCACATATAAACGAATCCTTTGATGGTTGGGTCTCCGAGAATGGTTCACTGACTATTTACTGCAGCTAGGACGAAACTAACGAGATGCAAACTAACGCTTTGGTCCGTCAGGTAGTGTAGGGGTAGGCATCGATACATATTGCGATCCGTACTGTATCGAACGTATTGGGCAGCTGACGTCGACTAAAAAGCTATGGATGCTATGTATGTACGTATTACACTAGACAGGTCCTGACTCCTGTTCTCCTGGAGCTTCGCCTTAATACTATTGGATTCGTATTGCTTCACATAAGACGGGGAGACTCCGCGGCGCTTCTACAAGGTACTTGGCGTGATAGTTACGGCTAAATATCGAATATGGTCTTAGGGCATATCAATTATCATCTCGAGGTCCTCCTGGTTTGGAAAATTGTCCCCCTAGCTTTTGATGGTTGAGCCAATCAGATCTTTACGACATCGCCGGCACTGCACTAAGTACACATGCGTCTGGCATGGGTGTCTGAGTGGCGGAGACGCAGGCGTAAATAGAAGGATGTCAAGCCACACTATAAAGATTCCATTTAAATAAGAGTCTAGGACTACCTTAGCTGCCTACCTAGGTAGGTAGTTAGTAGTTATTAGCACTATGTGACAGCCTTGTCTTCGATGTATTATATTTATCTAGGTATTTAGGTAGCCCTTACTTGAGTATGTACCATGAAAAATAATCTTTTGATTAGGAAACAATACCTAAACCTTACGAGCCCTGCGAACTGGAATTTTAGCGACGACGCTGGTGCCATGATACCGTGATACCGTGATACCTAGCAGTGTCGCTCGCTTCGTGATAATCTTCGGATGCGGTGGCGTATTAAGGACCAAATGTATCCCAAGCTGTTCCTGTAAGCTCCACTCAGAGGACTGATCTTACCCCTTTCGTACCGATATGGGATTCTGGTACGAAGGTCTTAGAGGCCGAATCGGCATGAAAGCGCCGGCCGAGGGTCACCGATAGAGACCAACCGCTAAAACCGGCAGCTCGCCGTGATGGTCAGGGCTAGAATCCCAGAGGGTTTTGTTGCATTGGCTGGTCCAATGGATGAAATGCGGTCAGAAGAGGGAGAGCATAATATTATGTACATACACTACACTACCAGCATACATTCTATGTAGTGTAAGAGCTATGTATGTAGTGTAGGAGTGCGGATAAAATGGATACACCCGTAATGAATGAAACACCATGTTTATTACCCCAGGTTACCTGGTAACGAACGAACAAACCGACCAGGTGTCTACTTGGGTCTCTCGGCACGGAGGCTTTATCCCTGTGCCCACGGTCGTTCTCATGGGGATGATAAACGCACTCCCAGGCAGCTAGGCTCCTGAAATACTACTACGTACATTACTATGTACTAATATGTAGGTCCTAGGAAGATGTATCGCGGGACGAAACCAACGGAAGCAAGGGAGATTCAGGTGGTTATACTTACCTTACTTATCCACGATGCGATGTCGCACTCGGTTCGTGCGCATGTGAGAGAAACTTCTGAAAAGAAGAGCAGATGTCGGAAAGCCAGGTCGTGGCGGCCTCTACCCGTTCTGCCCTTGAACCTTGATCATGGATCCGGATTGTATGATTGTGTGATTGATTGTATGAGAGTATGAGAGGGAGGAATGCGTCAAATGAGACTCGGGCTACGCATACCGTAGTAGAGCACCGACGATCATCAACTGGAGACATGTCATCCTCACCGCAGGAATAGCGTCAGGTTGATATGCATGCTATCTATTATATCGTACTGGGATCGGGGCCATTCCAACACACACGTGAGAGTTATGAATATATCGGACAAAAAGACAACCTCTACCGAATCAAGACGAAGAGACGGGGGTTTGGAGAATAAAAAAGGATAGGAGGTAAGGTAGTCAGTCGGGATTCGCTAAAAATAGCATTCTCATTTTCATAGGCATGTGGATTACATAGTAAGCATGTATAATATTATGCTGGTTCAGTTGATGGAGTATTATGGCTGGGCAGCTGGGTTAGTAGTGTATTATAATGAGGATAATAGCAAAGAAGGAATCGATCGCATGTCGATCTGGCGATTCTTCTGGGGCTGACGCCGCGGATGAGTTATTACCTACCTACAGTGTTAATATAACGAGACATGCCTAGCCTAGCCTAGCCTACCACCAGCCTACCTCTTAACGGTCTACGTAGCGAATACTCCGCTCCAGTGCGGTTGATAATATTCGCATGATATTCGCATAGGAATAGGCATAAGCGTGGGCATATCTTGTAAGTCGAGTCATATGGATGGGCGTCGGTCAACCTAAAGGCGAAAGGCTGGGTCATGCCGTCGCAAGCATCTCTCTATGGCGATGATTGGCTTTTTGGATCGAAGTCTTGACTGCCTGACTGCGTACACGCACGCACAACACATTTTTAGCGTTGCCCCTTGTTTATGCTCCTTGACATGCTGCGACGAGCTGATGAGATCCGTCGATCGTGATGCGTGATGCGTGATGCACACAACTTGCGATGTGTTTTAAGGCGGACCACACTACACTACTTACACTATTGACTAGGTAGGGAAAACTAAACCTAGCCAGCTTAATGGTGTAGATGATAGGGACGAACATAGTTAAGGCGGTCGGCCATGCAGGCATTCTCTTACTCCTACATAGCACTCCTACTCGAATTGGGGATTGATTGACTGAGTGAAATGTTCCCCTGATGAGAAAAATCCTGACACCGAGACATCCCATGCAGGCTCATCTCGAGTCATTATTAACCTAGGTTTTAAACGGATTCGGCTCTCGTGGATTGTACCTAGTAGTAAGTAAGTCTTAAGTAAATGATCCAATAACGACATGGCTGATGGAGTTTCGTTGGTTGATTAAAAAAGGGGTTGGTTGGACCTTTACGGATAAGAAGGAAAACAATAATAGTTAGGTGATTATGTAAGTACATAACCTAGTGAATAACGAGGCATTGCCGTTATTAAGTATTGTTCGTTAAGTACTACTATATACACCTAATAGGTATGCATATGTTATCGTTAAATGGTATTTATCGTATTAAACCGAGTAATAGTTTTATATGACAACTAAAAAGAGGACAAGAAAGCAATTTTTAGATATATTTACATTTACATATAAAAAACCTATTAAAATTACGAGACAGACCTAATATAAATTAAGTAACTAAGTAAGTTACAAATAAACGAGACTTTATCGAATAATTATCAAGTTTCTCTTTTCTATTCCGTATCATGGCGATTAAATATCAAATGTCAAATTCATATTCTTAGTGGTGGCGTCGCTATCGTCCTTAATACTAAACATGCAAGCCGCGCATTTCACATACAAGCTAGACTACCTCCTTAGTAGCAGGGCTTGTCGGTGCTAAACAACATCTCCGCCTCGTCAATGCCACCATCATTTGTCCCTTACGATGGACACACCCATTCTACCTACTTAGGTAGGTACTTTACCTACTTACACTAGTTATAGGGGCTACATACCACATTGGCCGATCCATCGTGCCAGGACAGTCCGGGTCTTCAAGCCTGAAGAGACGCTAGGAGAGGCCGTAAGCATTACGTGGTACTCAGCGTTCCTCTGACGCTAAACGTCTCCTCCATTCGCCGTCGCCGTTTCGCTATCCCAGATTATTACATACCATACATAATTGTAGCTGAAGCCGAACAAACCCAGCCCGTGCGGCTAGGCGCAGGCAGCTATTATCCAGTTTTCCACTTCGCAGCAACCATTCGCTCAACCGCGTACCTAATAGGCGGCGGTAACTACCTCCCTAGGTATCTAGGCTGCTAGGTTGATTTCTTCTTCGGATTCCTATGGAATTTTGCATGGTGCTAGGGACGACGCGGCATCCACATTGTCGGATGCATTCGTTTCTAAAATGCAGAATGCCAACTCGCCCTCCTTGAGCTTCCCCTCCCCCCAGCCCAGGGTCGAAGGGATTCGAAATGCAGGCTGAAGGTAGGCGAAAGCCGTCCGCGGGCGTGTCCCTAGTGGAACAAGGCCTGTCCTATCAAGTCCTACCAAAGCTGTAGTAGGAGTCTCTAGACTACCTAGGTATGTGTGCTTCCATTAAGGTTCCTTTTACTTGGCATTCCCAAGATGCCGGTACCACACAAAATGCCTCTCTTCCCATTCCCCTTCTCTTTCTCTAACCCCGGACGCATTAATAGATGCCCGCTTCTTCCAGCCCAACGAAGAAAGCTGCGTATTGTAGTCAACCGAGTTACATCGGGGATGCTGCTTTAGCTCTCGGACAAATTCTTAGAACGGAGTCATCCGTCATGAGGGCTCGTTACTTACCAGCTTACATAGTAGGCACACATAGCGAGAGAAATTTATCGGGCTTGTTTGCAAGTTTGGTCCACAACTTAATAGCTACCTAGGCAAGGTAGGTATGGATTGCAATCATACATCCATGAGTGTCCATGTCCAGTAGGTATCATCATTATTAGGTTGCGGTGGCACATACACAAAGAACCAATTCCAAGACAACGTAGCGTAGCTTTCAACGCTTGTTTTGAGAAGGTCTTTGACGAACCCCTCCCGCGGGAAAATGAGAAGTGCGTGCGAGATTATCTCAACCTGCTTCATTCCGCGCTTCGTTTTAGCTGGGGATTCTCCATGTCCTTTAAGAACGCTAAACACCGGATTGACCTCAAAGAGGGATTGCCGTATTTGCACGGGCAAACCCATGTAGCTATTTTAGGTGTAGATCTGTCTAATATATTAAGTCTTAATACCCGTTACTCTTGCATAGTACTGCCGTAAAAGGCAAGATTCATTCATTAGCCCCCCGCCGGCAATTTAATAAAGATGAACACTTATAAAGTTGATGATATTTACATATTATATGTATATATTTGCCTTTGTTTGGCGCCTTGTACGCGTGCCTTTGATTTCTTAAGTATTAATATTTGAATTACATTACATACATTAGGTAGGCACCTAGGTAGTCATTCTACTACCTAGGTAGGTAATAGTAGGTAATAGTAGGTATGCAGCTATAGTAAATGCTGAAATTGATAATCGTTCCCTTGATACAGTATATAATAGTCTCCAACACTGGCTAATATAAGTTTCACATCAGCAACTGACTGGGCTTCTCTGCGACCCATGCGCGGCTTGAATCTTGATTGATGATCGATCTCGAACAGCCTAGTCTTATTCAAAAGGGGCTAAGTATTACATATACATATCTAGGTAATATATCATACCTATACGTATTGTACACAGTATCACCTACGCAGCTGAGTACCTATGCAACTTACCTAGGTACTTACATACATACCAAAGTAATACATGGTGCATCGTATAATGCATATACTATATATTAGAAACGACACTGTCAGGTAACAAGATAGGACGGTATTTGTAAGATGCGGTCCATCATGTGTCACACGTGCTATGCTCTATAGCCGTGCTGTAAGAAGTTTGCAAATGTGGACATAAGGAATCTCCGGAATGATCACCTTAGCTGTAATGAAGTCTTACATATTATAAACTTCCCAACAACTTAAGATCCTCGCAAATGCCACGGCATGACACAGGTACTTTGCGTGTGTGTGACAACAAAGTAGGGGGATATTAAAAAAATACATGTACCTAGGTATGGATGTGTTTATGTCTTATGCTTGTCGTGGATTGACAGCAATTACATTATGAGGGATTCCGCCGGCATCTGAACGAAGGCATGATAGGATAAGTATGATGTATCATCATTATCAGCAGCAATAGCAGCAACAACAAGAGCATCAATATCATCATACTACCTAGGTACGTACTAAATCATTAAGATCCCAAATAGGTCTAACCGAGGACATTGATTGGATACTAAGAGGTGGGTGTGGGGATAAATACGGGTAGTGTAATTAGCACTTAAGCAGTTGTGTCGCAAGCCGAGATCCACTTTCTGTTCCACCTTGTAATTTTCCATTTTTTTCCTTTCTCTTTTCAGGCCATTTTAGGCCATTTTGTTATTAATATCTCCAGTGCTAAGTGCCTATCTTAATTGAATTTTTCCATCCACCCCCAGTCCACTCTCATTTAGGTACAACCTTGTAGTCCTTAAGGCACATCTACCCTCTTTTCCCCCTCAGCCCCCTTTATTACGTTTTCCGAATTCATCCTTAATACTCCGTTTCGGTCATTGCTTTTATTCTCACCTTCTCTCTCTCGCCTTGTTTTTAACCTAAGCGACCTGAGTAATAAAAAAAACTAAATAGCTACACGAGTAGCGAAATGAACTAAATCGCTTATATGTATTATGGAATTTTGCCACCCGTGTTCATTGAATGTTCGTGTTTATCGTCGCATTTAGGTAAGGTACCTAAGGTATAGAGATATCTTTTCATGTAATCCATTAAAGCATGGATCCTTCTGTGATGCTTAAGGTATTATTATATTAGTAATATAGTGCCGTCGTACCGGCGCTAACCTCGATAATTCATTACCTAGGTATGTATTGCTATAAAGAAACACTAAAATGTGGCCATTTTACTAGGTACTATGTACTATTATGTATGAGTCCATTCCAAACATTCGTACTGAATCCACTCTTACCGTCACACTTACATAGTACTGGTATGTATAATATTTCATCCTAGCGCCGAATTAATGACAAGCTTCAAAGCCTACCGTGCACATGCCTACTGTAATATGATGCACTAATCCACAGGATAATAAAGAGTACATACATCCCATGCTAGGTATTAACCTAAGCACCTTCGCATATTTAGTGTACATACATTAATTGCATAGTCAGGGCAAGGAGGGGCTTTGCTGACGATGGATATCTCTTTGTTCTAGGTTCCTTACGTAGTACCTAAGTACCTTCCCAGCCAATTAGGTAGTACTATTACTATCACGACTAAGGTAGGTACTACGCTAAATACACTCCCGGGCCTTTCCTCCGTTAGACGTTAGGCGGTGTTTTTAAAGTTAAGAGCTACCATTGCCCACTATGGAAAAACCTAACAAGGCTATGGTACCTTTTAGTAGTGCAAGCCGCAAGGAAATTATTACCCTCTTCGAAACATAGCCCCTCCCCCTTCCCCCTCCACCCCGAATGGGAACCTAGTTCGCGACTGCTTTTTGCTACCTACCTAGGTACCTACTTGCTGCTTGCTGCTTGCTGTTGCGCTGCTTGACGAGGGGGGTTAACTCAAAGCCTTGTTCTAATTCTAAAACCCTTTAGCCCACACACTTCGACACCTCACAACCAACTAAAACAGTCTACAGTCTACAACCTACGGCCCAATCCACCAATCCATTTACGAGAATACACACAAACGGAACATACGCACGCACCCACGCCTCCCTCTCCCCTCCCCATCCCTACAATGCTACTACATAGTAGTACATAGTACTTCTTAGGTATCCGTCTTTTCTCGTTCACATTACCACCCAAATAAGCCTTGGCCCTTGAATAATTCGAATCGTATCCACGGCCACACGGCCCAATAGGCTGCGGACCCACCGTCCACTATCCACGGTCAGCCTGGCCACTCATACGCTCACAAGGTGTCGAATGTACCTCTAAGAAGTACTGTGGTACTATGGTACTATGGTATCGTAGAAAAGTAGGTACCTAGGTACCATACCTGACCACAGGTATTTGTGGCCAAGGTCTATTACACTACCTATGTAACTATGTACATACCTACCTACCTAACATAAGGTTACGGTATGTATGTAGGTAGGTACCTAGGTACCTAGGTAGTGTATGCCATATTATGGAACACGCCAATCAACGGTTCGATGAGCACCTGGGGCAACCACTCAATCCAACCAATCCAGCCGATCCAGCCCAGTCTCAATCCGGCTACCTTGCCTTCCTTACCTCCTACATGACACTAACTAACTAGGTACTTATCACTTGTACCTGAAGTAATCACTGCATACTCCAGTATCGTCGTGTAAGTCAGTTGTACATACAAACAAGCCCTTCCTTCGTTCAGTCATTCATTCGAAATTTCATTCATAATATCTAATCCATACCCTGCCTCTCCTGGAACATTCGTGACTTTACTATTTGTCTGTATATTACTTATTACTTTCACGATACCCCAACCTAGGAGCCAATTGATTCCTGTTCATGAGTCCGGCTACACTAGGATGCACTAGGACAACCCTGCCGAACGTGAATATAGAAAATAATTAAGAGAAGGGAATAATAGCAAAAAATCAAAAAGAGAGGTCGACATACACAAGACAAACCCGGGAAAGGAGGCATAACAGAGTCAAGTTGGTAACTTAATAAGTTGCCTGGTCTCCTTGTACAACTGCGGTACCACAGCAGCACCTCGACGGTTCACTTGGGCAGTTATATCGAATCTATCTTCCTTAGGAACTTCCTTAGGAAGGCTACTTTATCAAGGCTACTTTATCCCACCTCACCTATTCCCGTGGCAACCCACCCACCCACCACCACCACCAGCTGGATATTCTGGAATCTGAAATCTGAAATCTGAAGTCTGGAGTCTGAAGTCTGGAGTCTGGAATCTGGAATCTGGAATTAGGAACGAACAAACTCCCTCCCGACGACGTTCGCCTTGTTCCTTCCTAGAACCTCCCTTCCCATTCGACATGGCCTATCAGACATGACCCGTCACCTACTAATGATATATCATCCCGCTTGTACCAACATCTTCTATTAGAGGAATTCACACCTCAGACGCCGTGGAAGAAAGCGAACACCAAGGTGAATGGAAAGCTGCAGTCAAGAACCCGTCACCTCACCACATTTCTCCAAATACGGTACTGTATCCTCACCACGTCCCTCACGACCCTCACGACCCTCACGACCAGGGACCCAGTCTTATTCCTTTCTTTGTTTCTCGATCCCCTCCGCCTTTCCTCACAACCTCCAAACGAATTGATCCCACATGTCTTCAGTCGCCGTGCCCTCGAATTTTCGCCCATACCTCCCTTCTCCAACTCATTCCATATCCTACCCATTGCGCCAGACCCCAGCTGCCGACAAGCTGCAAGATCATCTACGAGCACGAGGAGCTCACTTCTTCAAGGGTGGTCTTCGAACGCCCCCCGGCGAAAACAATATGAACGCTACTTACCATAACCTTGTGTTATCCAACACATACAATAGCCATGTTGCCCTAGCGAGACAGCCGAATACCTTTCTCCAGACAGGTCGAACGGGAGGAGGACTCTGTGATGGCCTCATAAATACATATCCCACCGCACATCCGCCTCACCAACCGCAATATCAACCTCCTCATCCCGCGCAAGCGGCTGTATCACAGCAGCCACGCCCTTCTTCGAGGCCCTCGACTAGGCCAACGACGCCCGCGTCCACAGGCACCTTGAGCGTACATTCCGAAGGCACCGTTTCGAGGAGGGATTCGGCCATGGTAACACACAGCTTACAGCTTCCTTCGCGTATCAGTCCAAATGGGGGAAATTTAGATGACTTTGCTGCCCAGGTAGGTACTGGCTTATAGCAATCGATTATATGCCGCGGCTAATTTATCCTTAGATGACTTGTTTCTTCTGGTTCGAAACCATGGACACGATAAATGCTGCGGAGCAGATCAAACAGCGTTCCCCAACTGACCCGATACCTCCGTTGTCAGCGCATACCGAGCCTTGCCCCGCGTACAAGCAGTGGGTTAATAAAGTACTCTCCACGACTCAGGTGACGCAGAATGTGATCTTGTTGGCACTGCTGTTTGTATACCGTTTGAAGAAGGTGAACCCAAAGGTAAACGGAAGCCCTGGCAGTGAGTATCGGCTCTTGACCGTGGCCCTAATGCTGGGTAACAAATGTAGGTATCCCCTTCCACTGCTTAACATGATGGTTTCCTAACAGGAATTGTAGTTTTGGATGATAACACCTACACGAACCACACCTGGGCCGAGGTCTCGTCGATTTCCGTGAAGGAGATTCATATTATGGAGGTGGAGTTCTTGAGCAACATGCGATATGGTCTTTTGACGTCCAAGGAAGAGTGGGAGGAGTGGCTCAACAAGCTAGGCTGTTTCCACGAGTATTGCGAACGGGCGGTGGTGGAGGAGCGACGTCGAAACATCCCTACCGTACCGATGAATATACCCTCGCCGAATCATGGAAGATTCGTCTCCCCGCTACCTTCGCCTACCAACATTTTACCGTCGACCGGACAAGGTGTGCCGTTATCACTTGCGGCTGCCTACTCTCCCAACACGGCTGTTCAAACCCATGGGTGGAATGGTTATCACCACACCCCATCCGTCTCTCCCCTCGCAACTAAGCCGAGTCTCGGTCATCCCATGGTGCGCAAGCGAAGTTTGGAGGGCGACGATGCTGTTGAGCCTGCTCCGAAGAGAGCCTCCCGCCAGCTCCCCGCCGCGAGGGTGCAGCCGAACCGACCGATTCACGCGAACGCTGAACCCGTTCGCCTGCCTGTACCTCGTCTCACACTCGATACCAGCCAAGTAGTCACACCACCTACGTATCCACGACCATCAAACTACCCTCCCCAGTCAGCAGTATCGTTGCCCCCCATCGGACCCGGGATGAGGGCGATGTCGACCGTATATCCGATCACGACGACCAGCTGGGCACCTCAAGGTCCGGTGGTCACTACTTGCGGGCCGCAAACGCCATCTTATGTCATGCCACCCAACTATGGCACACCAACCAAACGACAGAGCCCCACAAGCATGACTCAGTTTGGCTCGTCTCCATTGGCCGAAGCTTACGGGACCCACACCCCTATCTCGAACTCGCCACTGGTGTATCTGCAACAACGAGCGAGCCCATACAAACCAGTTCGGCGCGTGAACCATCTGCTTAACCCACCTCCATCAATCCCACTTTCGCAGTATCACCTCGGCTCTAGCCAGATGCATTATCAACCACTTGGCCGTCGGAATGATCTGCGTTCCGGCATCGTACCGGAATTTCTCCCTGCGTACCCAAACCAGCGGCCTCCAAGCCTTCCTTATTAGTTATATCTACTATCAGGTCCCCGTCTTATCCGGGATCTTTACACAGCAACTACGGTTTTTTTCGTGTTTATTTTCGGCATCACATTTGCATCTGCATTGGCGTTAGGAGGCGGAATAAAGTCGATACGAACTCGACACCTCACGGACAAGTATCGGTTTTTTTCCCCCGCGAAAGAATTGCATCATACAACAGGCGTTTAGTAATCTAAGGCGGGGGCGTCTCGCGGCATTCGAGCACAAGTTATCGGTGTGAAGTCGTGGACTATCATCTTCTACGACCGTGTATTCTGTCTTGAGTTTAAGGAGGGGGGGACGACTTGTGAACTGTAACAATGAAAGGTTAGGGAAGGAAAAGGAGACTCATACGATCTAGTCAGACGACTGGACACCTTCAGATGAGCAGCTTTCTACAGCTGATATTCTCCTGTATTTACGTAGCTAGAGGGATAACCAGCAATGGTAACTGCCCCAAAATGCCAAATGATTTTTGGTATAACAGCACGTTTGCGCGTCTGCCTACTGTTTCTATGTATTTGTGAAATTAAATGCTTCTCAAGTATGATGTCACCTGGACCCCGAATCTCCGAATTATTTATTTTATTGTTAATGCGGAGAATAAAAATGGGGCAATCCCCAATGAGGGGAAGAATTGGAGATTCCTATTCAGCTTCTCTAGAGTTTGATTGGCTAAGGTTTCAATTGAAGATCGTAGGCGATGAATTATCGGGGAAATAATTTTGCGATTCGTCATTTGGAGCTATCTATGACTTGGCACTTGGCACTTGGCACCCGGGCATAATACTTTAGGTACTTTATGCCTTTCTCCTGTTCCTCCAATGTATGTACCGAAATCACTGAAATCTAATCATCTTAATTTTTAGATATAATATATTTTCATTACATTTCGAAAACTGTTTAGATCTATAACCTCGGGCAGCTTATTTAAAAAGGTGATTCGAGTATTTACATACCTGGGTAGGATATAAAACCCCTATATCCGTATCGAGGGATGGATGCGGGGGGAAGAGAATTCAACAAAACTCATTCCCATTAGCAAACAACAAGACAAGGTCCGAGGAGATATTCTTCCCGCAGCTTCGACGTAACAAATAAATCTGCATTCGGAATATCGGTTGAGCCAGGAGTTTAGGAACATACCTAGCAATAAGTGACACACTTTTTCTCGAAGTCTTGCTATTGTGTATGCTTTATGCGGGTTGGTGTGAACTAAAAGGGGATCTTGTTGGTGATAATTACAACATAACTGGGTACCTCATGAGCAATCTTCAACGAGACAGGACTAACATCGGCGGATAGAAGGGAGACTCGATTTCTACACCTCGGTAGTTTCGTCGAAACCGATTGGTTTGCCGGCACACAAGTTGCAGAGAGACGTCGCCTTTAATCGGGTTATAAAACTAGGTAGCTCGCGAGGAGTTGCTACAAATTCGTTGGACTTGGACTTGAACCTCTCAAATCTACCTACCTACCTACCTGGGTATCTTTCACGCTAGAACACTGATGAACACCATCCGCGGAAAAGTAGCAACCATGGCAAGCCCGCGGATGAGATCGTGGTTCCCCAAGACCTCGTTCCCGCTGATCGTCAGCGCGCCGATGGACACCGTCACGAACCCGAGGCTGGCCACGGAGGTGACCAAGGCTGGAGGTCTGGGTTAGTCGACCGTTTACATTATCGCGTCAAAGACTTTTGAATCCCAACAAAAAAAAACTCGGCGGCGATTATAAGCCTACATAGATAGACCCCGCGAGATGGCCCTTTTCCGACCTGTCGCTGACACGCGCCCCTAGGTTTCATCCAGGGAGGCCGGGACTTCACCCCGGGGTCCCCGGCGCTCGCGAAACTCGACGACCAGCTCGCGCAGGCGCGCAAGCTCCTCGGCCTCGACCCCGCCGCGGAGGACGATGATAATAGCAGCAGCGGCAGCGCGCTGCCCATCGGCGTGGGCTTCGTCACGTTCGCCGCGTCGACGCGGCACTTCGGCGAGACCGCGGTGCCCATCCTGCGGCGCCACCGGCCGGCCGCCATATGGCTGTTCGCGCCGTCGCCCGCGGCCCCGGACACCGTGGCCTCCATGATCCGGGCGCTGCGAGCTCCCTCCTCCTCCTCCTCCTCCTCCTCGTGGAACCCCAAGGTGGTAGTGCAAATCGGCTCGGTGGCGGCGGCCAGGGACGCGGCGCGCCACGGCGCCGACGCGGTCGTGGCCCAGGGCACGGACGCCGGCGGCCACCAGTGGGCGCGCGGCGCCGGCGTCGTCGGCCTCGCGCCCGAGGTCGCCGACATGCTGGCCCGCGAGTTCCCCGGCGCCCGCGTCGCGCTGTGGGCCGCGGGCGGCATCGCCGACGGCGGGCGTCGCCGCGGCCCTGGCCCTGGGCGCCCAGGCTGCGGTGCTGGGGACCGCGGGTGGTTTTGCGCCCCCCCCCCCCCCCTCCTTTTTTTTTGCTTTGTTTTTTGGATGGCTTGTTGCTGGGTTCGATGTCGGCATACATACGTGCGAACGAAACGAAACGAAACAGCTGGGTGTGGTGTGGATAGATCGCTGACGGCGGCGTGGTTGCGTGTGTGTAGTATATCGTGGCTGCCGAGTCCGACGCCCAGGATTTCAAGAAGAAGGCGCTTATAGCTGCGTCGGACGGGGGGGCTAGTACGGTGAAGTAAGTCTGGTTTGCTATGTTGAATTTCTTTTTTCGTCGTTCTGTTTATCACAAAAACCCCTTTTCTTTCCTTTTGTTTTCCTACTGAGCATCAACGCAACCTTTTTTTAAAACTAAGAGTAATAAATAACACGTCGTTACCTTTCCCCCGCCGCGTAGGTCGCAACTCCACGACCACATCCGCGGCGACAGGACCTGGCCTGATGTCTACGACGGCCGCGCCATCGTCACCCCCGCGTACCACGACCACCGAGCCGGCGTGCCGCTCGCCGAGAACACGAGCCGGTTCGACGCCGCGAGGCTGGGAGGCGACGTGTCCAGGGAGGTCACTTGGTCGTGAGTATCCCCTCCGCTCGTACCTGGCTATCTATCTATCTGCCTACTTCCCGCCGAGTTGTGAATGAATCCTGGCTGACCCTCGTCAGCGGCACCGGCGTCGGCCTGGTCACGCAGGAGCTCCCGGCCGCGGAGATCACGAGGCGCGTGAGGCAGGGCGCGTTGGACGTGATTGCGGGGTTCCAGGTCGCGCTTGAACAGGAGACGGGGGACTAGGTGGGTTGCTGCGATGGTTCGGGATTCCGTGTTCGTATTGCCTTCGTTCGTAAGGATAGCTTCGCTATTTTGGCTTGGCTGCTCGACGAAGGGGTGGGATACGGTTTAATCTGCCTAGCAAAGGTCCTGTCTAGCAAAGGTATAGGTATATTTGTTCGCGATGTCATTGAGAGGGAATTCCCAGACGGCACGGGTTGTCACGTAGGTACGATAGATCATGATCTTGTCGCTGATATGGATATGAGCACCGAACGTATACCGGCGGGTTTTACAAGTGACGTTGTCATGTCATCTCTATCATATGCCAACTACCTACTCACACGTCTTGATATTCTTGTTATTCATCATAGGTACCTAGGTAACTATTCATATATATAACGTCTAGCTCTCCGGTATGTATGCCACTCATTATTTCTCGCTTCTCATTTCTCAGTGAACATAACCGTCCTCTCATCCTTTCCGAGGCGTAGTCCTCCTTAGCGTAGCCGATCGGATTGCCTACCCCAGTATCATCTTAGCTCCAATCCGTATTTCTGCGGCGAAATACAGCGGAATACAGATACATTCTTTTGGAGTAGAATGAAGTGGAGTGGGCAGGGCGGAGAATGGATAATGAGGAAAGATGGTATGGTTCTATCCAGGTACCTATGCATCTATATACGCTTTTCTCCTATTTCTTCTAACAAATCTCTCTATATACCTTACGGATGTATATTCGAGACTTCACTGTATAATTAGAAAACTGCATGGAGAAGTCAAGCTTTTATACATTAGATAGATAAAGACAAACCGGTGATACGGATAAGATGTAAATAAACGGAAAGAGGCAAACCACATCGAAACTCATGCATATGTACCGGTATATATATGTATACCGTACCATCATAATAACTTCCACTAGGAACGCTATCTGTACCTTATATACAAACATCAACCCAGGTATATAAACATTACACCGTATCACCCCTGCCCCCCAGGCCTCACGCGCCGCCGCTCTTTATCAGATGCGCGTTAACCGGCGTCAGGGCCTCGCCCTTGAGCAGGAAAGCCTCGATGTTCTCCATGGCGAGGCGCTCGAAGCCGATGTTGGTCTCGATGGCGCCGCCGGCGTTGTGGCATGTCAGCGTCACGTTGCGCATGGCGCACAGGTCGGGGTTCACGCGCGGCTCGTCGGCGAACACGTCCAGGCCCGCGGCGTGCAGCCGCCCGGCCCCCAGCGCCTCCGCCAGCGCCGCCTCGTCGACCAGCGCGCCGCGCGCGATGTTCACGAACCGCGCCCCGCGCTTGAACTTGGACAGGCGCTCGCGGTCCACGAGCACGGCGCCGCCGAACGGCGCCGCCAGCACCACGCAGTCGCTGGCGCCGAGCAGCCCGTCGAGCGTGGGCTCGAAGGCCGCCGCGCCGGCGCCCGACTCCTGCTCCGCCGTCTTGCGCGCCACGTCGAAGTAGCGCACGCGCATCCCGAAGCAGGCGTGCGCCTTGCGCGCGATGGCCGACCCGATGTTGCCGAGCCCGATGATCCCGAGCACGTGGCCGCGCGGGTTGTGCGAGGTCATCGTCGCGAACTTGTGCGCCTCTGTCCACTGCTCCGGGTCGCCCGACCGCGCCGCCAGCTGCGACCACCCGAGGTTCCGGAACACCGCGATGATGTGGAAGATGGCCATGTCGGCTACGGCTTCCGAGGAGGCTTGCGCGCCGTTGCAGTAGAGTATGCCTTTAGGGAGGGGGATGTAGTTAGTTTTGGTTATCTTCTTCGATGGCGAGAGAAATGTTCGGGGTCGCTCTTCGGTTAGGCAGGTAGTTGTGGACTACATGGGTTTGGAAATGGTTGATTCCACCTGCGAGTAGATTCAGGGGAAAGGGGGGAGGGGTCTACCGTGCTCGGCTAAGACATCAACGTCAGCCCAGTCGTACCCGGCGCCGGCGCTCGCGTAGATCTTCATCGACTTGGGCAGCAAGGGGACAAGCTCCTTGTCCCACCGGCCCATCTCGCCGCCCGTGTTCCAGAACGGCCGGAACACGGCGTCGAAGTCGCCCCATTTGCGGTCCCGGAGCGCCTGCAGGAACGGCTCCCTCTGCCGCTCCTCCGCCTCCGGCCGAATTATCGTGGACTCCGACGCGAACCGTTCGTAAACCTCCGGGTTGTGCTTGATGGGGTCTCCGATGTGGAGGATGACTGGCTTCGTTGGTGACATGGTTGCGAGTCTAGCGAGATTTCTTTACGTTTTCCTTTTTTTTCGTGGTTCTTCGTATAAAGGGTGATGGCTCCCTTTTTGTCAAATTCGGTTGAGAGGTATCACGGCACTAGCTATATAGATAACCGAATTAATGGATGGTCCTCCTTGCTATATACTATATGCCCGTCGCCCCCAACGCCCCCGATGCAAATCAGTTGTCAGAATATGGTCACATGGGAGCCCGAGTTGGCCGAGCCGCATCCGGAAATACTAGTGCGATGCGGAGAAAGCACTTGGAATATGCGCGTGGTGGGATTCGGTCGGCTCGATCGGGGTCAACCCGACGAGATCATGAGTTGCCGGTCGGGTGTTAGCTAACTTGATCCTGTCGAGCTGAAACCTATTACCTATTGGCTTCTATAGTCAGGACCTCCGCATATCGGCCCCTATCGACCTCGACTTGAGCTTATGTTGGAGCGGACAGGATTAGCCCTCGTGGCCCGCGTTTCCTACTCGCTACCAACAAACGAACCGGCGATGTGGGGGGCGCGGGGGAATATGCGGCGAGCCTCAGTTCTCTTTCGATTCGAGGGGTGGAAGGCTAACTGGGAGGTATCAAGGATATAACCAAGCTATAGGTATAGTGGACCGATACCTCAACTAGACCAAGACCATGCATTTGGGGGTTGCCTGAAACGTCGTCATCGGGCATATTCTGAAGACTAGGTACAGGTGAAAGGAAATTTTGAATATCAATATAATAATAAATGACAATACAAATCTCACCATGTACGGAGAAGTATTTAATAGGTAGGTAGGTATTGTGATCTTCAAAAAACTACCAATATTTATCTTCCTTAGCCTTACATAGTCCGTAGCATACCGAGAACTGAAAAGGGGTAGTAAACGTAAGAACAAGAATGAATATAAAATCACAAAATGCCATGGCCGATACACAGCTAGGAGATAACCAAAAAGATTTTACGAACCTCAAATTATATTTTGTTTTGAACCGCCTGAGGTCTATCTTATAAAAGTGTAGCGCCTCGAATATATACATCCTGGTTTCCCTCAAGCTCACCGAGACCGGTTACGAGGCGGCCAAATTTCATAACCGCCAGTTTCTAGAATAGAAGGTTAGAACTATACACCGAGCATAGCAGCGCGACTAGCAAAGCCGCGCCGCTGGCCGCATTTCTCGCCGCGGAGCTACCGTCTCCTTGGTAGTTGGTTGCCTGGCCCGCAACGGAGTCATACGAAGGCAACGGCTTGGTATTATTTGCATCATAGCTCACAACCCAATTCGCCATGCCCTTGTACATTTGCCGACCCTGGCTCTCGAACCTCTCGGAATCAGTAAGCCAGTTCAGACCACAGGCCTGGATCGTCTTGTTCTCGAGACCAACGTCGTCGTGGCAGCCAGAGATCACGCCACCATAGCAGGTCATGTACGGCGTGAATCCTGCGTACCCAATCTGCCCTATCATTGCTTCCGTGATGGCGGAGGTGAAGTTCATGACGATCGTGGAGTTAAAGTTTATGCTCGCGGCCGAGACGGTGCTGATCTTGCTCTGTACTTGCGCTAGAATTTTCTTTTGCTTTTCGGCGTCGACGCTGACGAAGCGGATTTCAGGGTTTACGATCAAGCCGACTAAGTATAATTAGTCATATGTTGTTTTGTTACATAGGAGATGTCTTGAATTATGATCCTAGAGTCGATATCTACCATGGTTTGTAGCAAGATAAGGTACTAAGGGGATGTGAGTGACAGAACTCCACATACCACTGTTGATGTTTTCGAGTTGACAACTGCGGTTCCCGCTGCTATTCACCACCGCGTTTTCATCTGAGCAGTTCATCCATGCTGAAGTTTGGAAGGTACTGTTGTATGGTGCGGTAAAGCCTTCACTGCCCTCGTCACCGTTGAAGGTGAGGTTATCGCAGTCGGCCGCCGCTAGGGACAGCAGGAGTGCTGAGGTGGAGAAAACAGAAGCGTAGATTTTCATTTTCTACGGGATTATTATAATATAATATAATAATTAATGATCGAATTGGAGAAAAAGGTAATTTGTTGATTTGGTTCACAAACGCAGAGAGACTACATCATGATTATTATAAAGAGAATCGCCTTCCCAGCTGACATGCTATTTTCGATACAAAATAAAATAATGAGGACCGATTCATTGTTGATTGGATGTATGCCTCGTACAGCCAGTAGACCTTGTCTCTCGATTCAACAGTCGTCGCTGTGGCGCTTCTTAGGATTGTTGCCAAGCACGTCAGCCTTCGGTCTCTACTCTTAGACAATAAGGCAGTTTTTCAATGCTGTGTGCCTAGAGAATAAGGATCTTGTAGAACCATTAACGTCAATGCTTCATGTCCTCCTACGAACATGGTCATTAGTATCGCACGTATGACTAATAGAGCTGCTCGTGATCAATAAAAATTATGCGTTGAACAGGGAAATAAACGATGGTATACCAGCAACAGTGAACTTCATAAGAAGTCAGATGCTGGATGAGGGTTACTTGCATGTTTTATACGTACCAAGGTAAAGACAGACATCCGGAGTTAAATGTATCGAGCCTAGGTACCTACCCAGTATCTATGATCTCAAAAGTTAAAAAAACTTAGTGCTTCAGGTGGTTAGGTATGGAGAATGGGCTGAGAATGTTACAAGAAGAGAACCTTAATAAGCAGTTACGTTGTTACACTACATCACGACTAAGCTGAGTATAGTTTTAGCCTAACCCTAGGTACCTAGGTTAGTCTTCCTTAGAGAAACTTAACTCCTCCTGTTTAGTCTCTGCTTGATAGTCTTGAGTTAATATCTATCGTTACCCATCCAATAGAAAACTCTATATCTATACAGCTACTTCCTAGGTAAGAAAGTGTCTATACTTCCAATTAAGTTTGCTTAACTACCTGCTCATATAATAATTTCACAATCACAGGATATATGACATTATGCCACAATATGTCTAAGAAAAAAAAAACTTCGTAATTCATACGTCAGACGTAACAGTCCCTTTAAGGATGTCTACGTGGCTTATGGTATCGAGAAAATGGCTGATTCTTTGATCGTATGGTTAACCCGTGATTCGGGTCGTCCCTTGCAGATGGGTACGTGTAACAGCTTTCTGGCAAAGTATCTAAGTCGTATATTGTCCCTAACTGGTCGTTTTTTGAGTGGCACTCGGCTTCTATGGAACTCCTAACTTCAAAGGTTGATCCTTGAATCTATAAGTCTAAGTAAATTTACATAAGTTAAGATATTAAATTTATTATATTAAAAGCATGTTTAAGTATACATCCTTAATCTCTACGTCTTAATACCGAAAGTTTCTTTATGTGATTATAATCCAAATCCTCTATTTAAGAAATTCGTGTCATTTTGTCACCTATATAGCTTAGCCTAGGCTCTACAGAGCCCTCTTTCCAGATACATAACAAAAACTATCTTATCATATTCAAAATGACACGAAAGTCAATATTATAGATCGAGTTCCAAGCCAACCACGGATAATAAGCGACACCTAACAATGACATAGCTTGGATTCACATCATGTAAAGCTTAAGTAGGAAATACACGAAAGCAAAGGATGATATCACAGCACTTCTTCCTAGCCCTCGCCTGAATAGGAATCAACCACGTTACTATTTTCGACATACCTTCCTGTTCCTATCTATAACAGTCCTAGTCGGGACAGCACCTCGGCCAGCCCAAGGCGAGACACATCAGTGCCGGACTCGGAATCGCTCCCCTGACAGAACACGATTCTTGATGACCTCGGTTTCTGTTGTATAGCGCTAACTATCTAGAGAACCGAGTAATAAAGAGCTTCCTTTTCTCGAGCCAAGTGTCCAGTCCATTAATCCGCAAAGGAGGAAATATCCGAACATATCAAAGTCGTGTCTCAGACGAGTGCTGGCCAGTTTTCCTACGGCCACTTGCCGACATGGGAGCTATTGGCGCAAGTAAGACGCTACCAGTAGAATCGTATCATCTAACTACCTAGGTAGGCATTCAAATCCGGCAAGCTTAGGGAAGGGTCACATTCCAGGGCGGCGCAGTTTAGATCTACCGTGACGAGGCCTTACTTATTTGAAATTGGTATATAAAGGCCGAGTTGGCAGCCAGGTTATGGAAGCGCTTCAGGAATGATCCACCTGTACCTGATGCATAAAAGACGAATATCTGTTGTACGACAGAACAGGTCGTGGCAGAGAAGCATTGTAGCTGATGAGAAAAGACCCTTGATGGCTGGCCAAGGATGGTCGTGATTGGGTCGTGATTGGTCGAATGCAACGATCTTGTTTAACAGAGGGGCTGAGTTGGCATACGATAGAAAAAATTGAGGCCAGCAGCCTGATATAATTGAAGGTGGTTGTGGTTGCACAAATAAGTATACGGTTGGGCACCAACGCTAGATGGACGATCGTATAGTGGAAGCGTGGGGGAAGTGAGGCGTTCTAGACTCGTTCATCAAGTGGCTGTACTCACTAAGGTTAGCGTCTAAATGTTCGGGCCGGAAACCCACGTGAAAACGTGATGGTGATAATGATCGTGAGAATGATCATGAACACATAAAAAAATCTCATAAAAACAATATCGCAGATAACCGTCACCCATTATGCCAATTCACCCTGAAACTCCGCCCATGCCTCGTACACACACTGCTCTCCTATCATACAAACAAGAATAACTTGATCCCAAACCCAATTACCTGTAGTCCCTAGCGAGAGCCCACCGATTCCCGATGGTGGCTGCTGTGTAAGCCGTTCTGTAGATATGCGACAAGCTTCCTGTCGATTCCCTATTCCTATCACGCCGTCCTTCTACAATATCCGTAGGATGCTGGCATCCGTCGCTGTAGCCTTCCTCGAACCAATGGATGCTTTATGAATGGTATACCGAGTGCCACCTGCTATGCAGGCGCCGGAGGATCACCACCGGCGGCACCTTCCGAGTTCTTAGAGTTCTTCGAAGCGGACGACTTGCGCCGATGGTGTTTCTTTCGCTTGAAGCGGATGGATCGCCCATAAACGTACACAAAGGCGAAAAAGCCGAGCAGGAAAACTGCTAGAAGGATACCGACCACCACACCGATGGTGGTGTTCACGTCTGCCCCAGATCGCTTCCGTAGTCTCGTTACATGGTCAAGTGTAGTCGAGAAGGCATCGAGGCTATGAGTAAAGACTCGTCGTACTAGAACCGAGGTTGACTCGGCGGGAAAGGGGGAGTTGGGATGTGTGACCAGTTTTTGCGCGGATGTCAGGCCCGCTCCGAGCCTTGTGGCCGCAGCCAAGGAGGAGTCGGGATTGGGATGGTTGGTCTGGGGTATATACATTCCAGATAATCTGGGCACCGATAGGAGGGGAAGTTATGAATGATTTTGTCCAAACATGGTGCGCCATGAGCGCCGCGAAGGTAGAGAAACGAAGCAAAGTAGATAGTAACGAAGAGGAAACCTACCCAAGAAGAGAAGGTTGGGCGACGAGAGCGATTTTATCGTTTGCAGCTACTCCAACTCATAGGTAAGGTCGCAATGTGTAACTAGCGATCACTGCGGGAAGGTATCTCGCGTGGGCTAACGGCCACTCGCTCTCTCGACCTACATTAGATATACAGCCAAATAAAGTGACGATGATAGCGGGGTCGTTGATGAAGTCTTGCGGAACTCTTATTCGTCTCTCGCTGTTCGGCTACAGCCAACGATGATAGACTTGGGGAAGCAATACCTACATCACGGATGGGGAATTTGTGACAGGATCAATGCACGTAGACGCAAGTTATAGAACGATCTTATTCGTCTATACATCCTTGAGCTTGCGGGCTGTAGGCTCCCGTCTGTATAGGCAACTTCGGCGCCTACACGCCTACACACGGATTTCCAAAAAGGTAAGATCTGACGGTATGCAGAACACGGAGCCATGCAGGCGTCAGCGATAAAGCCTCGCTCTAGTGTAAGGGAGATGGATCACTAGACTGGATACAAGTGAGATAACCCGAGTGCCGAACGAGAGAATCTGCATGCTGTATAGCAGAATACAGCATGAACGAGTATTTCCCCGGATAAAATGCGCGCGGCGTCCAGTGTCTACCGCAGGACAGGACTGCATGATTGCAGAAATGATTTCACAGCACATATTCCACGGCGTGAAAGCGACAGAAACATACCCAGAAAAGAAGGCTACCTACTTCTACCTACCTACCTAGGTACCTAAGGTAGGTCTAAGGTAGGTAGGGGTTCAAGGACGGACGTTAGGGGAGGTAGTAGTAATACTGCTCGCACAGGATGTGTGCAGGTTTCTGACCCGATGCCCAGGTTGCCTGGTTTAGACGACGATATGTACCTGGGTCGTTATCGGTCCCAACCGGTCCTATGAACCTTGGAGTAGACAATAGCATCAAGTAAGACGTAGGGTCCTGCGGTGATTCGTTGCACGTCGAATGGGATTGGATTAGAATTGGCGATGCTGCAGGCTATTCTGCCCCTCGATGTGAGATTGGAGAGAAGACTTCCGCATACGGAAGCATGGGTTAGCTGCCAGCTCATCGTCCGACCCATTGACCACTATCCTTCGAAGGAATTGGTGTAAGTGGTGTAAGTGATGAAAGTGATAAAAGTTGTGAAAGGTTGAAATGGAAGAAGAGAAAATTAGTTCCAAGGTTCCAAGAGGCGAGAACCCGGTCGTGTAACAGAAGCTAGCGGTCACGGGTGCCTACATGCTACATGGTTTCGAATATCTAGGTACCTAGGTACTTACCTACCTAATTACCTAACCATCGTTAGCCAAATACAAGCCACATAAGACGTAATTAATACCGCGAGCTACTACATAGTAAATTTGAAAGGCTTATCGCTATTACTATCATCATCTATTAATACGTTTGATGGGAGAACTAAGCTAGGAAAACTCTAATATTATTCTAGGTACGAGCGCCCTTGATAAAAATTTAAACAAGCCAGATGTGATATTTGAATGAAAGCCTAATTATAACAATCAAGTGGTTACCTTACCTCTTTAGCTTCTAAATGAACGCGATTGCTAACTTACCTCAATACGTAATCCTAAGGTATAACTTACTTTGGGGTGATGGTGCGTCGTTATCTCCTCATTCTCGCGAAGCTTCTAGGGAGATCACCAACAAGGCAGTAGCTTTTTAAGTTCGCAATGGATTTCTTCTCTATCTGGAAGTACAAGCCGAAACTTTGTCATAGCAAAAAGCTAAAAACAGTCACTTGGGAAAGGGCCTTCATGAGAGTCTTATAAAGAGAATCTTATAAATATAAACAATCCAGTCCCCGAGATATGCACATTTGACAACCCCATTTTGGATTTTACAACTGCTCACGTACTAAATGAAATACGATGGATTCCCAAGAAATCCCACCTGTGTCCGGAACATCGAGCAAACGTGATCTTCAGGCCATGTCCACAGATAAATTAGGCACTAGAAAATCGGACCTGAACCACCTTATCAAAAAAAGAAAAAAGGATCTTCAGACTCCTTCTTCCTTCGATTCCCGCTGCTGGTCGTCTCATCTAGAAGTCCTCGAAATGGAGAAGGAACTCCATGAATGCACTAGCATCATGACATTTAGAACATTTAGAGGACAGGCGAAGGGGTCAAATTCACATAGAACCTACAACGAATGGCTACGCTCAGTAGACATGGGCCTAGAGTTAGGACGAAAACGAAGCGCTATAGGCCTAAAGCTATCTGCCGCGAAGTCTCAGACGGATCGCCTTTCCAAGCAACACCCATTTCTTGAGTCATGGATTAAGCTATTTTTCGGCGCGGCCAGTGGGTTTGGCTTGGGCGTAGCTTCTTACGGCCCAGGAGACCACCAAGCGCAAAGCAGAATGCACGCAGAAATGCTGGAAAAATACCACGAGAAAAAATTTCGAGAAACGTTAGCCCACTCCATCTGGGAACCAGTCTGCGGGGCCTGGCTTCACAAGGAATGGCTACACGCCGCACATCTATACCCTGCGAAGTCGATCGAGCATATGGATATAGTTTTTGGAGATAGAGCCAGGGAAGAGATGATGACGGCCGCGAATGGACTGTTTCTGTGCCCCGACGTCGAGAAGGCATTAGAGCTTGGGTATATTGCGATTGTACCAGATGTTCATCTGGAGCCTGACACGTATGAGAACGCCGCCACCGATTTGAAAAGGAGGCGACAATATGTCAAAGACTGGGAGAACTACAACCCAAAGGAGTATAAAGTGATAGTACTGGATAAATCTAATGGACTGAAGAACAAACTTCGGGCCATGCTGAAGTACCCCCAGGCATACAACATCGAATCAGTTGAAGACCTTGACGGGCGACGGCTCCAATTTCGGACGAACTTCCGCCCTCGCGCCCGTTATATGTGGTGGGCCTACCTCAACTCGGTAGTAAATTTATCTTACCGCTATAAATCCACAAGAGGAATGGGAGTAGACAAGGAAGTAGAACTTGGGAATGGATACTGGGGAACAAATGGTAAATATGTTAAAGGAAACCAGTTGCGAGGTTTCGTGGAGCACCTCGGACAGGACATCGAAAGCATTTCAGGTTCCTCAATAATGGAACACGGCATAGAGGAGGAAGGAGGGGAAGAGAAGCCGAACATAGCAGCTGTTGTGGTGTTCGCGGATACTACAATCCGCCGGGCAAGCTCTAACTTATCACATATTGGCATCGGAAATAACTCCGATGAAGAGAGTGATGATAGTGAAGAAGAGGGGGGTGAAAAAGAAGAAGAAGAAGAAGAGTAAAGTGAAGAAAAAGAGAAAGGCAAAAAAACAAAGTAAAATAATACCACGAAAAAGTAAATAAATATTTACTTAATTAAGAGTAATATTATTTTCGCTGTATGGGTGTGGCTTTTGCCGGGCGCTATGACAGCTTTCAGCCAACCAAAAGACCGCATTTCAGGGGCGTAAAACCTCTTCATCTTACGAAAAGGAGATTCATTAGATCTTCATACTTTTACAACTTTATAACAACAGCACAGCTGATCAATTGAAGCCATTGTAATCCCTATTACCTAAAGAGATAAGCTCCCAAGACGCAGTGTGACATCTGTAGTCGTCCGCTGCAGCAGTGGCGTGCCCACAATGGCCCGGCCTTTTCACCTCGGCGTTACAGCGAGTCATAGGCTCCTCGACCCATCAATGCATGGCCTAGACTTTCTGAGGGACCTCATTGGCTACTGGGTATCCGGACTTGACATCGCACGCTTAGGGTCCCTGGCCGCATGCGTAGGTGCTGCTCCCGCAGCCTGGAGACTTCTGAGGGCGGCTTGGCGCGAGGTGTATGGCTGGGTGCGACAATTCTTCATCTCGTCCGTGACAGTTCCTGGTCAGGACCCGCTGAATAGGCATGTCACCAATTGGGTCATGGCCAACGTCGTGCAGTTTAGGGGCATCCGCTCCTTCACGGCCCGCACCCAGATTCAACCCGGCGCCGCTGCGGACCGAGCCGCGCTGCTAAAGAAGACCCGCAGGGATATACAGTACCTACCTCACTTTGAGACCGCTTGGTTCTGGCACGAAGGTAATTTATTTGTAGTGACGAGACCGCTCGAGACTTTCAAGGCATTGATGGCAAGCTCAGCTTATGACGGCGCCGGAGGAGAAGAGCTTACGATTGGCTGCCTCGGACGATCGACGGAACCCATCAAGAGGCTAATACAGACCTGTCAAGAATATGCAGACAAGCAGGCGCAATACTTCGTCATTATATACTCGCGATATAGGATGTCCTGGCAGCCGAAGTCCCGCAAACCGATCCGTCGTCTGGAGACTGTCCATTTCGACGATAAGCTCAAGCAGGACCTCCTCGCCGACATCAGAAAATACCTCGACCCCAACACCAAGAGGCTATACCAGGGTCGCAGCATGCCTTATCGTAGAGGATACTTGTTTTACGGGCCGCCCGGCACGGGGAAGTCATCTCTGTCGGCTGCCCTCGCGGGCGAATTCGGCCTCGATCTTTACGAAGTGAAGATCCCAAGCGTGGCGACTGACCAGGATCTGGAGCAGATGTTTCACGAGGTACCGCCGCAGTGCATTGTGCTCTTGGAAGATATCGATGCTATCTGGACCAAGCGCGAGTCGACAACCCACGACCAGCGCCACGAGGCGATGACGAACTGCACGCTTTCCGGCTTGCTCAATGTGTTGGATGGCGTAGGATCTCCGGAAGGCCGCATCGTAATTCTTACCACCAACAAGCCCGAGCGGCTGGACAGCGCTCTGGTACGGCCTGGCCGTGTCGACATGAAAATAATGCTGGGGAATATTAGTCGGAAGTCGGCCGAGCAGATGTTTCTACGCATGTTCGCCCTGGACATCGACAGCTCGCCATTGCCATCCCCCGGGGAAGACGCGAGCGCGATGAGTGATGGTCACGAGCTACAGCTAGACCATGAGCGACTGCAGCGTCTCGCTTCGGAATTTGCGGCACAAATTCCAGACGACACGTTTACTCCCTCGCAACTGCAAGGCTTTTTCCAGTTGCATTTAGACAACCCAATCGAGGCTGCGTCGAATATCTCCTCGTGGGTAGAGAGGGAGTTATCTGGATTATCGTCAGATGACGAGATGGAGATTATCGGCAACGGACATGCTCGATAAACTACCAATATGGGTGTACGATAGACGGCTAAAGGATTATATGTATGATAACAATGTATTATAGGGTTCCGTGATAGAATTAGACAGGTTGCTGGAGTTTGGGATAATAGGTGGATAACTATTGGTTAAGCATCAGGATGAGCGATGACACATTGAGCGTTCGCTCTTAGATTAGATTGGTTCATTAGAAGGGCATAATAGCATTTATATTGTATTATTATCAGGCGTCATGATCTGAGGCTTTCCAGATCTAATATCATTGGTGTAATCACCTACGTAGCCTTAACCTAGTTCGAAGGGCGATCTATATCTTGATGTATATCGGTTCGTGATAAAAAGGGTGTAATATAAGATTGGGGGGGTCTGTGCAATACTCTCAGCATCGTTACATCTTATAGTCTAAGCTTTTCCGATGTAATATACACGAATACGCGGTCTGCAATGGTTAGTCGTTTATGGGGATTCTCCCAGTGTATCGAGGTGCGTGACAAGAGAAACATAAAACTACAGATTGTAGTTTGTTTGGCCCACTCAAGTAGTATACCATTCACAAAGCTTACATAGACAAGACATAATACTGGTAGTATAATGCAATTATTTACTTGTTTTATATGTATCAGCCAGCCTTAAGCCCTTAAGCTCTTAATATAATAAATCTCGATTTAATGCATACCCACGATAGTGAGTATAGCTTCTAAGTTAGCTATAATAATAGTACCTCGATATTAGTTCAACTAGAAGCGTTGTTAACCTTTTACGCTCGGTCGTTCTTTATCTAACGTAAGGAGTTAACACCCTTTCCGTCTTTCCGGGATAATATAAGATAAAAACAGTTGCTTCTATGTTCTAAGTAGGTTAGTTAAACATGAGGCATTTCCATGTTCTCTAAAGTTAACAGTAAACCGTCGAATTGCGGAATTCGCAATGGCTTTCATACAAAGTGAAACGAATCCTTCTTTTATTTAAGGATAGTATTATCAAATAGACATTTTACTTAATAGACGTTACTACTGTCTTAGCAGTATGCGATAATAGGTTTCTCGACTCTACTTATCTCCTCCAACTCGGTAACCGACTCTGCGAATTCAACTGCTCACACCAGATTGACCTTTATTAGAATAAGAGCCAGAGGAATAGTGAAGCAATATATAGTTCGACATGTGGTGAAGTAACGAAAACGAAAACGAAAACTGTAAGTGCGGCACCATGGACATCGGGATTGGTTCACGGTCTATAACTCTGAGGTTATTTGAGAAGAGAATAACCTTATACTAGACACAATGATGTTTACTCGCATCTCTAGGTAGTAATTATTTAAGCTGAGAGAACTAACACCGTCTCAGCTGTAAGTATTGTATATAAATCAAATCTCACTAGGTTCCAATGTTTTGTTCGTGGGTCATAAACCTAGGAATAAATATATTATTATGACGATTGAAAAGTATATGTGCCATCGAATAAAGCACATCTAATAGTGCCAGGGCTGAGGATCACTGAGATCATTGAGCCCAAAGTGGGAAATGATAAGACCAATTGAATCCTTCTTCAAAGTTTAGTTCTCTTTGACCTGTACCTAATATCCAGTCAGCATCTTCAATACCAAAGTCTACTGATAGTCGAGTTTGAGTTCCCTCAAAATAGAAAGTAATGAGTAATAAAGGGGGGAGCCCCCTGTTCCCCTTTTCGAATAGTAGTGGGGCTATAACGGTAGGTAAGGGGGGATATGGGGTAGCAAGGTGGGGACTCCGACGTCAAATTACCACATGAGGCTTTCTGGGAGGTCTCTGATTCGGCGGCGGGAGGGTGTCAGCAAGGGTCAGCAAGGGAGTGCCGACAACCCCGACACCCCTATACGCCTCATGATGTAAGTGTCTAGGTCCAAATCAGGATTTGGTCCGGACCGTTAAGTATATGACCTCCTTCAGCCACTGTAAATCAGCTAATTGATACATATATGGAGTACCTACATCAAGTGGTGACGTTGGATCTAATTCATCGTCGATTGATCATTTAACGTACGTACGTACGTATGTAGGCAGGTAGGTAGGTAACGTAAAGGGTTGAAAATATCAAGATTTCTAAAAAAGCTTTCAGCCACGCGACCTCCATACAAATAAGGCGCCTTGGAGCTCCTTTTAATTGTCCGTAGGGCTGGTGTATATATTAGTCTCCCATCATCTTCCCTTCTAGTTCTTCTACTAGAGGTTTCACTATATTAGAACAAGTCCGGTACTATAACTTAGTATTATCCATTTGATATCTTCTTACCCACTTGCCTACCCATAACAACAAGTAGAAAAAACACAATGTCTTCTAGCGCCGAGGAGCAGCAGCCCAAGAGGCAGGCCCCGACAGCCACCCAGGAGACCGACCAATCGGACGTCTCAGACCACATGTCCGAGACTTCACGACCGCCTCGCACTCGCCGCCGCAACCGTCGTCGCCCCGGGTCAGTGCAGCCTCTTCAGCCACAGGAAGACCAGCAGATACTCCAGCAGAGGCAGCAGCAACAAATGATGCAGCAGCAGCAGCAGCAGCAGCAGATGATGCAGCAGGACGAAGGCGACAAGGGAGGTGACAGCAAATCCGACACCCTTCGTCTTCGTCTCGACCTCAACCTCGAGGTCGAGGTCACGCTCAAAGCACGCATCCATGGCGACCTAACATTGGCATTACTGTACGTTCCCCATATATATCTTCCCCTACCCTTCTCTCCTATCCGACGATGTTGTCTAACCATGCCATTCTTTCTAGTGACACCTAAATACCTCCCTCAATCACCCTAACGAATATCATGATCTTTAATGACGATGGCAGACGGACAATCGAGGCATAGAGAAGTTTTTAATCCTCGAAGAAAAGGACAAGAAGCGAAGTGACGAGTTTAAAGGCAGCTAGGCATACATAATAATGTTTACTCGCGTTATTCATCTCGTGCGTGCTCTCTTGGAGGCGCCATACGTACCTAGCAATCAATCGGTCTTTATTACTCATGTATACAAGAAATGTACATGTAGCTACTTGCGGCATGTTTTAGAATCGGTTAGATTTGGCGAGCTACTCAGAATGGGAACATATTATTAAATATAGTGCATTGTATCCCAACACTTTTCTGAGCCCAAATTACCCCTTTACTGTCGTGCTAGAAGATGATGTAGTGCCATGCGAAGTAAGCGACGGCGGTGAGCCCCTGAGCCTTCCGGCCGGTCGTACGTAGGTGTCTATTGAGGATAGCACCTTCGAGACCTTGGCTTAGACTGGCCCTCGTGTCTGTTTCATGTGTATTACTTTACTGCAGTGCTGTGGAAGGACAAGTATATCATCGTCAATCATGTTAGTGGCTTTCTCTGTGTACCTTTCTGCTTCATTTCTAGTACGAATGTCTTATTCGCTTGTGCGATTTGAGTGTTGAGATTCGAATCTTGCCTTGTTGTTTGATTCTACATCTAAAAGATATAAGTACCTACCTAGGTACATAACCCAAGGTACTTTAGAAATATCACGATCATCTTACACTTGTCTACCAAGTCTTGTCGTCGTGAAAGCAGGCGTCAATCCAAGAGCCAGTAAAAGAAACATTGAATAATGGGACCTCTACGTCTATTCTAGCTTCAGGGACTACTTCACGCAAGCTGAAGTACCTAGTACATCTAGGTAGATAGGTAGGCACATGACGGAGAGAATGTAATGATAGTAGTAATTAGGGCAAACCCCGTATCCAAACTATTCAACCCTAAATGTAACCATATTAATGTAGCTTCTCTGTCCCCAGTACAATGCCCAACAAGCAAACAGTTTCATTCGTGATTTCAAGGGGAGATATCATTATACCAACATCCATCCGACACCTAAATTCCATATTCTACAGTATTAAAAACCATCCGGGTATCATAGCACTCCTAGTCTCGTCCTCTTTACTTCTCCCCTCCCCCCCTCCTCTCCCGCCTACTCCAGCGCATACAACCTCCGCGGCCGTCCCGCCGCACACGAGCTAAACCTCCACCAGCGCGCGTGCCAGGCGCCGGCGACGTTCACGAGCCCCCACTTGACGGGCGCCGGGATCGGGGGCCAGTTCTGCCAGGCGCCGTCCTCGGCCGTGCCGTCGAGGTTCAGCAGGAAGAAGGGCACGACGTCGAGCGTGCCGGCCTTCATGACCGTGCTCTTGCCCCACGCCTTGAACGTCGCCGCCGCCGCCGCCTCCTCCGCCGACCCCGGAAGCGGCGCGTTGGCGTGCGCCGCCAGCCCCGCGATCGTCGCGATCTCGCTGTGGAAGTGCGCCTCGAACGGCGCGCGGAACCCGTCCATCGCGGCCACGAGCTGCGCGCCGTCGAACCCCGCCGGCTGCTCCTGCGCCGCGCGCAGGTACCGCGCGAACTCCGCCAGGCCGCCGAGGAAGGCCTCGTGCTCCTTGTGCGTGGCGGCCCAGACGGTGGTGTCCGCCAGCAGCTGCTCGATCTTGGGGAACAGCGTGGCCTCCTCGTCGTCGTGGTGCGAGGCCACGAACTTGTGCCACGTCAGCGCGTACCCGATGAAGTCCGGCTTGTCGGCCGCCTGCACGTGCGGCGCCTGCTGGTACACCGAGTTGAACCCGCGGATGATGGCGTTGTGGAGGAGCGCCATGTGCGTCGCGCCGGTCGTGAAGATGTCGGTCTGTTCGGTTGGCGACGACGAATAGGTTAGCACATGCTGATTCTTACTTCGTGATCTGTTATGTCGGACGAGGGGTTGGGGTGGGGGTTGGAATACCTTCTTAGTTTCGTACTGCGGCGTGGCAACCAGCTTGATAGGAGCGTCGGCCCAGGGCGTGCCGTCCGCGGCGGCGGGATCGAATGCCGGGGCTGCCATGAAGAAAGGCGATCGGGTTATGAACAATCCGATCAGAATGGGGATAGCTATGAGTATAGGTCTGTCGAGGATGCTTCGTCGAGGTTGATACTTGGTGAGGGGTTCCATGTTGAAGAAGGGTACGAGCTGGACGGGATGGTATCAAGGAGGGCAGCTGGCTTTTATTTACCTATACCTAGGACCTAGGTAATACTGCAGAAACACTACCGCATACGCAAGTCTCGCTGGCGCCTGCAAATCAAGCCTTAAACATTGGTCCAGCAGCTTCTCGTACGAGACGAAACATGCCATCTATGACACCATTGGATGATACGGATGAGAATGTCACTGTAGCTTATGCCGAGCTACCCTGGTCGATGCGGATTTGCTGAGTAAATCCCACCGTCTTATTGGATACCACACAGCGCCAGGACCGAAACTAGTAGGGATAAGAACAAGGGGCGTACACGTACGGTAGCAGGGCAGATCCCCGAATGAGGTCGGAGTTAAGAAACCATATGATCGATCCTACGGGAACCCGGTTTCGACAAACATCGACATTAATAGTCGTTATATTAACATGGTCGTTTGTTTTTTATTAACTACAATTTATCCGACAAAAGCAACGTCGTCGTCACTTCGGTGGTCTTTTCCCACCACTATAATATACTTATGCAAGACCTTTCTCCATCCGTTGCCATCCTGCAAGAGCTGCCTAGCTTTGTATGTAGAATCTCACCAACGCCATCCGAAAATGCAAGAATTTGGGGTATATGAAGGCGACGTTTTCTGCGTGCCGATGGCCAACTTTGACCTATCGAAACACCAATGAACCGAATGATTTAGTAGACTTTCCGCCACATGTCGTATGGTTCGTCAGTTTTGTTGCGGTGCTATGTAATTCTACTTGGATATGACGAGTGTTCCGAAGTTGCGGAGTGTAGTAGAGTGATGGATCGAGAAGGACATTTGAGATTGTCATCATCCAACTATGGCTGTAGTGTTTTCGGCCGTCACGATGATGGGAATTGCTTCCCGCTAGTTTGGTACAGGTCGAAATTGGAAGGAGGCATCACCTTTAATCGTCGGCATCAGTTACCTGGCGCTGGTAACGTAGTTCTAGCACCCAGTTATCGTCAAACTCGATTCCGCGACGTATCTTGGTCGCTACCTTGCGCCAGATGACAGGGCTGAGTCCGATGTCTGCTAGGAACAGCTTCCACTGCTCTACCATGACGATGTCGCCGTTCTCTTCGCCCATCTCTAGCGCCTTTAGCAGACCTACTTTCGGCGCGCCGAGGGCGACTACGTAGCGGGGGTGGACGTAGAGCTTGGCGCCGTCGATGATGTTGACCTTACCGGATTGAGGCTCGATGCCGCTCGGCATATCGATCGCAAGGGCGAACGCCTCGTTCCTATTCGACCACTCCATTAGTTCATATGTAGTGGCCTGGTCAGACTTGCGCAGTTCCTCGAACGGCGTCGTGAGTCCAAGGAGGGCGTCAATAATCAAAGTTACGGAGCCCTGAGAAGCCGTATCCAAAGTGGTACTAGCCTGGCTAACATGTTCAAAAAGCTCCGATTTGTTGAAGATGATACCGCCAAAATTGCGAAGGAGCCGGACTTGTTTTCTGACGTCCTCTAACAGCTCTCGCTCGCGCTCGATGCCGACTACGCAGACTAAAACATTGATGCTGCGGTTTCGAAGATGGCGAGCAGCCGCGAGAGCACGTACCCCCGACTTGTTGTTGCCAGCCAAGACCACGATCGTGGGGGTCGTTGGCGGCGAAGTTGCAGCAGCGCGGAGTGTGACCGCAGGATCGTCGAGAGCAAGCATTACAACTTCGGTAATGCCGCGGCCAGCATTTTCGGCCATGAGATCCTCGGTGAAGCCAAACTCGTGACGCGCCACATTCTCGAGCGTCTGCATAGGTAGATGAGCAATTGCCTCTATTCGACGGTTAGATTTTACGGCGTAGAAACCGCTAGGAGCGGAGGTGGACTGTTGGAGTAGCTTAGTTAGTGACATAAATCGAAGGGTGGGAGGAGACCGTAGATTAAAATCGAGGGATTTGCACTTACCCCTGAGTTGACTCGACTTGATCCACCGACGCTGGCAGTAGTGCTGGCCTTACGCGACTGCGATCGTCGAGTTGCCGACATTCGCGAATCTGCTCTCAGTCTAGAGTTACGACCACTACCTGAGTGTTCAGCACCGTTAATTATATCGTCAGCTTCGCTCTTCCAGTAGTCACCTGAGGCCTCCTTTGCCTTTAAAGCGGTAGTCTGCTGCTCCAAAACATTCTCGGTGTAATGCAAGTTCTTACCCCCAGCCGTCCCAGGTTTCGGACGAGGAAGACGATTGTGAGATACCAAACGTTCGGCTTCGTCGATTTTATCTTTCTCCTCCATCTCATCGAATATCTTTCGCTTGTCAAATTTGGCAAGACCGCCTTCAAAGTCAAAGTCGCCGGCTCCTTGGACGTCCGTAACGTCTTCCGAAGCCCAGCCATTGCCGGCATTTGCATCGATTCGGGCCTTCTGACTCTTCTTCAGCGCTTTGAAAGGTTGGAATGACTCGGTGGACTCCAAGATAGGAGTCTCTCTCCAGCCTGGGCCTCGGTTGTTTCGCTGTGCCGGAGAGCCATTGCTATTCACTGCCTTGTGCCTGCTGCGCCGTCCCCGGCCACGCGTGCCTCGGCCACGGTCATTTCTGGGTTCTGACGGATCGTGGAAGGCGGCGGACGTTGATTCGAGTTCCTCTTTTTGCGTACGTACACTGTCAAATGCTGGGGAGATTCTCAGTTGCGACATCGGTGCGTTGAGGGGAGTGGCGCCAACGGCATCGGTGATCTCATCGGGAGATGAATAGGTCATCCGGTCAGCAGGATTGAGGATGATCGGAGGGTCTCGTTTCTCTGCAATGTTTGGTTGCGCGTGATGATGTGGATTAGGCTGGGGGATTGAGCTTGACCTAGGGGTAAAGCTTAGAATAGCGGGATCTTGGAATGTTGGTTGAGGCCGCGTTGACTGGGGAGGTATCACGGGGATAGCGGACGATGTGGTGGATGCGATAGGGGCCGCCGGCATGAAGTTTTCCAGTTGTGTGATGTCGTGGACATTCATTGCATCGATGTTCAGTCGTTCATAGAATTGGTTTGTGCCCACCACCACAGCTAATTTCTTATTAGTCAATGCTGAGGTTGAGGATTTTCTTCTAACATACCTTGGACCAGCGTGAGGTGCTGCTGGGGCACGAGACCGCTCAAAATTCCTCGGATACATCGACCTGCTGGCTCCTTAAGGACCACCTGATAGTAGACCCCCATCCATTGAGCCAAAACAGCTTCTTCCTCCATTGTCGACTGTTCAACCAATTCGTGGACCCAGTGGGAGAATAAGATGCCCAGGTAGTCTTGACAAATTCCTCGATAGATCTTGGGACTGGATTCACAATCACCAAAGTCCGGTATCACAGAGGATTCACGCGGTTAATCCTCTCACTTGATAGCAGCTGCACTCGGCAAAAATACTGTCGTCTGTCCTTTTTCTTATTTCCTGATTTTCTTCTTTCTTTGATGCCGGCCGCTCTGCAAATCGAGATGTAGGAACCAAGGCGAGGGCTCAACCTTGGAGGTAAGAGCAAGAAACCGAGGTCGACACAAATTTCCCTATATTGACCTTTAACTAAGAAAGGCTTAATATATAAAATGCGATCCTGCTAGTGCTCGTGTGGATCTGATGGTCGTCGACGGGTAGGTGGTGTTTGTGTCGGCTGGGATTGTTGTTGGTAGGCCTCCTTCATCAACTTCCAAGACAAGGAGGTCCGACGATGAGTCCAATATCGACTGATCGTAGGCTATAGTGGGCAAGTTCGGAGAGTGCTTATAGTTCGGTATCAAGAGGTATGTATCGATGCGATGATGTGATAGGATTCGGTATTCTGACAACACTGGAACGTCTATGGCACCGGGCCGTTTCAACCTATGAGACAGGTTTGGGTGGAGATGATCTTTACAAACAATCGTCAATTTTCTTCGCCTACTTGGGGTTTAAATAACGCTCTAGAAAATGATGGTAAGCAGTGAAATCATCCAGGGCGACGTGAATGCGCGAATACGTGAATATGTGAATAGGTATGTAATATGTAAACATTCACAGTTCAGGTACAAAAAAGTATTTTACAAAAGTATCTTACAAAGTATCAAGTATCAAGTATCTAGTATCTTCTAACTCATTTAAAGTTTTTTTTTTGCTCGGTCGCTTTCCTTTTCCTTGTATTAACCTAAACACCTAAGTCTAAACTTTCCTTATCGATAACACATCGCCTGAGTTTACAGTCCACAGTGACGGCACCAATCACATGTTAAGTGGTCGTAACAGCATAAAGTGGTCTGTGCATATAGATTGTACGTACCTACACTAGGTACCTTGAGGTAATGTTACAAGTTCCAATTTCAAAAAGGCTTCAACACTAAAGACAATCATTACAATATTACATTCAAAAAGCATATATATAAGTAGTTCATAGTAGCATTAATAGCACTTAAGCAGGCCAGTTTTGTGTAAGAGGTACTTAAGATAATATTAAAACTGTAATACAGCACTTAATGTCTATCATATTTATTTTCTTAGCAAGGCTCGTAGAGAGCCAGTCACTTTTATACTACTTGCGCCAAGGTACGGAGCAGCGAGTTTGAGTTGAGTACACTACCGCCCATCACCAAACTCTCTAGAATACGCCTGCCTCGTAGCCATATGCTGCTATCGCCTCTGCCTCGTCATCTTCTATCTTAATCGCATCCATGCCTGTCCCCTTAGACCTAGAAGGTACTGTCGATGATCCCTTGTGAGCAAAGTCTGATATTGTCGGCTGCTTCTTCGCCTTGATCGCCGCTTCTGCGCTGTAGAGCTTGTTGTAGAATTGAATCACTCGAGGGTGAGCCATAACCTTGTTCTTGTCGAAACGCAGTACCTGAAGCCCCTGCTTGCTCACCGCTCGACTGAGCGCAACATACGCCTGTCCCTTCTCAAAAACTTTGCCTAGATCCACCTTTACTCTTTCCAGCGTCTGGCCCTGAGCCTTATGGATAGACAGGGCCCAGGCTAGGATGAGCGGTATTTGCTTGCGTGATGCTTGAAGTTCACCCGTAGGCAATTCAACCTTCCACTCCTCTGGGATGCAGAGGAGGGTTCGATGGGTCCCGTCTGTTGCCGTGAAGCGAACCAGTGGATACTCTTTGTTGTCCTTTATTGCTTGAACGTCACGGCTGAACGCCTTGATTTTCTGCTTGGAGATGGCATCTGTATCGACTTCGTCATTCGAACCAGCTTCTTCTCGAGCCCTCCAATTTTCGAACGTAGCTTCATTCATGAATCCGATGACCTTGCCGAGGGAGCCATTTACTAACGTATCGTCCATGTTCTTGATCAACATGACTTGCGCGCCCTTCTTCAAGCCCATGACCTTGGGAGCCATCATGTTCGAGAGCAGTCTATCTCGGACACTAACTTCACCCGAGTCGTTGGACTCGTACTTATATACGTCCCCCGGTAAATTACGCATCCGGAACTCGTTGGATCTTTCGACTTCTTGACGGGTCGGGAATCTAGGGTCAAGGTTAGCATGAATTACCAGCAGATCATTCTAGAAAAGTGGTAAATAATACAATTCGGTTACGTCAAGCCCATCATCGAAGCTTAACGGTCGCGACAGTTCTTTGAACGTTCGGACCGTATCTTCGCTGATCCTACCGAGACGCATCTCGTTCAGCATATCGGCGAAATCTAACCCAGTATTAGTAAGATAACTAAACAGCGAGAGGAAAACTTGTAAATGCCAGACTTACGAGGATCTCTTTGACGGAAGACCTGCGTCAGTCCAATAGTATGATCGATTGACGTGTTCCACGTGGCGGCCTCAAATGCAAACTTTGCATCCTTCTTACCTCCATCAGGGACGGGGGGAAGCTGGAAGAAGTCGCCTGTGATGATTAGCTGTATTCCGCCCCACGGCCGGCCGTTGTTCCGAATAGTACGCGCTATTTGCGAAAGCTTATCGAAGAGCTCGCCGTCAACCATGGAAACCTCATCGATGATAAGGACGCTCGTACGGAGCCATCTGTTCTTCGCTTTGGCATTCCGACGGATCTTCTTGACCAGCGTTGGGACGTCATCCTTTCCAAGACCGATGCCAGCAAAGCTGTGGAGTGTCATACCCCCAATGTTGCAAGCAGCAAGGCCGGTAGAGGCCGTGACACTGAGACGTTCCGGATCGCGAGCCAAATTCTTCCTCAACTCCGATATGATTGCTCGCATCAATACTGACTTACCAGTACCTGCAGGTCCAGTAAAGAATACGCTCTGCTTCTTCTGAAGAACCAGCTCGATTACATGCTGTTGTTCGGAGCTTAAGGATATAGCGGTAGATTTGGGCTTCTGTTTGGCGTGGCCTTCTGTAGCGGTACGGATGTCTTCTTTCGTAAGTTCAGCCTCGGATCCAGATTTTTTGTTCTGGTTCTTAAGCTGTTTCCGACGTTCCTTGATAGCACTCTGTGACGCATCCCAAGGCGGATCACCCTTTTTCTTGGCGACTGGAGTAGCTTGTGTGTGCATCTCCCGGGCATATACTTGGCTACTGTTTAGGCGTGATTGCGTAGTAGTCTCTTGCTTCCAACTTCCGGGTAGACTCCTTTTCTTTGCTGGGGGTGGACCAGGTCGCGGGGCCTCATCTGATGATTCACGTTTCAACTTCTTCGGGGCATTTGCCGGAGGAAAAAGGTGATCTTGCGGCGACGAAGACCAAGGCAATTGGCTAGCAGGTAGTTGAGGTGAAGGGGCCGTGGGAGGCTTTGGCGCGACGGGTTCGGGAGGAAGGGATTTTGGAAGTCGATACTCCAAATCCAACTCTAAAGTATTATTGTCGCTAAAGTCATCGTCTGCGTAGTATGCTGCTGAACTTGTCTTGCCTTGGGGTGGGACTCGGACAGGCTTAGGTTCTTCCTGGAACGACCCAGCATTGCCAAGTAGGGACACTACGCTGTGGGAGCGTCGAGCAGAGCTTAGATCCGAGGTAACGGGAGGAATTGGTTTGTATTGACGGCGAGGTTGCTGGAAGTTTGCGGTTCTAGGTTGTAGCGGGTCGTTACCTGCTGCTGCCTTCATAGATCCTGATGCGGTACTTGACAACGGGTTAGCACGGCCCTTGTGGGAGGATGCCCACTGCGCAATGTTTCCATCATGGGTCGAAGGACTACTCGAGGGAAACAATTGCTTCGCGAGATCAGTCTTAGAGAGCTGTGGTGGAGGCGCGTCGGCCTTCTTTCTGTCCACGGCCCTGCTTAACATGATGTTAAGAGACCTTGTGTGGCACACGAGTGCATAGGCATGAAAGCGTGGAAGCGTTTGTCGAGGGCGCAGAGGTCTTGAAGGCAGGAGTCGGACAAGACCAGTAGTCATACAGGAGTTGAAGACGACTATGTCTGAAGGGAAAAGTTTGAGTTGAGACAAGGTTCGAAACTTGAGAAGATATGTCAATCATTGGCAGCACGTTTGTTCCTTCCTTCCTTGACTACCTACTACATAGTACACACAGGTCGGGTAAGTGGGTACAGTACCCAGTGAGGTACTTCTTACAATAAGGTTTATAATCGGTGTCGATGTCGCGTTGAGTTGGTGGAACTAGACGCGTTGATTAACCCCCTACACTAAAATTGTGCGTGTATTCATCATTGGCTATTCAAAAGCCTATGTACAACCATAACAGCAAGAATCAATTGACCCATATAAATCGGTCGCGGACCCGTTATGGTATCTGCTAACTTTAAATTCAATAACGGAGCTAGGATTACTAGGTAGGTAACACAAAGATACGTAAGATACGTCACTTATACACTCCTACCAAATAGGCAGAACACCTAAACCTTGACAACCTTCATCTACTACCTACCTAGGTAGCCTGTGATGGAATTCAATAAGTTGAGAAACGATCCTAAATAGGAAGACATCAAGTGCCATGGTTGAAAGCGAATTGTCCCTACAATTTTTATTTCAGGCACAAAGCCTCATTTTTGAACGCATCCCTCACTGAGAGACTACTCATATGTATATAACCCTAGGTAGACAGCCAACGTTGACATTGACATTAACCAACCTGCCTATCCAAATTAAAGAAATCCGGTATAATGAGTCAACGACGCGAAAAACTGCGGGACGAAGGTGCCGAGGATGAGGAATATCGTCAATATGCGGCAGGGGGACAAACACTCGAGGAGCTCGATGCGAAGTAAGCTGGACCAATCTTGAACCACCACAAAATATATATAGGATATGCCTGTTATAAGCTAACATTACTATCAAGATACCCAAACCGGCCAAAGAATCACTCACGAACATTCTTCTTTTCGGAGCTATTCAAAAACCTTTTTGACCCTCTACAGGAGAACAAACAATCCGGCCAAAAGGTTGCGCGCTCTAGAGCTGGTGCTCATAGACCTAGTAAACTATCTCCGCATGAGTATAAACGCAATGTCATCGAACGCTTCATGTCGAGGTGGCGATCAGAGGTTGGAAATGATTTCTACCCAGCCATGCGCTTGATCCTACCCAGCTCGGATCGTGACAGGGCAATGTACGGGCTCAAAGAGAGCAATATTGGCAAGCTACTCGTGAAGGTGATGAGAATCGACAGAAACTCCGAAGATGGTTATGGTATCATACACTGGAAAGAGCCGCTCCAGTCAGCAACGGCTCGCGCTGCTGGCGACTTCGCCGGGAGATGCTTCGACGTGTTGACGAAGAGGCCTATGCGTATAGACCCCGGAGATATGCGCATTGCCGACGTCAATGAGATGTTAGACAAGTTGTCAGCCGCATCTGGCGAGAGCGAGCAGCTCCCCATATTCGAGACCTTCTACCAACGCATGAACGCCGAAGAACTAAAGTGGCTCATACGCATCATCTTAAAACAGATGAGAGTAGGAGCTACAGAGAGAAGCTTCATGGAAGTATGGCATCCCGATGCCCTGGATCTTTTCAGTGTGTCCTCGAGCCTCCGGCAAGTTTGTTGGGACCTTTATGACCCTAAATTCCGCCTCACGGATGGCCAAACGAGCGTCACGTTGATGCAATGCTTCCAGCCCATGCTTTGCCACTACCAAATGTCCACTTCTTTCCAAAAGATGGTCGACAAGCTCAACTCGACAAACCGAGTCGAAGGTGACGACGAGTTCTGGATCGAAGAAAAGTTGGACGGCGAGCGAATGCAGCTGCATATGGAAGAAGACGACGATACCCCTGGCGGCATGAAATTCCGCTTCTGGTCGAGGAAGGCCAAGGACTACACCTATCTTTATGGCGAGAGCTTTCGAGATGAGAATGGTTCACTCATCCGCCATTTCAAGGACGCTTTCTCCCCTGGGGTACGGAACATCATCCTCGACGGCGAGATGATCGTGTGGGATCCAGAACTCGATAAGATACTCAAATTTGGTACTCTGAAGACAGCAGCCCTTGCGGAACAACGAAACCCTCACAACGACAATGCGCCTCGGCCGGTTCTCCGCGTCTTTGACATCCTCTACTTAAACGATCAGCCTCTCACGCAGTACACCCTACGAGATCGGCGGAAAGCACTCGAAAAGGCAGTTTTAGGTGCGCCGTATAGGCTAGAGATTCATAAATACGACACGGCCACATCGGCCGATGTGATTGAGCCAATGCTCCGGAAAATCGTGTCCGATGCATCTGAGGGGTTAGTTATCAAGAATCCCCGCTCCATGTACTCGCTAGCCGACCGCAGCGATAACTGGATCAAGGTGAAGCCGGAGTACATGAGCGGCTTCGGCGAGTCTGTAGACGTGGTAATTATCGGCGGATACTACGGGACCGGTCATCGCGGCGGTCGTTTGAGCTCCTTTCTCTGCGGCCTTCGCGCTTCAGAAAACGACATTACAGCCGGAGCCAGCCCGGAAACATGCTTCAGCTTCGTGAAAGTCGGTGGTGGATTCCGCGCAGAAGACTTTGCTGATATACGGCATCATACGGAAGGGAAATGGAACACCTGGGACCCGAAAAAGCCGCCGAGCAAGTACATCCAGCTCGCCGGCGGGGAGAAACACCAGATTCTCAGACCTGACGCGTGGATTCGCCCGAGCGAGTCTATTGTCGTTTCCGTAAAGGCGGCCAGCGCCGGAGAATCAGATCAGTTTGCGACGGGTATAACGTTGAGATTCCCGCGGTTCAAAGGCATACGATTTGACCGAAGCTGGGATTCGTGCCTGGACTTTCAAGGATTCCTGGACATGAAGGCCCAAGCCGAGAAGGAAAACGAGAAGAAGGTCATGAATATGGAGTCGCGCAGGAAGCGGTCGGCTAAGCGAGTCAAGAGGGACGTTATCATCGCCGGTCAGGATAATATCGCGCCGGCCATGTTCGACGGACCTAAGACTAAAGTATTCGAGGGGCTAGAGTTCTGCGTTCTTACGGACTGTACGGCCCCGGTCAAGAAGTCAAAGACGCAAATCGAGACGCTAATCAAGGAGAACGGCGGCAAGATATATCAGAGAGCCGACCCGGAAACCGGCATGCTTCTCATTGCCGAGAAGAAGGTGGTCAAGGTGGCCAGTCTGATGAAAGCCGGCGACGTAGACATCATCAAGCCGAAATGGATACTAGACTGCCTCGCGCAGCGCGACAAGGACTTCCTACTGCCCTTCGAGGCCGGCCACTTATTCCACGCCACCGAAGCCACGATCTGCCTCGCAGAGGAAAATGTGGACGAGTTTGGCGACAGCTACGCTAGGGACCTAAGTCTAATGGAACTGGGACAGCTGCTCAAGTCGATGCCGAAGAAGGAGATCATCGTCGGGGAACCCTTTGACAAAGAGGAATTCCTAAGCCAGTTGACTGAGCACGGCCACGACATCGGCAGTTTGAGAAGCTACATTTTTAGAGGCGCAAGAGTGCATTTCTCGACAACGGACGACGTGTCTCCTATATCGTGCCTCAAGCTAAAGAATCGGGTCAAATACGGAGGTGGGTCTGTAGCTGATGACCTAGATGATAGAAGTATTACTCATGTAGTTATCATGAGCGGTAGCGAGATAGGCAAGATGGAACGGGCGGCAGAAGTACGCTCGTCGATTAGTTCTCGATCCCCTGTCCCCAGAGTAGTCTCACGGCAATGGGTGGAAGATTGCTGGGAGAACCGCACAACGGTAGACGAGGAAAGATATGAGCCATTATGATGATTCAGGTAGCAACCAAAATGTAGCCAGTTGCCAATCTAACCTAGGTGCTTAGCCAGTGTTTATCTAATACCAACATGTGTCTATCACAAGCGTCTTTACTTTCCTATGGTTAGGAACAAGCGATCGCCCACGTCTCCCACTCCGGGCTTCAGCATGCCGTTCGGCGTGAGCTCGGCGTCGACTCCCGCAACCCATATCTCCACGCCCTCGCTCCACTCCTCGGCGGCGCGCCGCACCCCGTCCGCGGCGGCGATGACGGATAGGACGATGATCTTCTTAACACCCCACTCCTTAAGCGTCTGGATGGCAGCCTGACACGTCCCTCCGGTGGCGATGACCGGGTCCACGATGATGGCTAGGCTCGACGCTTTCGTGTCCGGGTCGCTCGCTGATGACGGGAGGTGGTGCGGGAGGTTGTTGTAGTACTCGACGGGTTCGAGGGTGCTAGGCTCGCGGTATAGACCTAGGTGGTGTACAGGAACCGGCTCAGGAAGTAGGGTTTGTATTGCTTGGAATCGTGTTAGGTCTATAGGTCATGTCTATCTACCTAAGTGCCTTGGTAGGTATATAGGCGGGTATTATTGGGTAGAGAAAGACGTAGAGGACAAAAGGCGGTGGCACACACCTTCTACCATGCCTAATCCTGATCTAAGGATGGGGACTATAGATAACGCTTCCGGCTGCACCGTAGTCGTAGTATACTCGAACCCGATCGTAGTCTCGTCCTGCGTGTAATGCTGTGTCAACTACACGCTTTGACGTATATATACATGTACAATATTTCCATGACTTTATCGTAAGGTACGGAAGATGTAAGCTACCTTTGGACCGTCGACGGGTGTCAATGCCGAAGCTAGAGCTTCGCACCCGAGAATCAAGGCGATCTCGTTTATTAAAGACTTGACCTCGCGCGATTCCGTCCCCTTGGACCGGAGACGGCTGAGCTTCGCCACGAGGCACGGGTGCTTAGAGACGTGGACGTTTGAAGGTAACGACATTATGAAATTCCGGTGCTATCGGTACGCAGCTAAGGTACAATGGAAATAAAGAAGATACGGTTATGGTATGGTACTTGTGTCTGAATGTCTGAACTGTAAGCACTTGGTTTATCTTAGAAGACTTCTGAGAAACACAGCTCGTAGCTCTGTTAATGATGAGCAAAGGTGAACGATAAGAAAGTGAAATTAGTTCGGTCAGATTTAATTGGGCCCTATGATATAAGAATGTCGGTCCTTCTTGACTTCTAATTCATTGGGACGTGAGAGCAGCTTAGCTCGCGAGTGCCTTACGAGATGCGGCGTGCATTCATTGGAGCACTGTCAAAAGAGCTCCGGACGCGGGGCAGCTACCTAAATTAAGAAGTACCTACCTAACTGCCTACCGGTACCCTCCCCGCCATAACAAGCGCCCTAGGATCCATTCCGTTACTGCCGATAACGAATGTAGATAAGAAATCCACTAAACTGTACTATGTACTAAACTAAAATCGAGATGCTTTCGGATTACGGAATGGCCCACTGTACACATCCATGATTACCGTCCAATACGGCTCTTAACTTTGTACATCATCTGACTACATAGGTACTTACAGTAGGCCTGGCTAGTACCTACCTGTCTTAAGCTATTTCCTGTGTAATGGCCGAAAATCCCTGCCAAGAGGAGAATTAAATCATTCATAAATCATAATAAATCATAACAACCTCATAGCCTCAGAGTAAAGAATACAACATTTCAATTCAAGATATCGATACATCTACCTAGGTACTTAGATCATCAGCACAAGGTCCCTCATCTTTCGGGGAGGATTGCTTGAATGTTTGATTCAATGCTTTAATTCCTCTTTCCCGGGTCCCGCGTCTTCGAGATATATGAATTATGGTATTGAGATTACATTGCGAGGAAAGACGGTGAGATGGACCACCATCAGTCACAATTTCCCTCCCAGTCAAATGTCGAACAGGATGCTGTGACCAGCAATAGTGCCAAGTCTGCATCCCGTCAAACTATGTCACAACATAGTTCTATCAACTCTAGACACCAACGCAGTGCTGAGCTACCGTCATCTCCAAATTACGACGCGCCAGAGTCGTACACCAATCTCCATGACGTGGATGAGAATGCAGATCGCTTAGATCCGCCTGTGCCACCTACTACCGAAGAACTGAACCGCCTAGAAACGCGGAGGCAACGGCGCCGTTCATCTGTGTCGCAATCCAATTATGATATTCCGGATTCTTATGCGAATGTGCCCGAGCTAGAGGGAATAGCGCCTATCCCAAGTCCGGATGAGCATCGCTGGCGTCCGAGCCCTTCACTTGAGGAAGGGAGGGAACTCGAGCGTCAATACTCGAACCGTCAGGAAGCTCAACGGCAAGGTGGGCAGATACAACAAGAGGCCGAGGAGTCAAAACCGGATGAGGTACATATATCAAGATTAGCAACCGAGATCTACACCGTCTCGTATCTCATCATATTCGCTATATTCGGCACTCTCGCTCGGCTCGGACTCAGGGTTTAACTAATTATGTTGGCGCTCCTGTCACTTTCAGCTCCGTGTGGCCCAACTTCGCCGGCAGCCTCGTCTTAGGCTTCCTAGCTGAAGACCGCATGCTCTTCCGCTTCGAGTGGGGAACGCCGACGTACGAGTTACAGCTCCTCAGGGCGAAGGAGAATGGCTTTAGTGAGGAGACGAGGGAATCCAGTCCGAATAGGGTAGCTATCGAACTTGCCGCTGCGAAGAAGACCCACGTAGCTACCAAGAAGACTATACCGCTTTACATTGGACTTGCTACTGGATTCTGCGGTTCCTTCACATCTTTCTCTTCATTCATACGAGACATCTTCCTCGCCCTGTCAAATGACCTGCTCACACCAGGCGTAGGCTCAATTACTACTCCTCGAAACGGTGGCTACTCTCTCATGGCTCTCCTCGCTGTCACCATTACCACAGTTTCTCTATCTCTCACTGGTTTCTTCATTGGCGCTCAGCTCGCCCTAGCTCTGGAACCGATCACCCCTTCACTCCCATTCAATTTCACCCGCAAATTCCTCGACCCATTTGCCGTCTTTCTCGCATGCGGCTCATGGATCGGGGCCGTTCTCTTATCGGTGCTTCCGCCGGACAGGTTCCACAACGAGGAAGCATCCGAGATTTGGCGTGGCCGAGCAACATTTGCGCTAGTATTCGCGCCGCTAGGCTGCCTCGGACGATTCTACGCGTCCCTGTACCTCAACCGGTACATATCATCATTCCCCCTAGGCACTTTCGCCGTCAACATCTTCGGAACCGCAGTTCTGGGCATGGCATGGGATCTCGCGCACGTTCCGGTTGGTGGTGTGATTGGCTGCCAGGTGTTCCAGGGGATCGAAGACGGGTTCTGCGGTTGTTTAACTACAGTGTCTACCTGGGTTGCCGAGCTGACTGCCTTGCGAAGGCGGCACGCGTACGTGTACGGAGGCACGAGCGTCGTAGTTGCGCTGGTTTGCATGGTGGCTATCATGGGCGGCCTACGATGGAGTGATGGCTTTAGCTCATTGAAATGTTTGCATTGAGGGACATCTAACTGAATGTGATCAAAGTACGATCTTCGAGCTTTCATTATAGTATAATTCTCGACTATTTAAGGCGACCGAACGAGCGAGCGAGCGACGAAAGCGGCAATCTCATACTTCATTATAGAAAAACTCGTGAGTTAGAAATAACCCAGAGTATCAGTATATGTGGCTTGCGCTGTTCCCATATTCTAATACCATATAAGCTTTATACTAGAGAAATGGCTCTTAATCAAGATGTGAGTTCCATCTTGTTTGGGTAATTATCTATTATTATTACTTTCGAACAATATATACTAGGTACCTAATAAGAAGACTTGAAGATCGCAAGCCTTCAGGTAATGGCGATGAACCATCACTACTGTCCCCTTCCGATGATTTCAACCAATTTCTGACCAATCTTCTTGTCTTCATTGGAACTGTATTACCAGTCTCTTTTCCTATGAGCGACTGCTAACATCACCGGAGCTAGAGTAACACTCCATGAGTTTCGCAGCAACCCCGTATAACGAGGCTGATCCCTTCAGGAAGATGAGACCAATATTTAAATATTCGAATTGTCTATACGCATTGCGATGATTAAACATGAAGTAGATTCTGCACACCTAGCAAGCTTTCTATCTCACACCCTCCGGCGCAGCACATTTCTTCTCGAACCATTTAGCAAAATTCGTCGATGGGACATCGACGCCTCTCCAGAACATATCAGAAGCCCATATTACAACTGGGAAATACAACGTCGTAGAGACAATATAACTCATGGTATAAGGCCAAAACCCCTCCTTTCCTATATAGGCCCAACATGAGTTGAGCAACCACTTGCCCACTGTTCGGTTCCCGAGGCCGTGAACTAGGTACAGCGCAAAGCTTATCCGTCCAAGGTATCGGGCCGGCCGAGTAAGGAAGACGGACTGGACAGAGGGCAAGAACGCCATAGGGCCGACGACCAGCATGGCACCGATCGCTAGCCAGAACCGACGACGGTAGGCAGTGAATGGCCAAACGTATTTAGACCACATATACCCGGGGGTCTGAATGTTGTGGTCTCGAGGATAGCCACAGAGGAAAAGACCGACTATCATGGTAAATATAAGCGACGCATTTACCAGCTTCCTCGTCGACGGATTCGTTGGTTTCTTCAGTAGCACTTCGAGTTCTGCTAGAGTCATGCCGGCGATGAATAAGGCAATGTCCCAGCGCCTGTGACCGAAAGAGTGGGCTATGATTATCCCTTCGACAGCTAGCCGGATAGCAGTCCGGGTCTTCGCTAGCCCTATAAGGAGGAGGAAGACAACCATCGAACCGCGGAACTCGACAGCAATGGACCATAACTGAGGATTGTAGAAGCCGGAGAAGTCTGCCGACCAGTCCCACGGGTTCGACTCCATGTCGAGGTATTCGAGGTACGAAGAAAGACCATGTATGAATGGCTTGCCGTCCACCTTTTTCGGCACATTAACTATGCCGAGGCACGCAAATATAAAAGCTAGCGTGCTAGATGCGAAGGCCGGGAGGAATAGGCGGATGGCCCGGCGGAAGGTTAGCGAGGTTAGACCGGAGGACAACTCCGCGTACTCTCGGCGGTGCATCCGCTGAATGAAGCGATGAGAAAGCACAAAGCCGGAGACGACAAAGAAGACGGAGACCATGGCGGCGCCCGAATAGATAATCCGGATGAACGGGAGCAACCAGAAAGATGTGTGGTCCTTGTAACCCCATCCCGAGTTGACGGATGGGTAAGGGATGTGAGTCCAGTGAAGGATGAACACGATCAGAGAGGCGACGCCACGGACACCGTCGAGATACTCGGTCGAGTACGTCTTCCTTGGCGCGCCGGGTTTCTCAGATGCTTCGGAACTTGGCGATCGCCTCCCCAAGAAGCTCGGCCTCATGAAAGCCAGACATTGCCAGAAGGCCGCCTGGAGCGAAAGCGAATGAAGGCTCTTTCTACAACTAGGTGGCGACCTCGTGCGAGCCGACTCCTCTGATGATTGATGAGGGAGAAGAGATTCCTCATCCTCCCTATTTAGGTGACCTGGCAGATACATGGCTGCTGAGTCCCGTTTTTTGGTCGACGTTACTCAGCCGATATACACTCCCTATCGTCGGCCTATAAGTTTCGAAGGTGATAAAAAATGTGGAAGTGTCACTGTTCCCTCCTTTTAGCAAACCCACCACCCGTTCGAGATTTATTTTCTTCTTTACCTACGTAATGATATGCCGGATATCGACAAGCCGTTCGCATATCCCGGGCTAAGCCAAGACTCCCGTCGTGAAATGACAAGGCCCGCGCGCCAGGGTTATCTAATGAGTCTATTAAAAACAATGGCGCTATATCATCGCATCACTTTGCAAGGGGGGTAGTATTCGACCAGTATAGTATTCGAGAGGTGCTAGATTGATGCAATACCGAGTATACCCTTGCAGGAAAGAATGTGTAGAACAGGACAAAAACGCATTCACTGCGAAGCACAACGAGGGACAGCAGAGATAGGAAGAAGACCTAGCAGGAGGATTCAAAAGCTCGATCCCGAGCCCTCCGATTGTTCAACATTGTTGAGCGGAACGTGACATTTACCAGGCGCAGGCGTAGGCCGGCCGGCCTTACTATGTAAAGATCCCTCGAGATAGGGGGAATTGCCATCCAGGACACCCTCAACCCCATCAGGATGAAAACCACTTAACTCAAGTTGATCGCTGGAGATTAAGATTCAAGGCCAAGTCGGTAAATCGCCAAATCGCCAATCACAGCCAACGGGAATGCCGGATCTGCAGGTCAGAGCTCTGAAAAGGCTTAGCATACGTCGTGCCAAGATCAGTAGTATTGCATGCCAAGCCGTTACGTTGTCGCAGGCTTCGTGAGCCCTGCATATAGTTGACAACCCTATCCAGTCTTTATTTCCTCCTGGGCAGCATTGCAATTTTCAGCATTTTTATACTAAGATAAATCTTTTTTATACTCTCCCCTGGTCGTCTAAACTAGTCGGGAGCCGATCACTTCTATAACGAAACTAGATGCTCCGATAGTCATGCGCCGGGTCAAATGGTAATAGGCCGTTGCAAGCAATGCAATAGCCCCATCCGGAAGGTCTTTTTTCAGACGTTTCGCCGCACGCGACTTCAGACGAACGAAAGGCTTCGGTGGCACGTGTGAAATTCCCTAGAAGAGAAGGAGAGGAAATAAGGAAAACTCCCATCGCGATCAGAAGTCGAAGTCTAGCCAACAAACAAGACTTTTCGATATCACATGAGAGAGTGGCGAGCTCAGGCTGAATTTCAGAAAGTTGGAAATCAGAAAATTGGATAGAACCTCCAAAGACTTGGTTTGTTCTAAGGAGATCGCCGTACGTAGTTCGTGTGTGTATGTGTTTGTGTTATGTAAGGCGCATACGTATGTACGTTACCGACTCCAACCTCTCGCGTGTCTCCTGAATTACTCTTACTATAGGCCGACTGGGGATGATTGTACACACTCGAAACTTATGATTGGCGAACTCACCTTGATTCCCTTCCGGATTCAGAAGGCCCCGTATCCCTGGATCTTGTAATTCTTCTTATCGTCACATTCATGACGTGGGGGGTACGGTTACCGCTTCAACCTAGCTGCTTGGCGGTGGTGTGAACCTGGATGGGAAGGCAGTTTTCTCTATCACAAGAAGTTGGGATCTTCGTCATGCAAATTCGGTACGTCTCCGTTCCCATGGACCTTGCAGAATGCAGGTCCGCCCACTCCATCCTAAGATGATTTGCCGCTTTATGAAATTTAGGGAAGTGGGCATGATAATGTTAGTCCGTCTAGGTTGTCAGAGTAGTCAATAGTAGGCAAGTGCTCGTGTGCTGCCGATCCGTTTCCTATACTGCTCGCTCGGTCTATCTTCTACCTGCTTATGAGAGAGTGTTTTTGTTTTTCATCGACCAGATGCAACAATCGTGAGACCATACACGTCGAGTCGATAAAACTGGTCATGAACTCTTCGACGTCGAGATTGGCTTTAGCAAGGTGACGCCCCTGTACTTATCCGGACCGAGCATGTGAGAAACGGAGCACGCGATTCACGATCGTTACGTTACGACAACTCAGTTGTCATTCCACTCCTTTAGTTTTGCGCATACACGAGAGATAGAGGATCCCTCCCGAGGGTATCTGAGGTGCTGGAAAGGGAAATACTAGAAAGGGAAACCTGTCGCCATTCGTCGGAACTTAGACGAACAAACGGGTAGTCTATTTTTATTTTATTTTTATCTCTTTCTTTCGGCCAAGTAAGAACGCCAAGTCGAGAAGGAGTAGCAGCATTCTCCTCCAGAATGAGGTGGGCAGGCGAAAACCTATCTATACCTAGCCGGAGCCAGAATCCAGTCGAATATCACAACATCATGTTGTCGCCAAGAATGCTACCCCGACTTTTCATAAAGGTCCCCAACTCTCCCATAGAACAGGGGACGTTCACATCACGACGCATACGGAGAATAATATGTCTTACTTTCTTCCTAACATTAGTATGGGTATTGGTAGACAATAAATGGGAGTCGGTCCAGTCGGACGGACAAAACTATACGACCTTCCAGTTAATGCGCCATGCCACACTCGAGACCAACCCGTCGCAATGGGTCGGCGGCGGCGCCGTGGTGATGGCACAGGGCAGTGAGGAGAGTGAAGAAGAAGCGCCACTTCCGATGAAGGAGGAGCAGAAAACTCTTTCTCACGTCCTGCCTGACGTTATCCGAATATCCTTCGAAGAGGCTGTCCGGGATATTAACCTAGACGGGTGGGAGGACGAGTGGTTTTCATCTGGTAACTTCAACGTCGAAAAACACGGCACGCTGGCCGAGCCAAAGATAGATTTCGTTTATAATTGGGTTAACGGATCCGACGAATCCTTCAAGGACATTCGGCATAGCTACGAGATAGGATCTCCCCTCAACGACCGGGACGGGAAGTGGATATCGCAGCACAGCATAAACCGGTATCGTGACTGGGACGAGCTGAGATACTCGCTCCGAAGCCTCGACGTCTACGCCAAGGGGTTCATCAACAAGATCCAACTCCTTGTTAATTCGGTTAGCAACGGTTCTTACGAGAAGGATGGCAAGAACATGCGTCCCCAACGGCCAAACTGGCTCAGAGACGACGAGAATACCAACCAGCACGTCCAGGTTCTTAGTCACGAGTCCTTCTTCCGGGAGCAAGAAAAGGAATGCCTGCCGACTTTCAACTCACTATCCATCGAATCACAAATATATATGACCCCGTCGTCGACGGACCAGCTCGTCGCATTATCAGACGATATGTTCCTGGGCATGCCTCACGCTGCCTCTGATTTTTACTCGCCTTTATTCGGCCCCGCTATGGGCTTCAAGAGCGACCATTACAACGTCAGACGGCTCGGAGGCAAAGACCAAATACCTTCGTTCGGCGAGAAGCCTTTCGTTTACTATACATCATACCTCCTAAACCACCGGTTCGGGGAGCGCAACCGCCACGTCCAGGCCCATTTCGGGCACTCCGTCTCGCGGAAGGTGATGGAAGAGGCCATGGCTTCGTTCCCGAAGCCGTCCGCGAAGGGCGCCTGCGAGCGGTTCCGCGGCGAGTCGCGTTTCCAGATATACCCCTGGTACGCCAGCTTCCACTACACCATCGAGAGGTTCCGCGAGGCGCTGCTCTGGTCCTTCATAATGTCCCGCTCGGACAAGAACTCAGACGGCTACTTGGACTGGACGGAGCGGCAGAGCGTCCTGGAAGCCGTCGAGCCCGGCTGGCGACAGCTCTCCACCAAAGACGCGTCCAAGCCCGCGGCGCAGAGCCCCAACCGGGATCGGATGTACTACAAGCTCCCGGAGATCCTGGCGAAGGCCGGGCTCCAGCCGCCCGAGGTCAACGTGAACATTCTGTGGACGTCGCTCGACGGGCCCGAGACCATCCGAAACGTCAAGTGCAACGACTTCAGCGTGGACAAATGCCTCGGCGACTCGTTCGCGTCGTCGCTGTCGGACGCGTCGTCGGAGAACCCGGACTTCACCGCGTCCAACATCTTCTCGCGGCTGTCGTACCAGCACCCGCAGTGCGGCGACTGCCTACTAAAGTTCCTGCTGGCGTCGCAGCCGCGGGGGCTGGAGCCGCTTCTGCCGCCCGCGTCCAAGCCGCGCGACCGCGAGGTCATCGTCAAGGCCCTGCGGAAGTACCAGCACACGGTCGTGGACACGGACGCGATGAAGTTCGTGATGATCAAAGACGCGGAGCAGGCCGAGACGGAGCTGCTGCAGCGCACGATCCGCAAGGGCAAGGCGTTCGGCCAGTGGTGCCTCAACGACGACGTCATGACCGAGAGCGCGCAGCAGGTCGGCCGCGTGCGCGACGTCATGGCCCAGGTCTTCGAGGGCCTGTGGCCCGGCAAGGGGCGCTGGGAGAGGGACGGCGGCGGAGCAGAAGCGGGAGCAGCAGGAGGAGGGGTCGAGGTGCGGGAAGACGAGGAAGAGGACGAGTTGGAAGATTCGTAGGTAGTCTCATAGCATAAGGGGATACAGGGGCATAAGGAGGGGGATACCCATCTACGCGGGGCGTACATTTTTGTAATTACTTGTATTTACTCCGAAGATACCACATATTCGCATCGCCGTACCTATCTCATGATGGACTCCGATGTCTCGCAATCATACGCCGTTCAACAGGGGCGAATTCGCGTGGCGTTGTAATGCTCTGGTGATTATCTACATATCAAACAACTCGTGCTTCTCTACGCCGACGCCGAAGCCGTCCCAGCAGAAAAGGCCGAGCGGATTCGTCAAGTCGGAAAGCGCGACAGCTTCAACGGAAAGGGGCTCTGCGCCGCGGACGAGAAATCCCTGCTGAACACCAGCAGCCGAAGTGGTCTCTGTGTTGCTAGCCGGGGGCGTTGCGGATGCTGGCACGGCAGCGGTCACTCACGCATGTCGCGGAACGTGGCGGTGTGCGACGGCCCTGGGTCAGGATTCGTCACCACGGTGAGGGCTCCGAGGTGGCATCGGCAGAAAGCTTCGAGGTTCAAGTAGCACAGCAGGTCGAGCCTGGTCAGCTTTTGGTTGACGATGATTAGATTGTATAAGATGTCTAGACCTACTGGATAAAAGGGGTAAGTGGCGAATGGGCGGATAATGAATTAATGTCATGGTGTATGGCAACTCGTCGCCCCCCTTTCTCAAGGTATGTACCTAAGGAATACATAGTTATAACTGGTAGTAGTCCTCATAAAATTTGATCACAGACCGGGCTAGACGGTAAGAATATCTCTAGGTCAATAGATTTTGATAGAAACCAAACGGTTGTTTGCTTCATCTCTCGGTAGGTACCTATATTTGATATACTAGCCCCCTAAGCCCCCTTCGTGATCAATGAAGCTCGTCCGGCAGTACCGGGGATCACATCGTTCATATTAGGTCTTTTAGCTCTACTTAGGTAGCTTAGCTCTAGTTAGCTTAAGAGCATCGTACATAGGAAGTAATCTAACGAGAATGAGGGCTTCCGAGGAAAACAATGGTGACCGGTAGGTACACAACGCTGCTGATATTCACACCGGGGCTAATGGCGTCCTCCAGCTAGAATACCCGAACCCTCTAGCCTGTCCTTACCGTGAGTAGGTTACTCCTATAGCTAACAATCTCACTTAAGATAATCTAACTTTGGATATACTCTCATTTGTCTTTTGTCTTGATCCTACAAGACTAGCTTCGCCCTACCCAACACATCGGCGCCATACAGCACCTGAGCCATAAGAGTGTAACTTCGACTTAGTCATAAAACACTCCTTACCTCACCCTTGGAATGCGCGGTGCTCCTAGCACTACTTCCAGCAATTAAAATCAGCCGTCCAAGAAATCACATAGTGCACGAAGAAACTCAAACCACACGACGGACCAGATCATGGTATAAACCACGCCCTCTCGTGCAATAAATAAACAATCGCTTATTCGAACTCATCAAGACCTTATTAACAGCACCGATATCTCAAAGCCAATATCCCGACAACCCGGCGGCCCAGAACGCGGCCACCGCCGACCCCGCGCACCAACCGAGCCGGTCCCGGGAGCCCGACGACTCCGGTGCCGTTGCCCCCTCCGCGCCGCTGGTCGCGTTTATGCTGGACGTGGACGTGGTCGTCGGCGCTCGGGTGCCGCTTACGGTTGCGGTTGGGGAGCCGCTCGCGCTCGAAGTGGTCGCGGCGTTTTTGGAGGCCGGCACGGGGCAGTCGCCTTTGATTGCCGTCATGTTCGTCTGCGCCGTGATCTCGATCTCGTTCGTGCCGCAGTTCACGTACTGGGCTAGGTGGATGGCGTCATTGGTCTGGTCGAAGACGGCTGGAGGGGAACAAAAGGGGTTTGGTTAGTTCCGATCTGGTTAGGAAGGATCTCTCCTTAGGTTATAGGTATGGTAGGTAGGAGGCTAACTCACCATAAGCAGAGCGCAGCATGGTGTCGCCGAGCAGGATGAAATCGTCGCTCGGACTGATACCTAGGAAGCACTGCGTGCCGAAGCTCGTCTGGAGCTCTCGGACCAACTCGTTGTACGGCACTCGTATCGTGACGCCGTTGAAGGCGAAGTTGAGGGTACCCGGCAGGTCGTTGAGAGAGCAGCTGACCGGATAGAATCCATTGGCGTTTGTGGCATCGGCGCCGAAGTCTGCCGCGATCAGGTTTGCTAGGTTCGTCGGCAGGAGGGTGAGGGTGGCGCCGCTGTCGAGGAAGACGCCCATCGTAGTGTTCTCGTACAGCTTCGTCTGGCCGCTGGGCGGAGTGAGGCTCAAGGATGTCATATTTACCCAGTACCTGGGGACCCCATCGGGGGACTCTTCGGCGGGAAGGATCGGCAGCGTTTGAAGGGTACCGGTGAACTTGCCGGTGTCCAGCCCACCGAAGATTACAACACCCTCCTGCTCATCCTTGCCGCCGAGCGCTAGGCTGAACGCTTTCGTCTCCGTCACCCCCTGGGCTTCCAACTCGTCTATAAAATTATTGTAGCGGATGGTCACGTTAATTCCGTGGCCGATTCCTAGGATTCCCGCAAACTCGTCAACGGTATCCGTGGCGACTCCGAACTGAACCCCTTTTAATTTCGCACCTGGTCCAAGGTTAGGTTCACGAACCCGCGATGACGGATTTAGGCGAAGGACTCACTCGTGCCGGCAAGGCCGATATTATCTGCGACATATTGGATCTGGGCGCTACCGATTCCGTACCGCAATGTCTTCGTGCCGGCTATTTGGACGGCACTGGAGGACGACGACGGTTCATAATGCCCCACCGCCTGGCAGAACCTGATATCTGCCGAGCCCTGGAGGTCAGAGCAGTCGGGATTTACCCAGAGCTCGAACGAGCCCGTATCCAATTGGACATAGACCTGTTGCGGCGGCGTGCCGATATCGACTTTGACACCTTAGTACAGCATACACGATAAATGAGTAGGGGTTACGAACGTTGCGCATAATATGCGACGTCAGATCTATTGGCAAGCGGCACGGTGGTTATCGCTCGCCTGTCGCCGAAGTCTGAGAATACCTTTTTATTCGTGGAGTGGACGACAGGTAACTTGACATAGTGATTTGTGCGGCGTTCAAGTGTAGAGGCATGGCAGTAAGCTCCTATCAGCAGGTGAAGGAACAAGATGAGTCGGACTGCCATCTCTGGCAGGATCAGAGCGTCTTAGAACTACCGTCCAAAATCCCTCCCTGCATGAATCCACCTCGGCGTAGAAAGTATAGATCGACTTCAAAATCCGGAGGGGCGTGAACGTGGAATTCCAAACGATCGTCTTAGGGCCTACTACTGCTGCTGGTCGATCTGTCGCTGACCCAGCAGCTGGCTATTTTTCTATCCGTCCCGTTCTAACTAACAGTCGAAGTTGATGAGCGAATGAGCGAAAAAAAAAAAATACCCTTCTAAGATACCCAAATGAGGAAACGAACGGCGGCACGACAACGAGCGCAGAACTCGAGGAAGGGCCGGAAAGAATATCAAATATAAATTGAAGAACTGAATAGAATTGCCGGGAGCCGACCGGTCGGATGCCAATATTAGAAGAGCAAGAAGGGGAAAGAAAGAAAGAGAATGCCGTAGTCCTAAACCACAACCGACAAGAACTGACAAGCAAACTAGGAAAATAAGAGGGAGATCACAAGAAGCGTTGACGAAGATTCAATTGGAGAACATCGTCAGCTCCAAGACGAGCCCGGCGAGGGTAGCAGACTTAGCTATCCATTGCCGAGATCTTCAAAGGGCATGGCGCAGGGGTTCCAAACCCGTTGCGGCTCTGGGCATCGCCAATGACAACCCTAGCTACACATTGGCATATTGAGCCGATATCTCTTTAGTAATTAGCAACGGGGTTTCAGTGCAACTTGAGGCATCTATTACCACATATGTGAGGTAACCCCCTGGAGGTTTTGTGAATACCAAGTCGCCCTCGACCAACAACTAAGGGCCTAATTCATTATAATATCGCATAAAACCTCGGGTCGAATAACACTAGGCATCTTACTTGGTTCTTCTCGAATAAAACGTGTTTATCGAACGATAAAATATTCGAGCAGAGGCGATCAAACCAAAACTTCATGGTTTCGTCTATTTGTGAAGTTCGCCAGGTACGTAGTAGGTAGAAACTCCACGCCCTTCTCAGCTATTACTCCATAAGGCCAGGCCCAGCCGCATCAAGCCCCAAATAAAAGACAAAACCACGATCCCTCCGGCCTCAGGGATCTATGGTTCTAAGGGGGTGGCACGAGCCACGATACGAGGAGTTGCCAAGATCTCAAATACCCAGGTGAGTTAGGCATTTTCCCGTTTTACGTTAGTTCCATCGTTATTTTTTCGGATTTTCCCCTCTGTTTCGTTCCTGGAGAATCTCTTTACGACGAACTAATAAGCCACCACTTGAGTCAAAAGGCGATAGCTTTTTATTTATATTCCTTGAAGCCTAGACAGCGGTTTTATAGGCGTCTTGAAGTGAGGTAGATACCTAGGCACATATCTCAAAATACTAGGTATATAATTTCTTCGTCGTCAATTTGTCAGGTAGGCTGCTAGGCAGAGCTCCGTTGGTCGCATTTCACGCATGTTTCTGCTGTGTGGGCTGGGCCGGTTCGTCTCGACCTTCCCGTCGTGTCTCACATGCAAACAAACCCCACGTTACCCGTTATAGGAGCCACAGATCCTAATGTACGCATTCTACAACAACCTCTACATGGACAGGTAGCTGTTGATCGACTCAAGATCACACCGTGCTCTCGGAGACCCAAAATACATTCTTCGGCGCGCAGACAACGACATATGTATGAAGATCGGCCCGGAGCCCTCGGCTCTGACCTGCCCCGCTCCATCATTCGCCATCTTCAATTTTATCTAGTTGAAACCGCTCAGAGTAGTGTTATCAATACAGGCCATTCTGCCTCTCTACATCACAGCACAGCGATCGGGCCCGGTTTGCTCGTATTGGGCCTTATCCCGGTCCATCTTTTCCGTTCTACTTGACATCGTGTCGAGATCTTTCCAGTAGACGTGGTTCATAAATCCAGCTCTCGGAGTCTGGAATGCCTCGGCTATCGTTTTCAAGCACTCGTCATCCTGCTCGGATAATGCTAGCATCGTTAATGCCAACCGCTTCTCGCGACTCAGCGGGCCCCCTGTTTCGTATGCCCGTATGTAGAGGGGGTTTCTCAGCTCCTTTAGTTTCGCTTCTATCATCATGAATAAGACTATGAATACCGTCGTGACCCAGACGTAATTGAGACTCAGCAGAGGCCGATCTGCGCAGATTTCGCGGATGATATCCAACTGTAGGATCTCTAGCAGTTCGCGTCCTGAAATATCAATATCTCTGTGTTTGCTCGTTTTATGTTCTCGCGTCTCCTTTCTCATCTTATGTGGGGAGTCAAACGCATCAGAATATCCGTCTGGGAGCGCAGCCTTGAGTTCTTCAGGCATAGGACCATGAGTAGCAGACTTCATTTGGTGCAGAAGTGAAGACATGTTGATTAGAAATTCCTCATGCATGCCAGCCGCTTTGGAGCGACGAACTAGATCTGTGTCCTCTAGCTTTCTCTCGCCCGTCACTGGGTCGACTATTAGTTTCGTATAAGCAATGCGTAGCATAGATAGTATGGAATTGATAGAAATGTCCTCTTTGGGAATAGGCTCAACATTCCAATCAGCCTGGCGGAAGAGCATTAGGATTGGTTTGGTCTTGAAGAAATGATTCGCGTCCATGTTGAACACCGCGTGAACATCTGCAGATGTGCGGGCAGCTGTCCTAACAATAGCGCGCCGCTCGAAAGTGGCACGGCGCGTGTTAGTCTCGTCAACTCTTGCCATAAAGGCCTCGCGGAAATGAGAAGATAGTATTTTGCCGTCGGCAAAGAATGCGGCTGGAAAGAGGCTCTCCAAAGTTGTATACAAGCCAACGGGCTCGGCAATATAGCCTTTTTGCACAAGCATGTTATGTAGGTGTATGAGCATGATGGGTTCAGGCATCCGATCCCATACTGCCATGCTCGTGGCGTAAGCAAGTTCTAGGCCTTCCATCAACCCCACACCGCATAGAAACGGAGAATATTCCCAGAGTCCATTTGAGTTCGTGTTAGAGAAACGGGATGGAGGGATAGTCGTCAATCCGGACATATATTTAGATTCCCCAAGCCAGTTGACGAAATCATACTGAATCTCCTCGAGTAACTCCATCTGGTGCTTATACCGATTGCTATTACCTTGGCGCGCAGCATCCTGTTCAAGTATCTGGTTTAGAGTGTATACGCCGTCCAGGTATCCTGTACCTTCCCTTTCGTTCTCTCGGTCTAGAAACAGGTCCACGTCTCGTCTTGGGCGAAATTCTGGTGCCGGCGCATTTATAACATGGCCCAAAAGGCCAGTTATAGACCAACCACGGGATACCGTCATGGCGTCGACGATACATTGAAGCTGGAATACATGATGGGGTAGGATTTTATGACGAATATCCGTCCCGGGCTTCTGCATCGCGAGAGAAGTGACGATGCCTGCGAACTCGTTCAGGCCGTACAGCCTTCTATGATTGTTCCACGGTCCGTTGGTAGACCAGTTCACCCTTTCATATACGTGATGTTCTCCCTTCATCGTGTTGCGTTGTACGACGATAGAAGAGAAGACATTGACCAGATCGTAGAGCCAGTTGATAGTATATGATCTGCGCCATTTGATCCTCTGCTCCTTACTGGAACGTTGAATATCAAAGTTGGGATGCCAATCCCGTATCTCGGCCATCATGGAATTAGTGGGTTTCCCGCTGCGAGTTTTCTGAAAGTCTGTCACGAAGTCAAGGAGGTCCTTATACGCATGAACCAGTAGCTGCTCCTTGACATCTATTTCCGTTTCTTTGACTGCTTGTAAGACTCCTTCGCCCGTTGCCGAACTTTGGCTTTTGTTGTACAGAGTAACTGCGAAGTTGCCTTGAATTTTTTCTACGTTACCGCGTGCGACGGTTTGCATGACTGTCTCATATGATTCGTGACCAGGAAAATCGACGAAGATGGCAGACTCGGTTCTTTTGACCATTGCAATGGCTATGTTAGATAACTCTCCGGCGACTGCGCTGTTGAGGCCGTCGTAGGCGACCTCACGCCAAAGATGTTGCAGGTAAGACCGAAGGTCAGCCCACTCAGCCCAGAGCCCGTAGACAGCCATAAGATAGTCAGTCATGATTCCTTCTTTATCTTGAATGATACGGTAGCTTTCCAAGGGGACGTCATCCAGGCTGGCTTCCTTGGCTGTAGCTGGCTTCTGCTTCTTCTTCTGCTTCTTACCCTTTTTCCCTTTCTTGCCTTTCCCGGGCTTCGGTTGTTGTCTTCTGGTGGTTGATGTAGTGGGAATCTCTTGATCGGAATCATCCTCGTCCTCCTCTCCAGCTTTTTCTGGATCGTGGATATTCAGTGAGGAGAATTTGTTGTTGAAGATTACATCTTCAACGGTATCTCCACTTTCAGGCTCTGCGTTTCCAGACTTTTGGTCGGATTCTCACGTTTCACCTCCTGGGACCTGAAAGATCTGGGTCAATGCATCGAAGAAATACTTATGTGAAGCGTTGTTCTTCTCAAGTTCAGGATCCAGCTTATTGGTGGTCATCTGCTGATGCATTGAGAAGTATGTAGATCGTGCTTCAATAACTGAGCGTAACAAACGGTATATGAGGGTCGGGACGGGATTGGCGTGCTTCGCGATAAGTTTAGACATGGAAATGAGACCAGACACAGTGGTCTGTCCGGTATTGTTTAAGCTTAGAGAATCATCGGCATCTTCTTGAGCGGACAGAGACTTGACGATGCTGTTCGAGGCATGAATCATCCAGTATAGCAGATGACGTGTGTCCCGCTTGTATGCGAGATAGGTATTATGGGTGGCCATGTTGTATGTATTTATTGTATGTATTATCTTCAGGTCACCAGTGACCACCTCACAACCTAGGTAGGTAAGGTTAATGGAGGTGTCTATGACTTGATGGTTATTAGAGGTGAAGGAAGTGAGAAGAGTTTGGTGGTAATTGTGCGACTAAACCGCTTGGGCAGTGACAAATTGTACCTACTATGTACATATGTAGCTATCACACCAGCCATATCTACCTAGGTAAAGAGCTAAATATCCGATATCTGATAGGCTAGGAGCGTATGTAGTTACAAGCGAGACTAAAGAAAACCTTAGAATCCATGCAAAACCTAACCTAGCAGACTACCTAGTACCTACTTGAATAATATTATAACATAGGTAAGTCATTTATATAAGTACCTAGGTATGATGTTATCTTATCGCTTTATCTACCTATACATACGTAGGTAACTATCGATTTATCTAATTATCGATCATGGCGGGACGATGTCGACAAAACGCCACCCTGCTTGGCTGCACCCACAACTGCACATCACAACTGCACATCAGTCTTCATACCTACTCCAACATCTCCCTCCAGCTCCAGACAGACCGTTTAGCGCGGGTAAGACACCCGCAGTAGCCCATCTTTTTAGAGCAGGCTTTTTTGTTGTCTTTGTGATGCCCCTGAAACCATCGTCGTTTAGTGGGTCCCCCCAAACATGGTCGACCAGGTTGCTACATTTAACAATAGTTGCCTGAAACTTTTGGATACCTGACAACTCCGCCATGAAAGCTAGTGATATGTGGGACCGGGGCAGAATATGAAGCCCCGAAGGCTTCCGTCCTTTTGTCCACTCTGTTCAGCCTCACCCCGTCTTACATGAGGGGCCTAAAAGGGATGGTTTCGGATTCTGACTGGTCATTTCCAGAATAGTTGACTAGCCGATAACCCCGATTACTCTTCGGTCATGGCAAGGACGAGCGATCAATTCGGGGCTGGATCCCTTTTCCGTCTCCTACCAGGTAGGTATATAATACTGGACTATCACCCTCAATGGCCGCGCTAGGCCAGCAGAATTTGCAACACCACCCAGGCAGCCCAAAGAACCAGACCTGCTTACTCTACAAGATCTCAACTTTTCTACCAAGCTCTCTACGAAGTATACCGTAACCACTTAAAAGATGGGTGAACTAAAAGGAGCATCTTCGGAATTTGCACCATTGCCGCCAATAACCTTCTCCTCTCCACCCTCCGTGGCTAGCTTCAAGCTGTCCCTGAAGGAATATCTGATTGCCCATCCGGAATTCGATGGGATAGCCGTCGGCGCCTTCGTCTTCAACCCCGATGGGAAATTGCTCCTCGTGCAACGCGCGGCTCATGATTCACTGCCACATCTGTGGGAGATACCAGGAGGAGCATGTGACTTGGAGGACGAGTCTCTGCTGCATGGTGTAGCGCGTGAGCTGTGGGAGGAGAGTGGGCTGCGCGCCAAATCTATCCATACCCTCGTTGGTGAAGGCCATGTGTTCTTCATTAGGGGGAAATGGCGAATGTGCAAGTACTCCTTCCTGACCGAGGTGGGAGGGTACGAGGTCACTTTGGATCCGAACGAGCACCAGGCGTTCTTATGGGTTACCGAAGAGGAGGCTAGGAGTGGCAAGTGTGGCGATGTTGAATTCAAGTACACGTTTGACGAGCAACGGCAGGCAGTCTATGATGCTTTCCAGCTGAAGAAGGGAGAAAAGCCTTGAGTGAATATAGTGTCCACGTGGGTATGTGGCTTCGGTCCCTCCCGCGCGGGAAACTCCTAGATAGACAGAGAGGAGACTGGTTACTGGTAGATTGTGTTGGTGTTGGCTGGCGTACATACACACATACATGTTAAGTCGAGGACTATCCTTATCAGATGCCACATATATGTAATCTGATCAACTTGAACATTACCTAGATCTGCTGTCTCGTAACTGTAGAGTATGTGATTGTTTCATACATCACAGTATTCTTAATACCCGGGCCGGTATTGTGGCGTTATCATAATGAGTCGAAGACCACGTTTGCTGGATATTCCTCGCCATTATCTTTGTCATCATCTAAAGGTGTCCGACATAGGTAGTCATTAGCGACGCATCGCCACTGTTTGGGCATCTTGCCGTTGAAGAGGACATGCATGAAATAGCCATGTCTGCGCCACGTTGTTGTCCAATGGCCCGGTAATGCGAGTATAGGCAGCAGAGAAGGTTGGAAGTCAGAAGACCTCAGTATTGGCTGCACATGTCCTTTTCTCACATTGAGATGAGATGTGTGCCTTGCTATCCATCTGAGGCAATGATTTGGTGAAGGTGTAATCTAGGCTATCGGTACTGCCACGGTCTAGACTGCCGCCGAAAGATGTATATGATTGAAAGTGTAGAAAGTAAAGATCTCAACTCCTGCCAACGCACACTTTCTTGCATATATGTGTGTACCATGTATGCGGGAAAGCAGGTGAGAAATATGTATGCAACGTGATTGATAGTTTTTTTTATTCAATGTTGTTTCGCTTGCTAGGATTTTAATGTGGGGTATAAAACAACTCAAGTGCTCGAATGGATGTAACTCAGAAAATGAAAATGAAAATGAAAATGTCACCATCTCTAGAACTTTGGAAGTTGATTGTCACACCACCTTGGTAGCACAGTTGTACGGAGATCATGTGACTATTTACCTTAGGTAATTAGAATTTGCAGAACTACCTGTGTAATAATAGAGCGGGAAAGATAAAAGAACTGCTGACTAACAACGGTGGGGGAAAGAACTCTTGGCAATCGGGTATCAGGAGCAAGCAAGTCCCAACCTTGGAAGTGTCCCAAGCTCCGGGAGCCGTCCTCAAATCAGACCACTCGCAAATCCCTCTTTTCTAAACCTTCACAATTCACAAAAACGTCACCGATATCACCGACACCAACCCTCCTCTAATCCACCACAACCACAAATCGTCGCCACCATGTTCCTGCAACGCTCAGCCGTGGCCGTGGCCCGTCGCGCCGCCGTCTCTCCTGTAGTCCGACGAAGTTTTGCGGTTTCAGCCATCCGCCGTAAGAATACTGCACCCATATCGCAATCGAACTTGCCATCGTACGATGTATCGGCTACCAATGAACGAAGCTAACTTTGTACTTTGCACCTCCAGGCGATGCGAAGAACGTCGAGCCCCATTCCAGCGTCGGCAAAAAGATCAAGACTTTCAATGGTGCGACTTCCTTGGTTCCAATTGAATTATACGGAGTGGTAGACAAGTTTTATTGACTTGGGCATTTACACTGCACAGAAATCAAGACCGAGGAAGACCTACTCGGACCCGGTGCCGCACCCGGTACCGTCCCTACCGATCTCGAGCAGTCCACAGGCTTGGAGCGATTGGAAATTCTCGGCAAGATGGAGGGCGTGGATATCTTCGACATGCGACCCCTCGACTCTTCGCGGAAAGGTTCGGAATTGCACTTATCGCGAATGAAAAAGGCAATTGAGCTGATGGCGCATATTAGGAACTCTCGACAACCCTATCCTAGTCAAATCTGCTGGCGAGGAGCAGTACGCTGGCTGCACCGGCTACCCAGTTGACACTCATGTCGTTAACTGGCTGGGTGTATGTCCTCTTCCTAGTCATAACGCAGCTGCACTCCGCCCCTCGCCCCATTGATATATGCCGGCTTAGTTCGTTGATGATCGACTGACACCATGTGCGTATAGATGTCCCGCGAGCGACCGATAGAACGATGTCCCGAATGCGGCAGTGTTTACAAGATGGAGTATGTTGGACCCCAAGATGACGGCCATGGCCACGGCCACGACCACCACGGTTACGAGGAGCCCAAGACATTCGCCAACTTCGTCAAGCCACAGTACTGGTAAACCTGTTCTTGAGGATGTAGAAGCTGGGTGGGGTCGAGACTGCATAAAGGAGAAGGCAAGAGGTATAATCATGTATATTGCTGAAGGCTGTATAGAATTCGATTAACCTTGCAGCAACTGCATATGTTCCAAGGTTGTATTGTCGTTTCTTTCCTAGCCCTGGAGTTCCCTTGCTGATTGATGACCTATTTAACGTGATTGGCCATATTAATATTATGGCTTGTTGCAAGTACAGAGTACCTAGGTAACGTTCCAAACGTATGGCGCCAGGTATCTACCTATAAGTCCACGTCCCTACGCTATACAATATCAGCTATGCCTGCCTGCCTTTTACATACATACATACATATATAGTCTACTATACACATGTGAAAATTACTTATCATAGAGTGCCCAGGTGGTATATAAAGGTGGAGAATATTACATATTCGAGTTCTAATAGATTTTCAAGGTTACATAATGTAGATTAAAGATCAAGGACTGAAATTTTCACAAATACATGTAAACATTTAATTCGCGGGGACCTCGGATAGCGGAATACTCGTGAGATGATCTAACAAGGATGGTGATATAATCCTACCTAATTAGGTAGGACACCTTAGGTATATATACATTGCCTAGGTATGTGCATGTAGAGAGCTACAAATTTTATACTAAAGTAGGTAGACTATTGGATATGAAGGTATGAATGCTTTTACCTACTATGTAATACCTACTATGTAATAATTGTGATAGCCTTGGAGATTTTGCCAAGCCTAGTAGATTAGATTGGATACGGGAGTACGGAGTATGCGATGACCTGAATGAATAGTGCTTAGGTAGCTTTTGGTAGCTGTGTGAGTGAGACCGGACTTCTCTATTTATATCATTATATGGATGTATGTTACTCCTAACGCGTCCTCCAAATCCTACTTAGGTACTTAAGAAATGCACACTATCTTGTATGTAAGTGTGTATGTGTACTAGGTAGGTATGTAGGTATGTAGGTATGTATGGTATATATGAGTATATGGAATTGATTATGCCTCCTTCGTGCGTTGTGGCTTTGAGGTCTAAGCCGCAAAAAGGAGTAAAGGGAGAGAAAGCTTGGACAGACAAAACAAGAAGAAAAGGTTTACGAGGCCGCCAACTACCTAACAGCGATGACCAGCGTAATTTAACATTTAACCAAGCTCGTAATTGGTGAAGTATAGGGACTATTACCTAGTTGCGTATTAAATATTAAATGTACTAGTTACTTATCGCCATACTATACACCCCTTAACTTGGATGCATAACGCGCCCGTGTGTATTAATATTAGATCGTCTCCAGCTATTAAACGTGATAAGGAAAGGCAACCCCCCCTCCCCCCTGGCCCAAAAATCTCCGTAATATGTAGAGACGACTTAAGACTGGACGAAAGAAGCATTAATAGGTGCTGCTCGTCCTACCTCGGCTTCCAATAGCACGATGCGTGCAATCCCGTCAGACACATGTACTCCGTATCCAGCGGGATTACACGTACTTGTGTAAGATACGCTAATAATCTACCTAAGGTAATAAAAGCTACCTCCTAAATAATAAGCTACCTTAGGTTAGGTAGGTAATAAGCATGTCAATTCGAGAATAACCTACCTAGTGCTCACCCTCCATAGTACACACCAATGACCGGACCTTACACCCCAAGAAAATCATGCATATAGTCGGTTCGGGTCTGACTATCTCCAATTTGACACGACCAACATGAGTATTCGGTTGGATGACATGATATGACGGTACGGTACGGTACAGTACGGTACGATAGTGTAGTTCCCCTGTCATGGAAGACTACCTAGACATGTAGTAAGGCCCTTTTCATTTAGTCAAGCTTCTTACTTACCTAGATAGGTAGGCATGAGCAGGCACGAGTAGGTTATTGGAAGTAATTGCCTATTCATTAGTTGCGTAGTAAGTATACGGAACCGTCTCATGTAAGTAGCTCGTATTATTATACTATTCCTTCGATAGGTGGCGGGTGGTAGGTGGTAAGTGGTAGGTGGGTACAGGTAGTCGAGAATCGAGGTATGATAGGTACCTGCATATTATGTACTCGGTGGAGTACACCTTGGCACCTGCGGGCAACGCGTGGGTGGGTAAGTGGGTAGGTGGATACCTACATATGTATGTACATATGTAGGTACCTATGTACCTAGGTAGGTAGATGTATGTACTATGTCTACCTAGGTACATACCTATTGATGTAAGTGGCAGAGTGGGTAAGTTGTTTGTTTAATGTTTCCTATGCACACCCGTGGCCCGAGTCTAATAATGCATGGGTAACCTCTACCTAAAACGTCAGAGAAATAGTGTCATACTGCGCCAATAGGTAATCAAGTCGTAGCATTATTAGTGTTTTCTTTTGCTCTCTACATGGTATTTTCTTCCCTTGCCTATCTATGATGTATGTGTTTATGTGTTTAGGTAGGTAAGTATGTACCTCTGGACGAGGAAGAAAAAAAGCAAGAGGGAATATTGGAAAATTAATAAATACCTTGGCATACCTACCTAAGAGGTATATATAGAAAGAACATGGGATGAGATGAGAAAGTTAATATCCCTGCTCCATTATTAAGAAAAGGTTTGCATTATTAGGATGAATGTTTTAATAGTACATAAGTAGGTAGCATAAGATAGAAGCATGGATGGGATTGATATTTAATTGTTGGACAGGACAGGACTCGTTTTAGGTATACGTATGCGTATGGATATACCCTAATTACCTAGGTACTATGTAAGTTGTTATGAGAATAAAAGGTCAAGTATACGGGCACGCGGGCAGAGTACGTACATCCATACATACGGCTACACTTATAGCAAGGTAATTCTATATTATATGGGAGGGTCTGGTATTAAAGTGTATTACATCCTACCTAGGTACCTAGTCCTAAGGTAGCCTACATAGTACATAATACTGCCAACCTACAGGCTACCGACCTACCAACATCCAATACCTGACACCAGACCTCGGGACCCTAATAACATTGGATATACCCGACTGGGAAAGTTTCTAAGTAGTAAAGGGAAAAATGCAAACCTACCTCTTACTTACTTTTACTACCTACATTTTACTTAAATTTTATATTGCAATCGAAACCTTACTTTCGGTGCACCATTTTCTTGTCATTCTCGTCATTCCTCGAGTCATTCGCTTGCGCATCCGCCCACACAATCATACGCACGCCTGAGTACTATGCAGGTAGGCATTTCGATAGGACATTACCTACCTTTTTTCCTAGGTACCTTAAGTAGGTAAGGACATCTAAACAAGATCTGACCGGCTATTCTAATGCCATCGGCGCTAGTGGACAAGCACCCCATGTACATATCCCATGTACATGTCCCATGTCCCATGCCCCATGCCCTCCATATCTTCTATGTATTCCATGTTTCCCTTATGATTGCTCATTCTATCTAACCTATCACCACCTATTATCGCCTATAATTCTCCAAATTTGCATTCTTCAAACTCCCGGTCCCCTTTCTTTTCTACCCAGCAGCTTAGGTAGTTCCCATATACCTACCCTGCCAAGCCTATATTCGGGTCCCATCAATACCCCCGGCTCTTTTCTCCAACGCGCATCAGCTACCAGCATTAGAACTGCCATCGTCGTCATCATTAAAAAAAAATATAACTAAAAAAACCACGCCAGTTCCAACACGGGCGCAGCATGCAATAAGCCTCCTGAAGGAGAAACATCTCGGCTAAGGGGGGGGATAGGCCTTTTTTTATAAGGCTGGGCATCATCAGCATCGTTACTACTAACATACATACATCTACCGTCGACTAGCCCGTCATCAACCCATTAACCATAAGTTTCTCATATAAGGACCCTGTAAATGGGAGCCGCATCGACAGGCCTGGTCGAAACGGGGAACCGAACTTGGAGAGATCGACCGCATCTGATTCCGACTATTGGATTGGATCGGGCCAACTAAGACTACCTATTCGATTTGACTGGCATACGAATACCTAATTAAACACTCACCCTTTTCCTTCGGTCCACCATCATCAACATTATATGCATCACTACCTACCTAGGTAGGTACTGATTAGTAGTGTACCTATTGTCCACCCTGAACTACTCCAAAGGTAAGATATTACCATACCCTTTTTTATTATTCATTGGTCTTACGACTATAACATCTGCACACCTATCCTATCCTATCCTATCCTATCCTACCTAGGTATCCTATTTCCAGTCCTCCAACCACGTACCACATGCCACATACCCCAAGATATTTTTATAAGCTTCCACCTATTGTATGCGTCTAAACATAGTACGTATGCACAGGAGTATTAGTTGCATTTTGCTTCCTTATCCGGTACCTTGTATTCCCACGATTTCTTCTAGATTATACTTCTAGGTAGATCATACCTGCACCCGTATTTCCTCAACTTCGTATTTCCCCTTTTGTTGTTGCTGCTCTTACCTCGCAAATAATGCAAACTGCCCATCTTTTTCGATAAATACCTTAGGTACACATATACACACATACACACACAACCCTTCCAACAAAAGCCGAGTACTCCTAACACCATCCAGACCCAAGCAGAGAGTGTCACCTTTAGCGATCCGATTAGTCACTTCGAGGTAGGTTATCAATAATTTCCTAACTCAGCCCCTCCATCTTACTGACTCTTCTATAGGCAAGTATTTTTTTTAATTGTTGTTATTATTATTATTATTATTGTATCTCATCGAACACGTATATCAGTCGGTCATATTCGCCTCCTGCATATCAGTTTTATTTGGGTGTATCGCTCGACCTGACCACCCACCCCTTTTCTACTATCTTGGTATTTTCTTTACTATTTCCTACAGGTTTGAATATCATCGTCGTATACATACATACCTAAAGTACCTAGGTATTCCTGTCCTACCTGCGCTATTGCCCAGTGCCCAGTGACAATTGGTCTTATTTCCCCTTATTTCCCTTCTATACCTCCGGCTATCTATATCTACCTCCTACCTACCGAGGTGGTACCTAGTACCTGCCCAATGCACCCTCCTATTCGGGTTCATTCAATATTGCATAAGCTTTTATTCCCTATACGACTAAGCACCCAGACGATAGTAACCAGCTCGAATACCTACTTAGGAGAAGGTATCCAATATTCATTACCTTTCTAGTGCAATCTATCACATCGACACAATACGCCGCGTATAATTAATTACATACCTAGCAAGTCTGATAAAAAAAAGGATTGCTCGCTGAGCTCATCTTTTTCTATCTACATCCTCCACATCATCCGCACCCATGCGCACGTACCCCTACCTACCTACCTACCTACCTATTACAACCTTTACCTTCATATTTCCTCTCAAGATCGCACGCATCTGCCCTTGTCTAACATCTCATCTAACAAGCTTTCAAGGTTTCTGCTGGTATAAACAAACACTCGATTACCTAGGTACTCAGGACAACAATTTCTGCCGGTTCATGAGTCGACCTTGACTCATCTGGTTGCCAACCCTTCTACTTATTCGAATCTGAAGGTTTCCCTACATCTAGACTGGTAGGTCTAATTTCCTATTCCTATCCGCTATCACTTCATTACTTTCCCTCGTTGCTTTTTTCTCCCGATGTATGTACCTGTACCTACTTCATTCTTACCCATATATCATATTTATGACCCGCAACCCCACAACGACTATACCATACTGCATTATAGATGTCTTGCCTTAGGTACTTCATCTCTCTCTTTCCTTACCTTCCGCGCTTTTCTTTTTTTCTCCCTTGCTCTAACTGGCCCACGTTGGGCAATTCATATGTACCAACCCTTCCAACACATATTACCCGTATAGCTTACATCTGTGCGTGGTCTATAGCCCACAGTTGCCGGTTATGCTACCTAGGTATCTCTTCGCTACTTACCAAATCTCACCTCCCACACCTTACTTAACCTTTACTTTTATTCATAGTATTTCACCAATTTCTTCAGCAATCGATCGACAGTTCACTTCGATGGCATTGGCTGACACGTTGTAGCAAGAACTGAACTACTTTTGTGATTGGGCGGACACGCATTGAGCTGGCGTCATGTCCGCCAAGAAGGAGATTTCCGGCCGGCAGGACTGGAATGAGATGGAGAAAAACTACTGGGAAACTACCAAGTATTCGAGGGAGCGAGAAGATGTGAAGCGCAACCACGACTATGACGTTCATCAAGACCAATTAAGAACTCGCCTGGTTGAGCTGTACGATAGAAAGACCCACCTGCAGCATGAGTTGCAGCTCGTCGCAGACAACATTCACCAATACGAAGAGCAGCAGGAGCGATTGGTTCATGAGTTCGAGGATACGGCGGCTCATCTTATAGCGCAACGCCGAAGAGAGGACCGAGTGCAAGAAGAGTGGTTTACCCGCGCACGCGAGGATGCATCAGCATCTAAAGAAAATACACGACCTAAGAGTAGTAGTAGCGGTCGCCCTCACTCCAATCGTGATATGCCACCGCAAACGAACGGAGCCGGGTGGACTAGTATTAATGGTGCACGACGACGTGGCCGCCGAGAGGAGGAGGAAGAACCTCCCGCCGATCCAGGGAATCTCCTCAGCAGTATTTACCACAACCCCGTGGACGAAGCAGAGTCCATGAATGGTAGGGCTATGCCTTTACGCAGTGGCGGTAGCCGTGTCCGGCCCGGCCCGGCTTCGAACGGCGTACCTAGTGAGGTGGACACGAGTGCCGCCGAGGCTTATCCAGTAAACCGAGCTAGGGACAGGCCTCTTAAGCCCAAGCAGCGACATAGCCTACCCAGCTTCCCGGCTGCAGGCCGTTCGGAGAATGGGAAACCACGTAAGTGTTTGTTCATATCCTGTCGTTTCTCGTTTACTAATTTTAGGGTTTCTAGCTGGGTCTGGGCTATCTAGCGAGACCAAGATCAAGTCGCCGTCTGGGCGAAAATCATTACCGAGTGCAAAGGGTTCTGTCCCCCCAGCGGAACGTTCGACCCCGGTAGCCACCGACGCCAAAGATATTAGTCGCGACAACCTGGTCCTCAAGGATGACGGCAAAGTAGTACTCGAGCCACCGATGTTCGCCGGAACCCCTATCGAGCGAATTGACAAGACCCACCCGTATTGGGATTCTGAATGGGAACCGTTGGAAGATATCATTCAACCGCAGCTAGACAAGTGGAAGGAGAAGCTAGAGCAGCTGAAATCAACTCCCGATGCTATACGCCACACGATTTTCCTCGCCAATCGTCAAGTCAACCGAGGCCAATCCGTCATCGACTTCCTCGGAAATGAGCATTGGCATCCGTATCAATTCGTGGGCAAGGAGATGATGGTCAAGTTCTACAAGACATTCATCAACTACGACACGATGTTCCGATTAGTGAATGTGCACGAAGAACTCAAAAAATTTGACCTTGAGATGACTCCTCTCGAATGGCTACGCCAACGCATGTACGACATAGCCGAGGCGCAGGGGGATAAGTTTAATCTGTCCAGGACCACCCACGACCTATATCATGACGCTAATCTGAAGCTTCTGCGGGAAAAGCACGGGTTCGGTAACATTGGAAGACCGTCGGGATACAAGCTCACCGAGAGGAATACAGAAAAGGCGGCGGCCAAGAAGATTAAGCAGGAGTCGACGGGTTCGGTGCGACGCAAGGGTCGTCGATCAATTGGACAAGTTGATCCCGAGGACAGGCCTAGTTTGGAAGACGTGCAAAAGGGTGGACCTAATCAGCCGCAACCGGAATATTTGGAGCCTATAACGCCTCGCCTTCAGAAACGCCAGCGTCTGGAGCCTGCGCCTCCTAAGCCCGAGCCCGAACCCGAACCCGAGGAAGATGACCTCGAATACAGCGGCTGGACTTCGACAGATTCTTTCTCGGCCGGACGTATAATGCATCTTGACTGGAGGGTGTACCAGATTAAGACACATGCCCTAACCACCAGCACGGAGGTAACCCAATACTGGACTTGGAAGCCGGAGAAGGGCCTGTTTGAGCACCAGGTGCTGCGGGACGTACACCCAAAGGTTACCTGGGGCTTTTACCAAAAGCCCATCAACTTCGACTTGTCGCTGGAGGAGATGAAGGAGATCCAGTACGCACCGGATAGTCAGAAGATTCTAGTGTCCACCAGCGACGAGAAGCGTCACAACGTCCTCGCCTACTTCAAGCGAGAGCGAACTAAGAAGCGGTTCCTATCTTTCACGAAGAAGAAGGGGGTCAAGCTCGTGAAGAGCACCCGGTAAGCAGCTTGCTTCAATTCAATTCGCATAATCTATAAGGTATATCGTTAACAGTTTATGCGCAGCTTACAACTCGAGGAGATATGGAGTACTATGGAATCGAAGACGATGCCCAACGAAGATTCGGAGACATAAATGCGTCTCTTGGATGGCGACGTCTTATCCTTGTCCCCATCAATTTTCGTTATTTTTCCCCTACTATAAGAATTGAATTACGACACGCGGGGATCAACAATTTCCGCCGACTGCGATGAGATTTAATAAAGGAGTACCGCAAGGAATCAGGAGGCTTTTTTCCTCATACTTTTCTTTTCATTCTCATTTTCTACATGGCCGGACACACGCATGGATGAATTGGAAGGGGCGGAAAAATCGGGCGGACGAACGGAAGGGCAAAAGGGCGGTTGGGTGGGACAAGATAAAAGTCCTGGCTAATAAGGAGATCGAGTATTCGAGAAGGATTGAAGGGGAGGGAGAAAACGCATAGGTGGCAACACCCTTTTCTAAATGTTGTCTGTATTTGCGCGGAAGATGGGGATCGACCTCGCCCACTCCGTCGCGTGTATACAATAATTCATTTCCCGGCGGCGGCGGCGAGGCTGTATAATACGTACACCTACATCTACTGCATAGACAGGTTAGTTACCTACCTACCTAGGTGGGTAGGTAGGTAGGCAGGAAGGCATGGCGAAACGGCGTCCTTAAATGCATTTGCGTTGCATTATTTTCTAAACTCACAAATGACCCCAACATCTATCTATCTACCTGAACTCAGCTGGCTCGGACTGTGCAGTGAAAGGAATATTGCCACTTTACTAAAATTATCTCCCATTAACTACCTACCTAGGTGCCTAGGTAGGTAACTCACTTAACAGGTGATCGAGACAAGTGGTGTAGTAGTGTGGTGTAGTGTAATAAAGCGAAGGATGCGCACGGCCTGCATGTAGGTATGATGTACGTACGGCGACGCCTGTCGGGCATCCACCGAGACGTGCATGAGGCCTCGAAGGGAAACCCCACACTGTTACCGACGTTCTGGCAACGCGCATGTAGGTAGGTAGCTCATCCCTGTGGAATCTGTGATGTGTAGGCATTCCGTACAGTAGCGGCAGATCCACAGGTAGGTAGGTTAGTGTATGTACCTCGCGGCCCCCAAGTTGCAACCTGCGAAGTGGCAGCCAGCCAGCCACCTAGCTTGCTAGAGCTAACAGTTGGTTTCCTTTTCTCTAGGTCATTTCTTGCTACTGCTGCTACTAGTAAGGTACATACCTAGGTACCTACCTACTTACATACTTTTGGCCCCCTCCCCTCCCTGCTCCATCCGACAGTACCTAGTAGGTAAGCAGGCAGGCAGGCAAGGAGACAAGCAGGCCAAGACGGAAGGAAGCGAAGCGGGTTCGCTTCATGCAGGACTACGAACGATATGTCTCGATTAGGCGATATGATTAAATTAATTGAGTGTTATTTATATGTCGAGGTTATTGGGTTATTAAATAAGGGAGTTGGATGGTGGATTATTATAACATGTACCCTAGGGATTTTGCGCAAGCAACTAGGGAAAACTTGGAAGCTTTAGGTGCGAAATAATGTTTGCTATAGGAAGTGATTGGGTTATGTTGTTATTTATAGGTAGTCTTTGCTTAAGGTGTGATATACCTACCTTAGGTAGTATAGCTGCCTACCTACATAAGGTAAGTCTCAGACTATATTTACCTGATTGCATACCTATACAGTTTTAGGTGTGTACTTCTTTCCAGTTTTGAAAAAAGAAAACCCGCTTAATGCTTAGTACACGTCGTTATACAAGCGAGTTAGTCGCATCTGGTGTTGACAGAAGTTTGGTGGTTACATATGTAACGATTTAACTTTAATAAGATATAGGTAATTAAACTCTATTGTTTACTTAGGCAAGTGCTTAAAGGTAAAAATATCCAAATGTTGGCTCATATTTTATTTATTCTCTCATTCATTCTCTCCTCTTGAATATCCACTTAGGTGCTTAAGAACCAAGAACCTCGGGCATTTTTACTCAAGATTCACATCTTTTCTATAATTTTTATCATATTTATCATAATACTATTTGGGTATTCGTACCTCAAAATGGCATCGAAAATTTAAGAACACAGATCTGGTCTCTCACGAGTCCTCTGACTCGCGCTGGGAGATGGTTCGCGAAGAGAAAGAGGCACTAGGGTACGACAAGGAAGCCTATGCTTCAGCTATCCAATATTAGCCTGATGCTTCAAGAACTCGTCCGAAAGACAAGATTCTCAACCTACAAACTGCCCAGGTGAAGCTTTAAGAATTTATTAGTAGCGTAGATAAAATGAAACTAACCGTTTCGAACCTAAATGCAGACACCAACCGACTGACAGATGAGTTCGATCGCGAACAAGCACGTCTTGTAACTCGTCAACGCACACACATCCTAATTGCCGTTGCTTCAGGAGCACTGGTAGGGTGGATTGGAAGATAGTTAGGCTTGATAATCTGGGTTTGTGTGCTTGATCTGGGAAAAGGGATTCTCAAATCACTGAGTCGGTGCTGGCATCAAGAAGAGGCCCTTCAACTGTCGCTTTTCCTGCTTCTCATCAACCAATACTTGAAGACGGAGAAGAATTTATCTTGAACTTTTAGCATAACCCGCCTCAAAGTATACTAAGGATATATGCCCAGGTGCCTAAAGGATAGGTGTATACATTAACGATTGGTTTATGGGAGTAATCCGTGGCTGCCGAGAGTTCGGTGGCGAGTGGATGATGCGAAAAATAGCAACCTACGACCCAACAAACCCGGACCTACAGCTCATTATGATTTCTCCTAGAAAGTACCAGCATCGGGCGTGATGAACACCTAAATGATCTCACCAAGAAACAAGGACCTGAAGAAACAATTAGCTATGGTTGAGCACTCCGCCAGAGCAGAATACAGACGGAGGAAGGACGTCAGAAGGAGGACACGAGAATCACCCAACTGGAAAAAAATCTAAATGCCATGAAAAATACACCGTTTCGACGGGACAGATTCAACATCCAAGCTGAATTCACCAGATGGATGAAAGATAACGCAAGTCTTCAAGCCTCAGGACGCAGGAAAGGACGTCGTGGTCGAATCTAACTTGAGGGACCTAGAATGATATTCCAACATATGACTCCTTGAAGCGAGATGCAGTTGCGTATCTCAAAAATCTGAAATATTACGCGTGGACCCTACAACTATATCGAAGACGAAACATTATGTCGCACTTACGATGATATTCGTTGGAACATCTGTAAAGCCAATACCACAGACACCGATGCCCAGAACGTCGAGGAGACAAAGAAACTTTCGTACCATAAAGCAACCAACCATCGACTGTCGGGATCGGTCAGTATTAATAGCCAAGGAAGTTTGTGAATATTTTTAATCACATCTTCCGATGACCTTTTGCTAGAAGGCTATACCTTTTTATATGGACATCGGCCCATGGTTTTATCGAGTAGCAGTAAAGTTAACCTTGGAAATCAAGCTTCTACATTCATGAAGACCCAAGGAATCACCCTCACCCACGGATTACAGTGCTGGAAATCAGCAGATTCTACTACTAATAACATATCGACCAATCCACAATGACACGCGACGTGTCGACGTGTATCAAGATAATTACAGCCATATGACCAAGGCAGCTCTACGACAGAAGAGAGATTGGCCGCTACGATATGGCGGAGACCATGATCGCCGTGATTTTGGCAGCCAAAGTCCCTATAGAGGCGAACGCCACGAGTATGGAGGTAAACGCCGTGAATATAGGTATGATTCGGGCGATTATCTCGCACACTGTAAAGGGCCAGACGCTCTCTGAGACGCTATGGACTGAAGCCCATCCAATCCCGCAAGCAGCAGTCGGATAAGGAAGCCTTGGAGGCTTAGGTAGTGACCTCAGCTCCCATCCTAGTCACCCACGTAGAGATGCTCACCCGGGGCGGGACTTGCGCGTTCTGCATGTTCGAAGAGAGGCCCAACCACGACCACTACTTTCGGGACTGCACCATCGGAAAGGAGACCGTGTGGCGAAACGTCTACCTATTTGTTGAAATGGTGAAGACATCGGACACGAATGAGATCAGACACGAGGTCCTCAAGCAGCGACTGTGGGAGTTGCTGCGTGGATCTGCCCAAGGGTGGTATATGAATATCCTTTCACCCATGGAGAAGGCAGTATGGAAGTCCGATCTCGACTACGCTCTGAGAGCGTTGTTTGATCGATTTAAAATTGATGAGACCGACGCTGGCATATTCCTACGCGAGACGAGATACACCAGAGAGGACTGCCTGTCGGACAAGCGAATTGACGATTGGATGATGACAGTTATGCACACCGCAGTGATCAGCTGATGACCTACCTACGTAGGTACCTTCGGACCATGAAGCCGTACGGCTTAACCATCTCGAGCCGGCGCCTCCGATGGACGTCTTCGGAAGAGCTCTACCATATGCCGGAGAAGTGAGCTTGGAAGCTCACCATCGGTAAATTGTGGATGAAAGGACGTCAAGGGACCGAAAGTCGTGCTCGATCCATTATGTCGGCCTCGGGAGACGATAAGGTTTGTGCTGGTTTTCTATTCTCTCGAGTACTATATGAGGAGAATGTTAGGCACACCTATCCATTACATCATTTACTACATCATCATCATCACGGATGAAAGGCACTACACATCGACTCGTCTCACAGAGGAGAAAAGCAACTGGATTGAGATGCAAAGGAGTATATAAAAAGGAGTCGAAATGGCACTTTACCATTTAGAACTCATGTACACTGGAATTCGAACGGCTATCGAGGATAACCGCAGAGAAATGACAATGTTCACGTTAGAGTTGAGAAATTTTAACACCGCGTTGGCAAATGCTAACACGTCATTAACGGATATCTCTCGAAGGCTGGACGACCTCGAGACCCAAGAGCACCAGCAAAATCACGACAAAGCCTTATGAAACCAAATTACGGATCGATTAACGAGACTAGAACAATTATTCATAAAGCAGAGAGTCGAATTCTCGTCAATGCGAGCTAGAGTAGGAGGCAAGGGCCCGACTTCAATAAGTATTTAAGGCCCAGCAGCGACAAGTACACGACCATCGGCAAGTATCCAGGCAACTCCCCCAAGAGCACCACCGGCAATAGATGACGGCGGGCCAGGGCCAGCGACCGAAGCCTCATGGCCAGGAAGAGACTTTTCTTGGCGCCACGATCAGGGCTTGAAGAAACGTGCTAGGGAGTCTCGAAGGGATAAAGGTTTACCTGTCAGCCTATCTAATACGATGGAAGTTTCTGTTTAATATGTCATTACATATGCTTGCCTCGATGTTGGCATTGCGATCAATAGGGTTATCATTAGAGAGTTGGAAACAATAAGAAGGAAGTATAATGAATAATATGATACATAACCTATTCAATTTTAATAGTGATGATATCACTAAGTCCTAGTTACCGTTATTGAGGTCTAATAGAAGCTGGAGGGGCAGAGATTGATAATGGTACGTACCTATCACAAGTGGAGTGTCCAAAATTGATCCGAGGCCCACTAAAACCCGCACACTCCTGTCGTTATCGATTCGCAACTTTGTTATCGATTAATTAATACCTACTTCTTACAAGAAACATTGCGACACATCCAACCAAGCTCTCCTCCCTTTAAAACGGCGATTCTAATTCCTTTCGACTCTATCCACCTGATATAGAGAATCGGTACGGTCGATCGCCGAATAAACACACCTGCTCCTCTCCTCAGCGCTCCATGTGAGCAGCCAGCCGACCAAGATGCTGTACGAGCTAATCGGAATCGTGAGTTCTTCTTTTTTTCTCAATTGTTGATGATTGACTGTAGAGGAATATATACTGATGGCGGGGAATAGGTTCGACCTGGCAACCTTGCCGAGGTAAAAGAGTATGCGTCTCTTGTCTGCCCTTAAACCATACCATCCGAGTGCTTTCAACACCACGAACCCCCATCCCGAAGACCCGCATCCGCTAACAAACCCTAGAATCGTGCTCACGGCGGGCCAGATGATCCTGCAGCAGAAGGGGGTGATCCGGGGGATATCGAACTGGGGGGTGTTCATGCTGCCGCGGCCGGCCAGCGTGCACCAGATGCGCCACAGCACCGGCCACTACTTCGCCATGCGCTTCGACAGCAGCGTCCGCACCCAGGACGCCGTGCGCAACATGCTGGCCCTCGACCCCCGCATGATCCGCCACGCCTCCGTCAAGCTCGGCAACGGCAAGCTCGAGTCCATGAGCAGGTTCGGCGCCCCCGAGTGGTCCAGCTAGCCTTGTTAGGTGGCTGGCTGGCTGTATGTATGGATGAATGGATGGATGGATGGATGGATGGGGCGAGGTCGAAGCACCGGAAACAGCAGCAGTGTTGTGATATCTCTCTCCTATGGGCAGACAGCAACACTCACGATGCAAATCGGAAGGCGGAAACGAAGGATTGCGATCCGGCTGCTGATCCTCTTGTACAAATCAAATACGATACGATACGACACGACCAGGAGGCATGGGCATTGCAGGCCCTTATATACGCAAAAAGAAACCCACATGAATAAACATGCATAACACACATACGTATACATATATCTCGCGTGTTCTTTCTAGACTACGTCTTTACAATACACATAGAAACTGACTAGCTGCCTACGTACCTATCTAGATAGCTGCTGGAGCTATGTAGGTAGGCAAGACACAATGCCAATCTCAGTCCTCTTCAAGTGGCTTGCAGCACCTAGACATGCAGTCGGTCGGTATATGTACTTCTATCGGCGAGGGAGAAAGGCGTACATATGGATTACATACGTACATATCTGTCATAGGTAGATACCTACATGTATTTTGCTTAGATACGGCTGTACAGGATACAAGCCTAAGCAAGCCTGTGTAGGTAGGTGTGATTTTTGAAAAGTACGTGCATATTGCAAAGACACGGGTATGTCAACCGCTGAGAAGATCTCTCCGAATCTGCTCGAATCCGTTGTCCCGTCCCGCCCCTTAGTTCGCACATAACGGTTCGCAAATAACACGTACTTATGTCTACTATCCACTCGCAATACATTATCCGTTCCGCAGAGACGAGGAATATGCCGTACAGGATTATCCATGGTCAAATACCAACCAACCCCTTTTCCTCCTATGCGAGTTTCGTAGCCCCTGAACAGAGCCCTCATATGGATATTAATGCTACAACCATACTACATCGTCATATGGTCATACTAAGTAACCATACACAGCAACCCCACTAAGTCACAAATCACAGGCATCAGAATAACAACCCCCCCAAACTCCGTCTACGAAAGCTTCAGAAAAGGTATCTCAATTGCGCATCTACGTAGCCCTGTTCCGCGTGATATCTCATGCCTGCCTGCCTACCTAGGTGCCCGGGCGCGGAGACGCCTCCTAATAAATTCGTGTCGCGTCGCCAACCCAGGTGCCCTTGTTCCAAAGACGGTGTTGGTTTCCCCTTCCCTGCGTTCCTCTCCGCCCGCCGCGCCGGACGGCGGCTCCCAAGCTACCTGGTTCGTGTGGGCAAACAACGCTACGCAAAGTCTATTCCGTATCCGACTCGTCCTCGCTCTTGGCCGAAGCCAACCACTGCGACCTAGATATTCTGCACAATATAATTGCGGCCCTCTAGGCGTCGACGTCCATCTCCGACTTTTGTCGGTACCACGCGACAAACTCGTCGATGACCCCCGGCCACGCGCCATCCTCGGTCCAGAAACTCAGGGACTCGTCCTCCGTGCTCTTAATCGCGAACTCGAAAGTCTGGTTCCACATGTCGCGGCTGACGGAGCGTGTCCACTTCTCACGCAGAAACGTGACCCACTCGCTCAGCCAGTTGACACCCACTACGCTTCCAGTCCAGGACATACCTGGCTTCTGGAATAGCATTTCCCAATACAGGATTGAGTTTTCCAGCGAAAGCGCTCGCTGGTCCACTTCTCTGCCGACGACGAATGCGTATCGGTACACTCTTCGGAAAAGATCACGATCGCTTGACAACGAGTCGATGAGACGCTTGAAGTATAGCTTCTGAGCTTCTATCTTGGCATCAACCCTAATGCTAGTCAGCTTTATGAGAATATTAGAGAAGAATACGGGAACAGGCCTTACCCCCCCTGGATTTTCCAGCCCTTTGTGAAGCCTTCTCGGGTAATTTCTCCTATGGTGGGAGCCTGGACAAGTTCCATAGCTAGAAATAGCGAGGTTCCCTCCAGGTCAACGCCGATTGAGTTCAAATATGACATGGACGAGTCTGCGCCAAGTGTGTCTTTCTGATCTCCGTCATCTGTCTCGCACGTTAGCAACCTAGATTGGTAGAGCAAAGAGCAGATTGTACTTTTGAGACTGTCAAACAGTTTCGATAATTGTAGATCCTTGTTCGGGTTTGATGTGGTAGCGTTCGTCTGGAAATATCTATAAAAATGAGTCAGTAACATAAACTCAGAACAACGACGCAAGATATTCCCAAACGAGGTGAACCTAAGCGAAATAGTAGATAATAATCTAAGATATGACAACATAGGTTGGCTTCAACGCGATCTACACCAAAAGATATGGCCGACGATGAAGCTATCTAATTAAACCAAAAATTACTTCTGGCAGTTGAATAAGTAAGACGACAGCAAGCTACCAGACTACGGCGTGTATCTCCGATATACCGTCTTTCTTGACATGTAAGAGGTCGCGTGCCACTTCATGTCGGGTTCCATAACTGGTGTTATAAACAGCGATATCTTGCCGACGTCCCATTCAGAACGTATCCAAATCGCCAACTACCCACTCCGGGTGTCAAGGTGTGGTGTGTGCGCAGCAATCGAATCGATCGATATATATATATAGAAAAGGGAAAGCGATAAAAAGATGGAATCTACTTACGCGTCGACTGCCTCGTTCAGCTTGTATCCAGTATTCTTTAGGTACTATAGGAAACATTCAGGTTAGCAAGATATTATTTGGACAAATAGATGGTTCGCGGGTTTTTATGCGAATAATAAATAGAAGACGAGATAGGGCAACTCGGAATATAGAGAACTATTGATTTGTAAGAACGAGAAACAGAAAGGACGTACCCTCGTGGCGGTCTTGTCCGCTGCACCTGTTATGGATACGAAACTAACGACGGCCGCCTTCTGGACGGAAGACGGCGGTGCCATCGTGGTTTAAGTTGTATACCGATCAACTCGCGGTCTTGAGGGTAGCAAGGGATATAGATATGTCGGTGGATACCAAGTCTTTCGAAACTCGGGAGTGGCTCTCTCGGCAGCGGAATCTGTACGAGGAAATATCTCGTTGTCCCAGTACACTAACAGTTCGTTCGCCCCGTGTTTATAATTCTGTGCGTACAAGCGCCCGGTGCGATGCCTTCGTGGAGTAATGTTTCAGCGGTTCGAATGTGGAGGAGGGGTTGCGATGCAGCGAGGGGCAGTCGAGTTGACGTTCGGGAACGGAGAAAGGACACCTTAAAGAAGTTATGGATCGCCTTCGTACCTAATGTATTCAGTCGTATGGACCTAAATATACGTAAAATAAGAAGAAAAGGCTGGTTTATCTTAAGGTGTAAAGTCGAAAGAGAGATCTAGAAGGTAAGGTTGTTAAGTTGTTAAGTTGTCAAGTTTCCAAGGTTGATAAGAAGGTTCCAAGGTTATTGAGAGTTGGAGTTCAAGCTGGCACCTGCTAGGTATATAGACGTACCTACCTACATAGTAAGGTATGGATTCCTTGCTTGGTGGGGTACGTTGCTTCCTCTTAAATACTTACCTAGGTAGGTTAGCTGCTTAGGTGGCTACACTCCAGGGCTGTATTTAGAATTTAGAACAAGGGCTTGGAAGGAAGGCGTTTTTGGGCGTCACCTAGGTGTACTTAAAAAGTGGGGTATCAAAGGTAGGTGCCTCTTATTTACTTAAGGTACCTACGTACATGTAGGCCTAGGTAGGTACATCACAACTTTCTTAACCACTAAAAAAAGGCAATGTTCACAAACAGATAGTACGAATGGCTTCCATTTTACACTTTACAGATAACCACTTTTTCCTCTCAAGTCAGCATAAAAGTTTAGAATATAAAAAGGTCTGGAATTGTTCATATTTCCATTCCCGCATTCACTGACCAAGTTTCCTCCTCCTCCTCCTCCAAGCGATGTCTACCTCCTAGATAGACGTCGTACTAAAGTACAAAGGAATTATTACTAGTATGCAACTGAAAACGAAAGAAGGGTATCGTGACAAATGCGTGCCCTTCCTCGGCATATGCTCGTCCCCTTGAGAATAACAGGAATAATAAAAAAGGAGAGGAAAAAAAGGAGTACAGTATTGTAACCTCGTCAACACTAGGGGCCATACACTTTATAAGCCCCCCCCAAACATGCAGTTCGATGATGCGCCATCGCAACCTCCCCTACATGCAATAATCCTCCTCCTCAATCTCTATCCACTCTCCCAGTTCTTCCTCTGGCTCGACATATCGTATACACAATCCAGGAGTGGTCCTCATTATAGCCGGATCCATACCTTGTCGAGAATTCTAGTCGCCAAGCGGCATGCCCTCGAGCTCGTCCAGTAGTCGGCGCCAGTTATCCGCCAACATCTCTGAGTACTTGACTCGCTCCTGTGCCCAGTCTTGGTTCCATCGGCTAACGTGGAATTGCGTCTGCTGGAAGTACATGAGTTCGTCGCGGATGCATTCCTTGACGAATATCGAGCGGTTATGCTGGTTGACGATCGATTCCTTGTCCTGTCCTGCGCGTTAATACCCACGTGTCTCGGAAGCAGTAACGAGCTGACAGTAGAGGTTAGAAGATACGAACCTTGATAATAGCTTCGACAACCTTCTCCATCTCTCCAGGCCTAATTATCCCATCCGGCTTGGATCGTAGACCAGCGAGCTTCGTCTCGTTACTCTGGATCCTTCGTTCGAGGTGAGGAATGTTATCCTTGTCTAGCCTCTCCCTTCGGTCGAACAGATCCCTAACGCTGACCAAAGCATCACGCTGTCTCTTCAAATCTTCAAGCACGCCCGCATCCCACGCCTTGCTCTCGTCCTCCATTAGGCTTTGCGTTGTATGCAGGTGCTTGCTCATCGCGACCAGGCCGTCATTAAGGAGAGGAACTTCGTTCGTGTCTGTAGAGTATGTATCCGAGCTCACCTCGGTAAGGGATGCAAGCGACATAGCCAGGCGCCCATGGTCGGCTGCTACACCCTCGCTCCTCTTAACAAGGCGATCCATGATGTTACAGGTCGAGATATATAGTTCTGCAGACCGTTTGACACCCTGTCTAGTGCGCTCAAAAAGCTCCTCCAACGAGGATGGCAGGGATTCTTCGAGGCCGGGCGGCAGCGGTCGGCCCGCAAACTCGTCTATGACAGATATCGCAGCTTGTTTGCGCCACACCGAAAGTTCCTGTAGTTTGTTAGCTTTAGAGATATAATCGTTGGTGCTATTTTGGGTCCATACCGTTGGGACAGTTAGGAACATTATCACCAGCTGCTCCTGACCGAGTACGGGATGCCGAACTAATGTGTTCAAAAACCTAGCTAGGCCGCGTCTTCGCTTCTCGATGAATGCGCCATCGTTGGAAAGATGGTTACCGTTGACGGCAACTCTCTTGGGCGGAAGCAGAGGTAACGTGCGGAACGGATATCTCTTGTGCAGGCAGTCAAGCAGCCACACAAAATCGCTGTATCTGCGAATGACCTTGCTTCCTCGCCGCGAACTTGTCACTTCGTAATTATGATGTTGAAACAGGAACACGCCCTCTTTCTCCGGCATAAGAGAGACCAAGATGTTCTCCTCGACTGCACTGCCAGTTCGACCACCACTAATGGTCCGAGAATGGCTAGCAGTAGGATTGGTACCCGAGTCACGACCTTCTCCGCTGCCAGCGCCGCCAAAGGGATTTGTAGGGTGGTTCGAAGGCGCCTCGCCAAAGCCATCGGGGTTGGTTCCATCGAAGTATCCCCAACCAACCGGGGTTGACGATACGGGGCCACCAGCAGATTGGGGTCCAGTGCCACCGGGCGAGGCAGCAGTAGTGGTAAAGTTAGAAGTTGTACGAGAGTGTATGTCGGGGGCATCGGAATTGCCGTAACTGTTACCATTCATGCTTGCGTTGACGTGGCCGATGCCATTGGTCTTCATTGTGTCGCCATGATTATGATTTCTGTGGAGATCGGAAGAGTTCCACGGATCGTCTTCGGGGCCATCCATGGATAGCTTTGTAGCTCGAGACTGCGAGCTGAGTTGCGCGGATGGAGAATTAGGCTGTTGAGGTGGTTTTGCAGCGAGTTCCGCGGTGCTGGGAAAGATGGGTTTTTTGACAGACGATGATAATAAATGAGGTTGTGGCAAGTCTACGATAAATTATTGTTCTCGTATTAGTAGGATGTAATTTCTCGGCGAATAACGTAAATGTCCCCGCAAGATGATGCACAGGGCAGCGCAGCAACGAGGTTACGATAAGCCCATTGGACAAACACATGCGATTCGCCAACTAAGTGAACAAATGAAGGAGAAGAAGAGAAAAAAATGGGACGATTAATATCAAGTTGGGATCAAAAAGAAAGAAAGAAAGAAATCATATGAAGGTATGCTCGACTTGACTTACTGCGTCTTCGCTCATCAACTCCGTCTAAACTTACGGCTTCACCCTCTTGCGCAAGACTGATAAGAGCCAATAATACGTTAAATTCGTTGCGACCAATTGGATCCAGGTTTCCAGCTGGTGCAAATATTCCCATTATTTGGGCCTGGTCGTCAGCACGTAACTTCGCAGCAGCAAGTGTCTTGGTGATGCCTGAAGATGTGACCTTGCCGCCGCTCCCGTCTTCCCGAACAGCTGTATCAAAAGCTTCTATGTAGCTGTCTGGCACTTTGGCACCATCAAGTAACCTCCGGATGAGATCGGCCCGCGATTGTTGTTTTCTTGGTGTCGGCATATCCCAAGGCGAAGTAGCACCACTACCGGCAAGCTCATCATCGTTAAATAGAGTATCTGAGGTCGACCGAGTCATAGGTCCATCGTCATCGAAGAGGGAATTTCGAGATCGCGCCGCACTTGGATTAACGGAAGACGGGACTTCTGTCGGGGGAGATGTGCCAAAGAGAGACATATTATTTGGCTTCGAGAGGGACTTTTCTACTATTGTGAGTTAATGTGAATTAAAAGAGCGCGCTAATCGACGCAATCCAGGACGACCGGACGACCGCGAGCTTGTCTAGAGGCTATGAGGCGTCGTAATAGATTCGTAATCGTAATAGTCAAGCTAGGATAGACGAACCATGCAAGGAATTGAAGATGCAGTGCAGTGCAGTGCAGTATAACGACAAAGCTAGAGTATTTGACTGAACCACATATATACTAGGCCTAGGTACTCAAAATCACAGAGTGAGAAAAAAAGTTGTAGTGAGACAATGACTTCGAGTTCGAGTGTGACGAAAGCCGTAGATGGGAAGTCTTGTATTGCATGCCGTGCCTTCCACGACTTTGGAGAAAGCTATGCCTGCGCTGAACTGCTGAAACGCTTAGGTGGGACAGTGGGAGCTAGAGGTGGGACGTGATGGATCGGCGCTGGCAAGGGCAAATGCAAATGCAAGTGCAAGTGCAAGTGTGCAAGTACGGAGCCACTACAGGTACCTAGGTACTACAGCCAGCACAGCCACACGAGGGAAACTTGGAACTTTGACATCACAATACACTAGATTAGTCACACAGCCACACCCAACTATGGAGGTATTAGGCTGCTAGGGAGGTTTTAAGGAGGTTTCGAGTCTTGGACACCCATTTGAATGAAAAGCCTTGGTTTCCAGCCTTCTTTTCTAACGGTTAGTATATAATTGTAGGTATGTACATATGGTGGCACGTGTTCACAACAATATACTTGCAGGTTTAGTACACATAACCGTATGATACATCCATTTCTCGGATATGTCAAGTACCTAGGAGGTATACTACAGCTTCTCCCAAAGCTTCGTCTCTTGTGGCTTGACACCCTTCTGCCTCTTCTGTTGTAGTTTGGAGAGTTTCGCCGGCGGCACATTGAAGTACAAACTGGGAGACTCGCCCGGCTTCAACATGTGGCTCAGGTACCCTCGGTGCGCAGGGTCTCGGTAGTATTCCATATCCCAACGTGACGTAGGGTCCGGCAGTCGGTAGGAGAATCCCTTTTTCCGGACCGCCTCCAAGACTGGTTCTACATGCTCCGGACCGACTGGTAGGGGCTTGTCGGTGTGAAAGCTCTTGCCCTGCACCAGTCGCCTTATGGCCTCCTTGGTGTAATACCGTGTCATAATCTTTCCTCCTGCCCTTTCCACCGCTTCGATAGCTGAGGCCGAGGCGCGAGAGACAACAATGTCGAGAGGTTGCTTCAGCGAATCCGCCCCCCTCCCCAGCAGCTTGATTCCATCTTTAATCGATCCAACGAGATTGGACAGTATTAACTCCTTAGGGGTGATCTGCTGCGTAGGGTCGATGCGGCCAGAATCGATCCAGTCTTGAAGCTTGTCGAGGTTGACTTCCGACAATATAGGCGCACGACTGTTGAATGGTTAGTTGGAGGAGGAATTGTGAGATAAAAAATACCTATATTCTAGGTATTCATGGTCCTAGACCTAGGTATTCAGGTATTCAGGGTGCCAGATCGTACAAATTCTCGAATCCAAGCTTTCCTTTTTGGCGGACCAAAGGCGTTTGACCGCCCTGAAACCACGGATGGACGTGTCCGTGCTGCTTCTGACCCTTATGACCCCTTCCGGATGTCTTTCCCTTTCCTGAAGACGGACCACGACCAAGACGAATTTGTTTCTGGTAGGCGCCTGGGTTGTCGGACAGGTTGGAGAGAATTGAGGCGCTACGAGTCTGAATCGAGAGCGCATTGAATAATCCTACGAGTGATGAAGGGCTAGACTGGTCAATTGAAGCCCTGCAGCATTGAGCCGTCAACCGTACGGGTATTCGTGGGGGCATCTTGCGATTTGCGCGAGTTCTGGATGTTTGCAGATTAGAAGATTAGAAGATCTGCATATAAGAAATTTACATTTGCATCTTTTCCCGAGTCGCATCAATTTACGAATTAAGGTGGTCCTAGCTTTACCTAGGTAGGTACCTACGTATCTAAGTATCTAAGTATCTAAGTATCTAAGTATCTTGGTATGTGCTGGGATGATAAAGATGGGACCCAGTTTATACTTTCTTACATAGTACACTTTATTTCTTACACCTTTTACACCTTACAAGTTACAACTTCGAATATCTCATAATCTTAAAGCAGTTCTTCAATTCTCAAAGTAATTACTATATTAAAACTTGATATTCCAATACTCTATCAGCTACCTAGTATATATCTTCCTAAGTTTCACAACATGATTGCTAACCTACTGTAACTCTTCTCAGATAGTTGATATTTGCGGCAACTTGCTAATATCACTCTCAGCATAGATGTTAATAGAGGTTAAGTAAGAATACCTTCTGATTCAAAATCTTAAAAGAATTATGTAAACCTTTCATCTATTCATTCCTTTCACTACCTAGGTAGCTATAGTATGACAACATTACCAACAAATAATATCGTCATAAGAGATAATAAGCAAGAGCTCGGTCTCCATTACTCCGCTATATATTTACAACCTCCCCTCCTCGGTATATATACCCAAGTATCTAGTATCATGTTATACTGGCTGATTCGCAGCTATGTCAGGCTTTACTTAAGGTAAAAATGACAACAGGGTTTGTTGCCTTGCTAATCGTAGAGTAGCATCAACGGAATTACACGTCGGTAGGCCTTATCAAGATGTCGTCAAAAGGAGGGGCTATTCGGCCATTGCCGAAACAATCAATACGGGTATATGAATGCTCGAAACCGTGCTATATTTGGTTTATATGCCTAGGTAGGTATATTAGGTATATATGTATAAAGGAGTTACTGGCTTAAGATATTAATTTTCAAGAATCTTAAAGTAACATGGACGAGAAAAAATTGGCTAGTGAAGCTATCCCGGAGACCGTGGTAAGCGTCTCTGGTGACGTTTCCACTCAACTAGGAGGGAAATCGGTAGCCTCTTCTAGAGACCTCGATGACACATACGAGCTTTACAGAAGGCAGGATGCCACAGAGGTTAATCCTCAGGAGGCACATCAAGTACTACGAAGGATTGACTGGCACATCTTACCTCTTCTGATGGGAACTTATATGCTTCAGTACCTTGACAAATCTACTGTCAATTTTGCTAGTGTTTTTGGGCTGCGAGAAGGGACAAACCTTCATGGCCAGGACTATTCGTGGTCTTTATCCATATTCTACTTCGGTACGGTGACTAAGAAATAGCGACATGCATTCCGCTGACCGAATCTATCATCAGGTTATTTGATAGCACAATGGCCCGCGGGCTATCTCCTACAAAAACTCCCCGTTGGAAAGTTTATAGGTGGTTCTACTCTAGGTCGGTAGGTCTTTCATCGCCGTACCTCGGACACCTACCTAACGGAATATTAGTTTGGGGTATGCTCACCATCGTCACACCGGCATGTAAGAACTTTGCCGGATTGGCGGTAAATCGATTCCTGCTCGGGTGCTCCGAGGCCGTTGTCAATCCGGGTTTCGTACTCGTTCTCTCGATGTGGTGGAGGCAGGACGAGCAGCCGATGCGATTGACAACCTACTATTGCATGAACGGAATAGCTGGAATTTTCGGCGGTCTACTTGGTTACGCTGGTGAGTACAGTCTCTTATACTAAGGCCACGATATCTATCTTTCAACATGCACGTGTGTTCGGGTTGAATATAGGGGCTAATTTGTTGGTAGTACGTTCACAATTCACCAGCCTACCCCCATTTATATTCTGCAAATATAATAAATTTCTACCAGCAAGGCTCTGTGCTCGTCTATTCAATATTAACATATAGCAGATTGGTCATATCACCTCTGGCTTGCCACCATGGATGTACATCTTCCTCATATTCGGCTCAATAAGCTTGGCTTGGGGAACAATATTCCTAATATTCATGCCCGATATTCCGTCGACGGCACGATTCTTAAACGAGAGACAGAGGATCGTGGCTGTCGAGCGAGTAGCTACAAACAGGCAAGGCGTGAAGAATCACCACTTCAAAACCTACCAGATGTGGCAATGTCTCAAGGATCCGAAGACGTGGATTCTATTCGTCATGTCCATAGCTTCGCAGATTCCGAATGCTGCTCAGTCAAGCGTAAGTTAGGTATCCGTATGACGAATGTTCATGGTTGAAAGCTAATACTATTATTTGAGACAGTTCACCTCGATCATCCTAGAGACCTTCGGATTCGATGTGCTTGAAACGCAGTATTTACAGATACCGGGGAACGTGATCCAGTTCTGCTCTCTTCTCCTGTCCGGCTGGATCAGCTCACGATTTCCCAACATGCGTTGTGCCGTCATGCTGATAAGCAATTTGATCTGTGTTGGCTGCGGCGCGGCGCTAGTTGGAGTGCCAGTCGGTCCCGATGGGACTGAAAATCGTTGGGGGCGACTGGTTGCACTCTGGCTCTGCTCCTTCACTTCGGTGGGTTTTAGCTTGAGTCTGACGATGGTGAGTAGTAATGTAGCTGGATACACGAAGAAACAGCTCACGGGAGCTTTTCTGTTCGTGGGCTATTGCGTTGGGAATATCATAGGGCCGCAGACTTTCAGGGAATCGGAGGCGCCGTTTTATACCTCAGCTTATATCGCGTGAGTCTTCTAGGATATCAACTATATATGCAGGACTGATTCTTACCTGCAGGATTCTTACCGGTTATTGCGTGAAAACGGTAATGGTTATCGTATTATATTTATACATGTGGTCTGCGAATAAGAAACGGGACAGGGACGCTGCTATATATGGCTCGAGACTCTCGGAAGAGCAGGAGAAAGAGGCTATTGAACAAGGCATGCAGGATGCTACCGAGCTAGATAATAAGGGTTTTAGATACGTACTATGATGCTTATATCACGGTATCAAGTAGGTATGTTTTGATTCAAACCTCAAAGGTGATGTCTATTAATCGTTACCAATCCTCTAGCTCTAACTGAAGCTATCCTCATAGGTCTAGCATCTTCAGCCATTACTAGGTCTTTGTTTACTAGCTCTCAGATTAGCCTCCATTCTCAGGATAAAGACATTGTGTTGAGCTAAGGGTCATAACAAAGTCCTTCTGGGCCCTGTAGTAAAACAAAAATACTGTGTCGAGACAATCCCCTTATTTCCTATATGACATCAAGAGCGAGCTAAAGAATATATATATCCTAGGTAGGTGCGTAAAACATTTGTCTCTAAACACATCGAATAATAATATATAACTACATATTTAACCACCTAGGTAGTTAGAACATACAGCTCTACTTATAGACAAGATGGAATCTGAAAGTAAACCGGAGACGTTGACCGTCTTTATTGCCACGTACGCACTTATCATCTATTCGGGACTTCTGCTCTTTGGTCTTACTCCGGATGATCTTCGAACGACGGGAACGACGGGAACGCTAAAGTTTGTTCTCGAACTTACCATCATGTTCCTTGTTTATATGGTTATCGTCTATTATTTCATTTGGATTTTACTCTACCTCTTAGGCGAGTAGAGGCCTTCTTTGAGGGTTAAGCTACCTGGGATAGCTGGAGTACAAAACAGCAATATATAAATTTAGTTAGTTCTTTCTAGGTGTTTCTCATGTTTCAAGATTAATTCCAAAGGTTCTTGTCTGTATCCTGATTTCCAAGTCGTAAAGGGATACTCCTAGGTTAGTGCTTGATCTTCAATAGGACTATTCACCACCGGTACTTCTATAAGTCAGTATGTAAAATCCATAATTATAAATTCTCATATGGGATTATCTCTCCTACTTACTCTGAACTCTTTATTCTCGCGATCTGTGAGGTCGAAGAATTCGCTATTCTCCCTATGCTCGAGACCAAGATGTAGTCGATCGCGTCTCTTGTTCTCCCAGGTATAGTACGCCATGAGCGCAGCTGTGGCGACCAAGGCCACGGCCGTCGAGGCTACGATCACGGCCTTAGCCGGCAGGTATAGGGGCTTATCTGCGTCGCGGAAGGTGAGAGGGCCGATGATATTTCCTAAGCAAAAGGAAGTAAGCACCACCGCATTCATTGTTACTTTCTTCGTGTGGCCCGCATAGTTGGCTGCTGAGTAGGAGTAGAGCATTGGTAGTGCCGCACTGATGACATTGGTTAGATAGTTGCCCGCCAGCAGCGCCCCTTTATTAGTTGAGCTCGAGAATGCTAGCAGACAGCCGCCAAGGATGCCTCCTATAAGTAGGAGGATAATAATGACCGGCCCACGAGCATTAAACCTTGCAGAGCCGACACCTGCACCGATGACGGCTATGGAATTAACTACACCGGAGGGTACGGATAGTAAGGCGGTCTCCTTGGACGTGTATCCAAAACCTTTTATGATCGTTGCTTGGTAACTGCTGACGGCTCCCCCCGGCACGCTCGTTGCGACAGTGATGAGAGCGATTAGCCATGTCTGTGGGTCAGTAAAACAGTCCCGCACCTGGTACATTTTGAAGTGCTTATTCTCGATTCCGGTCTGGTTCTCGCGGAGTCGCTCGATCGCCCATATCTTCTCCTCGCGAGTTAGGCGAGACTTCATCGGACTATCGGGGAGGAATATCATGGTAAGAATTCCCACCGCGACAGTCATCAAACCGAAGATAAGAAACATAATTTGCCACGGCGTGAATATATCCGACTGGTAATGTTGAAATCCATAAGACGTCAGGGCGCCGATGATCGAGCCCGTTCCCGTTCCGACGTACCAAAAACCGACACGTGAGGGTTGTTCAGATCGTTTATACCACATGCTAGTTATTAGAATGAGTGCTGGCGCTACTGCCGACTCGAAGCATCCTAGCAAAGTTCGGAGAGCTGCTAGAGCGGCCCAATTCTTCGCTGCTGAATTCAATGCAACCACCAACCCCTGAAACGACTCAGTTAGCTACCTGCTCGAAAGGGTTTGCTAGAACCTAGGGCCATGTCCGGATCTCCTGATCGGATTACATCCTAAAGCTAGCGATGCTACTCTGAAAAGAAGCCATAAGAGTGAATATAGGCCCCGAGAGAGCTCACCTACCCAAAGGATTACGTTGGCACCAAGGTATTTTGCGGTGGGAAACCTCTGCATTAGGTAGCCTGTTGGAAATTCAAATGCTAGGTAGCTTATGTAGAAAAGTGTAGCAAGTAGGGAAAACTGATCTCCAGTAATGCCAGTGTCGTCTTGAAGCCCCATGACATTGGCGTAGTTGACTATTTCAAAATGAATTCATGAACTGGCCAAGAGCGAGAGAAAGGGGCTAGCCTACTCAATGTTTTATCGAGGAACTGGAGATTGTAGATAGCCCCTATATGACGGTTAATATATGATAGCATGAAATTAGGGCTAGCATTCTGTACTAACACATAAGAGGTACAATCGTCAAGTCAAGCTTTCTAACGAGTGCCTTCTCGTCAATTTCCGTCATCACGGTTGCGCTCTCACGGTTGAGATATTCGAGCGCCGCATCGACGTCGATTGCTTTAGGCGCTTGCCCTTCCTCATCCATATTGTTTGACTCCATGATGAAATAGGTTCAAATTAATATTCCCAAAATGAGAGCGGTATTGTTTAGAAGAACAGGTAAAATACTGTTGACTTCTTGAAGCGATACCGGTAGTGACAGTGTTGATAAGCTAATGAAGAAGTAACCAAAATGTCTTGACAGATTTGGAAAGTATAGGCTATCTGGGCACTGGAAGAAGTGCTATAGATCTTACTCACAGGAATCTGGGGGGGGGTTCTTAACCAATGGTCATCAGCTTATGAGTAATGCAGACTTGTCAGGTTGGCTCACCAACCTTTAGATACAACAGAATAAGCATCAACTATCCTGTAGTATGAAATGAAGGTGGAGGTAGTCATCCATTGTTATAGGGAGGGTTAGACACCTAGCTAGGTAAGGAAACATGAGATAAGCTGGCATCCGGTCAAGAGCCGATTAATATTGTCTCTTGGTTGGCTTTGATAAGGTAGACAAGGTAGAGACATGGGGAGGACCCTGAGCATGTTGCATGGAACTGGATTAGGAAGATGTCATACGGATAGCTGACACGATGGCAGAGTATCATCAATATATACCTAGGTACATGTGTTGGAACGCATGAAACTGAGTTATTGGATGAGGAGTCGGTGGTAATATGCATGACTGGACCAACAGGATATTGAGGGCGCGTATAGCGCTTACCGAGATAATCAGATCGTATACAAATAGGATTGTGCACTCCCCTTCGAAAGGAGAGGAGAACAGTAAGGACCTTAAGACCAGAAATAATTATTACTCGAATTCTGAACTACAGTTCCAAGCCTTATTGCCCTTGTCACAGCTGATTCCTGCGACATGAGAAGAATGTTGCATTGACAGAAACTGGCCTACCTCAATATATATCCACGAGGGGCCGCGCGAGGCTACTATAGAGCCTTGATGGTATAATGACTTAGTATCACCACGTCTTAGTAGACCACAAATCGGTGATGGGAATTCCTGCATTGATTCAAAGGGTTCTCATCCTGCTAATAGTGTTTTGCGCACCTCCTAATTTTGATGCCTTTTGCTTCAACGGGACGAGACCTACCTGCCTCTAAACTGGGATTCATGATCTAGGATCAAGTCCGAGTCCGTCGAATAGGACATATGAACTAGTCTGGACGTGTTGATATATGCTCCAGGATGAGACAGGTGCATCTCACTGTGGAGGCGACATGAATATTATAATCAACACTCATGATGAGGTCTGGGGCGAAACTAGGACAACACTGTCGCCTAACACCGGATGTTAGGTAAAAGCTCAATAAGGTGAAGTTATAAAAAAGAGTGATGGTGTACCTCGCACAAATAACATCTCGGATTTCTTAGTTGTTGTCTAGGATATCGTGTCAGTGGGGACCAGTGTAGAATGTGCTTGAGTGAACTCACTCTGATATCCTCGTCTTCGTCGTCCTCATCCACCGTGTAGATAGTCTCCACAACGTCACCTAAGACCAAGTTCATATGGCTGTCGTAGGCCTGAAATAAATTAGTTAATTGGGGATACGCCTGTATCTTGCAAACTCGATTCACGTACATGAAGCCGTCCCTTCAACTCTCGGTCGCCTCGCAGCTTCACGAACACTACCTCGTCGAGGAGTAGGCGTACAAGATCAAGAGGTTCGGATACTGAGCCCCCAGCTGGGCCTTCTTCACCTCCTGCCATTATTGTGATTGTGAGAGAGGAAATTCCTATGCCAACTGCGATATAAAGTGAACTGCGCGTTGTTGGTGAAATGGCTCGGGTTGTTGTAGAGGAATGAATGAATTATATGGAGATTTTGGGTTTTGGATTTTGGATTCGACGATTTGCAGCTTGAGAATTAGGTACCGAAGTACCTAGTGAAATAATTGTTAGTGAAGGTGCACACCACCCTGGGAGCCCATAAAAAGCTTACATAACCGGGAACCTTGAAAGCACCTACCAGCAGGTACCTAGGTACAGATCCATCCATGCCCACCTGGGCAGGTGGATAAGATACCTCTGTAGAAGTACCTGTAAGCCCACTTCGAATGGGCTGATAGGCCACTCGAATCCCTGAACCGGCAGACCGGTTAAATCTTCCTAGGCAGCTGCTAGGTAGCATCAAGATGGATCCCCTTCTCCATATATTAATCCATTTTACCTATTTGGTCCATTTTGATCCATTCTCAACTTTTAATGTTCTCCACTGCCCCAGAGAACAGCATCAAGCTACCTACACTAGGTACACTACCTGATTAGCAACTAGGTTCCCCGCAAATCGTGTCAAGTGGCATACACTACCCTAGGTACCTAGGTGGATAGGCAGCTAGGTATCGCCAATTGCATCGTCTTTAGCCTCTAGCATGAATCGATAAACCCTTCGCGCCGTCATGGTATTGTTCGACGCCACCCGCCATGCTCCCCGTTACCTCGATGGTGGCGTTTGGTGGGCGTCGGACCTTTTTCCATATACCCCCAAGAGGAATTTGTTCGAGGATAATTGACCCTCGTCTACATCGACATACCAGAGTGAATGATTGTCTCTTGTCCTTTCAGAGTCCTTCCTATCTCACTCTCACTCGAGGTGCCTCGACGTCGACCCATTCCGACGATGGTATCTCGGCGGAGGAGTTCGCTCTCTTCCGCGACATTCTTGATCGAGTTGGCTCGAAACCTCGGACCGAACGTAGCCACTGCGATGGTATTTCCGAGAGGAAACGTCTAAGGGAGGCTGCTGCCCAGGTCAACGCGGAAACGCCCACTGATGACCCGATTAAGCACCTCCCTGGTTCGTTCCAAAAACTTCTCGAGGCATTGCAACGCAGAGACACTCGGAAACTGCTCATCTACCTACGGAAAGTCACGCTCATGGGGGAGTTAGAATTACAAGAGGTTTTTGCCGCGTTGCCTCGAACTACCATTACCGAATTATTTCGCTCGATAGACCCCTTTCAAGTTGCCAAGGAAGCTGACCCAACCGACGGGTACCACGTAACTCTTGGGGCTTATCGGAAGCTCAATATGGGATATTACGTGGATGATTGGGGAATCCGAAAGATTTATAGCCGGTTGCTTCAGTGCATGCTGGTTCTTTTACACGCATTGAAGGCTGCGGGTTATGTTCTGCTGACAGAAGAATACACTCCTCTGCTCAGATGTGCAGGGGCTGCTGCCGATCTACCGGGCGCGAGATGGATATGGAACGAGATGGTTCGCACGAAAACTACAGATTGGCGGCACAGCGAAGCATACACCGAGTTTATGGCTGCGCGCTTCCTCACGAGACCCCTATATACAGCCTACGACAAGACTAGGAGAGCGGTGGGCCCGCGAAATCTCCATAGATCTCGGATTCGACTCCGCTGGTATCGTGTTCGAAAGTTAGATCGTCTAAGATTCAATACCCGGCGCAAAAGGCATTATTTTGGCCTCAACAGGGACGTGAACATCGGCCACGCCGAGGATTTGACGCGGGTCTTGAGGAAGACTCGCCCGGCTACAAAAGTATTCTATAAAACCATGTGGAATGGCTACCTGGTGAGCGCGGACCTATTAAATACTGCGATGGTTGCCTTCTCGCGGGCTGGGTGTCTGCGGTTTATCGGTTCTCGGATACTAGACGCTTACTTCGGCATCCGGATGAACCGATTGGTTTACAACGAGAACCCATCGTTACCGAGTAACTTAATCAGCTCTGGCGTCCTCCGCATACGCCCTACGATAGATACCGTGAGCGCCGTCGTAGAGGCGTATGGCTCAAACGGGGAGATTTCCACCGCTATCCAGTTGCTCGCTCACATAACGAAGACGTTCAATATTCCGATCCCGCGTTCTGCCTGGATTGAGCTACTGGAGTGGGCCTACGTGCATTCTTCCCGGCCTATATCGACAGAATGGAAGATGGCCGGGATGACCTGGAAAGTACCGCATCGTAATACGGTAGAACTTATCTGGGACGCCATGATCTCGCATGGCATAAAGCCTTCATTATGGGACTATCATGCCCTGATTCGAAGTTTTATAGTACGGGAACAATATAGCAAGATCTTGCCGCCCATGAGGAAATCAGTCCTTCTTTACAAAGCTCATATGGAAGAGTACAGAAGTGCAACAGTAAATTACGTCCGAATGGTTGGCCATGGTGTGCATGTCAGCCAAGCGGTGCAACGATACGAAACGGCTCGTGTCAAGAGGGCGATGATGTGGTACGAGCTCCAGGCAACGTGTCGAAGTTTCCTAATGAAAGTCCGCAACAAGAGGGCTGGTCCGCTTGCAAGTGTTATGATCCCGAAATTTATTGAGGAATTTCAACGTTTTATTCCAAATCCAGCCCGATATAGAACATCTTCTGGGTACGTAGACCTAGTCGATCCCGGGAGGGAACAACCACGGAAGGTCGTCGTTCGCACTTCTTACATGGGCATCTCGATAAAGTATGGGAGGAAGTGGGTGATTCGAAGGGTAAAGGTAAGGAAGATGAACGTCACGTCTAGCTTCTCTCTGGCGGGCCACCTACCAATTTCCAAACTCGGCCTCATGACCCTCCTCGTGAGTACATCGCGATCAGCGGACCGGGAACATTTCAGGATGCCCGAAAAGCATTTCTGGATGGATTCGGGACAAGACGATGATTTTTATGACAACCCGGATGACTTTTAAGGGGGGTTAGTTCGTGGCTGTATATTATTGTATCTGCAATATGTTTGTCCCCTACATAGCCCGCTGGCGGGATATCTCCGCAACGGCGACGGCGGTAGCAGCGTATATGTTGGAATCTTCCGACCGCCCGTAGCGGGAACTTCAATATGCATAGTTTACAGAAGTGTCTTCTTCTTCGCCTCATTGTCCAACATGCACCTCGTGATATTATAGAACTCCTGCTGCTACCGACGCCGGCGGTCTCCCGTCCTCGTAGGGATAGTCACGACTTGACCCTCTCCAGCCTCAAGTCGTTGATGTACATGTACCGGCTCAGCGCGATCCAGCCCCACCGGAACCAGACCATCTGGCTCTTGTGCGCCTCGGTCATGGCCAGCCGCGCGGTGCCGTAGGCCTCGCGGCCGCCGCCGACCAGCGCGCTCATGCTGACGAGCGCCCCGGGGTTGCCCCTGCCGCTCGGGCGGCCGCCGCCGCGGCTCGCGGCCAGAGACGCGACGGTGGCGAACACGTCGAGGAAGGCCACGTACTTGCGCGGCAGCGCCACCGTCGTCAGCGTGTACAGGTCCACGGGCGGCGCCCAGCCCGGCCGGCCCTGCACCAGGGCCGCCGCGAAGGCCCGCGCCCCGTGGTACAGCGACACGTGGTTCGGGTGCGCCGACACGCCGCCCGCGTCGAAGGTTATCAGCACGTCGATGCCGGCCGACGGCGGAGCGCTGGTGGAGGCGTTGGAGGAGGAGGACGCCTTCTGCGAGGCGAGGCGCGGCGCGAAGGTCGAGGTTAGGAGGGATGAGATTTTGCTCGCGTCCCAGGTCGTCGTCATGGAGTCGGGGAAGTCGCTGGAGCTGCGGTGTTAGCTATGCGATGCTGCGTAGCGGGTGTGCATACACCTTCGGCGCGTGCGGGACACACTCACGGGCTATCTACGACCAAGACGTCTTCCTCGCGGCCCAGGCCCAGCAGCAGGGCGCTCTTGACGAGCTCCTTCTTGCGCGTCTCGCCGAGGCCGTCGGCGTCGCCGGAGCTGAGGCACAGGATCTTGACGTGGTTGCCGGACTCGGGCCGGGTCAGGGCCAGCACGGTCGGCGCGAAGAACATGGCCTCGTCGTCCGGGTGGGCGATCAACAGGCAGACGCGCTTGTTGCGCAGGGTGGGCAGGCGCATCTGCGCAACGGAGGCTGTGTAGATGTACAGTAGAGGAAGGATGACGGCGAGGATGCCGAGGGTTGGGGGGGTTAAGAGCGCCATTGAGTTTCGTGGGTCGGGTTGTCGTTGTTGAGAGGTAGTAGTTATAGTTAATTGGTGTTTGATGCCTTTGAAGTTTGTCAATTCTCCCCTCCCCCTATTCGTTGCGACTTTCGACCATATGTGGACTAGTTGGTATGAGGACTACACGACACAATGCGAGCAGGCAAGCAATTAGGTAAGAAGAAGAAAAGTGAAGGGGTAGGAAATGTGTAGGGCTCCCTTGCCCCTCGATTTCAAGGGCAATGCTTAGGAAAAAGCTCCCACGATATAAGCAATACAAGCTATCACGAAGGTGTAACAGGACACGCTTGAGTTTAGTCGAGTTAAGTTATGTTAATGCCACATTGCGGTTGAGCCTCGATGACAGACAACGCATGGAATTAATAAAAGAATCCGGGGGAAATTAGGTCCAGGCAAGTTCGGGCTTGGACGACAATCATTATATAGTAGCCCGCCCTTAGCCTTTTCTAATACCTAACCCGGAAGTTGGAGATGGATGATATATTAAGAAAATGTGACTGACGATGGACTCGCGCCGAGATTCGCGTTGGCGAGAAAATGCCCCTCCTGTTATACCTCTTTATTGAATATTAAGTTTTATGAAGTAATCGTACGTTGTAATACATCAATTGTTGCGAAACATTCATAGCTGGTATGCATCTAAATGCTACTATAATGGCTATTTCTGATTGGTTGTTGAGGTCCACATCGGAGCTTGCAGTTACCTAACCGATCACAGCCCCCTGTCGATTTCAATAAGCTTCCAAGGTTATGAGCTAGCTCTAAGCTGGCTCGAACCGTACCTTATTCTTGTGTAGCATCACTGACACGCGACTATTTAACTTGAATACCTAGGTACTTGAGACTTCTACCTTAATTCCCCCTCCCAGTCTTATTTAGTCCGTCCATTACCTAGCTATTCACTATTCACTATGGTTCGAACTCGGAAGGAAAGAAAAGCAGTAAACGAGATCAAGCTAGCTTACCCCGATCGATCCGCCGCTCCCAGTGATGAGACGTTGTTAAAGCTTGCTCAAGACCACAACCTCTTCGAGCAAGCTGAGAAGCAGACGAGGAAGCGAGGAAATAAAGAAGACGAGGATGAGGATGAGGCGCTCTTATCCCCAAAGGCGGAGAGGATCATGGACGCTATCCTCTGGAGCTTCAGTTTGGCCACGCTTCATTTCACTCTTGATGTGCTTGTCCAACATCAATATGCCGTCTCCATCATATGGCCTCAGATTATAATAAGAGCAATTCAGGCTTGTGCTGGTAAGCTTTCATCTACTGCGACTACCAGGTAATTTCGATGATGATAGATTAAACTAAGACTTATTTATATGTATAGTATTTTTCTTCCTTATATATGTGCTCCATCCACATCCCTCGAACCCAAAGTTTTTCCCTGGATTACCACTTAGATTTCAGAATCCTCTCCGGCAATCCATTTTCCTCATTGCGAGCATTTGCTCTGGCTGCTATTTGATCTACATCTCGAATAAATATGGATACATCGCTGTTATGAAGCGATCACCACCTTTGGGCTGTATCTGGGTCTGGTCTGTTATTGAGCTTGACCTATCACTTGCTGTTCTCTCTTTGGCCGCCACTGGTGGATTTTTCCATCAGGGCGGGTATACAATTAAAGCACCGTATTAATATATTCGATGGGGCGGTCGTCTACAATCCAACTATGTGTAACTTACCCGCCTTCTTCGACTTTTTGGATGCGAATCCTCCATTTGTAATCCTAGTACCGGGCTCTTTCTTGAATGCGGTCTCACGGACTCGTTGGTGACTTCTCTACATCCCGAGTAAACTGGTTTCGATGCATGGCCCTACTTACTAGATCCTCTAATCGATATATCTCGGCCTTCTGATCTTCTATGATGGCTTCTAGCCTTTTGAGACTGTTATCAACTTCCGTTTCCCTCGCCTTGTTTCCTCGTTCTAGCTCCCGGATCGTGCTGGACAGTGGTTAACATTATTGTACATGATCTTAACAATCCAAGACTAGACATACGAAGAGAGCATGCTCATCTGTGTAAAGGATACTCTAGCCGTCAGTGCATCCCGTTGTCGAACTAAATCCAACGCCTGAGTTCTGACGGGCATCCACGCCATCGCAACCGCCGTGGTAAACCCCCAATTCTTTGGCACGAGCGTCCATCGTCTACCCTCCTGTTCCTCGTCCTCGCTTCCAGCCTTGGTCTCTATCTCCTCCACCAGCTCCAACAGTCTTTTCTCGAGCCTGATCAGGTCGTCCATCACGAAAGTGTACATCTGGTACTCGGGCTGGTATTTTGCGTCCGGCCTGTTCCCCGCGGCCTTGACGAGTTCCGCGAGCCATGTCGACTCCGTCTTGTACCAGGACAGCGACGTCTTCACCTGGAAATATTCCTGGTCGCTGTTCCTCAAGTACGTTATGCGCACGTAGGCCGCCGCTACGATGGCCACGACGAAGGTTAGGATGCCGGCGATGTTGGCGGTGATGGACAGCGGCGAATCCTGCTGCATCGCGTCGGCCATTGGGACCTCGAGCTGGATCTAACCATTGGCTGTGAAGGGGAAGAGCAACTCAATCGATCCACTCTAAGAGCTAATCCCCGCCATTGGAGCTCTCGGAGCAACAAGGAATTCCTAACTCGAATTTTGAGAAGGGAGGTTCGTAATGTTGAAGAAAATAGAAGGAGCCATGAAGTGTGGCTGAACAATACATGTTCCTGATCGGAAGTGCTGTGGCGCAAGAGTGGCGATCTCTCACGTGATACCCCTGACTTTCAATCGCAACCTAGGCCCCTGAATAGGGAATAGAGAGCTTTTATTATTGTTACAATCATGAATAGCTTTATAAATTTTACGACTAGTCGATGGTGTTATCTATAGTACAGAAGTAGGTATATTGGTGTTTAGATATTGGAAAATGTAACCGGCTTTACAAGTAGCAGCACATACGGTGCCAATACTTAAGTTTGTCTCTTACTTAGTTATACGTAGTAGACATTATGGGTTTTCTAAGTGATTAATAGAAAATCTCGAGCTGTCATGCTGTTTGACATATGGGATTGATTTTAGGCCCTCCAAACTTGTTGATATGTTGACCTGCCAATTTAAGTACCCCTTATTTTAATGTTGTAGATAACCCGGACAAGCAGCTTGTGATTAAGTACTATACCTAGATAGTGTGTTGACAAAAGAAGTTATTATGTATGATTGTCAGGGAGGCACTTAAGATTCATGTTTCTGTGATGAGGGTTGTTTTACTATTACTTTCGGATGAGGTCGTTCTCTACCTAGGTAGTTCAGATTAAAGCTTCATCGGTTTATTTTATTTTATTTTGCATGTTCGATATTTTTAACTGGGCTGGGCATTAGCTATTTTCCTTGTGGATTTTGCCGATGGAAGTGGATTGAAGATATAGGTATCATGTATGAATAGGAGAATAAGATGAGTTGTCCAAGGGCAAGTGTAGTAGTGTCGCGTCGCCGACCATGTGACGTAATTGCTGTCAAGAATTTGTCAGCCAACAGCACACGTACTTAACATTGAACATATATACAAACATATCAGTTATTTCCAACACATAATCGGTGAAAGGCCGGGTGGGTGCGGCGAGGAATCCATGGATAGTAGCGCAGTAGTTGGAATACTAATCGTGCACCTTTGGATACACATTCCTCGCTCAGGGGTTCGATTCTCCTGGCGGCCAAATCATTTTTTTCGTCAATTTTTCAATTTTATCTAGTGTTTATTTAATACTAACTAACTAACATTAGGTACTCAATCTTTAAAAAGTTAACACATTAACTAACTAACACCCATTGAAGTTGACGTTGTTATAAATACAAACTTCCCCAGCTTATTTCAGTACACCCTCAACCACTACAATCAATACCACGACAATTTGATGCTTAATACTTCTTTAATTACACACATGAACACACACACAAACAAGATGCCTCGTTTGTCCTCCAAAATCAGCAAGTTCTTCAAGAAGAAGCAATCTCAGGTTTGCCGATGCTTATCTCCTTACACTGTACAAATCCAATTCTCGCATCGACGCATCCCACATTCTTGCATTCTCGACGCAACTTCCTTTAATTATACAGACTAAACTTCTCGTACATTCCATTTTGCGTCGATTGGAGGTAAAACCGTGAACATACCTTCGTCGCTCTTCCCGCCACTACACTTTACCGTTCCATATATAAAGAAGAACCCACGGCCTTGGATCCTTATTGAGGAATTTCTTTAAGCTCAGTACTTTTTACTTCTTCGTCTCCAAACCAACAACCTCAATATCGTCATTTACCTAGATATGACCACCAACCCTGATCGCCGACTGGCCTGTCGGTTTTTCTTATATCAGCAAAGCAAACGTCTTGTTCTCCTTTCACGCTTTTACCGTCGCTGAGAAAGTATCCCACCATCCGAGACACTCACTCACACCATCGTGAAATAGGAATCCGAAGCAACCATGTCGAAGCCCGACAAGTACAAGGGCCCTGCCGAGAAGAGTATCGGCGTCCCCAGCACTGCCGAGAGTAACGCTCGATTCAAACCATATACAATTCCTTACACCGGCGCTGGCGCTCAGCGTAACGACAAGGGCGATTGGGTCGCTCAGCGAAGGGTGGAATACCCTTGCGTTGTCTCCCACGCAGCCCCTCCCATCTACGCCTCTCGCCCTCTTAAGAAGGAGGGAAGGAAGCCTATCTCCGCCGAGGGCTACAAAGGGGAAGGACAGCAGAAGAAGGCCGGGCTTGAGCCCCAGAGGTTCCACTCTGGCTATCCAGCTAGTTACTTGAAGTCATCAATTGATGACTAGCGACCAGGTATGTATTTTTAGTGATACATTACGTCTAATCCCATCTCTCATACTTGGAATATCGAAAATCCCCCCTTTCTTTCATTTTGTTAACAATAATTTTATCATAGGACGCGACATGGGCCTACCATGTCTCATGACGTTAGACTATACATAATTTGCTTTGCTTCACAAGGATATACGAAAAGATCGGCAATTCTATTTCCATCGGCAACAAGGACTCGGTACCTAATTTTTCACGACAGGCAACGAATCACAATGGTAACGAGGCGCGATGAGATTGTATTCGCGGCGGCGTTTGGGGGTTTAGGTATACCGACAAGCGATATGGGCAAAGTAGGGCTTACATACACATATAATGGTAATAATAAGGAGGAGGGAAATTGGGCAAGGAAACAAGAAATTGGCACTGGCATGTTTCCTGGAGTATCATGAACGTGCTTAATCTCGAGGACTCGACGATGGGGAGTTTGGTAAGGCAACGGGCCTAAAGAATTCGTCTCCTTAGTTTTCTACACGAGTTAACTTACAACGAATGGAATATTGATCGGCGTGAATAACTAGCCTATGGTTCACTCGGCTTGTGACTGATGACCAGAATTACAAGTACAATGATAGCAATCATTAGGGCGGTAGGTCTTAAGCTTAAAGAGAACCTCTATTCCCTTTAACTAATGCGCCATATTGTTATGATCTTGTAATTCTTTTACTTGCTTATAACAATAGGGGTTAGTTAGTGTACCTATGTAAGCAGGGTAATTTTCCTTGGTCCTAATGACCACCAAGTCAGTAATGATACCCAAAACATAAAAACATACACCATGGACCTATCCCTTTTACTCTACCTACATTATAGAGACCACGAAACTCCTAAGTTAATTAGCAGATAACGAGAATACAAACAAATATCCAATTTCGGCATCCGAGCGATCCTACGTACAATTCAGGCCCTCGTACCCAGCCCGGACCAAGCTATCAGGGCCCGTAACATCGCCGACCCCAGTCCAGTAGAACAGGCCTCCCAGGCCCATGGTCCTGACGTACTCGGCCTTCATCGCGACGGTCCTCGGGACGTCGAAGCTGACGAAACCCTTCCCGCCGGGCGAGCGGTCGACGTAGCTCGCGGCGGCGACGGCCTCGTCGACGGACGCCTCGCGGATCCACTCGCGCGGCAGCTCGTTGTAGTCGGTCTCGGCGGCGGCCTTGAAGGGCTGGCCGACACCGTGGGCGCCCGCGAACGACCGCGCGTACGCCGGCACGCCCAGCACTATCTTGCGCGCCGGGAAGCCGCGCTCGGTCAGGTAGCTGACGCCGCGGTGGCACGAGTGCCGCAGGCCCGGGTGCACGGCGCGCTGGTCGCCGGCCCGCGGCAGCAGCTGCGCGTGGTGCCCCGACACGTCGGTCCACGGGCCGTTGAAGTCGTAGCCCATGAGGTTGAGGCTGTCGAGCAGCCGGCCCGCAGCAGCCACGTCGATGTTCTTTAAGCAATACTCGCCGACAGGCAGGGCAGTAGTGAGCAGGTACCGCGGCGCGGGCAGCGCCTCCCGCAGGGCGCCGAGGAGCGCGAGGTAGTCCGCGCCGGCCGCGGGCGTCGTCGGGTGCTCCCAGTCGACGTCGACGCCGTCGAGCTCGAAGCGGTCGACGAACTGCTGGCACGAGGCGGCGAGGGCGGCGCGGCGCGCGGGATCCGCGGCCACGGCGGGGAACTCGGCGCTGCCGCTGCCGCCGCCGACGGAGATCAGAGTGCGGAGATCCGGCTTCGCGTGCTTCAGCTTGGCGAGGGCGCGCAGGCAGCCCGGCTCCCCGTCGGCGAGCTTGGTGCAGTCGGCGAACTCGTCGAGGAACTGGAGGGACCCGTCCTCGCTGAGGCGCGCGAAGGCGTAGAAGACTTGGTTGACGCACTCGAGCTGCAGGGACGAGGGGGGCAGACCATTGTAGATGCGCCAGCTGGGGTAGTAGACGGCGTTGATAGGGGCTTGGCTGGCTGGGGTGGACATGGTGGTGGAAGTTTAGGGGCTCAGGAGCTTACTCAACTGAGGGGTATATATACTCGGGAGGGATGTTAAGGCTGTTATGGAATGATGAGATAATGAAATGAAATGAAACGAAATAAAATTCACTGGGGTTCTTGAGGCTTGATGATACTTAGAGATACGGTGTAATTGCCTACTTTGTGATAGTTGGGTTGAATGAATATTAGGACATTGGGTTGATGATGATGATGATGACGATGATGGCATGAGACTCCCTAGGTAGGTGGGTAGGTACATAGACAGGTACCCGAGCTAATGGTTAGGTACATGTATATAGGAGAGGCCTTTTACTCTTGATGTGGCTTGAAAAGGTACCGTACCCGTGGACTCTTCCTTCCGTAGCAAACCCTACCCGAGAAAGCAAGTGGACGGTGCGCGAGAAAGGGCTGTGGTAACACAGGCACTTGAATTTGGAAGGAACTTGAACTAGAGTCCGGCCTGGGAGATCCCAGGCTGTTGACTAAACTCTTCCTTCCAGTACATGACATTTGTCTCGAGCCGGGGTTGCAGGTGCTAAGCTAGACCTACCTGACTAGAACTTCCATTTTCTGGACCCTTAAGCGGGAGGCTTGAGTTTAATATGACCCGTGTTTCGAAAGGGAAGAGAGTTTCGTGGCACCTACCCAGTACCGGTAAGGTGCGGTGCGGTGCGGTGCGTGTCCATGTTTGGCAGACGCTGAAGACATCCTTCCTGCCATATTCGAATCAATCTCCCCTTTCTTCATGCTTTTAAAGATATCTATGAGTACCTAGGAGGAACTATGATTACCTAAACATGAGTGGAAACAAATTGACATTATCAGATTATCAAATTATCGAATTTTCAGAGTTATAAATGTGAATTTATTCTGGTATTAAAAGAGTGCGCCTAATTAGCCGAATTATGTACGAAAGAAACCCTTGTTAGAAGCCCGCCTAGATGCATATATATGTCCGTAAAGGATGTAAAGAAGTATCCACAATTCCACAAACCCGCATGATTAAAACGCCGATGTACCGGGACTCATCTTGTCTTTTGGCATATGACTTTAACTCTGCACCTGCACCTGCATCTCGTCGTCACCTCAATAAAAACCTCCTCTTTTGCTTTTCAGCCAGGATTCCCTTGATAACCTTTGGTTATAACTAAACCATACCTGCTGGCAATGTCAAGATTTGGTCAATGTGAAGATTTCTTGAGCATCATTGTGTTCTCAAAGTTGATGAGCACATTGATGATGACGATAATAATGAGATGTTCTCATCCATCCATTCATTCATTTCATTCGCACCTCTCGATGTGGTGTAATGTCGCGGTGAAGTTCTTCACTTAAGGGCACCACATCTCGATCTTGACATTTTTCACCTCGTCGAGGACCGTAAAATCCATCCCTGTTTGCTTGAAGGAAACGATTATCATGTCGAATGCTTCGAGGCTCGCTTTATTCCAATAATCCATATCTAGACGCGGAATGTGAGGGATGGCGCTTTGCTTGACCAGAGAGTCGGCAAACATGACATCTACCCGCCTCGAGTCTGCCAGAGTCTGGATGAGTTTTAATGCCGGTGAGTTGCTTAGGTGAGATTGGCCAGCCTTAAATCCGACTCCGACGACGAGTACTCGTGGTCGAATACCATTGGCTTCTCTCTCGGTGTAATCGTTGTATCTTACGGGCTCAGAGGTGGTAGTTTCATTGCTGATATGCAGGCCTTCTTTTTGCATGGAATCATAGGATGTTTGAGCCTGTAGGTTGATGTCGGTGTATTGCGGTTTGACCTGGAAAAGAGAATCTAGAACCCTTTGGCCGATCTTCTCTGGTCGCTGCCACATGGTCTCGGTGGCCATCTTTAAGAGAGGGAATGTGCTGTTCGCTAAGAGATAATAGGGATTGACCGGAATGCAGTGCCCTCCGACCCCGAGGCTGGGGGTGAATGGCGTATAACCAAACGGCTTCGTAGATGCCGCTCTACACACCTCATAGGGGTCGATTCCATGGTCGATGCAAGCATCTGCCATTTCGTTGGCGTACGTGATTGCCACCATTCTCTGGCAGTTCTCGTACAGTTTGGTCATCTCGGCCGTCTCTGGCGTGGACACCGGAACGATGGTATCGAACACGCGCGAATAGAGGCGAGTGATGGCGTCGAGAGATCCCGGGACGACGTCATCTAGCCCAGATAGAACCTTGGGGATTGATTTCATCGGCGGTTCTGTCCGCCCGGGGTCGACCCTCTTCAAGATGGTTAGCGGACCTGCTGAGTTTCCCGTATTTATTGTTCGTATGAACGTACCTCTGGGGACATGCCCGCGAAAAATCCTCTCTCTTGAGCCAAGGGGCCAAGTAGCTGTCTTGTCATCCCTATGGCAACTGAGCTCTCGATCACCACGGTTGAGCCGGCCCTAGCATATCTGCGGATATTCATCAATGCGCTCTTGACGTATGAAGTGTCGATTGTTTTATCGGCCTTGAGAAGTGTTGGCACTGAAATTAGGAAGTGAGTGGCCCTTGCGAGCTCTCGAGGATCAAGGGTAAAGGTGGCCCGGCTTCCTTCACCGCCGTGTTCTGCTTGTAACCTTCGGAGTTGCTCCTCGGAGACATCGAAGCCTAACACGTTGTACTGGGTCGAAAAACTGCCGATAAGCTGGGCACCGACATATCCGCATCCTATTACGGCCACCAAAGGTTCTTCATCTTCGCCGATGCGGTCGAAGTTGGCTAGCTTGAAATCTTTTAACTCATCTGCTTCGACGGGGAATGTGGAAACATGGGGAGTGCTGGGTGGTGAGGTCTCCTGGCTCGGCTTGTCACTCTGCCTCAACACTTCCATGGCTCGGGAAAAATCGTGGACTGTGAAAGCCCCCCGAACATCCTGCAGAACATCGTCTACAAGAAGCGAATTCATAGTGGATTTCTAACGATGTAACGAAGGTATCAATGGACAAGTGCTTTCGAGAGTTTGTCTGCCGAAAAGCGCAAAGAGATTGACGGTGATACAATATGAAAGTTCGAAGCGAAAGATAGTCGACAAAAATAGGCTTGCAATATGGATGATAAACTTCAACTTATCCGGGTTATAACATGGAATATAAAGTGTTGAGGCTTTAGAGAGAGGCATCATGACTGACTCGAACAAAGAGCAAATGCCACTTTTTTTTCGCTTAACAATTGTTTCAACTCTACTACATACAACCGACGATGGACCTGAAAGAGTAGCGTAACTAATTTCGCCCCGGCCTGGCACCCCGAAAATTGGTCATCGTCGCTCTCGAGCCCGGCCGGAGTTCAGTTGATGCAAGGTTTTGCCCCTTTCCAACGGGTAAAAGATGCAGGTGGTGGGCCCATGCTACCGTTGAGACATCTCTGCACACTAGCTCTAGTAAGTGGATAACTTCCCTCGCGAGTCATTGCATTATGATCGATCTCTTAGTCGCTCTATCTCGATATCGCCAATACCGCGTTACATCTACGTCGGGTACGCTAGCAAGCTAGATGTATAATTAAAGTCATTACATCGTTCTGGACTTCCGTCCCTTCGCATATGATCTGCACAGGCTACATATGGTCAGTTCAATGTTTCTAGCTACATATTGGCTCTCTATAACGTCAATGTATTGACTTGAATGTCTACCTAAGTATGTATCAAGTTCCTCATTAGGCTTGCAGCCACCCGTTCTTGTTTCCGAGAAAGCAACAGAGTTGTGAAGGGCGTTAGCACGACAGCTACCTGAGCTCTGACGTTTTACTAGGCGCACCGACCATTTCACTACAAGTAGCTGTCGTGCGCTTGGAATCGTGTCGCGTACCAAATTATAGCTTGATCCCCGGATCACAAAATATCCATCTTGCCACCGAAGCCATACTATAGGTCTAGGGTCGATTCTTTACCCTCCTACATCATTTCAAGCTGATGCGATTGGCTGCCTACCTAGGGCGAAGCTAGCATTATTCATTCTCTGGGGCAGTTTCGATGCTACTTATATACTACTTCTTCGTTTTACGCATATCCTCTTGAGCTGCTGTGGATATTGATGTCAGCTCCCTGACTCGGAGACATAGTATATGGAGTCTTTTGCGGACTCATTGTCTGAGTTTTCGTCTCCAGCATCACGGCTACCTATTTTTCAGCGGTCCGGATAGGTTATACTTCACTAGGTCGTTCATTGGAATCCGCAAGACCAGCTCCAGTCGAAAACTCAATCTCCTCCCGAGCCTGTTTACGCAACTACGTACGCGAATTTGAGTAAACCCGCTATTCCTGAGGTTTGTAGCGGACTTCCTCAAGCCTCTGGGGCTTCCGATATGATCTGGTAGCCCCATTTCGCTACGCAATGATTTCTTGTTGCCGATAAATATGGAGCAATATTTGTAGCGGCACGCCTTGTGGATAGCTACGATCATCCCTTTAGCTGCTCATCAGGATCCAGTTTACCACTCAGCTGGGTCAGAGCTCCTCTGACCTATGAAATCAAAATGTGTTCACACCTCATCGGAGCCTGCGACTATGTATCTTGGATATCCCGTCCTTGCCCCCCTTGGCGTAAATAGCCTCCAAGGCATTGACGGTGACTACAAAACGGGTACATAGAGGTCCTTACATCTCAACAGCTCTTGGGTGATTCTATTTCTCATTTTCTTCTTATAGAAACTTGGTTAGTCGTTCATTAAAGCTAAGCTAGGAGCGCTTGAAGCCCTTCGTTCTTGAAAACCTCTTTTCTTTTCCTACAGGCCTACAATCTGTTCTCTCACTACCGCGCCGTAGTCTTTTCCGAGAACTGCACCTAGCACATACGATCGTGTGATCCGGCTGCTTTCCCCTTATTGCCCTTCTGTTTTAGCCTATCAAAATTTCTCATCGGTATACCACGGTTGCCAAGATCAAGAATAAGACAAGTATTATGGCCTTGTCTAGTCATCCTCCTAGAGTATGTCGAGCATTTCTTATCCTACTAGGCCTAACCTAACCGTACCATATAGAAGACACATAATCTATTTAACAACGAAAATGAACGTACTTTTGCAGCAAGCCCTTTTGCAAACCCCTCGGGGTCCTCTAGTGTATATGCATCATCTCAAGCCCTCTCGCAAGATGATGCCTCCGAGATAGTCGAGATCCCACGTGCGGCTCACTCGATGCCCGGGGAAGCTGACGATTCTGATGCTTCCATTGACATACCTCCACGATCCTCCCGTCGGCAAACCGTAGATCTAGAACGGTATCATAGTGCGGTAGCGTCGTTGTCGTCAGTATCCACGTCGTCGTCGCTACCTACGTCAGAACCTACGTCACCTTCGCCGGGTACACCTGAGGATGAGCGCCCAGATCGAGCAGATCTCCATGATCTACCTCCGCTTACAGTTAACATAACGAGTTCAGCCTTAGCTGCCGAGGCTATAGACCCTGAACTCATAAAGAAGGGGAAAAGAAAGGTCGCTAGACACAAATACATCGCGATATCCTTCATCTTTTCCGTCAAGTGAGTACTACATCTGAATCGCGACATATACGGAGCTAACGCCCTATAGCTTTATATTGATCTTTGCTACTTGGTACTGGTCTAGGTTCTATTATCTTTACCTTCCACTGATCTCATTGCCCCTTGTTCTCAACTGCGTTATGATTTTCGACATCATTATTTGGTCATTGAAGAACAGAGTCTTCAAACCAAAAATGATCATGCCTGAGAAACCGGAAGAGATGGTTCTACTTATGCCTTGCTATAACGAATCCTTTGAAGAGTGCACTAGGTCGCTGGAGTCGCTTGTCAATCAAGTCAATATCAGTCAACACAAACAGGCAATCATGGTTGTCTGCGATGGCAAGGTTCGAGGGCCTGGTATGGAGAAGACTACTGCCGAATATCTCATGCAGGATATATTCTCTGATAAAGTTGAGCGGAGGATGCTCCGCGCGGCATATGTGGCATGGGATGGCCAGTCCATGGATGTCGAGATCACGAGAGGTGTATACAAGGGCGTACCGTTCTTTTGCATCGTCAAGCAGCAGAACCAGGGCAAGCGTGACAGCTTGATCGTCGCCCGTTCCTTTGTCCATAACTTTAACCTGCGCCACAAACGTCCCAAGGTCATATTCAACCCCGAGTTTTTCAAGGCGATGACAGACTTCCTAGTAAAGGATGCAGGAATTACACATATCGAGCTGTTGATTGGTATGGATGCCGATACAATATTTGCAACAGATTGCATTAGTCAACTGATCAAAGAGTCCCATCACCCTGACACTGTCGGTGTCTGCGGCTATGTTGCTGTCGACTACTCGACCGGCAATTGGAATATCTGGTCTATTTACCAAAACGCCGAATACACCATCGCTCAAGGATTACGACGTCTTCATCAGAGTCTCTGCACCAAGAAGGTCTCATGTCTCCCCGGGTGTTGCCAATTGCTCCGTGTCTGTGAAGAGACGTGCGGCGACTTCATTCTCGTCCAGGAATTTGGCTACCACCCCAAGCCAACAGATGGCATCATCAAGCGTATCCGTGCTACGGCATCCGAGGATCGCAATCACGTCTGCCTGATGCTTATGACATTTCCCAAGGCCAAGACGAGGCAAGCCCTGAGAGCGTACGCTTTTACCGATGTGCCACATTCCCTCGCGGTCTTCCTTAGCCAACGTCGACGGTGGACGCTCGGCGCGACAGGCAATGATCTGATGTTGATGGTTGAATCCTCGTGGCGTTTCAATCTCTGGGAGCGAATTGTTGCGCTTTCTAATGTCCTGACTTGGGTCCTTAACTTTTTCGTCATCGCCAGTCTGGCTTGCATGATTAACGCATTCTTGCGTAAGTAATTTTCCCCATATTTTTAACGATAGGTTCTGCTGTCGCATAGATACTAACAGGCGTAATTATTACAGACCAACCTGCCTGGATTATATTGATCTTTGCCTCCGTCATGATCATCCCGCTCTGCTACTACTTCGGCCTAGTGTTTTGGCTGTGCCGCAGCTGGCTCGAGCGTCGCCAGTTCCTACTAGGTCTACTCGTCTTTACCACCTGCGGCCCGTTCATCAACATATGCGTCACTTTGTACGCTTGCGTTTACATGGACAATTTCGGCTGGGGAAAGACGCGCAAGGTTATCGCCGAGAACGGTGAGGCTGAAGAGCCCGACTGGCAGGTACAGCACGACCGGTTCGAGGATGCTCTCCATAACGACGAGAAGATCATCGGCACCCTAGTTGCTGATGAGGAGAATCAACTGGAATCCGCGGTTTACCGGACGCCATTCACGGCACCCACCCCGAGCGTACTCAGCCTCAATAGCAGGACTCCCAGTTACAACATGCAAGCCAATATGCAAGGCCCTACTTCCACGTATCTTACCGTCCCGGGAATGCTCACCGCTGACAGCAGGACTGCCAGCTATAACATACAACGTCCTGCTCCCACTCATCCTCCCACCCACAACCCTCATGATCCCGAAAAATCGGTAACATAACTAAAACAAACTAAAAGTTTTCTATGAATCACGGCGTTTTAAAAATCACAAATTTGACACACCACAATTAATTCCTTCTTTCAAGTTATCGTCTATCTTTTCCCATTTTCTCCTTTTCTCCTATACGTATTTTGGACTATACCTCGGCCTCGCAAATGTCTGCATTCATAGCGCTCATGGTGAAGAAGTTAGGAACACTAAAAGCTTACTTTCTTTCGCATATTCACCACGTCCACGTTGGTCATCGGCAAAGCCGCTCGTTGGAAATTGCTCCAGCAATCCAGTCGTTGTTTTCTAATTATATTTCGTACTTTATAGATCGGTATAGATACCACGCCCGATCGGCCTGTAGCCAAGGGAAAGATTAATATTAATATATGCATAACTCATTGCAACCTCGGTAACCAATCAGAAAGTTACCTAGGTATCTTAAGCCTGTGGTAGTATCGTATGTGCTCATGTAGTTCGACATGAATAAATCCTATATAATGGTGGCTTGACGCTTTAGATGGCTTGATAGTCTGACCCGGGAGGCCTTAGGGGTAAGTCAACTAGGTAGGGACGATCTAGGTAAGTTTGAATACCGGTAGGCAACTAGGTGCACAGATCATATTCAGGACTATCTGATTTCTGGTATTTGTCGTCAAGTGTGCCGCTTGTGACATCTTCCAAGGATTGTGTTTTTGTATAGGAGAGGTAACAGAAGAAGGGGCTATGTTCATACCTAAGCAATTTTGGTCACTTATATGTATGCAACGTGATAGTTTACGCCTAGGTGGCACTTGACTTAGCATGACACACAAAAGGGGGAAGTAGAAAAGGAGTAAGGTAGGTAGCAGAAAAGTCAAGTAGAGAAGGATAGAGAGACCAGGTAAATAAAGAGCAAAATAAAGCATGACTATCACCAAATAGACTCGAGTTTATATATTTAGGAAGTTCCGACAGTGACAAGACGTTTTGGCGTCAACGCAGCGTTCCATCCAACTCTGGCGCATGATGGCTTCCGCCAGCGACCTTCAAGCTTACAATCATTAGGTTTCTAGGAGGCTTATTACTTCAGCCTTCTGACTATATCACACATCCATCACACTTCTTAAAGCCAGACAGCAGACTTTAGCGTTTTCAGCTTCTGTAGCAAATCGCCATAGACACCTATCTTTCTCGGGCTATTTATTCAGATATCGTTAACTCGAAATGCACAAGAAAGCCTTATTCGCTATGGTTGGCATTACGACCGGATTAGCCTTAGCCATCGGCGGCTTCGTTTGGGCAATATTCGGAGGCCCCGACGGGATGCACTACAAGGATCCACGCCGCGGGAACACGACGGCCGGGCTGGAACGACGCACGTACGTATCATGATATACACATATATTTGAACATACACCAGCCCCCACTGTAAAAGCATCCCGACTAGTAACTAAGACTCTCTCTCTCTCCCCACGAACAGCTACGACATCCCCCGCGGCAAGCCGCTCTTCGACATGCCGCGCCACCGGCCCGGCGCCGTGCCCTACGGCAAGCCCATCTTCAAGTGCGCGAACGCGGGGCAGGTGGCGCTGGGCTTCGACGATGGACCGTCGTACTGGACGGAGCGGATCCTCGAGCACCTGGACCGGCACCGGGCCAAGGCCACGTTCTTCGTCACGGGCGACAGCCTGCTGCTGGGCGGGCGGCGGATCGACGACGCGGGCTCGGCGTGGCCGGGGCTGCTGCGGCGGCTGCACGCTGAAGGCCACCAGCTGGCATCGCACACGTGGACGCACGCGCGGCTGGACCGCGTCGGCCGCGACGGCGTGCGCGCCGAGATGGTGTACAACGAGATGGCGTTCCGCAACGCGCTGGGCCTGGCGCCGACGTACATGCGGCCGCCGTACGGGGTGTGGCGCGACGCCGCGGTGCGCCGCGACCTGGACGCGCTGGGCTACCACGTCGTCATGTACGGCGTCGACACCAAGGACTACCTGCACGACGACCGCGACGACATCCAGGTTTCCGTCGACATCTTCGACGGCGCCGTGCGCCCCGGCGGCAACGGCTCGTACATCGTGCTCGCGCACGACGTCACCGAGTGGACCGCGCTGAAGCTGGTGCCCGCCATGCTGAAGACCATCGCGTTGAGGGGGTACAAGGCCGTGACCATTGGCGAGTGTCTGAATGACGAGCGGGAGAATTGGTACAGAGATCCCGAGTCGGAGCAGCAGCAGCAGCAGCAGCAGCAGCAGCATGCGTGATGGGGCTTAAGGCTTAGGGCTTGGGAGTTAGAGAGGGTTGTATTCTCATTCGGTCGAACAGGTTACCTACCTCCTAAGGGAAGTATAGCTTAGATTAATCATTAATATCGGAAGAGAGGCACGGGGCCACTCCTATTTTCTTGACTTGCCGATTTCACGAAAACGGAGCTGTTTGTCTTGATCACTTGATAAAGTCCCTGTGGTACACAGTCTCGTCGACCATCCCTTGATACTTGTCCGGGGGGGATGTACGTTCCTGGATAGCTGGTCTCTCCGTCTAAATGAATTTGAAGAACAGGACATTTGAGCTTGTTTTCCGATGTATTTTTGGTATATGCAAATAAGGCTTTGGGCTCGAATTTCTAAGTCGCCACCCTTATACTCACGGCAGATCCTATACCCTAGCTAGGTAGCTAGTATTAGAAGTTGGCTTCCAGTAAACAACTCAACATATGATGCTTGATCCGTTTGCCCTAACGGTTTGCTCAGGTCCAAACTGAGTAGGGTCGCCTATTATTTAGCGGTAAGACACCAGACACCCTTGTAAGCAGCCAAATTCCACCAGCTGTTTTCGGTGCTGATTGGCGCGCATACGAATCACTAACAAGTCCGGATTAGCTCAAGCCTTCAGATCCTCTAACTTACACTAGATACCTCCTAAGTTAAGAACTAGGTACCGCCACCGCTTACACAGCTTTCTTTATGCCGGTAGACAGGCAATTAGATAGGTATGGGTATATGAGTCGCCGAGGCTTGGGCTTGTAGACTAAGATCGAGTATACACTACCTAGTTACGGTAGAAACTCTCTAGCTTAGCAGCTTAGGAAGTTGATGGCCTTGGCCGGCTCTTGATCGGAGAGCCTCTTCCTCTTTGAAGCTAAATACCAAGAAACTAATCCCCGCTTTGCGCCGGGTTTCCTTTCTCGTATAGTGATCTGACCTCCCCCATATCCGTTATGGAGGCTCCGTGGGGACAGAGGAGATGACGACCCCCTCGTTTCTCCCCCCCCTTTGTGCGGGACTGATACTTATGTATGTCACCGATCCTACCTAAGCTGCATATTTGGAGATTTGGGGCGGCGGGGTTAGTCTTCAGAAAATAATATCGAGTTGTTTTTCTTCGGGACCATCTTGCGATCCCAGTCTAAGTCAAAGCCCTGCTTGAGTCTTTGTCACCTCTACCTATGTCAGCCACTTCGGCTCGATATCGGGAACGAGACATGGCGAGGACCGGGACCTGTGACCTGGTTTTCGAAGCCATTAGCCACAATGCAGCGGTTATTTCGTAACTGGAGTCTAAACTATATCAGGAAGTAAATTTACATGATACCCTTTTCTCCCTACATGAAAGAATATTTATAAGGTATACATCCTGTAGATCGCCCCCCTCTCCGGTTTGTCTTCGAGGCTTTTACAAGAAAAAAACCTCTCACAGCATTGACGCCCACTCGCTCACTTTCACTCTCGCAAAGGAGGATAAAAGGAGTCTATAAACGGTATATATGGACTTAAGTGCGTGCTAACGAATCCGAATGTGTGTTGCTTCGAGCAAGAAGAGACAAGATGGAGAGACTCCCTGGCTTCAACGTAGTCAATGTCTTAGAGAAGCGTCAGCTACTCATTGCGATTAATTGTATCGCGGCACTAGTACGTATTAACAGAATTTCGCAACTTGGATTTGATTTCAGACAGATATTCATTTTCGATACTCTCTTTCGCATAAATCTAACATGTCATTTATCGTAGTCCATCTTCTTCTTCGGCTATGACCAAGGTATGATGGGCGGCGTCAACAACGCCAAGGATTATATCGATCTTATGGGCTTCGGCTATGTCGACCCGGTGACGGAGGAGCCCATCATCACAAACAGTTTGCTGCAAGGTGGGATCGTCTCGGTTTACTATTTGGGAACTTTGTTCGGCTGTCTAGGCGGCGGATGGGTTGGCGACAAGGTCGGCAGAATTAAGACTATCGCCTTGGGAGCTGTGTGGGCTATATTGGGCGCGAGCTTGCAGTGCTCGGCTCAGAACCACAATTGGATGATCTGCGCTCGTTTCGTCAACGGTATAGGGACTGGTATACTCAATGCCATTGTCCCGGTCTGGTAAGTTGTTCTTCGTCTCTTACACAGCGTGGTGATGAAGGCTTGTTTGAGAACATCTAACCTAATACTCATTAAGGGCGACTGAGACAGCAGAGCACACCTCGAGAGGCCAGTTTATTGCTATCGAATTTACTCTTAACATCCTCGGCGTTGTCGTGGCTTATTGGCTCGAGTTCGGTTTGTCATTCATCGACAATGGAAATTCACCAATCCGATGGCGATTCCCCATCGCCTTCCAGATCATCCCTCTCCTCGTGCTCCTAGCGGCGGTTTGGTTCTTCCCAGAGTCTCCTCGATGGCTTGCTAAGGTCGGGCGAGTGGAGGAGGCTCGCTTGGTCCTATACCGCCTGCGAGGGTCTACCGGAGAAGATCGCGAGAGGGCCGAGTTGGAGCTGAATGATATTAACAATATCGTCGCGCTCGAGTCAAAAGAGTCTACGAAAAACTCATATTTACACATGCTGTTCGGTATCGGATCGGGAGATCTGCATACTGGACGCCGTGTCCAGCTTGTCATCTGGCTCCAGATCATCCAAGAATGGGTTGGCATTGCTGGAGTCACCATCTATGCTCCAACAATCTTCCGTATAGCCGGTTTCGATACGTTCAAGAGCCAGTGGATCAGCGGCCTAAACAACATCTTCTATATGTTCGCCACTCTCATCTGTGTATTCACCTTGGATCGAATCGGTCGCAGATGGACTCTTTACTGGGGAGCCGTTGGTCAAGGCATCGCCATGTTTCTCGCCGGCGCTTTCTCTAAGTTAGGCCAAGACGCGACTGCGAGGGGAGAAATCGATAAAGCCAACTCTTTCGGAGCAGCGGCAGCATCCTTCGTTTTCATATTTACCTCCGTTTTCGGTGCGACGTGGCTCACGGTGCCTTGGTTGTATCCTGCTGAGATCTTCCCTCTCCAGGTGCGAGCTAAAGGCAACGCCTGGGGAGTGTTTGGTTGGTCGATAGGCAACGGTTGGCTAACTCTGCTGTGTCCGGTTATGTTCGCGAGTAAGTTGAGCCATCCCTTTATGAGTCTTCCCCCTCTCGACCGTCTAGCTAAGCTGTTGCAGATATTGGTTCTACCACTCTGCACATCTTCGGCTTGTGCAATATAGTAGCGATTCCCATCGTCTGGGCTCTGTATCCCGAAAGCAACCAGCGGACGCTCGAGGAGATGGATCTCCTATTCGCCGCACCCACTCCCTGGGTCTGGGACGCCGAAAAGAAATTTGCAGAATTAAAGGAGGCACAGCCGGGCCTTGTTCAGGCTGCGAAGAGGGGCGAGCATGTTGTCGATCCCGAGGCTGGTATCCTGGTGCATTCCGCAACGCCAAAGCCCGAGGATACTGTTCAGACAGAGAGCGAGGAACATGCATCCTCGTAGACGGATTATCTCTCGGAGTGCGACTTCGATAACTTACTCCCTTGGAATCGTTACCACTTCATCCAGATCGGTCTGGATAAGTGAGATTCTACAAGAAGTGTTATTATATATTTCTATGTAGACTGTATGGGCTCCTATTGTCTACTTAGGTACGGATGAAAACCAGAGAAAGTAGACAGGAATCTATTGATACCCCTAAAAATAGCCTGAAACTAATATATCTTTCATTATATGGTTTAGTTCTTTTTCTATTGCAGTAGTCGAGGGCGGAATATATTTCGACTTATAATACTAACCTAGTCGACGTAGTAGAAATACACAAGTGTTGCAACAAGTTGAAGCGAGGCGAATTTACAAAGCCAAGACCCAAAGGTTGATTGCTGAAACGATTCACCCGCGGTGATCTTGATCTACAGAAGCACATTTACACTACTTTTAGATATGTTTCGCGTGAGATATCCTAGTGACGATGGAGAAACAAGGTGAGACGAACTCGTAGTGCTGAAACGCCATTTCTTTATTATTTTCTCTCGGCATCACTTGGAATCATGTTTTGTATGCGACAAGCTTTCCATCTTCCCCGTCCCATCCACAACTCCCGAGTCATCTGAGATTCTGAATCCTACCATCGCTTAGCTTGTCCCATCACCTTGGCATTGAGATTTCCGTAAAGCCTCAAAATGCCTATGTTATTAATAATAATTATTAATAAAATATCCGCACTCCACCATCGCTCCAAACTCCGCTTGCGCTCCCCATAATGCTAGCTACGGCGAAGAGAAATAGCACAGGATCTCCTTTTCTGCTTAGTATGCATTACGTGGTCGGCGAAGCATCGATAGTCACCACCCCTTCCGTACAGTACACACTATCGTCACAGGGGTATTAATCTACGGTAATAGGTCAGTTAATAGACACGCAGGTGTTATAGGCGGTGTACCTACTTCGGAGGTATGTGACATCTAGTCGTGTGTTTATTCAGCCTCGCCTTCCGCGCCGTGGAACCCGATAGCACCATCACCGACTACCAAGGCAGGCGAGTAGGCTCCGAGGTTGATGTTTAAGGGGGCGGCGGCAGCAAGGGCCGTGAGGGTGGCGAACATAATAGCGAATGCGGACTTCATCTTGTCGTCTTGTCTATTGACTGGGAATAAATTATAGGATGTATTGGGAGTAGTAGACAGTGAGGTGTATGTAACCGATAAGACAGATGACCAGATCTAGACGCAGAGAAAATAATATGGTGCACCTGTGCACTGCTCTGAAATGGCAACTGGAAAGAGATACAAAAGAACGTAAGTTGGGATGAAGAGGGCCGGCTATCAAAAGAAGAGAAGAGAGAAGGTAAATATCAGGGAGGTGTCAGCACTCTTATTATGTTTCCTAGATCCCATCTCTGATGAACACTCAAACGCACAGATAGGTACCTAGGTAGTTAGTACACGCTTCTACTCCGGGGTAAGAATCCCAAAATGGGTAAGTTAGGTAGGCATCTGGCTTTGGATATCCTAGGTACACACTAGGAGACCTTTGCATGAAGCCGGGCTACTAAATCTGCCAAGCTGCACAAGCTCTAGGCGATCCCACGGCTTGGCCCGATCTGAGGCCCTTGGCAGTCTCAAACCCTACGAGTAATACGCACACACGGTGTCTGAGAATGAAAGGAAACAAGATAAAAAAAGAAACATAGCTCCCATACCAACTCTACCCTGAGTTTCGCAGCGCAATTAGCTTATGAGCGACGACAACTATCACGGCGCTAACAGGGAATGTGTTTCGACTTCATCGAAGCCGCTGATTCAGGAGACCCAATTAAGAGTTACCCAGGTAGCTATAGAAATAGGCGAATAACCGCAAAGTAGTCCGACAAGACTACCTAGGTAAGAATATGTCTTTCGTATGTGTAGAGGTAGATATCGCATTTCTATCATGTATTCCACGAGCTGTTAACACATATACATATTAATAACGTGATTAAATCGTTGCCCTCTCCTATAGCTTTCGACTCTCTTCGACCGCGCTAGGATATAAGAAACTAGGATATAAGAAATAAAACTAAGGAAAGGTTCAAACAGTATAATAGCGCCGAGACCTAGATCTGGTACTAAACAGGAGCATCGGTCTAGTCACGGTGCGCCGCTATGCCGTATCGCCAAGCTGTATCACGAAAACCCTCTTAGCTGAAAATCACACAGGCCAAAAATAGCTATAGCATCCTAGTGAGGATATTAGATGATCACTCTCCATTACCCTCGAGGGATACTTGTAATTACTGTGGTACTAGGTAGTTATGAAGATTGAAGGGGGTTGGGGGTTGGCCAGTTAGAACAGCTACAAAGACATCCACCGTATGTCTGGTATCTTGAGCTGTTCAAAATGATATACCTATCATATTCTTATTTATATGACGCTATATAATTAGGATATGAGTTAGTTTTCGTAACCAGGTACGTTATATCAAATGGCTAAGAAATGTTAGAGAAGAAAAGAAACCAGTTGTTGCAAATCAACATCTTAATTAGTATTCATTCGCTGTTAAAGTTGAAATCCAACAACTGAGCATGATGAAGACTATAGCCAAGTTAAGCATATCATCGAGGTAATATCTATCCGTCAGCTTCTGTCAAACTTATATCCTATTCTCAAAACTAGAGCAGTAGCCTAGTGAGTTTTTAATATGTATAATAACAAAACCACCCCCTATCCAACCATCACCGATTCCAGCCCTCCCCCCTACAAATCCGGCATACTCCTCAAATAGCTCTCCAAGCTCTGAAGCTCGATCCCGCGCTGTTTATTAAGCGTGCTATCCATATCCCACGCCACGCCCCTCCCCGCCGCCCACACATTCGTATACTTGAGCATCCCATCATCAGGCCGCTCCTCCAGCTTGCCCTTCAAGAACTCCGTGTCCCACAGCTCCCTCGTCCACTGACCTCCGAACCTCTCCTGCACCAGCTCCGCCACCCGCTCGTACGTCACCGTGTCCCCAGCAACATACACCACTCTCCCCTCCCCCTTTCCTCCCTCCCCCTCTCCCACTCCTGCCCACACCCCAAACACAACCTCCGCCGCCATCCTCCCCACATCCCGCACCCCCGTCATCGAAAGCCTAGCCCCCCAACTCCCCAGCGTGCGCACCCTCCTCGCCCCTAAATCTACGACCCCGAACTCGGGCAAGAACAAAAAGCTCATAAACAGGCCCGTGGACACGATCGTCCACGCTGTCCCCCCCCCCTGCCGTTCCTGCGCGCGCAGCAATCCCCGCACCGCCAACTGCTCGTCGAACAACTCCTGCGCGCCCCCGGCGCCCACGACGTCGTAATCGATGCCCCACTGCCAGGGGACGTAGCGGCGGACGCGGGCCCGCAGCGCCGCGCGCGTGATCTTGACCTGGGAGCCCGGCGGGAGCCCGAAGCCGGCGCAGGAGACGACGGTGTGGAAGCGCGCGAAGGTGCGCGCGAGCTGCGCCGCGGAGTCGCGCGCCAGGTCCCCGGCTACGAGCTCGGCGCCTAGCGATCGCAGGTATGCGGTTTGTGCCTGCCGGGCCGGGTCCTGGGCGGAGGGGGCGGGGTGCCGGAGGAGCACTGCGATGGTGGTGGTGCCGCGCTTGGGGTGCTGGGCGAGCGCCTCGAGGACGGCGGTGCCGAGCTCGCCCGCGCCGAGGACGAGGATTGATGGGGGGTTGGCCATGGTGGAGGGGTGTGAGGATGGGGGATCTTGTAATTGCGGCGTCTAAAAACGCGGATGGTAAGTTTCTAACTATCTAACTAGGCAGCTAGATACCTGGCTCTCGAAATAAACTGCTGCTTCGAATCAGCCAAGTACCGCCCACCTCTTATACACACGAAGCTCGAAGGAATACGCTAGAAAAGCATGATGACAAATGAAGCCTGAGACCACGACAGAAGCAAGATCCACTGACGATTCGGCCGAGGGATGATCATCAAATTCTGATTGGTACTCGACTTGTCTTCCTACCTGTTATAGTTTAGCAAGGAAGAAGTTAGAGTGTAGGCTATACGAGATAATAGGAGTTAAGGTATTCGAAGTCTCTTAAGCTGAATTAACGCCGATATACTCGGCTTGGCAGACATAACAAAGTGGAGGAACAAGTTGAGGATCAAGCTATGGATATTGGTCTGACCTCCCTTGTAGCCTGGTTACTTGGACTGGGGCCCTTTGGTTCGATCTCAGGTTCAATACAGTCGTTTCTAGCCTAATCACCAATAGAGTTCCCTGTTTGCAACCTCAAGTTACGAGGACTTCAAATAAAACATTCAATTCAGGAAAAGCTCGAACTATCACATAAGAGATGTTGCCCAATATATACATGATGTGTTCGGACAAGTGTCGTATAAGAGAAACATAACTACACAATACCAATGATTAAGAATCACTAGAGTAAACGTTTCTAGCAACGAACTACATTAGATACAAAGAGGACTTAGTCACTCGTCAGTTGACGAAAACGACGTCTCTGACGTTACCCCCGCCAGCAAATCTATTTGCCGTAAACCAAGGCTAGAGACGAGCGGAAGACACCGCGTATGTAAGACAACACTCATTCATACAATCTGATCAATCCAAGACTCTCAATAATAGAGCACATGTCCGGTCACGATCTCATGTAGCTCCCTTCGCTAAGATCTACTTGACTATCACCCTAACCCAAGACTCGGCCTGCCACACCTGCGGCGCTTCTGTCCTTCGTCTGAGTCTTCTTCAACGACCTGCCCAGCTGAATCTCGCTCAATAAAGCGGAAGGTCTACCAGACGGAGCGCCTGGTAGCCCACCTGCAGCTGGGGGAGGAGGTGGAGGTGGAGGAGCCAACCCCGGAATTGGAGGCGGTGGAGGCGGAGCTGCCGCGGGAGCTCCGAAATCAGGCATCGGAGGCGGCGGTGGTGGAGGGGCTCCTAGGCTCGCCTCGGGCATTGGAGGAGGAGGCGGTGCAACCTCCGCAATAGGCGGAGGGCTAAATGGTGGGGAGGCTATGGCTGGTGAAGCCGCAGCGGACTTATCACCCGTAGCAGATAGCGGCCGAGGAGGACCCATGGAACCAAAGAGGAGCGACGCTAACTGGGCAGCACCAGCAGCAGGACGATCGTCGTCCGAGTCCGAGTCCGAGTCATCCTCTTCGTTTCCAGAGCCCCATTCGTCGTCCGTGTCAGGTCTCTTCCTCGAAGGTGTTGGAGCTTTAGCCTCCTGAGTGATTCGGAAGAACGGATTGGTGGAAACTTCCGGCTGAGGCGGCGGGGGAGCGGCAGCGGGAGCAGCTGGTGCAGTGGCAGGGGCCGATGGAGAGTCCGAGGACTGTGATAGCATCCGGCGGTAGGGATTACGACTTTCCGATTCGGATGGCGGGCTGGCGACGATTGAAGGGGGAGACAACACAGGAGGCGCAGGCGCAGGTGGCGGCGTAGCTTTACGTTCTAGTTCCTGGCTACCGAGCTGACTGTTACTAAGAGTGGGAGTAGATGCTTGAGGGGTTATCTGTTGTGGGCCTTCGTCATCATCCGAGGACGAGTCATCCTCATCCATCGCTGCGAGTTGTCGCTGGAGTTCGAGTTCCCGTTGGCGTGCGGCTTCAATCTCGGCGCGTTGAGCAGCCAGCTTCGCCTCCTTCTCTCTCGCTTCGGCCACAGCAGCCTTCTTCCTTTTCTTCTCCTCTTCTTTCTTCAGCTTGCCTTGGCGGACTTGCTCTTCTAGAGCTTTTAGACGGGAAGAAGCAGCATTGCGCTCCTTTGCGACCTCCTCTTCTTGTCGTCTGGCCTCATCCCTGGTTCTAGTTAGTCTTAACGAACGAGGTAAAAACCGGATATATACTTACTCCATTTGCCGAGTTGCTCGCTGTTGTTGTTCATGCTCTCGTGAAAGACGCTCTTCCTCAGCCGCCTTCTTGGCAGCTTCTTCCTCTTCAGCTCTCCTTGCAGAGTCTTCATTCTTTCCGCCTTTCCTCGAGGGCGGCGGGGGTGGCTTCTTGGTTTCTGTCTTGGCTACCGGGGGAGGCACACCTTGCTCCTCGGCGATTCTAGCCTGCCGCTCAGCTTCGCGTCTCGCATCTTCCTCTTCCGCTTGTCGGAGCTTAGCAGCCCGCTCTGCCCGCTCACGCTCTATCCGCTGAGCAGCAGTTTCTCCGGGTTTGGAAGGCGCCTTGATCCCAAGAGCTGCAAGTCGCTCGGCCATACGTTGTTCGGCCTGTTGTTTAATAAATGCGGCTCTCTCTTCCGGGGTCTTATACGACGAATACGACCCACCACTGGGCGCAGGGGACTGGGTGGTTGGTGGTGTGGCAGTACGAGTTGCGGAAGAGGGGCTATCGAATCGGGTTGGTGGCGCCTCTGCCTTGACGGCTTCGACAGTGGGAGCTCGTCCACCCTTGCGGTCTTGCGACCTAATCCGAGACGCCCGACTTGAGCGCTGCATATCGAATATGAAATCTCGAACCTCATCTTCGACACCAAGAGCATCTTCCCATCTTCTTTTCTCGTGCTCATTGGCAGAACTCTGTCCACCTTCCTTGAGGCTATCCTCGATGCCTCGCGAGAATTCACGGACACTATCTTCGACGTCCCGGACCATGCGCTCATTGTTCTCCTTCTCGGTTCGGATCTTGAGGTTTTCCTCTTCCAGTCGCTTTGGCGCATCCCCATCGTCGCCACCGATATCGATTTTCTTGCCAGTTAGTGCAGCGGTTCTCTGCTGCATCATAGCCTTGGCTCTGGCCTTCAGACGATCTGACTCGGTAATCGAGCCACCTGGTCCGGTTCCAATGATGTTAGAGGCACTTCCGGGATGTGCCTTTGCGTCTCTGAGTCGGAAAAGTTCAAGCTTGGCATCAGCAATAGCCTTTTCCGTTTTCCTGACCTGTGAAGCCAATTCGGGAATCTTGTCGGTGAGATTCTGCAGCTGGCGCTTTAGAGATCTTCTTTCGGCTTCGGAATCGCCGCTTGCGAGGGCTGCGTCAGGGTGAGCGTCAATATCATCCTGGATCCGGCGAATGCGACGATACAACTCTTCAGCTTCACGCCGATCACGCCTATCAAGGATGTCATCCTCCTCGGCAGCTGCTTCGTCCTTGAAATCCATGGCATCTAGGAGAACTTGTTTCTCTCGAATCTTCTTCTTTAACTGCTCAACCGACAGTTCCTCATTAGATGTGACGGACGAAGGCGACTCAGGCCGCGGCGAGGAATTTCCAATCCGGCGCCGTGCACTCGATCTATATCCGACATCATCGTCATTGTTCTTGAACACTGTTGCGTCCTTCCGCCCCGCCCCGAACCCACCAGCGGCTCCTTTGAACGAGTGGCTCTTGAGGTAACTGACTCCTGTCTTCTGGGGTAGTAAGGCGGCTCCCGAAGACTTGCGGAAGTCAGACTCCTGATTTAACAAGGACTTAATAGTGCCAAGCGACTCGGTGAAATTGCGCGTAGAGGGCGGGACGAGCTCGGGCGGTAGAACGTTGGGAACCGGATAGCCATTTAGTTTTCGGTATATCAGATGCATAGCAACAGCAAACTCGTCAAGGTTCAGTTTGCCCTTGTTTCCGTTGTCCGCTAGCGTCCAGATTCTCTCGAGGTCGAGCTTCTCGAGGCCGCTCTGACCGAAGATCTCGATTGCCTGATCTCCTCCGATGAACCCTTTACCTAAGCCATCCCATGCCCGGAACAATTGATCGTAACGAGTCTTCTCGTCCTTGGTGATAGCCCAAGGAATCACTGCATTTCCAGATAAACCAGCAGTGGTATAATTCTGCTGTTCACGGCCTGCCTGTGGCATCATTCGGGCCTGCAATGCATCGATATTGGGAAGCCCAGATGCGGGAGCATTAACCAGGCCCCATTGCCCAGGCTGCCCAGTCGGTTGCGCATTGAGAGGCGCTATGCTTGCAGGAGACAAGCCTCCAGGGAAACCTGTAGGCATTGGTGGCATTGGCGGTCTGGGCCCGTTGTATCCGGTCGGCTGTGGATTGTTAATACCCCCGGGGAACCCAGTGGGTTGAGGCTGCATTGCCTGACCAGGGAATCCGGTTGGTTGACTTGGGAATCCCGTCATCTGGGCTTGAAGTATCTGGGCATTGGACGGGATAGGTTGAGGATGGTGTATCGTTGGTGGAGTAGCAGTATTTTGCCTAGTGAAGTCGGCGGCATTGGTTGCACCCCCTGAATTACCTCCTTCGTCTGCGATACTGAAGTTTATAATATCGACCATGCTCGAAACTTCGTTCCTAATGTTTTCTGGTAGACTCCCAGGGATAGTTTTACCTACAAGCTTCAAATTGCAGAGGTACATAGCCAAGGCAAACTCGGGGAAGTGAAGCTCGCCTGATCGAGTAGTGTCCGCAAGAGTCCTATATAGAAGTCACGTTAGATACTTGCCCATGGACAAGAAAGGGTATGGTACTATACCAAATATGCGATAGAGAACCTCCGTCTAGCCTCGACCTTAATAATAAGTCTCGAGCCTTCTCCCCAGACATGGTGTTCTGGCCGTCTCCAAGGGCTGACTTGAATAACGTCTCGAACTTGGCCTGATCTTGGGCAGTAATAAACGATAAGCGGATGTTCGGAATCTTGTTCGTAGATTGCTGAGCTCTTCGGCCCCTCGGCTGAGAATCGGAGGCGCTTTCGGTCTTAAATGAAGCAGCCATCGCGCTAAAGCCAGTGGGTTGGGCCTTTATCACAGGAACAGGCGCGAGTGCTTGGGGAGGGGCCGTGGCAGCTGGCGATGAGAATGAGTTCTGAGGCTGTTGTTGCTGGTTGAACTGGTTTTGGAATTGCGAGGGAATCTGCGGTACCGGCGGCGCGCTCGTTTGAAAGTTCTGCTGGGGAGCAGGTTGGCCTGGATAGCCGGTGTACTGAGGCTGTTGGAGATTCACGACCAGAGAGGACTGTGAAGGCATTCCTGTAAGCTGCGGCTGTATACCCTGGGGGCCAGGGAAGCCGGTATACTGCTGGGTTAGGGGAGCCTGCCCATAGCCCGTCGGTTGCGATGCAAATGGACTCGGCTGCTGTCCCGGTTGCTGAGGCTGTTGACCTGGACTGCCAGCTCCCATACCGTATGAGTTACCATACTGCTGCTGACCTGGCCGCAAGGTGTTGCCGCCCATAAATGAATTGGAATTAGAATACATGATGACAAAGGAAATCCTATTCAGATATAGGACAGACTCGCTAAAAACTAGAGACTGAAGTAAGGAGGCCCCAAAGGACCGAAAAGAGCTCCTTGATGATTATGTTTGTTGAAGAGGCAAAAAGGAAATGTTGTTAGATGACGAGGCAAGTTCTGGATTATGGAAATCAAATGGAAATCGAAGTAGAAACTAAGAAACTAAATGGGACTAGACCAGGCAGGTAAGGAGAAGTGGCTTGGCATAATTTGGTGTACGACCACCGACCACCGACCAGTAATAAAGTAATTCACGAAGTACCTAGGTATCTAAAAGAAGGTCCGAGGCCCCGGCCTGCAACTTACCACTTTACCTAGAATCGAATTGGAGAGGTAGGTACGGGTAGAATAAAAAAAACTCAATGGCTGCCTCACGTGCTTTGATTGCTTAATATCTACCTAGCCTGTATAGAAGGTAGCAGCACTGTCTAGGTACCTCTAGGTAGGTACGTAGATAACGCCTATATATAACACTACCTAGGTACTCATAACCATATCAACTACGCGATGCTGTTACTATTCCTGTATCGACTTTTCTTATTCCCCTGACCAACGTCGGTGTTCACGATAAACAACATAACCAATCCACTTAATCACCAACAAGCTTCATAAATGCACTGGTGAAATATCGGTAATGGGTAGAGAGTGATCAACTGATGAAGCATCTATATTTACACTTTCAGACACCTACTCTCGTAGCCTTCAACACCGCCCAACCCATTATGCTTTTCATACTCCCATTACTCGAATTAGTTTCCGCGTGCCTCTCTCCTCGTTCACCTTACGTTACAACTTACGTTACACTTCTTCTTCTTCATCAACTTCCTTCTCGGTCAAGGTCACGACGATAGTGACATGCCCATAAGGATCTTCGAACCAGTACCTTGGCGGACTGTTAACTTCTATGGTTGTTGCCCTCGCAGCTCCATCTCTGTACCTTACTGGACCGTCGAGGTAGGAAACTGGTCAGCATTCATCTTAGTCCATCCCTTGAAGTCCATCTTCGTGATAGCATTGCTCAGAGCTCCGGACAAGGCGAATTGAGTTGAGATACCCTCAACCCGATGAGTCGAGTTTATGTTCTTGACCAAAACGATCTGATAACAAGTGGCAGTGCCCTGGCGGGAAGCGATAGTGGACGCAGCGAGGAAGTATTCCCAGATCTATTACCATGTTAGCAACACAACCTCCAGGTCCGGATTATACAGTCAGGAAACTTACGCGGAACCATCGGTTTCCGTACTTGGCCACTACTTTCTCACGATTCGCCATCCAGTTTCTATACCAGCGCCATAGCGTCGCAGAATAGTGTACACCAATTGTGTCAATATTCTTGATCTCGAAGCCAGCGCCTTCGAGTCCACCAACGAAAAAGTCAAGAGGAGCTGACGCATCTGCACCGGGGAAGACGTATTTGTTCATGAATAAGCCCCAGATGAGATCCTCATACTGCCAAGGCTTTCGGAGACCAGCAATCTGCAAGAAAAACACTCCGTCGTCGTCCAGCATGTCGTAAACCTGCTTCAAGAAGGTACCGTACCTACGCACACCGACGTGCTCAGCCATCTCAAGACAGGTAATCTTCTTATACCCACCCTGGCGCGTCGGGATATCACGGTAGTCCATGCAGAGAATCTTGCTTTGCTCCTCGGGAATACCAACGTTGCGCAGAGCCTTGTTACCCCAGGCGGTCTGGTTACGGCCGAGGGTGATGCCGGTGGCGTGAGCGCCATAGTTGACGCTAGCGAATCGTGCTAGAGTACCCCAGCCGCAACCAATATCCAGCAATGACTCGCCCTTCTGCAGATCGATCTTCTCGCAAACGATGGCTAGCTTGTTGTCCTGTAGCTGTTCTAGGGTCTCCTCGACGTTGGGATCTGAGATAACCCCGGAAGTGTAGATCATACGAGGACCCAAGAACCAGCCGTAGAAATCATCACCACGGTCGTAGTGATCGCGCACTTGCTCCTCATCTTGGTTACGTTAGCTGGATAATCTCGGCAACAATTAACGGCTATGGCATCTTACCTTGACTCCGCGAATGCATGATCACCTCGGGCATCATGCCGAACAGGAAATACTTGCAAAGACCCCAAGTGAACCGGAAGCTTGCCCAATCATGTCTGTACTCTAGCACTTCGAGGCAGTCGCCATTGAAGTCGACATCTCCGTCGAAGTACATCTCGTAGAAGGTTTCCAGGGGAATTTTATTTCTGCCATGGTACTTGGTCTTGTCGGATTGCTTCTTGAAGGTGAGATAGTGCTCGACCGGTCGTCCCGGGTACTTGGCTTTCTCGTTCTTCCTAGGGCTGACGGCAGAGACAGTCATCCAAAAACCAGCTATAATGGGAAGACTCGTGAACAAGGCGAAGAATAAAGTAGTCTTTAGACCTCCCCCAATCTTCCATGACATGTATAGCGGGACACCGCCTAGCAGGGAGAAGAGGAGGATGTTAGAGAAATTGTCGGCACCAGCGGAATCCGCGGGGAGAGGGGCATTTTTAATGGACGGGTACTAGAAGGTCATTGTCAGTCTCGATGTATGGCATTGAAATGTTGGAGAATACCGGTGATGATTCAAACTTACCGACGTAGTCCGCACACCGCATTCCTCGAACTTCTCAAAGGTAGGAGTTGGAGCCTTCGGAGTCTCGATGAACTCGAACTCAGATTCGCTCCCGTTAACACTATGAGGTTTCGACATAGTGAAGCTTTGCAAAGCCGGTGAGCGATGTCAGACCTTGCAAGAAACTTCTCTATTGTCTTGTAGGTTAGAGGAGAATTTGTGGAAAAACTACGAAAAACTACGAAGGTAGTTTTGATCGGTTTTACCCTTGAGGGGGGTGGTGAGTTTTTTGGTTGAAAAGTTTCCCACCTTCACAGACCGCTGCTCTTTTTCTGGCTTTGCTCCAGATTCGATAACCCTTTTCTGAATTGACTCCTCTGAGTGGCTGGAACACTGAGCTAGGGCCTCACAATGTACCGCTCCGTTGTAATTGTAGTGGGGATCTCCCCACCCGGCCCTGCCGACTATCGTCCAGTTTCCTGCTAGGCTGCTTAGGCTACAACATTTGGGACATTCTGGCACGTGTTACGGCTACGTAAGCCTGAAGGATGAATAGGAGTACATAGTAAAGGGGTCCAAAGGTCCGCTCATCTTGATTATCTCCCCGAGTCCTAGATTAGATAACCCAATACATCCTAATACATACCTAGTACACTTGAAAAAGGGAGAGAATCTTAATTTTTTAATCATACTACCTAGTACTCAACGTAGGTAAGGTATGTTGAGTATTAGGCCAAACCATGTCCTTTCAAATTCATACCGCCTCAATACCTAGCTATGAAGAATAATATAACCCACCTAATATATGTAATATCTTGGCAGCAAGTCTATCCTAATCAACAGGGTCGGTCGAATATTTATATTATGACTAAGTTCGATACCCAATGGGGTAGACATTGGATTGGTAAGATACAGTTCCCCGTAAATGGATATACTTGGGGACCGTTGTCACTTCAAACCAGATTATTGGATGGATTAAAAGGGATTGACTGATGAAGGAGCATAAAAGGATACTGAAGCAATGCCTATCACAAAGTCCCGTGCGATATGACCCTCTTCTTCACTGTCTCTGCAATATAAACGTAGAGTTTTCTGGAGATGAGGAGCACACAACGCGTACCTTTAACGGAACCAGTGCTATTCAATACTTGCAATCGAGACAACCACAAATGTTGTGTATCGATCATGAAAGTAGACAAACACCGGTTGGAATGGAAGTTCTACCCCTAAAGAACATGGGCAGCGACGAGGCCGGTTTAGGTATGGCCCAGCTTGGGCTATAACAGTAGTTAGTTGTATTCGATGCTACACTCGGGAGGTACAAATTTGGGGAGGGTTGTTACGTCACGAACACCTACTATTCCCTCCTTTCGCCCAGCGATGTCTAGTGATACGAGGTTAGCATCACTTTGGATAGCATGTATTCATTAGAAGGTATTGCATTGATGACAGCTATCAACAACATTCTCTAGCAGCTTGACTAAGTAGGGTGACTTACTTATCCATATTTGGGCAGTAGAGAGATATTGATAGGATTGATCATCGAGGCGTATTTGCTATCTCAAGACCAGGAGTCGTAAATTATGTTGTGTTCGTGTTTGATTTCTTCAATGAACCCATCTTGAACATACCATAGCGACAAATTAGAAAACTCGGATATAAACATGGCAGTGGTGAGCTTCTCAACGGCCAGCATAGCATCGTGCGGTAAGGGGGTGGCGAAATGACTCGTCTATTCATCGAAGCTGATCGAGTATTAGCCAAGATCATTCATCGCCTATAGCTTCGGTTGGAATATCTATGACTATTCCGATCTCGATCCTGATCTCTGTCTCGGTCTCGGTCTCGATGACTATGGCTGTGACTGTGACTGTGATCTCGTCGTTCACGTTCGGACTTGTAGCTATCACCATGACGCTCTTCCCGGTCTCGTTTCTCCTTTTCCTTATCCCTCCGATACTCATCTAGTCGTGGCCTTCGTTCACGATATCCATGTTTCCGGGCCAATTCTCCCTTCCTAATCTCTTCATCCTCCTTCGAGCCAAGGCCCATCAAGGTCGGCCGCCTTTTGACTTCCTTAGGCTTTGAGCCGCGCTCTTCACCATCCCAACCCATGCCGCGTAGCATGGCCGCCCCGAATTCTCCATCCGGTATCCTATCATACTCCTCCATAGTTGACACATCTGCGGCTTGTTCCATTCTCCGGCGGTATATATCTTGCTCAGAGGGAGTCATGGGAGTGTTAGGTTTTGACGTGCCTTCGATGACAAGGTCTTTGGCGGACTTTCGTTTCTTGCCCAGGAGAGCATTCATAACATCGTTATCTTCGATCTTAGAAACCTCGGCTTCCTCGCCTTTGGGAGCAGATTTAGAATCGGATGCTGCAGAGCTTTCTCTATTTAATGAGGCATCGTCTGGATTTTGAGCGTCGCTTGATGCCGGTTTCTTCGTCACAGTTAAACCCCATTTGACTTCTTTGTCTTGATCGGCTGGTTCCGTCTCTTTCGCATGACTAGGTTTTAGGGCCCTGGAAGACTTTTGACCCTTTAACTCCGACTTCCAGTCGCGGTTTTTATGACCAGAGATCACGTAGGGAGCGTTAGCACGCTTCGACCTATCCTTCTTCAGATCTCGCCTCTTGACTTCAGAATCGGATAACTCCCCGCCAAAGGTTGTCACAACCTCATGCTTGGAGCCCGCCTCTTCATCGGTACCAGAATCAGAATCATGGTTGAGTGCTAGTGGTCGCTGACGTTTGCCTAACGTTGATAATGGTTGCGCGTTGGTCTGTTTCTTTGCTCCGTTGATCGGCTTCGACGACGATGAAGATGAAGTTCCAAATCTAATGGCTATTCGTGGCGCTGGTTCGGACATCTTCGCATTTAAGAAACTAGGATGAGGTATGATTATGAAGTTGATTTTTTATATGCTGGTGCGCATAAGATTATGTGGCAGTAGTAGACAAATTAGTAGACAGATACCGAAGAGCATTCGAAGCTACCCTACCTACCTAGGTAGGGTAATACACTAGAAAACTTAAAACTTGCCGCCGCAGGCACCTGGCAGCCTGGGCAGCATTCAGTCGTTAAATGTGGCTGTGCCTACCTTGCTGTGAGTACCTAGGTATTAGATGCGGCTTGGTTTAAGGAATTAGAATTTGACGAAACCTTGGAAAAGGTGGATCCATGACACATCAAAATGGGATCTTATGTACAACCTCAACTCAACGAATTTGAATGATACTTACTGTAATTACCAATAGTACCTAATTAAGGTTTTATTTATATTTATTTATTTTTAGTTTTGTTATTTTTCACTCATATACTGAGGCATTATCCCTCAATGTTCGTAACACATTTCAAAATTCATGAATCCTTCCTAGCTTTCGTCACATTGAATTATACTCGAATTGTACAGGTATCAGGTACATATGTAATTACATTTAATCGGAGGTGCTCCCGTTATCAAGGTGACAGGTGGAAGGAGGGGCAGATGAAGCTTAGGCCCACTAAGTCGTTTCTTGGTATCAGGCCAATCATCAATCCGGTTGCGCCTTAACAGTCTGATTGTGAACGATCACTTGCAACTTCCAAGTACCCAGGTACCTTGGGTAGTTGAAGGTTACCTAGCAGCCCTGGAGCCTAGCAGCGTCCAGTAGCAGCGTCCAGTAGCAGCGTTTTTAGGCAGTAGCAAGTAGCAACAGCGCCTTGGTCGCTTCCACACTTTCGCACTTTCGCACTAGAATGAGCCACCACTCCTGCCACTGTGCATCGGCCCTGCTAGGTTTCCGTTTAGGTACACCCTACTCACTAAAATCGTTACCTAACCTCCGAGATATAGGCATCGTCCAGTAAAGCGAAAAATAAAAATAAAAATAAAAATAAAACACTGTCACGTCAACGAAGGCGACGATAGAATTCAATTAATAAACCACAACGCCATCATTTCCATCGCCTCATAACTCTAAATCCGTTCACTATAGCCCCGTTGAGCATAGAGATCCATCCGTTTTGCGTAAAAACGGATGTCGCGGTGGTCGATGCCATGACTGAGGTCGTGTCCGGCGACCGCACCAAGCTTCTGCAATTAAAAGGGGCAGAATGCAGGTCAGTTTTATATTCAAAAGATAAAGCTAATTGATCCGATTCTGATGATATAATTTTTATAGTGCGATCGCACGGTCAAGGAAGAGGAAATTGTGCGTTCTGTTTGCAGTCGCTACGACTGCGGATGGCCTCCCACAACGAAGCTTCGCCGACCCTGACGCGCCACCAACCAACACGGCTGAGTCGCATTTCCTTGAAGGGTCTGACATACTACAGTATGTCCTATAGTTTCTCTATTTCTATTTTCAGAGATACGCCGTTGCGTTTTGTGAGACTGAATGTGAATGTTGATGTTGATGTCGACGTCGATGTCGATGTCTATTTGATATTTAATTTCCTTACTTTACTTTGCTTGCTAATATTTTATATTTTAGAGGGAGGAAACTGAACGAGTTGAATATTCCTGCGCGACAACGAATTCGATCCGAATATCCACAACCTCAACATCTACCTCAACCTCAACCTCAATCTCATCCTCAATCCCATCCTCCTCTTAAGCTCGCCGAGAATTTTGCTTCCGTCTCAAATGAAAACTCCCATCCTTCTACTGCCGTGACTAAGAAGAAAGATGTCAGTCCTATTCCCCAACCAGGAATTAGCGATGGAAAGCCTGGTTCTACTTCTGCGCTGCTACCAGTCCTATCAAGTTCTGAGTCGAGGGTGAAGTCACCACAGAAAACATGGCCTGTCCAACCTGCCGACCAACATATCCGTCCAGATATTACTGCCACTCCTACTTTGGTGACTGAAGAACATCAACTCAGATATACCACAACCAACAAGAAGGAGAGTATATCTAGCAGTGACAAGCCTAATGGAGCATCTAATTACCCAGTGAATTCGCCCATAGTGTCGTCTGCCTTCCCTCCAGTACAGGCCAGTCAGCCTCTCGTGAATGATCAGCAACAACCACGACGGATTGAGCAACCTGCGAATGCGCAGCGGCGAGATGTTAGCCAAGGGGAGCCTATGGATCTCGATGCGACTCCGGTCAGGAAGCTTGAGAAGGATGCCGTTACGGGACCTGCAGTCCTCCCTCAAGATGCTGGCCACATGGGTTATAGTGTGCCGTCGGTTTCAACTTCTGATGTAGCGACGATACCGGTGGCCCCCGATGTGTCGACCAATACAAACCTCGATGGCGAAAGAGTGCCGTTTGTGGTCAGTAAGGAGGCTAAGCCTATAGGAATGAAAGACTTGGCGTCGTTGAAACAGAATTCGCAGAATGTAATGCCTTCTGGCTTAGTCGTGGCTGGAATATCCGAAAGCATTCCGGTGGAACGGGTGAAAACGCAACCGACACCAGAGCCGGCCAGTATAACAATGAAAACACCAATCAACGGTGTTAAGGAAACAAATGCCACTGTAGACTCGGCACAGCCACCACCAACGCCATTATCCGCAGTATACGTTCCCACGCTCGAAAAGTCTGCGGCAGCAGAAGCTCAACAGCGTGCGGGTAGTATCCCTATCAATCCTCCTCGGCCCTTACAGCAACTACAGCCTACTAGAGATGGACTTAATAATCTTGTAGTGCCACACGTGAAAAGCGAACAACACCAGATTAACTCTCAATTTGACCAAGGAAGAACTCCCAACCTCAACGGCGATGTTGTCCAAAGTTGCGCCAAGGACGAGACCATGCAGAAAGAAAGTTTGGTGGCTTCCGCCAACTCTCCTCAAGCCACACCGGAGATACGTACCGAGGAGGCCCAACAGATGATTCCCGAGCCTCGACCCTCGTCAGCGCAACCTCGATCGGATCGCAGACGGACGAGCAGTCCCACGGGAGTTGCTCGACAAAAGCCAGTATCCGAGATCCTCAGCGGACCGCCAAAGGTGTTAGATGATTCTGATGCAAACCGCCTAGTGTCTGTGACTCCAACTTCACAATCCTCTAAACAGCTTTCGGGGAGTCAGAGGGCCAAACTCAACGAGAAAAACAAACGGTCCATGGTTGTCTTCGGCAAACAACCCCGACGTGCCATTGATTCTGGCAGATCTCTGGTGCAGAACCACCCTAGGGCAAGCCAGATGACTAGTGATGACTACTTCACTCCCTTATTTGTCCAGGCTTTCACGTCCAACTCCAAGTGGATGAGACCTTTAGATCAGATTTTGCATCAGGCTCACAAAACGTTGTCCACCCCAGACTCTTATACTCATATATTGGACAACCAGGCTTGCAAAGTCCTTAAGAGAGTTTACCATTTGCAGCATCATAATAAGTGGTCCCTGCGCCAACCTAAGCGTTGTCCTGAACCTACGCGCCAGCCATGTCATTGGGATGTTCTTCTCAAGGAGATGAAATGGATGAGGACCGACTTTCGCGAAGAGAGGAAGTGGAAGATGGCTACCGCTCGAAACCTAGCATATGCCTGTGCTGAGTGGATTTTCGCTTCCATGGAAGATCGAAAGGCTCTGCAGGTGAATGCTATTATTCCCCCGCTAGTTTCCTTGGATCCTCCTGATCACCCCGATGATGATCCTACACCGGACCTTATCCCATCGGCGGAATCGGATTCGCCGATGGATCCTGATTATGAGTCCCACGAAGGAATCATCGATACGATAGCGCCTTCGGTTATATTTGCTCTAGAAAGCGATGATGTGGTCTTTGCACTTCATCAATCAGCCAGTGCCGATCGCCTTCTTCAAGAGTTGCCTATGTACGGATCGCCATTAGAGGTGCCCAAGTTTGATCTTACTGCGCCCGAATACGACCCAGACGCTTCGTGGAGACGGCCTGCGTTGCCACTGAGCAAGTTTGTGGAAGGCCGGATGGACCTCACACCAACAGAGCCTCCAAGTAAACGGAGTCGGTACCGCTATGCGCAAGAGGATGACGAGGATGAAGAAGTTGTCTTTGGCCAGTACAGTGGTAGCCAACCTCGGCTTGAACCACAGAATGCTGACGTAGCGCTATTCCGACCGGAGAACAAGAGTTTCAGAGATAGGCTACACGCCGGGCATCAATTCCGGCCCCCTAATGAGCATACCATGCCGTTCCAATCATTCTACGAGTCTCGTAGTCCTTCCCAGTGGATACAGCCTGAAGATGATGAGTTAAAGGGCCTTGTGCGCGAGTATTCGTATAATTGGTCTCTAATATCCAGTCTCCTTTCTTCCAAGTCCATGTTTAATTCCGGAGCCGAGAGACGAACGCCATGGGAGTGTTTCGAACGCTGGGTGATGCTCGAGGGGCTCCCTCACGATATGCAGAAGACGCAATATTTCAAGTTGTGGCAGGGCAGAATCGAAGCATCGCAGCAGGTTATTCGGCAACATCAAAACGCGATTCAGCAACAAGCGCAGCAGCAGCAGCAGCAGCAACAGCAACAAGCCGGCACCAACGGCCCAATTACGCCTATACCTAAGCGTCGGTACAATGTCCCACTGAAGGTAGAACGACGACGTAATCAGAAGCACCTCACGATGATAGATGCAATGAGGAAACTAGCGAAGAAGCGAGAGACCGCGATACAAAAGCAGCAACATGCTGCTTCCCTTGCGGCGATGAGAAAGACGAACGACACACCCCAACCAAGAGCGCCGACGAAAACGCCGAGAGAGTATAGTATCATGCGATTCGAACGAGATCAAGCAATGGCCGAGAGGCTAGCCGAGAGGATGGCTCAACAGCAACGCCACGAGGCCCAGCGTAGAGTATGAAGCTCTCTTCCCCAGCAATTAACTTAATGATACTAATGACTGTACGTAGGCTGCCATACAAAGAGCACAACAAGGACAAGTTGCGCAAATGGCAGCTGCCCAAAATGTGAACCAGCTCTCGCAGAATAACCCTCAGATGGCAGCCTCTCATCCTCATGCGGGTATGGCCCGCGTTAATGCGCCTAACCAGATCTCGATCAATGCCCAAGGTCGACCACGGATGCCAATGCATACCACCCCTAACGGCACAGGGGCTCCTAATCACATGAGCGGTGGACTCGTCCCTCCTATGCAGATGAATGGTACCTCTCAGGTACAGATGCCTTCCGTAAATGGCCAGTCGCGGATGGCGATGCCCGCTTCTCAGCCAGATATTCAATTGTTAATGCAGGCGCAGCAAATCTCGGAACAACAGCGCCGGTCAGTGCAAATACGCCAGCAGCAACAGCAACAACAGCAGCAGCAGCATAGCCAACATCAACAACACCAACCTACCCAAGGAAATATGCCTTTACAAAGTTCGCCACCCGCGATGCGAGCCGCTGCAATGAACGGGCTGAACCAGAAGAGCTATCTCAACAATGCCCAAGCGCAAGCGATGATAGCTTCGTTTAACCATGCGAACGGATCGGGAATGTCAACTCCTCCAGCTCAAGGCCTTCCCATGACGTCTCAGGCGGGGTCGCCGCGACCAAATTCAACAATTCCCCAACCAACGCACCAAACATACGTGTCACAACTCCAGACTATTGAGACCCATATCAGACAATCGCATCCCAACACACCGCAGGATATGGTCCGCGAGATGGCGAGGCAGTTGCTGAACAACCGTCACAGTAATCACAACCTCGCGCAATCGGCGATGAACGCCGCGGCTGGAGGGACGGGACATGCTGCCGCTGCCAACGGACCACACCAGTACGCCCAACTCCTCCGGGCCCAGCAACAACAGCAAGCCGCTGCCGCTGCCGCAGCACAGGCTCAGCAAGCACAGGCTCAGGCTCAAGCTCAACAGGGGGTACAGCAACAACATCAGCGCAACTCCAGTGGAAGTGCGACGCCTACACCATCACTACCAAAATAGGACCCTATAGCAACGGATCCTATCGGGAGCTGAATGAACTCCTTCGATATTTTAGTACGTCAAGGTTGTTATCCAACTGATCACATGAGTCCCCTGGAGAAGATCTACACTGCCTAGATACTTCGATCGTCAACACCAACCTGAGAGGGACAAGGCTCTTAAGTGGAATCAAGGTCATCTCATAAGATGTTGCCTACGATCGTGTCTAGGACTTGCCTCGTCTATATTGATGACGCTTTAGGGCTAGCCTAGGAGAGGAAATCACCCTCAATTAAGGTCAGCAGCCCAAGCTCCAAAGTGTTGTAAATACGTGCTTTGCTGTGTTAAGTAGCAAAGTGTTCCCACACGGAGAGCTTTCGCGAATGAATATAATACACATGAAGACAATACGTTAGATTTATTTTGCCCTATGTGAAGATGCCCTCAGTAGCTCGTAATTGAATCTGACTTCCCTCGATGCCGACAGGTAACTTGTCTGCCTGTATGTTTATATTGATGGTACGTACCTAGGATACGTAGCTTAAGTCGGATCTACCTAGGTACCTACATTTGATTGATAAGATAAGGGATCTATAGGTGGGGCTGGCCAAGAGTTGGCCCACTCAGCCATAAATATCCACTTTATTTTTTTTCCATATCGATATCAATTCATCGTATCTCTCTCTACATTTGCACTTTTAAAAACAGACCAGACTTTCTTGTGAAACGCAGAAAAAAAGCCAAGTCGACTCAAAATCTTCTCAGAATGGGCAAACGAAAGCGGACAGATGGCGCCCCGAACGGCATCCCAGCAAAGGAGTCGGCAATCGTGAAAAAGGCTAAAAAGTCCGAATCGTCAGCAATCGCAGAGACTTCATATCCGTTGACTATCCAGGTCGTCACGGGATCCTACGACAGGATTCTTCACGGATTGACGGCCACAATCTCGGCTGACGACCAAGTCGAATTCGCCGATACGTTTCTGTTCAATGCGCACAGCTCTGCGATACGATGTATAGCGCTCTCGCCGCCCTCGGCGCCAGAGTCGGGCAAACTGCAGAAGGTCATGCTGGCTTCGGGCAGCAGCGACGAGCGGATTAATGTCTACAACATCTCGGCACACCCGCCTAGCCGCAAGAATCAAGACATCCTATCCTCCGTCGCGCCTCGAAAGATCATCGAGAACCCGAAGAACCGGGAGCTGGGCACTCTGCTGCACCACGGCTCTACGATCACGAAGCTGTCCTTTCCCACAAAGTCTAAGCTCATCTCCGCCTCCGAAGACTCTACTATTGCTGTCACAAGGACGAGGGATTGGTCTCTACTCTCGACTATAAAGACCCCCATACCGAAACCCTTGGGCCGGCCGAGTGGCGATACAGCGCCGCTAGGTGGCACGCCCGCTGGTGTCAACGATTTCGCGGTCCACCCGAGCATGAAGCTCATGATCAGCGTCAGCAAAGGCGAGCGGTGTATGCGACTATGGAATTTGATGACAGCTAAGAAGGCCGGCGTGCTCAACTTCAGCCGGGATATGATGCAGGAAGTAGGGGAAGGGAGACACTCGTCAGGGGAGGGCAGAAAGGTGGTGTGGGGTAGCACGGAGGATGGCGACGAATACTGCGTCGGGTTTGACAGAGACGCGCTAGTATTCGGCATGGACAGCACACCGAAATGCAGGGTCATGCCGGATCCGAGAAGGAAGATACACGAGATTTGCTACGTCGTGATAGACGCGACGACCGATTCCTCGCTGTTAGCCGTATCGACGGAGGATGGCAGGATCTTGTTCTTCTCTACGAAGAGCGAAGATCTAACCCCGGGCAAACCTACAGAGGGCAAGGGAAAGACGCCGCTACCAGTAGCTAAGTTAGTCGCGCAGATTGGAGGAAAAGAAGCCGGAGTCTCGGGGCGCATCAAAGATTTCTCCACAACTAGGATTTCCGGGCTTTCCGGGAAGGGTGGAGAGGACAGCTTGGTCATAGCGGCCGGCAGCAGCGATGGCAAGCTCCGAATTTTCAAACTCACCGTCGCAGAGCTAGAGGAATCCAGAAAATCGAAGGCTACACCGACGTTGGGCAAGTTGCTAGGCACGTACGAGACTCAGAACAGGATAACGTGTGTGGAGGCCTTTGCGATGATACCCCGGCCGGAAGGTGTGGAGGATAGCGAGGATGAGTTCGAGGACGTTTCGGAAGAAGATGAGAACGACGATGACGAGGATTAATACCCATTAGTAGCCATTAATGTTTCCTACCAAGTCGGATGCTGTGTAATTGGCTCAACGGAAGCAAAACCCGAGAAAGGTGGGAAAGGCGGGAAAAGACTCGGATTGTCAAAAGGATGATTATGAAGGTTACTAGTTGCAATGCCCGTTCCAGCCGGCCAGTAGCATATCAAGAATATATTCTGTATTCTGGTAGACCTTCCGACAAGCAGCTCAGAATATGACCCCGTAGCTAGGTAGTGCTTTTGTGTTCATGTTAATATCGATGTCGGTGGCACGTGCTGTGTTACCGGTGATAACCATAGAAGCTCTCCTTGGAAGTAGTGTAGTATTACAGTATGCAATATTTTCGGGGCTAATGATGGCTTAAACTTGAAACCCGGGTATTGTAATCTGTATAGATCATCGAACCAATGCGGTGAGCAGCACACAACTTTGATCGTGACAAATCGTGCGTCGACGCTGCAGTGAAACCCGACATGTGTTACGAGGTACGGCAGCGAGAATGGTTATGTGCGGTTTACCCTACCCTACCTGCCCTACCTTAGGTACCTAGCAGATGGTAGGTACTACCTACCTAAGGTAGGTAGCCAAAAGTTGGAGTTTGGAGTTGGTAGCATGTGGGTTGCTTTCCGTACGGGAAGGATTTGCAGATAGACAGGTGAAAAATGCATAATGGTGTCACACAGGAAAAGCCACACCCATGCCGCTGTGGGGTATCCAGGCAACGGCAGATCAGTCAACCAACCAGTGGTTCCGACTTATACTGCGGGCGTGTTAGTGTGACAGCCCACACGAAGGGGATATGCTGGAAGTCACGATGGACGGAGCATGTGATTCCAAGCCGAGAAAGAGGGGACTTTGGGAAACCGCTCTACCGTTCCCCGGAAAGAGGCTAGCCTAGGTACAGCTTGGTACAGCTTCGCAGCCCATTAGAAGGCGTGCTGAAAGTCAGCAGGAAACAGCCCTGGAACCAAAAGAAGTAAAAACCAGGGGTTGCATTTGATGTACCTAACTAGGTATTGGGGTACTACATAATAAGCACATCAGATACTATCCAATCTTGGCATACCACGATACCTAGGTAGGGACAGCTGCACAGCTGGTCAATATAGCTTCATTATATGTATGAGATGGCTAATGATACGAAACACCGAATTAACTAATGGGTGCACTGCATTCGGTATTATATATCTTGCCGACATAGAAAAGCGACTAAAGTAAAAGTCTTAAAAAGGCAAGTCGGCACCGATAGAAGACCTGGCAGCCAAGTACCTGATGTATCTAGGTACCTAGGTAGGTACCATTCATAAAAAAGAAATACGGGTTTACATCTCCGCCGCAGCTGCAAGATGGTAAGCGCGGGGACAAAACATTGGAATTAGCATGTGCGGCCGGTAACTAAAGTAGGTACTTGGGTACTTAGAATACTACTTCCGTAAACTTTTTGACTCTGAAGCATACCTGCCTAGGTGCCTAGGTACCTGATGTATACCCATATCAAATCATTTCACTCTTGATTATCATTATTCTTCTTCCTCTTCTTCTCCACCAGATCCGTAACAAAATATTATCGTCATCGATGCTACTTACTCGTGTTGCCTGCTATATATACTGTCGTATTTCTGCTTTATATATTGTCCAGACTCTAGACAGGCTATTGACTTCAAATTCCTCTCCCGACTTGGCACCTATACACTACCTTAGGTACATATCGTACACACGTACTTGGTACCGACGTACTCATAAACCGCAGCACATAACCGTCGGCCGACTACCAGATCGGAATGTGCAGAGTTTCGTGAAACAACTTTAGATCCTGTCGCAATCCTGCCCTCCCTCTTCTGCATACCTAGGTAGAGTTCCGATACTAGTCGAACCTGCGATCACCCAATTGGACCTTATATAACGTCTTAGCCACGCGGCAGACAGAGCTAGGTGTCTTTTCCCTTCTCGGCTCTCTCCATTAGCGACGCGAACTCTCATAGAAAGTGTTGATTCATACTATTCATTATTCTATATTCTATCGTTTCTATACTACCTAGGTATACTATTTTACTTTTTTGAATACTATATTATAGAGCGCTTGGATATACCATTACGTGGATATACTATTACCTCGTCGTTATCATGTCCGACTGTCAAGGAGACAGCGGCCCTCCCTTATTGCGACCCATCCCCCGCCGACCGTTCGACCTACCTCTCAGAGAGCCGACGCCCCCGGAGGATGAACCCTTCGTCCCTCCTCCTACCAACTCAAGACACAATCTCGTATTAAATCTCGAGACTCTGAACTCCCGCCTACTCGACCCGATGAATAATCTCTCCGCTCCCCCGTCCGCGCCTCTTAGCCGCGTCCAGTCAGCGCTTGACATCACAGGTTCGACGCTCCAGGGCATCTACTCACACGCGAACTTCGGCAAGGATAGGCTCAACTACTTGGGCGTGGACGAGCCGACTACGCCCTGGGGAACCGGCGCCGAGACACCCGCTAAGAGCCTGAACGCCGACAGCCCTCACTACGAACTACAGAAGGAGAGGTCGCAGCCAATGCGGAGGCGGTCCTCTCTACATCCTGTGGCACGTCCGCAACCGCTATCTACTCCCCAGCGTGCATTCTACCTAGGATCACGAGGCCTGCTCTTATTCGGCCTAGGCACGTTGTACGGGATACTGGTCGCTCAGTTACGGGATAGGCAGATAGATGACGTGCTCAAGGGTGTGAATGGGGCATACGATTGGAGAGATATGGCGTTCTGGGGCATGACCGCGGTGGTCATGGGCGGTCTATTGCCCTGGTTCGACGGTATCTGGGAGCGAGCATTTGGGCAAGAAGACGTGGTCATAGAGTGTGCCGCGGACCATAGTATAGGAAGAGATTGTCCAAAGGAAGAGCCCGCCCCGTCCACGGACTGGGCGCTCGCGGTAAGAGGCATTGGAGCCTTCATTGGGATCGCATTCGCCATCGTAGGTTTACCCCTCTCCCGGGCGCTAGGAAATACGACGTTTTCTGATATATGGGCGGCTCTTACTGATAACGTGTGTAGAGAAAGCTCCCATGGGACTCGAGTCTACAAGTCTCGCTCACATTGGCTCTCGTAAACCCAGTGCTCTGGTTCCTGATTGATCGCTCCATGCCCGGTTTCTTGCTATCTGCCGCCGTCGGACTAGCCGGGTCCGCCGTGTTGATGGGGTTAAAGCCGGACATGGTACCAATCCCCACGAACCCATCGACCTACGGGTTTGCTGGGTACAACACGCAGTACGATAACACGACTAGCAATTTGGCCCAGCAGCAGCAGCAGCAGTCGCAGGAGTTGATCTCTTTTGGCGGACTAACGCTCACCCAGGAGACAGTGGCGACGGGTATTTGGATGCTAAGCATGCTTTTTTGCTGCTGCGTATGCTTTGGGAATATCGGCCGTTGGCTCGCGCTGAACCGAGGCGCCGCTGCGAAGGGGCGTTGGGCCGAGCGGCGGTAACGGACGATGGTGATGGTGAGACAACAAAATTGGGAATTGTAGCTCTAAGAGGCGTCGGTACCGATCTAGTACGGAACAGTGGAAGATAATGTGTAACAGCGACGAAAATAAAATGGGAAATAAAATGGGTGAATCCCAGTGTGTGAATTTAAAAGGAAGAGGGAAAAAAAAATTCAAGTCCATGAAGGAATAGCTGTCATCACGTTATACAAAAACGATTGGATCGGATTGACTTGATTTGTGTTTGGTTATCTGGTTGTTTGGGGCATTGTTTGCTCTAAGCTTGCTGCATAGCTCCATGTTGGTCTATGGGCGTAACTTGGACAGGAAACTTGCGGGTTTTGCATTGGGAGTTGGGATATGGGTAGGAGAATAGGTACCTAATGTTGTAGAGCACCATTATGGACTATTGGGTATACAGCTGTGCTGTGCAAAGACAAAAAGTGATGCTGGATGTGGCGTGAATATGATATTCAAAAGATCAACTGGATATGGATGTGAAGGTAAATATATGTAGCCTATAAGGAAATAGTCTTGATAGTATAATTATATATGGCGAATAGTAAAAACTAGTGCATGCTTTCTCTGTTTTCTTATTATATACACTTACGAGCAGTGACTTCCATATATCGACTTCCATAGGTGTGTAAGCAGACTCGGATAGTTCCGAAGCCGAAGCTGTCTCGAGGAGACAACGCGTATAGCGTTGCTCTGCAAGTTAGCTTATTTATCCCGAAGTCCTTTTCGCTTGGGTGTGTAAAGTTCATCCTGCTATACTGTATTTAGGTACCGAAAGATCGTAATCGTGCAAGATCCTGTCTACCGAGGTATGTCAGCGTCATACATTTGGATACCTAGTTACGTGTATTACTTAAGGTGCCTAGGACCTAGGTAGCTAAGTAAGTAGGTAGGTACCTAGTATAAGGAGGCGGACATTGGAGGCTGAACGGAACTACCGGCTAGTTGAAGGTGGGTGGCTGGGTTAGGGGAGAATGCATAGCTAAGTTATACGTTTATGTGTATGATATTGTGATTATTTTTATATGGTACCTAGGTAGCTTATGAGGTAGCTACACTACCTACCTGCCTACATACCTTATTAAGACGGGATAGAGAGTGACATGAATATGAATATTAAAGGAAATATTAGACATTTGTTGTTTATACCTCTAGCAGCTCTAGGTACTTAGCAAGGATCAGCAGCCCTTGATAGCGTCGATGCCCGGACGAAGCCCTTTCGTATCAAGATCGATCAGCGAATGCCTTGTTAGGTATAATTGCTTACCCAGCTGCCTGCCTGCCCAGGTATGTATGTAAGAATTGATCAAGAAACGACTTTGAGCTTGCCTATTTCAGTTACCCTTTGAAAGCTATTATTAGAGGTCGGGAATAGATACATACCTATATGTAGGTACTATAGTATGGTATCGAAGTACAAGTAGGTACCTAGGTACTTTAGCAGTGAAAGAGTCCCAGCCAAATGGTAACTTTCCTTTTTGTGATACTACGGGAGAACGTAGTTTTTAGTCGGGGGTTTCTTAAAAAGAATGGTTCATCATCCGGTTGGTGAAATGAATTACCTACTTGGGTACCTACCTAAGGCAGCTAGGGTATAAATTATTTCTCAACACGACTTTATAATTAGCTACGTACATAAGGTTTGTACTATATTGAATATTTAAAATGCCAGAAACTTACTCTACCTACCTAAACTCAAAGTCTCAAACGATCCATGGATATAAGGGTCCTACAGGCAGCCCCCACAGCAGCACTAGACCTTGCTTACCTAACAGCCTAGCAACTGCCTAGGTACCTCAGCGGGTTATGTAGTGTCACCCTATTAAGTGGACTGATTGTCTCATCGAGATCATCACTTAGCTAATCAACCAATCAGACAACGGAAACTAGTCTTTGACGAGTGTTGAGAGTACCCCTACTACGTCAGGACTTTTTCCCCGGACATCGACCGACTTGGGTACCTAGGTACTTAAGTAACCTTCTACTTTTTAACCCCTTAGTCCTTAGATAGTCGACCTGCAAAGTCCCCAGTCTCCATCCAGTCTCCGTCCTCGGCTATCATCATCACCACCCACTCAGCCATTCTAGATCCAGAATGTATGATGACTTCTATATTCTTTAACATAGAGTAGAGCCTTAACAACCACACAACCTTGGAACCATGGTCTAGGTGTGGTATATACCGCTGATCCCTTGGTCTCAGTTTCGAATCGAATGCTACTAGGCGTCTCCTTTTTCACCTCCCATCAACCCAATCAACCCCATCATCAGCATCAATTCCCAATGCACCTCCTGCTTACATGCTGCCTATCGCCTCATATGAACATCAAGGAAAGTCTGTGACATATAAATCCATTCATTCCACCCATCCATCCATACGTACATCCGAGGCGAAAACATCTCTTGTGATTTCAGACATAGCAACAACAACAGTAACAGCAACAATAACGACAACCTACAACTACCATTACCACTATAACCGCAGCCACAACTATAACTACAGCTTCAACAACAAATACGACTTATGATCTATTAACTGTTCATGTTTCAAAATAAAAACTCCAAATTTCAACTTCCCGGTTCAAGTGCCGCAGACCAGCAAACGTTAATGTCTGCGTTCTTGATTTCAACTTAGTCGCTCACCATCCTCCTCACCTTGCGCGTCGCTTTCATTCTGTGGTTTGGACTCTGTCCCCCGTTTTTATCCTTCGCTCCGGTTACATGTGGTTAATCCTGGCACATCCCGAGTTTCAGAACCACAAGCTGCTCTCTGTATATACTCTCAGGACGGGACACTATCTGGTATAGCTCTCCATACTACATCATACCCTTCCGCTCCCAGCATCGTAGTTAGATTACTACCCAGGTATACATTCATGTCACCATCACAGACCAATCCGAGTCCGTCGAATCCTTCCGATAGCTCGGCCTCTGAGTCTGGTTCTGAGAAGAAGGATGGTATAGCTCCCAACCATGATGGGACCGAGCAACCTTCGGCCGCTTCCCAATTACTCTTCAGTGCTTCGAAGCATATCAGACAGATAATTAGGCTCGTTCAGTGTCAAGTATGCTCTAAGATCTTACAGGAGCCCACCACCTTACCTTGTGGACATAGTCTTTGCAGGCAATGTGTGCCTCAGACACATGTGCGAACTAATATCTCTTGGCCAGCAACGGCTAATCGACTTCGTGGTTTTGAATGTCCTTTCGTCGATTGCAGAAAGGAGCACGCGCTCGGTGATTGCTCTGTCGATGTCACGCTGAACAAAGTTATGGCAATCATCGAGGCTACCGTGGAGCAAGACCGGAATGCTGCGCTATCTTCTAGTGTTGCAACACATGTCTCGGTGCAAGACCAGTGGGATGTTGCTGGGATTCCTTCACTTGCGGAAAAGGAAAGCGAACCTCACGTGCTAAAGGGAGGTCGCATCGTGGCCACCTATACACTGGCAGAACTTGGCAAGTTGGACTATAAGTGCGAGGTATCTTACTCGTTCGTGGGTGTGGAGGAAGATGAAATGGATCAGGTTGACGAGGCCGTGCTGGCGCGATGGAAGGATTCGGTTAGAACGGAAATGGACTGCCAGGTCTGTTACGCACTGTTTCTAGATCCCTTAACCACGACATGTGGTCACACGTTCTGTCGAAGTTGTCTTCATCGCATTCTCGACCACTCAGACCTTTGCCCAATCTGCAGACGTACTTTATCTATACAAGCTCAGGTCAACCGGGAGTCTTACCCTTCAAACGAGCGACTCTGTAAAACCATCAACGGATTCTGGGCCGACCTTGTGGCCCTTCGCTCGCAAGCCTACAGGCTTGAGCAGCAGGCCAACCACGGTGGGTTTGACATCGCACTTTTTGTATGTACGCTTTCGTTTCCGCGCATGCCAACTTTCCTTCATGTCTTCGAGCCGCGCTACCGCTTGATGATCCGGCGGGCGATGGAGGGTGATCGAACATTCGGCATGGTGCTCCATACGTCTTCTCATCTTCCCGGCGGCCCTGATTTCATGGAGCTTGGAACACTACTCCGCATCGTCAACATCGAATTTTTCCCAGATGGGCGGAGCCTCTTGGAGACGGTCGGTGTTTCTCGCTTCCGGGTGACCGATCACGGTTGGTCAGATGGGTACGTTGTCGGGAATATCGAGAAGATAGATGACATCAGTGTGGCGGAAGAAGAAGCCATTGAAGCATCAGAGACAGTTCATGCTCGCGACATATGGCAGTTGACTACGGCACCGCCAAGTCCAGTTCCAGCACATCCGGAACAAGCTACACCCGCTCGCTCTCGTGGTACATCTATATCACTAGACGACGTGGAGACGATGTCGACTAGGGATCTAGTTGCATTAGGCGTGGACTTTGTCAGACGAATGCGGGCGCAAAGCGTCGCTTGGTTGACGGCCCGAGTCTTGGCTATTTATGGCGACTGCCCAACAGACCCTGCAATCTTTCCATGGTGGCTCGCTAGCATCTTGCCGGTTAAAGATGAGGAGAAGTACAGGCTTCTGGCTACTTCAAGCGTGCGAGAGCGGTTGAAGATGTGTTGCCGATGGATTATAGAATGGGAATCAAGAAGATGGTTAGTAACCTAAGCTCTCTCCCTATGCCTACACCGCTACTACACTCCAGGAGGATCCGAAACTGCACAGCTAGGATACTCACTCGCACAGCCTGCATGGACGATTTACAGGAGTTTCCCTGAAGCTAAATTGCTGCAGTCCAGGCCTTGAATGCTAACGCATTTTCCTATGCCTCCAGGACCTTTTCCGACTGTCGTGTCCTGTGACAGGCGGATACTTTACATACGTTATCATTCCAACGCGCATCGGTTGCTTGTTTGAAATGATCTATTATCAAGCATTCGGTACTAATTGTAGAAAGATGTGAAAAGAGCGACGAGTCGAGAGAGTTGGCGTCTCGCAGAGTGTCTATATTTCCCTTGCTGTTTCAGCATCGCATCGTCTTTATCGTCATCGTCATCATCCTCGTCATCCTTGTCATATCAACATCTCATGGATGATTGCATTGTTATCATATTAGTGATACCATTAGAGCGCCAGCATTGCGATGTCAGTAGATATGAAGAGTTTGTCTATACACTATACATTGCATTGCGCGTACCGCATTATATCACGCATTGTCGTCATCGAGAGCTATGTTCAGAGAAGAATATGATAATGTATATAACTACACCGACACATAAAATAATGCCCCTATTTTCTTCCGATCAATCTATCTAGTTCATGTTTGTAGTAACTTAATAGCTATGGAGTCGAAGTATCTTCTATTTACACTTCTCCCTATTGAGTATATAGGTATAAGCAGGTAACATATATAAATAAACTGCGGGGCGGTTTCCCTAGTGTAGAGCTCTTCCAATTGCATCATCTTTTGCTTAAGAGGTTAAGAGGTTAAGAGGTAGACAGACATGTATTTATTAATTTATTAGCCTCAACTCACTTCCACTCACTTACAACATCATACGTTTCTTTACCGAACCCCTTATACCGACGCCCACAATTGAAGATCTCATTGAATTAGTAATTAATAACAGTAGTTCTGAGTTACTTTCAATCATTTACGATAAAGGAGTTTTATAACTTCTCATAAATAGGATTCAATTTTCTCCAGTCTCGTACATCACCGTCGTCGAATAACTATGGAGTATACGCATATCGCCACGCCCGAACGGTGCTATGCCGACTTCTGCCTGATTCCCGTGAGTTTGATGACTGATATGTTTAAGTGTTCTTATCTATATTTCCAAGGGGGTTATTTTATTCTTTTTACGTACAGGTGTTTCCCCCCAAGATACGTACCTTGCTAGGTATTTAATATATTATAGATAGCTTCATAAACATACGGTACTTGGTTATTACTTACATCTACTTATATCTACTTACATATCTCGTGTCCTACAGGTCGGCACAGGCAGCGTTTCGGTAGCTGAGGAAGTCGCCGCAGTGCAGAGGTTGCTCAAGGCCAGTGGCCTGAACTACACTATGCATTCGGCCGGGACCACCGTCGGTGAGCTTTACCTCTTTTCGTTGCTAGGCCTCAGGTTTACCTCAACCTTTCGTTTTATGACTTCCCATCATCGTAATAAGACTCGACATCACCTTCGTCAACTTCTTCATTACACTTACACCCATGACATCGTATTAATTTTCAGGCTACTTTACTCACATCAACACACAATACCAGAAGGATCATGGGACGAGGTCATGAAAGTGATCGGCCAGGCGCATAGCGTCGTGCACTCCAAGGGCGTCGTCAGAGTCCAGTCGTCCATGAGGGTTGGCACCAGGTATGTTTGCAATTTTTACCCCTTATACCTCTCATGCCTCTTACGATACTCTCCTCTCCTCTCATCTATACATTTCACCTATACAATCACCCAACCCATAAAGTCAGTCTATCATACTATATCACCCCCTTCCCCCCCGAAAGCATAAATTATGAATATCAAAAATCAACATGGGCTAACCACTCATGCCTCGCTACCCTCGTTAGGACGGACAAGAAGCAGACAGCACAGGACAAAGTCAAACGTGTTGAGGATATATTGGCCAAGGAGGCGACCGGCTCTTAGATACTGTCCATCTCGTGGAAGACGGGGGCATTAGGTTTTCCATGGCGTCGTAAAAGCTAGGGGTGGCTAGTGTAGGCAGATGATCCGGGCAATGATAAAACCACGGACTACATCGATCCTTTTGCAGTTTTCCAAGATTGCAAGCAGAGCGGTAGACAATATTAACGAACCAATTCATACATTTATCTAACAGAGCTTGCCGACTTACGCCTCAGATGCGTATTCCGACTTAGCCTTTTTTTCCTCGCTCACTACCCTAGTACATATACAAGTTCAAACGTCGCCGCATACAACTTTTGAAATGTCCGTCTCCGCCAATCATCCCTTCGTCCGTGCCCCCTTTCCTACCCTGCCAATAGGAAAATATTCGCCAGAAATATTCATCACGGACATTACGCCGGATTGTTCCCCTATCCGCGGACCGTCTGTTTCTTAGAGCTCTTACGAATCTCCTTGTCCCTCTCCTTTTCGAGGTACTTCTTCTGGGCCTTGGCATCCAGGGCGTTGAGCTCGGCGTCGCGCTTCGCCTTCTTGGCCTTGTCGCGCTCGGCCTGCCTCTCCTCGGCCTTCTCGTCCTCGGCAGCCTTCTGGATCTGCTTGATGTTCTCGTCTCGGACGACCTTGATCTTTCGGATAACTTCCGGTCTGAAGTGGCCAGAAGCTGCCAGGTGATCGGAAATCCGTACAAAGTAGGAGAGGAGCGGGGTGATGTCGTCGTAGTTGTTGGACGATGGGAGTCGGTACCTCAGGTACATGCGCTTGCGCGGAATCGTTTCATCCATCCTGTGATATAGTTAGCAACCCTCTCTTGTAGTAGCCGCAAATTAGATGTTTCTTCATGTTCTTGAACAACTGACAACCTCCAAGGCTTGTAACACCAAGTACAAGCTGACTTGGAGAGGCATAAGGATAGTATTTAAATTCACGGTGACTCAAAATGTAGAGCACTTACTTCGTGGGCTTATCGATGGGTTGGTCGCTGATAATGATGTAGTCGAACAAATCACCAGCTTTCTTGATAGCCCCAGCAAGCTCATTGGTCAGAAGGGTTTCAGTAACCTCAGCGCTCTCGCTCATGACTGTCGCCCAAATGGGTAACTTCGAGTTGTCCTTGGTGAAGGTGATGGACAAGTCGTATCGCTCTTCTCGGAGCTGCTTCATCTTGTCCTTGTTGACAATAGCCCAGACAAATCCATCGAACGAACTCTTCGAATCCTTGCTTCTCAGCTCGGCAGCGCCCGGGAGAGCGGGTACGATCTGAGCCTCCTTGCCGTCGAACGGGTAGATAATGGCTTCTACCGAATCTTCGGGTGCTCCAAAGCTGTCAAAAAAGAAGCTCAGAGCAGTCTCCACGAAGGTCATTACTGGGTTGAAGCGCTTCTTTAGGGACAGCTTGACATCCATGAACGCGACATTCTGTCGGCCAGTCGCATAGGCCGCATATTCGAACAAGCTCTTGGCCTTCAACAACTTCTCAGGGTTTTGTTCAGATTTCTGCGACGTCCCGCTGAAGCCAACAACGGCGAATTCGCTGGTGAGGACCGGGGCGTGCGCTTTGATCCATGCCTTCGACTTAGCTTGGTTAAGCTTAGTGCCAATGAAGTGTAAGGTGAAGACGACAATAATGATGGCTAATATGATTCCCTCGGAGCGAAATTCGCTCAGAGAATGGCGCTCATGGACATTGTACCATTTCGTATATGGGACACCAGTAGGCGCAGGACCACCGAGGGTAGCACCGCCAGCAACGGATTCGAAAGGTACAGGCGCTGGCGAAGGCGCATCGGCGAAGTCGGCAAAATCTATACCAGGAATTAATATATACACCCTAAACAGGCATTCAAGCAAGTAGGTTACGATGTAACAGGTGTAGTCTCTGGTGATCTATTCTAACCACCAAGGGGTGATTCCTGTCGCGAGCAATTGCGAATACCATTTTAAGGGATAACTTACCTGAATCAGCAGATGGAATTGGAGTAACAGATGACTTGCTACCCCCTATAATATTCATTAAGAAATCCGCCATGATTGCGGGACTCTTACGGAATTTTGTTGGGAGCGACAAGAGAGGTTGAAGAAGAGGAGACGGGAAACGGGAAACGGGAAACGGAAGACGGAAGATAGAAGACGTGACAAAAAATTGGAGCTTATGAGATCTCCAATGGAGGTAATCGATTTTATCGCTTACCTAACCCAATGTAGAAATGGGGAACACTAAAAAGAGTTGGGGGTTTCCCCACATGTGGCTTAGGAAAGTGCGTGGCTGATACATACCTAGGTACGCACTCACGCACAAACCACACTAACTCTGATTAACGGTTACTCGGCAACCACTATCAAAGTCAACAATCATTGATATCGATATCGACATCAACATCGACATCAGACCTCAATGTTAAGACACAATAGGCAGTGAATGTGATTAGGTTTAAAGAATAGAACAACCACGAGAACATGTCAAAGCAAACATCTCTTCGAAAATATGGCAAGCAATCCAAAAAGGCCAAGAGCGATCGCTTGTTCGTCGAACTGCCACAAACACCAATACGGACACAACCGAGAGTGATAGAACGCGACAACGATGCAGCCGATAAAGAAGCCTTTGAGAGTTTGGTCAACAAGATCTGCACTATAAACATAAATGACGAAAACTCCCCACCATCTGATCCGGTCAGGCGTTCTCCCAGGCGAAAAGAACAACTTACTCCCGCTCCCGCAGCAGCATCACCGCAACCTGAATCGCCCAAGCTCCGAACACCTCGGGTATTGAGTCCACCCAAGTCGGAATGTCTAGAAGTATTAGAGGCCGAGAAAACAGATGATGGGGGTCTACAAGTACTATCCTGGACCGATATATGTCCAACGGGCGACAAGATAGTCAAGATAGCCGAGGCCTCCTACGCAGAGGTATACCGTGTGACGAACGAACGCGGAACCAGCATCATCAAAGTCGTCCGGATGGAATCCCCAATCAAGGCTCAAACAAAACCCCAGCAGAGGTCAGGACTTGTCGACGAAGAACCGCATTCCGAGTCGGACTTGATGGGGGAGTTAAAGATCTCGGAATGGCTCGCCGACATACCTGGTTTCGTCGTCTATAAGGAGAGGTATATCGTGCAAGGGAAGGCCTGCAAGGAGTTGCTCGAGACGCACCAGACATTCCACAAGAAGTTAAAACGGCAAGATCCCGACCGGCTTCAGTTCTATCCCTCGCCGAGTCGGTATCTAGATGATACGAAGTTCCTAGTGGTCGAGCTAGGCGATGCAGGGACAGCACTCGAGGATTTCGAGCTCGAGTCGTCTGATCAGCTGTGGGACATATTCTTCCACGTTGCTATCGCGTTGGCACGCGCCGAAGCCCACATAGAATTCGAGGTAAGTAGATCAAATAACCTCTATTACTACCGCTCTTAGCTAATTATAACAGCATCGAGATCTCCACGAAGGCAACCTATGTATTCGGAGAACAGGAGAGGTCATTCCTCCGGAAGACCGAGATCGTTCTGGTCGTTTTGGATTCTCCGGTCTCGAACTGACAATCCTCGATTACGGTCTTTCCCGCGCACATGCCGACCACCAAGTCGAAAATTCTCAGCCGATCGCCTACGATTTGGAAAGAGATCTGAGTATATTCACCAGCGAGCACGCTCCGCAGTGCGAGGTGTATAGACGTATGAGGTCGTTTCTGTTACGGGGAGATCGAGTATGCCTTCCGCCGCAAACTCACAAGAAAGCCTACGAAGAAGGGATCGATGGGCCGATTACATGGGCTCAGCATGAGCCATACACGAATGTACTATGGCTCGCATATATCTACGAATGGATGGTGAACCATTTTAGAGGCTCCAAAAAGGAGCTGAACGCTTTCAAGCGTCTAACGAAGGAATTATGGTTATATCTAGACCCTAACGCCGACGAGAGCGTGCCTAGCTTTGACAGCGCTAGCGACGTTGTGAGGTTTTCGCTGGAGTCCGGATGGATAGAAGAGGACCAGCTGATGGGGGTCAGGGAGGACATCGAGAAATCGATATTATCGATTTTAGCGAATGATTATGATTTGGACCTGGACCTGGACCTGGACGGTGAAGGCAACGCAGAAACTTCCATCCATAGATCACCAAGGAGACGTCGGCGGAAAGCTGTGTAAGCTGTGTAAGCTGAGATTGGTTATGATGATTGGTGTTGGGGTTAGCCTGTCTTTGAGATATCCAAATTTGCATATTTTGATAAAGCCGATCCTTAAATATCGACTTTACATTGGTCAGGACGGTGTTGCATAATACACTGGAAGAAAGAAATGGCAATCATGCAAATACAAATTAGACTTGACATCTGTTTTCAAGCTAATTTGCGCCTGGTACTAACATTTCAAGTCTACCCGGCGCATTGTAATGCTATTGAGGACATCTACATATCATCCATAAATCTCTCAAGGAAATCCACACATTCTCCCCTTTCGAGGAAGCTTAATATTAAAGGGCTAATAATGGATGTATGAGGAGCAATCTTGCTTGTGTTGTTAATTTGCCCGATACTTCAAAGTATGTATGGGAATAATTAGGTAATTTAGAGATGATTATGCGCATTGTCCAGACTGAGGAAATACGGTGTAGGTATCTCGAAACACGGGTTAGCAGACCTAGGGAAAGCTCAAGCTCAAGCTCAAGCCTCAAGGAGATACCTACCTAGGTAGATATACGCCTTCTCCTATTTTAATATAACGACTGCGTAGTCATAGGAGTGATGGATATAACTTGGATATGACTAGACGGTAAAGCCTATTCAGTCGGTACCATTCAGCAGTGTCACAGTTGGTCTTCTGTCAGAGCCAATTGAATGTATAGTTGAACTGGTGAACCAAACCGGACCGATGCGGTGTAGACAAACATTGCCGCATCTCGTATCTCGCCAGCGAAGCGCTCGAGGTGACCGAGTTAAGGTCATATTGTATATGTGAGTTTTCGCGCCAAGGGGAGATCTCTAGGGCATTGATGAAAACATTGAATTGGTTGGCCGCAGCCGCGCGCAAGGGAAGCCCTTAATACCTGCCTAGGAGGTACCTAAGTAGGTACCTAGGTAATAATAGACCTTAGCTTTTCCGGTAGGGCGCGAGGCGGTGACTTCCAAGGTTATTTTCAGCTCGCCTATTAGGTGTGTACTACGCCCGGTAGGTACTATGCTAGGTACCTAGTGCCTAGTCCCATCGGAATGGTAAACTAGTGTATTTCCAGTGTCACATCGTCTCCCGTTATCCCGTACAACATTACCCTACCTTAAGGTACACTAGGTAGTAGCAATGGTTAAGTTCCCGTACCAGCGACCAGCGCAGAACGACCCGAGCCTTGCCATAGGTACCTATGTACCTAGGTCATACTAGGTATTATATTAGGTGGCTTTAACATGTGGTCCTTGTTTCGGCGCCCGACTTATAGGTATTCATCGGGCAGAATATAAGGATGGCTTCTTGCAGCAACGATAGCCCTGGAGGGGCTAATTTCTTTTCTATTCTCGCCTTTTATTAGGTGCCTAGGCTGCTAGGTAGGCAGTAGGTAGGTAGGCATTCCGGGTTGGCAGTAGTTTCGAATATAGCATGGCAAGAATTTGCCAACGCCTTTCCTCGTGTGCAGGTGTCAGCAAGTTGGAACCTTGGAAGCTGATGAATCTCACCATGGATTTATCTAAGGTACCAAGATATTTTAAAAATGGAATCACGAAAAGCTTAGGTCCAATCAGATAACAGATGCATTAAACTGCATATCTATGACCTGCTTTAGCGTGTTTCAGATCTACCCGGGCTTGATCATAGACGCGAGTCTGTCCCCTTTTTTATTTTTTATTTTATTTTATATTTCTTATTCCTTATTAAAGGGGGGAAAATTCAGTTTTAACTCGGCATCATCCAAGGAAAGTTGCCCTAATATTTTAGTCCACGCAATCCACAATGATCACCAACAAGGTTCCTAATAGTAAAAATCAAATAATGGAACCGAAACGAAACATAATCCTGGTAGCCCAGTCGATCCTTCATTCGCCTCATTCATTCCAGCTTTGAAAGCTGTGATGCAACGACTTACTGTGAAGCTGCGATGATTTGGTCGTGATAGGATAGGGGACTTCATGTCTACCACTCTATCACTATACCATACTGTCTTCATATTGACTTCATTAGTACTACACTTACATAGTAGGTAATGACACAAACAAGACGAGGACGAGTGCTTACCGGCCCCCTCACCTGAATGACTAGTTGGAGGTTTGTTTTACGTGGCTTTATTTCGTAAAGATATAAAAGCCTTCATTGTCCCTTTTCGGGCGTTTTTGGAGGTGGGTTTGCCGCTTACCTACATTACTACCTACTATGTAGTATGTAGATTACCTAGGTAGCTTATGCCATTCCCCCCTGCATGAAGGTTTCGACGAATAACTTCGCGCCAGCCATACGTCAACTAGCATGGCGCAACAGCTGGCCTATCATGCCTCGCCCGCGGCCCTTCTACCCAGCCAGCACTGTCAACCCCTTTCCCCTTTCCCCCACCTCGATATCGATGGATTTTTTATTCCTTGCCGGGTGGGCTGGTCACTCGTCATTTGCACCGTACCTGGACTCTAGACCCCATAGCCTGAAGATCCCGTTCCACCAATTAATATACGAACACCTCCGTAGCCCTGTGGATTTTCCCTTCTCTTCCTCGCCTCACCTCTCCCTAGGAGCCTCTTATCTGCTGCGTTGGTTTAACCGTTCCATTCATTCATTCATTACTGGATTTCACTCATTCATTGATCTGCAGGCTGAGTCCATCGTTCATTTTATCAAACAAGTCTTTGTTTGTCCCTTCTTTCTATCAACTCGGTCCGCCTGTATCAGCCCTTAAGGAACACTCTTGAGTCACTACGTATAAGATATCTGACAGGCAATCTTGATTAAAAGCCCTCCGTTTTCTTTCTGAGACAAGGTGCTCTAGAAGCTACAATCACTTGTTCGTCACACACAATACGCACTTGAGATATACAGAGAGGAGAAACTCCAGAAGCAGACATGAGGTACTCAACCATCGGTGCCCTGGCCTCTGTGGCCCCCTTGGCCGCTGCCGTCAAGACGGATATGACTTTCGCTGTCTTACACTTCACGCAAAACGAGTTCTTGACCGAAGGCCCTATGGACCCCGTAGTCAACCCTGGAACAGAAGCAACCCACTATCACAGTATTATGGGAGGAAGTAACTTTGGCATCAACACCCAGGGCGACGACCTAATAAGCTCAAATTGTACTACAACCACCATCAAGAACGATAAGAGCAACTACTGGGTTCCGACTCTTTTCTTCCAGGATCCCAAGGATCAAACTAGCTTCGAGAAAGTGCCCCTGTATTACATGAACGTATACTACTTGTGAGCTCCCCCTTTACTATGATAATTATAGACGGCATTCGTTTTAACTAACCTGTACTTAGCTTCGAACCCACCAACGGCACCATCGAGCCATTCCCCGTTGGCTTGAAGATGCTGAGTGGTAATTCCAAGACTAGAGACCCCCCTAAATTCGGAGGTGGAAGAAATCTTGATCCTTCCAAGGGATCGATTCAGCAGATTCAATGGACTTGTCCTCGACAGAGCTATGATCCTCCTTCCTACCCCGTGGACTCCGACGGAACCATGGCTGGTCTGCAGGATCCCGGTAATGAGGGTATGGGTGCAGGTTTCCCCTTCTACGACTGCGACGGCACCTACTCCCCCCTTCGACAGGACATTCACTTCCCTTCATGCTACAATCCCGAAGCGGGCATCAACGACTACGAGAACAACATGGCATGGCCAACAACCGTGGATGGCCTAGAGACTTGCCCGACCGGCTGGGTTCACGTGCCTCACCTATTTTACGAAGTCTACTGGGATACCCCTTCGTTTAAGGACAGGTGGACCCCCGATGGAAAGTCGCAGCCTTTTGTCCTATCCAACGGAGATGCTACCGGCTACAGCTCGCACGGCGACTTCATCTCCGGTTGGGACCAAGACACCCTCCGAGCGATCATTAGCACCTGCAACGCCGGCACTGCCGGCATGGAGACATGCCCATCGATCCCCGGCGGTGTCAACGACAACAAGGACTGCCATATCCAGCCCGCTATTGGCACCATGGTGGCGGTCTCCGAAGTGCTGAATGCGCTCCCGCTCAACTGCCCCATCACCGGTTGGGGCAAGGGCGGTGTTTCCAGCGGCTCTGGTTCAGACTCATCCGAGTCATCGGCGTCGTCTCAGCCTGCGAGCTCGAGCGTGAGTAATATCCGGCCTCATTTGTTCCCCATTTCGGCATATCTTGGAAGCCTATTTCTTTACTATGGAAGTTCATACTCTTGAACGTGACCCTATAACCCGAATAAGGGCCGTTTTATCTATATTTGGTATTGGTAGTTACTAACCCCGGATAATACAGTATCACGCAACCAGTGCCGCGCCAGTGTCAAGCAAGACAGCCTACGGAGCTTCATCCGCTACCGGAGGTGCCTTCATTGAGGTTCCCAGCGAAGCTTCCAGCTCGGCCGCAGTGACCGCAACACCTGCCGTCACCGTTGTGGCCGAAGCCTCCGCAGCGACGGCATCCGAGGTTGTAAATCCTGGCATCTCTACAGTTTGGGATTATGTCACCGTCACAGTTACGACTACTGTGGACCCCGAGGCTACTCCCGCCCCTCTCCGTAGGCGCCGCGCCCCCTTCCACAGCCACGGCCACATAAAGCGCCACCACCAAGGCGGGTTTGCAGGCCGCCGATAGACAGCTCGGCCAGCCAGCTAGCTAGCTACACATTCGATTCTTTGTATGTATGTACGTACATACACGACTTTTCTAGGGAACGCGCGGCATAGCGAAGGGATGATCGCATGATAGAGATTTAGCGAGAGGCATGTCATTGGATCCTTTTTATGTTCAATCTTTTTTTATTTTTTTATTTTTTTTTCACATCTCGGTCTCGCGAGGCAGACTGGTGATGTGATCACTTCGCCTATTTTCCACACTTTTTGATACCTTGGAGCGCGTGCCTAGGTGATGGGCACCAGGTACACCCAAAATTCGGGCCGGTGGCTACAGGCGCACTTTGCGAGGTAGATCCATAGCGAAACCCAGCTTCACTTCTTGATGTACATAGTTGCATAAAAATTACTGGACATGTCGTTCAATTCTGTCAAACTCGGCATTGATAGAAAAGTAAATCCCGCGTTACTGCTGGGATATAAATAGCGTGCGTGTGCGTGTGTGTTGCTTAGCCAGCCCGCCCCCCTTGCCTCTCACGGAAACCAAATGCGAATTTTTAGCCATCGTGGTATTCATTAAAAGGAGATATCGCCTATCATCTAAGTCTGCGTCACATGTCACTGAGTTACCTTATATATACCTAGCGTGTATACAGATTAATGTTTATATTCCTACTTTGTAGGATCAAGTATCTCATTATTTTCCCTTTAGGATAAGTGGATTTCAGACGAAGCAGTTCCATTTGTTCGATACTGGAGATGGGCAATAAACTGAAAGTTATCTAGAACATTCTTAATACGCTTTTCATGCTGAATCATCGCATACATATCTCGGTATCTAAGTGTGGAACACGTAGATGTAATAATCGAGTCTCGCAGCAAGGATGGTCACTAACTAGGTAGGTACCTATTAGGTTTACATAGGATATGGTAATTTTATACGTATTCTCATTTATTTAATATATACTATTATCATAAAGGAGAATTATTCCCATAATGATCTTTCTGATATCCCCCCCCCCCAAAAATCAATCGCCGAACCCATTCCACTCGCCCTCATCGGTATCACTTGAGTTGCTATTGCTACTCAACTCACCAGCATCGTCGGAACTCATATCCTCCCCCTCCTCTTCGTGTTCATCGTGCCCAGTAGCATCATCTTGTACAGATGGATTCTTCGAGTTAACGCCGCTCCTAGAACCACTACTATATTCCGGCTTAAGGGTCGGCATACCCGAGATGTCCCTAATGATGCGGCCAGCATCGTCGCGGAGGTAAGGACCATCGCCGTCCTCGAAATCAGGTGGCACGTCGCGAATAAACCCAGCGACGAAGAAGCCCATGACGCCCCGCCCGTCATCTTTATGAGATCGGATGCACGCCTCGGCGACCTCAGCATCACCATTGCTCGCGTCGACGGACCCCCGAATCGGCCATTCGCGGAGACCTCGGACTTGTTGGTCCCGTGGTAACACGCGCCACCCCCTCTCCTTGGCGATGTCGGATTTCAAAGCCTTGAGGACTACCTGCTCATTTTCTTCGGCGTGGATCGAACAAGTCGAATATGTGATCTTCTTGGCGGCAGGGAATTTGAAAGCATGGAGTAGCAGTATCAGCTGAAATGACGACAATGCTTCCAGGCGCACCTTCAGTTCGCTTTCGGAAGAGACTAGAGTCTCCTTTCCATCATCGTCCACTATGATTGGCTGCGTAGTCTCTTTAACAAGGTTGGGGTCTTCCCGCTTACGCTTGCGCCCTGCGTTTGGGGGCGGCTTCTTGGATGTGCCTGGGACTTCGGGGAGATGTATTGTAGGCATATCATCTCTGCCGACTATACCGCTCCCCGAGCAGCTAGGATCAAGCAGCAAGCATCCAACATTTGCAAATAGCTCGGAATTCGGATCGAGCTTGAGAAAGTCCTGACCAAAGCTCATCCGCGTGATTTCCTTGGCACCGGCAAGCTTTACCATCTTCTCTAGCGTACGAGCGCGCTTATGATCTTTCTCGCACGCGTACACCGTCTGTGAGCACTGCTCGTTCTCAGGGATCCGGGAATACACAATGGCCGCCAGATGTGTTGTTTTGTTTCCGGGGGCGGCGCAAGAATCGATGACATCACCATCCTCGGACCGAGGATCTAGTAGATAGGCAGGAAAGCATGATGCTTTATCCTGCAGTATTAGGGCCCCGGAGGTGTAGGCTTCTGTCTTGGTGATCTCGAAGTTTGGAGACACAGCTAGAAGGTTGGGTACGTGATCATCGACGTGCAGAGATTTACTATGGGTAGCAGCAGTGACTTCACCGATACTGAGAACCCTAGTGAAACCGGCAAAGGTAGTAGCCAACTGATCCTCGATGGTTGTCTTCAGGGTATTTACACGCACCCATCGGGGATAACCAACTGCTTCACCCAAAAACTCGGCAGTTATCTGTTCCCTCAATACTTCGATAGAGCCGGCTTTCCTCCGCAGCCGCGCCCTAGTAAACTCGGAATTTAAACGGGCCTTGTGGCGCTCGATAGAGAGTCTCAAGCCATGAGTAGAGGGAAGTCCAATGCTCCTCTTAACGAGTAAGAAGTCATGAACAAGCAGCAGAGCTAGCAACGGACTGAGCTAATTAATCCCTGAGTAATCAGCCAAAGCCGAGCAGGTGATACAGGGAGTCGTTAGCGTATATGCATGCTTACCTTGCGCTCATGGCGCAAAAGCTCCGAGTTCTCAATGACTTCCTTCAGCACCGGACTCCATTTACACGTCTCCAAGGCCAGGGCATAAACCTGCTGCTGTGGCGATTTCAGGTCTTTCTTGCCAAAGATTCGAGTCTTGAGATTGCCGCCGACAGTGGATGGCGTTACCGACAATATATCAGCTGTCTCATGGTATAGAGACATTCTTCCGGATGCATATTCAGCTAGATGTAGTTAGTAGTAGGTACAAGAAAAAAAGTTGAAATTGTCACAATCAGGGTGAGCCAAAATCTTGGTTAGGTCCAAAATCTTAATCGATAACTCTACGTACCTAGTAACTCCGCAATCTCCACATAACAGATCTAATACTATTAGGTACCTAGTAGGAACCTAGCAAAACTGTAAATTCACTAGCCACATCTGATATACCTAATGGGGGTGGATGTGGATCTTTGCGGCTTCTCGTCTTAGGTATGCCAAGAGATTTATTTAATCATATCAATAAATCCGAGACATCAGGTCTGTAGCTGCCGCTCCTCATATCATTAAAAAACAAAAAAAAACATACTTCACCCCTATTATCATTGATCCGTCAAATATGGGTTGCCAGGGCAGCATCTTACCTTACCTACTTAGGTACTTACCTGGGTAGGCAGTATGATGTAGGTATTCCATCTTAATAAAATAACACGGCTCAAGGTAGGTCAAATGGTCGATTAGCATTCTCTCGATCGGATGATATTCTTGTTTGTGCTCCGCCTTCTCTCTATGATTATTACCTCTAGGTACCTACCTAGGTACCTAAGGTAAGCAGCCAAGCAGCTAAGGTACTTGTATTCACCGTTACTTACGAACTGTAGGTATGGATTTGTTTAAGCCTATTTGGCGAGGCCCCCCTTACCTAGCACCTAAACGCTCTCTGTTATTCGCTTAATATCTTCGAGAAGTATGTATGTAAACAATCAGGAAACGGTTATGCCAACCGCCGTGTAGGCCGAGGGCGTCACTCGGGCTTTTATCAAGAATCCGAAATGATACCACTGGTGTGCGTGTTGGCAGATTTTAGGTACCTACGTGTTACGGATTGTGGAAGTTCGTAAGTAGCTGTTGTGAGACCTGATAATTTCCATCAGTCTTCAAATACGGCCATGTCCGTATCTAATAGGTCTAGGCATATAAACATATACGACAAACGCTATGGCGTCGATCTTATGCAATAGTATGATGGCGGGAATCGGGTGTTGAAAACCTAGTTGTGTGACTTGTCCAGACGGGCTCGAAGGATTTCCTTTGTACATACCTACCTAGGTAGGTATTAATGGCTTCTTTATTAATAAGTAAAGCAGTTAGTCGGTAGTCGGTGGTTAATACATACCGAATTGATAGCATCCTTCGTGAGCTATGGCCACGCGACTCGATCTCGCTAGATTTTGCCATCTCATCTTTCAGCTCAAATGACTGCACATACGATATGGGATAGAATTCGGGGCCGAAGATGCGCAGTCTTGCCGACATTACCAATAGGACGACGTGAGTCAAGCTACCGAAACGGGATTGATCTCGACCAACATACGATTGCATATCTGAATCAAATATCGGTATTGATTTCGTCAGCCACGTTAATAGAATGTGTCTAGGCATGCCTCAGGTAGGCTGCTATGTAGATAGACACATTTGCCTACCTAGCAGCTGCCTAGGTAAATTCACAAACGCCTTCCTTGGTGGGTCACTAGGAGGTAGATAGTTCAAGTGATATTGCCTCCTTATACCAGGCGTAACGAAGAGCCGCTAGGTATTGTAGGTATCTAGGTACCTAGGTACCTAAGGTATGTGTGCTCCTCAATATTCTTCAACATTCTTCAGCTTCAACCCATACCTGCTCGGTACGGAGTTGGGACGAAACCCGGTATTGCATGTCACTTCCCTGGTTCCTCCCTGTAGATACCCCACCGCACCCGTGGTGCCGGGTCATTTTAGAACCTGTCATAAACGCTAATAATCCATGTAATCCACAACCTTAACGTTGTTAGGTCCGAACGAAGCACTAGTGCAGTCATTTGGGACGAGAAAATGTAACCATTGGCCCCAGATCTTATGTCACAAATCTGTAGATTACACAAGATTACACACTTACACATACCCGACGCCCACCTAAAATAACAGAGCAATACCTAATCTGGTATATGGTTGCATATCGGACTTAGACGGGGACGGGAGACGGAACAGATCCAGCTCGAAGACGGCAGCCGGTAAGTTCCTTCTGATATCACCTTGCATAACACCCTACATAAGGGCATTTGATTCGTAAAGGCATCACATAACCTAGCATTTATGAAGGCGATCAAGCCCCGAAGTGCCGATTCATAATTAGTTACCTAGGTAGATAAACTCAAGTCACCAAATCTGTATCCGAAACAAAGAAAATACATACATATGAGGTACATACCTACCCAGGAGTAGTGAGTGAAAACTCCGAGGGATAGTATATATTACTTAGAGGCACCCGTGACTGTTTTGTTTTAGCTTTGTAATATAATATATATCGATAGCCGTATCCGAAGAATTTCTCTCGTCCTAGAGAGCCATTAACCTCTTCCTACATACTGGTCGAGACTAACAAACACCTTTTGATAATGTCATCGTCGGAGGAGTCCTCTTCGGAGTCTTCGTCTTCGGCTACGATGACGGAGCCTGGTCACGATGTCGAATCTCAGAAGCCTCGCAAGGAACTGTCTTACTACGAGCGCCAGTTTGACCAAGCCGGCGTGTCCCCCGCAGTTTTGGAATGGAAATATCGAGGCGAAGGAACCGTCGACGATCCCTTCGTAGTCGACTTTCTCCCTGATGATCCAAAGAACCCGATGAAGTTTTCCGAATTGAAGAAATGGACTATTACTGCCATGCAAGCCGTTGCCGTTCTCGCCGTCACGTTTGTCTCGACCGCCTATTCGGGAGGTATTGGTGAAGTTATTCGCGAATTCCAGATCAGTGAAGAGGTCGCAATCCTTGGCATCTCCCTCTTCGTCATCGGTTTCGCCTTAGGGTACGTATAAATATACCTTTATAGATTTATAGACTATGTCCTATATCCCATGCTAATATTTGTTCACTAGGCCGTTGATTTGGGCACCACTGTCAGAAACCTACGGTAGACAGATACTATTCTTCTTTACGGTAAGTCGATGCAGAGAGTCCCTATCTTTACCCCTTTTTATAATACTTTGACGACCGCTTACGAATAACTGCTGACTTTTGTTTTCATAGTATATGGGTCTAACGGCGTTCAATGCCGGAGCGGCGGGGTCTCAGAATATCCAAACACTCATCATCCTTCGCTTCTTTGCTGGAACCATTGGAAGCTCGCCTCTAACTAACTCGGGCGGTGTCATCGCCGATATGTTCCCTGCTAAAAAGAGAGGATTGGCCACCGCCATGTTCGCTACTGTATGTACTTCACGCAGTTCAGAGTTGCATCAGAAATCACATCTCAATTATCTAGGAAACTAATTTTAGTTCTTCATAGGCTCCCTTCCTAGGTCCATCTATCGGCCCCATTGCTGGTGGTTTTCTCGGTGTGGCAGGAGGATGGCGATGGGTGCGTATTGTGATCTCCATTCGTTGACCATAAGAGTTTGCTGACTATTTGCTCCTGATATAGGTTGAAGGTCTCATGGCTGCCTTTACCGGCCTCCTATGGATCATATGTACTTTTGCCGTCCCCGAGACGTATGCGCCGATTCTCCTCCGCAGAAGGGCAGAGAAACTGTCTCAGTTGAGTGGGAAAGTCTACATATCCAAGCTCGACGCCGGTCGGCCTAGAAAGACGGTAGCAGAAGAGTTCAAAATTGCCATGTCTCGACCTTGGATTCTGCTATTCCGCGAGCCTATCGTCCTTCTTACCTCTCTTTACATGGCTATAGTATAGTATGTGATACCTTAACAGCGCTACCCACCTGAAGCATAATCATGAGAAAACCCGGAAAATGCTAATTCGTAACGCCTTCAGCGGAACCTTGTATATGATGTTCGCAGCATTCCCTATTGTATACCAGCAATACCGTGGTTGGTCTCCAGGTGTCGGTGGTCTAGCCTTCCTAGGCATCGCCGTAGGGATGTTGTTTTCAGTTGCATACAGCGTCTACGACAACAAACGATACGCAAAGACCTCAGAAGCCCATAACGGCAATGCTCCGGCAGAGGCACGATTACCGCCCGCCCTGATTGGTTCTATACTGCTACCCATAGGACTATTCTGGTTTGCATGGACAAATGGCCCCGAAATCCACTGGATCGTGAGCATCATCGCATCTGGTTTCTTCGCCTCCGGTCTAGTTCTGATCTTCCTGAGCCTGATGAATTATCTCATTGATTCATGTAAGTCCTTATACAAATTGTGACTACTTATATATCAGAGCTGTATCTAACGCAGAGGTAGACGTTATCTATGCTGCATCGGCACTCGCAGCGAATTCGGTTCTACGATCGATCTTCGGCGCCGCGTTTCCCCTGTTCACGACTGCCATGTACAATAACCTAGGCATACATTGGGCCAGCTCCATCCCTGCGTTCTTAGCAGTTGGATGTCTTCCCCTCCCGTTCCTCTTTCATAAATACGGCGGAGCCATCCGAATGCGATGCAAGTTCGCCGCCGAGGCCGCCGAAGTCCTAGTGCGAATGCGGACGAAGACCGACCTGAACGGACCGCCCCCGGCCAAAAAAGCGGCCCCAGAGGAGCGAGAGAAAACTTCGGACACGGAGAAAAGCTGAAAGGAGATCATTCATTTTGCTATGATTCTTATGAGCTTGAGCAAACTGGGTTATGAGCATAGGCGCATTTGGTAAAAAAAAAAATAACAAGACGACATTTAGGCGCATTTATGGCATGGCGGTTATTGGTTTATCGTGTAGTATCTGAATAGAAAATGGTAATTGCGAGAGACAATGGGCACATATGTCAAGATACCAGAGGATAACACAAACACATCTCCTGAATATAATCTTAATTTTATTTTTCATTCTGAACCCAATGAGACAGGTATTTGGTGTCAGCTCTCTCCTTTTCTTCTCTACTTTTTCTACCACTGCTTATTCTAAAGTTCATCGCGACCGCCCACCCTTATCTTGACACCCGGTATGTCTCTCATAGATACCTTCTGTGTAGCTTTGATACGTCCACCCAGATCATCGTACGTAGTTGCTATACCCGGGGGCGTCCAGGGCTTAACTCGTCCTTGCCATACGTCCAAACCCCAGCCCTGAAGCTCACTAGACGTCCAACCCTTCCCCTTGGGGTAAGGGTAGATTCTATCTTTCGAAAGCTGATGAACGGCGCCGGCAGGAAGCGCGTTCAGGTCGAGACCAAGCTTCGCTGGGAGGTCAGGGAACTCGAGAGGATCAACGGTGACTATGGTCAGACTCTCGTAATAGCTACGAGCCATTTTATTCAAAGCCTTACTGATCTCGCATCGCTCGGCCTCTGTAGTCGCGAAGACATAGATCATTGACCAACCACGCTGCTCATCTCAAGAATCCATGTTAGCCTTTGGCCAAGTATGAATGCCTAGGTAGGTAGCCAATTACCTAGCTAACTGGCTAAAAACCTGGTAGGTAGATACACAAAAAATAGGGTTTCAAATGGACTCACGTCGAGGAATCGCTGATGATTATGTGGGAGAAGCTCTCCTATCACAGGCCGTGAGGCCTCCTTGACGAATCTTTCCAGCGCGGCCACGTCCGAGAGGCTCGTGAACTCGTGCGTGTCGCCGTCGAGCGGCTTGTAGCATTTAACAACTGTTGTTGCCACCTTCTCTGATGCTAGGGCAGAAGTCTCTATAGTCATTCCAAAGGTGAATTCGTCCCGGTACTTCCCCGCCACCTCGGCGAAGGCAGCTTTGGAAGTTTCGTCGTCCGCGTCAAGGTAAGCAATAAAGACGGTCTCGTCTGCATTTTGGAAGTCTTCTAAAGCTGCGGCGCTTACCTCAGAAACGATGGGACGTTGAACGCGATTTGCCCAGGCGAGAAGACTGCTAGTCGTTAGTTGGGTCTTGCTCCTTCGGGAGAGCAGTTAGATTATCACAAACGCTGATGTCCTCCGAGGACCAATATACGTTGATTGAGCCTCACCTTTCTTGAATAACTTCACTGTAGAGGATAGAGATACCCCATTCGAGTTGCAGACGCTATAGCTCGTCGTACAATCTACGCTGATAAGTAGTAGTTGAGCTTCCGAGACCGCTAAGGACCATGCTTTCTCTAGATATTCCGATTTCTTACTAAAAATCGTATTCTTGAGCGATTGAATTTCACTAAAAGGGCTAAGAATCTACGAACTCTGAAGGCTTCGTCGTGAACCAACATTAGAACTTGCTCAGTTTGAAGAAACGCTTTCCCTTATAACATTATCTCATATATTTAGAGTAAGGGACTTACATTTACAACTATGGATGTTAGTTATTGTTTATATGGAAATTGCGATAAGTTGAGTAGCGATTCACTCACAAGCTACTACAATAGCATTCTCGTCCTTGTCGAATGCAGCTTGGAACTCGGATTCAGATAGATGCTCCCACGTATGTGCAATGGCGAATAAAGCATAAAGCGATAGTATGATTGTTGTTAACCAGGTAGACATCATGATCTTGCTACTTGATAGATTAGAGAATACTGCATTTAGGTAACAACGAGTACAGGTAAAGCATTTACCATTAAAAAAAAGATTCACGAGGGAGATAAAAAACCCAGTGTCGTATTAAAACATGGATGAAAACTAGTGTATACATCATCTTACCCTCGAGCAATCATTTGATTTTGTTTATGATGATGTCAATTTTATTCAGTCTGTTTGAGGTTGTATTGAACTAGCCGAAGGGGGACTTCCCAGCTGACGGTGGTTTGACAACCGCCAGACACTTGGCGCATGCTATTCAGGGGTTCTATCATGTTGCTCAAACGCAGAGACTTGGTAGTAAGAGTGTCATATTAAAAAGGGGTAGTGTACAGATTCAAAACTTCTAGCTTCTGCCCATCCCATCAGTATACTTCCTTGCAATACTTTTAAAATCCAACAGATCTATCGTTCGTTTATTCTAAAGTTTGATTCCTTCGTTTTCGTTAGAGGACTGGGAAATATTTAGCCCCTGCTTGGATGACATGAACACCAACCCAGGATGACCGATACACAATGCGAGGACGGCAACGACAACTAGAACACCATCAAGTCCAATGAAAAGAGGCTCGTTATGAATCAAAACCCCAGTATACCCATCGCCTAGTTCTGCAACCCTGTAACCGCATCGCACCAGGATAAGTATAGTTGCGATGATAAGGAATAGCAAGAAGAGCCTCAGGCTTATGCTGGTAGTTGCTCGACTCCTGCTCTTAGAGTACCGGATCATGTAATCGGCAAGGAGGCCACAGAAGACCACCATGGAGAAAACCTGGAAGCTTAGTCCGACGAGACTTAGGTCAACTGCGACTTGGCTTTGTCCCGAGCTTGACGTTGATAGTCCTCTGTAAAATGGACTTCGTGTTAGCGAACGTTCATCGTATACGTAGCAACCACTAGGAGATTATGCTGTCGTATTGTAGATTTATATTTTTACGGGTATTGGGAGGACAACTTGAGGGTAGAAGATTAAGTCACATACCCACCGACACCCTGCAATGTGAGGGAGAAGACATCAGATAGGATGAAGATGATATAGTATAGATTTGGTTTAATTCGAGATAAGGAAGGGTCGAGATTCACCACGATTTTCGCCATCGTCACGTAGATAGCCGCGGAGTAGAATACGGGCGCGCAGCCGATGCAGACTATCGACAGCAGGGTTAGGTATGGACATCTACCACTTGGGGGTAAGGTCTAGGGGGGAGTTAGAATATGAGAAGACATACTAATCTGCATCATGAATCCAGCAAAGCTAAACGGATTGTAGTAGAGCATTACGCGCCCACCATAACCGATGATCTCGGTCACGCAGCCTAGCGTCATACAGCCTAGGAACCACCAGCTTTTCCATAGCACTCCGAGAACGCTGTGGGTGAATAGCAAAGCGGCGAACAGACAAATGAAGGCGATATTGCCGCCGAGGGATGGGCGATACTCCAAGACGGATATCTCGATCGGACATAGGTCTAGAGTACAATTGGCATTCGGGCCAAATGGTATAAGACGTGCGCCATTCATTGTCAACTCTGGTTTTCTAGGTAATGATGAGAACGGGATGTGATGCTTAATTATATCAATATATATATGACTTATAACTCGAAAGCTATGTAGCCTCTTGGTTCAAGACGAACTTTCATGTTAGGATGTAGGAGCCCCCTTATGTTGATCTATATATGACTTCTAGGCATATTATTACCATATATTCTGGTTCAACAGGTTCGGTACAGAATTCCTCCGCTGAACAGGCTGTGCTAGAGAAGAGAGATATGATAGGAAGATACATTCGTCACCAGTGCCTTTTTATTGGGTTTAAAAGGATAGTAGAGCATAGCTCGGTGCCTATATGAAGCTACTTAATAGATCTTGGCTAACGCATGCAGCAAACTAATGTCGATATCTACATACGTTGTCGTTGAAAATACGTATGTAGGAGTGTGGTATAAGTCAGTTAGAGATGATCTGACCAATCATGGGGAGGATGACCTCGCATTCGCTTATCAAAAAACCATCATCGTGTATGGTAGCGTGTGTCGATGGCCCCAACTTGGCACAAATAACTATATAGAGTAATGCGAAAGCGAAATAATGTTAGAATTTAGAGATAAGGTTGGTATTAGATATGAAATGATACTGTCGTAAACATCATCCATTATGATAATCCTTGAGGTTGAGCCAGTGACATGAGTAGGTAGGTAGGGCTGAAACCATCGCATTCGCGTTTCCTAACCTATATGGTACAGCATATGAAGTTTTAGCTAGCTATAAACTCTCTAGCACCATCCATAGCCAGCCACAGGCGGCACGATGAGCGACTAATGGCACAATCACTTGGGCTTGGTATTATTAGCAACCCTACGCCACACCCTACCAAACCGAGACAAGACAAGACAGCAAATATTGTTGCCTAAAAGTTAGAAGCACATTGTTATAGGTGTGACCTACTTGGTTTATATCAGGTTTGGCGAGAGTAGTATCATTCCAGAGTACGGCCTTGCAGCCTTATGCTTTCAAATAGCATGCCCCCTTCTATCAAAAGACAGTAGGAATATCACTGATAAGAGCTGTCAAGTCGATTTAGTTGAAAGGAGAGCTGTAGATTGTTAAGAGTTAGTTAATATGTGTTTGAAAATATCATGGAAGCTAGGAAGGCTTACAATGTTGTAGGGGATAGAAAGACTGTGTATTGGTTCACGAAGGTATTTTGTATAACATCTGGATAGAAACCAGTAACAGTATAAGCATTTTTAATCCAGGATTTATATCTTCAAAGCTCGAAGGCTTTAAACCCTCCGAATTTGATAAAAGCTGTTCCAACGTGGGTTGAGGAGAATTTGACAACACTGTAAGGACGAATACATGAGCGGAGAGCTACCATCCAATCAACCGAGCTCACTATAGAACCACATTAGATTCAGGCATCATCTGTAATAGCTTGTGAATACGTACCTAGTGTAGTGTAGGTAAGTGAATTCTCACGATATTTATCCACACGATCGGGCGATGTGACGTTGCTCGTTACCCGTTACTCGTTACTCGCAACGCCGAAAACGAGACTCCGATACAGCCAAATAGCTTTGCACCCGACAACCAATAAGAGACCGGCCCAATACTCTCATTTCCGGTTCGCGCACAAGATTGGCGCGCCTTACCGCGGATGGATAAGCGAGGCCGATCCTCCACAAGGATCGGAAATTACGCAACTAGGGGTCAAATCACGATCCACACCAAAGCGGAGCTGGAATTAACAGACAGTCACAAACACTACAAACACAAGTATTCACAATCATGGCGCTTAAGACAATCTGAGTTGGGTTTGCAAATACAAACATCGAATGAAGTAGTTGTCATTAGGCATTCGAGGCCCATAAATACAATTAAGGATTAAGTACATATGCAACCGAACCATTCAGTTCGCGCCTCATATAATTGCCATCTCGGCTTAGAATCATTAAACAGAGAAAACCAAGATTGGTCGCTTAAGCAGCGAAGAGGAGAGCGGCGATACCGACGGCAGCGGCAAGGAGACCGGAGCCGGCCATGGTGGAAGCACCGGCAGTCGGGATGGGGCTGCCAGTGGGGTAAGAGGAAGTGGGAGGGTTACTAGTTGGCGTGTTAGATGCATCCGGGAAACATGTTCTCGAGTAAGTACTTACGAGGGAGTGAACGAGCCGGTGGGGTAGACACCGGGAGCTCCGGGACCAACGGGGTACCCAGTGCCGGCGGGGGCAGAGGGGGTGACCGTGATGGTAGAGTAGCTCACGGAGGTGGTCGGCACGCAGGTGGTGTAGGTGATAGGGATCACGGAAGTGGCGTAGCTGGGCTGCTCGGGGACCTTGGTGCTCACGGTGGTGGGGTAAGGAGCAGACTCCGAGGGGACACCAGCAGGAGAAGACACAGAGACGGGAGCAGAGGGGTAGCCACCGACGGGCAGAGTCTCGGAGGCCGAGGCGGTAGGGTACGAGGGGACGGTACCGTTGGCGTAGGTCGCGCTGGAGACGACGCTGGACACCGGGTAGACGGTGCTGGAGGTGACAGTAGATCTAGCCGGGCAGTCGGTGACGGAGGCAGCACACGAGGTGATGGTCACGTAGTCGGTAGAGTAAATGGTGCTTCCGGCCATGGCGGCGCCAGCGAAGAAAACAGCTCCTGTGAAACGCATCTTGAAGGTATTGACAGTGTTGATATGGTTTAAAACTAACAAGGTTGTTTGTTTGTTTGTTTTAGAAGGCAAAAAAAGAATGTGGTAAAGCTGTAAGCTTAATAGCGATTGTTAAAGAATGGACGACCGAAGTCAAGGCTTTGTCAAATGACTAAAAGTTGCGGTGATGGCTGTTGGGCTGAGGAGAAAAAGAGAAGAAGTGTGGACATGATGGAGGCGGTCGAGTATTAATAGGGGGACGAACACAAAGGATTTCCGGATAGGGGGACGATCCTCGTAGGTTGGGAAATTAAACTGAATAGGAATCTCCATGGGCCTTTGAACTAGTGCGCCAGGGGTTCTCGAGAAGCACATCGGCGGTGGAGGTTGTGGGTTAGGAGCCATTATAGCCAACTGGGGTACCTAGGTAGATATGCTGAAATATAATGGAAGTCTGCTCCACTAGGCTTTACAACTAATTTGACAACGGGCCTAGTTTCCTTAGTTTCTTTAGTTGTGACTTAAGGCCTTTTCTTCTTCTTTTTTTGCATGAAGTCTCCTTTGTGTGAAGGGACAATAGACGGCCAGCCCGGTCAGTAAAAGGGGAGCCCTCCAAAGATTATTTCGTTAGGTATTCTACGGTTGGTTCCTCTACATACAGCAGCCATGTATGTACATAGAACGACGTCGTTTCAGCGGCCTGCAGGGCGTAGGCTTACCAAAACGTGAAGGTAATGGATAGATAGATCGATGGCTGATTCGTTGGTGGCTCACGTTGTCAGGGGGGGGAGATGGTGTATACTCCGCAAAAAGATGACAATCTTCACCCACTTAGAAACTCGACCGGGATCTAAAATATAGCGGAGCCAAGTACCACCGAGAAAGCACTTTTAAGGAACTAGATTGGCTCTTCGGAACTTGACCAACAAACAAGCATTAATGGTGTGAGATGATGAGATCCTGTTCCGTACCTAGCAGCCTGGGAAAGTATTATGAGAAGAAGAAAAAATAGGGAGGCTAGTGTTCAATGCAGTTAGCCGTTTCGAATACATACCTAGGTATGAAAGAATTACCTTTTATAGAACTAGATTTTGATGTACCTAGTCAGTAAGTGGAATATGAATATGGTTCGGAGACATCCATCACTCATTCATACTACCTAGGTACGTAGTAGTGTTTTCGGGTAGATGTTATGAATGAAGCATACCATAGTACTCGCAAAATCCTCCTATATCTACACAGTACTAATGGCCTAGGTAGACTCTACGGGTATGTACATGTAAACTTTCTAAGGATCTCGGGGATTTTGTGGTTCTGAAAGGAGAAGTTGTTGGTAGCACATATTATATATCGCCAAGGTAGACATCGAAGCGGCAGTGTGATTGCACTTACATACATACTGGGTTATATACATCAAGAGGCAGGTTTCCCCGCGGCGCGTCGCCGACTCGTTCGTCCAATGTTTGTCCATCAGGGGTCATGTCTCCCTTTCTATGCCCATCTACATAGGTACACCGTACTACTATTATGTACATACATACTACTATTATATTATGTACAGTATTTCTCTAATATTCGGTA